>ML677342.1:26514866-26863895 GCA_007922305.1 Dermatemys mawii | reverse complement strand
GAGGCTTGGAGGAATCATCAGACTGAGACGCTGTTTATAGTAGGTTGGGAAGATGTTCAAAATAATAACGTGCATGCTCTCTGATTTCCACTGGGCTCCCCCTTAGTGGGGATTGAATATTCTCAGGGGCTATGCTAGGATCTTTGTATTTTGCCCCTTTTTAACTGGAAAAGAAAAATAAATGGTGGTACCACCTGAACATCACCCACTTGTGGTACCAAAATGGGGTGTCACTCCCAGTAAATTGTACCGCTCTGTTATGCCCAGCATTCTCTTTTCTTATTTGAAGAATGAAATAGTTAATGATGTTGCTATTTAAATCATAATCATAGGACATCTGCACTGATACATTACTTCAACGAATGGCATAGTTCTCACTTTACATTTGGATCACATTCAGGTTTTCTTTGCATTTAAAATGGCTCTTAAAATGAATCTTTAGCTGAGTTTCTGGAGAATAAAACAGCAGCTTGAGAGAGCTGCTGGGATTGGATAACATTTTGTACCAGCCCTTTCTAAACCCTGCTTGTGATGTGCAGCACACTTCATGGGTATCTGTCAGTTATACTGATTTCAGTAGGTGTTGTGGACATTTGGGAGACACTCAGCCACTCTCGGGATTTGATCTCAGGTTAGATCTGTAGATATTTCTGTAAGAAAACTATCCCTTCAATAAAGAAAGAATGAGATACGTGCTCTTGTAGCAACCCAAAGTCCAGTATTATATCTTCATTCACTTCTCTAAGCCACAGGGAATTATTAATCTGCGGACAATATTTGTAACAAAATGTAATAGACATAAAGGCAATAAGAAAGCTGTCGCATAAAGCCATGACTCACTGGGCCAAATATAGCGGCACCATGAGTGGACAAAGCTGCATTGCAGTTAATGGAATTGCACTGGCTTATAATAGTTGCTCAGTTTCTATATTAATAATAAATAATAATAGTACTTGGCTGCTGGATAGATTAAAGGTATAAAAGCAATAGTTCATCTGCCTGATAGTTACTGTGCCATGTCTATAATAGAAAAGTTTTCCAAGATATGAAACTGAAGAAATTGTATCAATCTTCCTATGTTCCAGTTTAAAACTTCTAGAGAGAGGTGTACTTTGAAGCTTGGAGTGCAGTATATAGAATAAGCTGTACATTTTGACATTTATACCCATTAAAAAGAGATGGAGACTAAGCAATTATTGAAAGGACTGATTGTTCTTACTCATACCAAACTTTCTACAGAAGTCAATGGGATTGCAGAATTGAGCCCTGTGACAAAGTAGAGTGGTAATTTATTTGTATAAATTACATATGTCCATCTGTGTAAGACAAACTGTGATTTTTGTACTTCTAAAATGGTATATTAGACTAACAAAGGGGATCAGACAGTTTCCAACCTTCATCTGCAGAGAAGACAAAGCCACCAGGCCAGCAATTAGATACGCATGAGATTTTGATTAAATACATGCTAACAGCCCAATCAAGGCAGCAGCCATCATGGAGGCATTCTTCTGGATAGGCCCTGCTGGATGCTCTGCGGGCAAACGGGGATATTGCTTCAGGTACCAGGAGACTTCACACCAAGTGCCTGAATCAAAGAACTATTAAGCAGTATGACGAGTGGACTCGGATACCCACAAGTAAGGTGGGGGCTTTCTTAAACCCAGCTTTCCAGAAAGAGAGAGAGAGAGAGAGAGAGCATGTAACACGTGAGCATACACACATGTATGGACACCCACACAGAGGTGGATCTTGGTTTGCAAGGAGGACGGAAATAGGGTCTATTCTGTTTCTTATGAGGAAAGTTTATCTAACTTAGCTTGTTAAATGAAACTAAATATGCCTGCAATCTGTTTTGAAATCCCTTTACCCTCCAATATTTTGTTCCAACTAATTAATAACAATACTTGATTTTTAGAAGGTTATTGGCCACGGTATCACTGGTCACAGGGTCCTGAATGGAAATAACAGAAGTGCTCAAAACTCAGTTGAGTCTGCAGGGGAATTAGTGGGTATGCAAGGCATTGTGTCCAGGTCCTGATCTGAAAGTGTCAGACTCAAGATACCACCCTGAGACATGTAAGAGCAAGAAGCTGAAAACTGGAGGTGGGTGCATTTAGAGAAATCAGAAATGAGACAGAGGAAGAGATGGCCCTGGATCCCTAAGAGAACTCTGAAAGACCTAGAGATTCGGCATGCCCCCTTGGTTATTTTAATATATGTTATAGTATGTTATCATGGTTCTTTATTGAATTGGAATAAATAAGTCTGCTAAAAATGGGGAGGCTGAGGAACTAATGTTTCTCAGCACATCGTGAAGGTAAATAGAGTGTGTGGATCAAATACCTCTTTTGTACATAAGAAAGTAAACTGGTTTGATAGTATTACACATAACCACACATTTTTCATTACCTCTGTGGCTTGGAGAAGCAGAAACTGTTTTAAATCTCTTGATTTAAACAATGTCCATTTTACTCAACCCCCCCCCAAAAATTATTCTAAAAAAATGTTGTCATTTTAAATCTTGTGTTTTTAATATCCTGTTTTGCAAGCTTCAGAGGTAACCAGTTTTTTCTTGGCTGTTTACTTACGTGTTGGTTTCGTAGTTTGGCACCAGCAAGTTTGTTAACTTTTTTCCAGTGCAGATTTCAAAAATTCCTCTCCTTAAACCAGTCTATAAATTTTAAAGTGCCTGAGCTTAACCTGATTATGGGAGGCCATTGAAGGCTTTGGGTGAAGGGAGTGGGGGAATCAGTCTGAAAGAGATGGAATATATTACTTTTCCTATTGAAACGTGTTGAAGTTGTCTGATTATAAGACCTTTTTCATCCCTTCTGTTATCAGTGTAAGATGAATTGAAATTGCATCTGCTCAGTATTGTTCTCTGATATTTTAGACTGAAGAATTCTATTGGGATTAATTCATCCCTGCTGTCACACTATTGGTGAGGGGATAAAATTAGCTCTCTGTTACTTGTGTTTTATTAGAATATGATAGAATAAGATTTCGTAGCTGCTCATTGTGTTCTTCTTTGGTTCATCAGAAAGACTGGGCCAAATTCTCTCTAAACTGCTGTTTGTACTCACTACCACGACACCTCAGAGTCAGCTCCATCTCTTGGGTCTTCATTGTGCAATGTGTCAAGTTCAGTCTCTTTGACTTTGCTTTCAAGGCCTTCAGTCACTGACCCCCAGCCTATATCTCTTATCTTGAGTTAAGTTTTTTGGTGGTATAAATTGTCATAGCACCATTGACTTTGATGGAGTTACACTAGTTTATATCACCTAAAGATCTGGTCTCTTGTTTACTTTTGTTTTTCCCTTCCTCCACCCAATCTCTTCATACTGCCTGTGGCACCTATCTTGATGCCCTCTTTGTTTCACTCTCCTGCTTCCATGCCTTCTTCTGGGCTCTCCCTATGCATGGAACGGCCTGCTCAACTCCTGCTAGACTGTCTCCCACTATGCACTGCTGTGGTAAGCAAGAGGGGATACCATGATGCATCATGTAAGATATAGCGTAGAACTACACTTTGAGCTGGGGGTGTACCTATCTGAGACAGTAGGTATGTCTGTGGGGTGATTAGCACCTCCCACTGCTCATGCTGTCATGGCTATTTTAAGTATGCTAGATAAATCTGAACTAGTACCAGTATGTCTCCATGACCCTGGGAATCACACAACCAACTTAAAATGTCGACATATCCATAAGCTGGCCAGGAACCCTTCCACAGAGGCACCTGAACTACATCTCTCATGAGGAACTACAACAGCATTTCTGGATAAAAATTTTCTGTTTATGGATGAAGAATTCTGATTTTTTGCTGACAAGTCAATAAATCTTTTGGAGGGACAGAAGAGGGAGAGTCCAACTAGTCACAGCATTAATCACCTACTTCACAATTAGCCAGAGTAACCATGAGCAAACCTCGCACCAACAAAACGCCTGTCTTGAACCCATTTCCAGTTCTCTCTGTTTCCCAGCATTCCCTCATTTTTGTCTTTTCTAACTTTTCTCACCATTGGTACAGAAACAAGCTCTATTATAATTTAATTGAGAGTATGGGGAGAGAATCCATCCTCGTTTCTCACAGTATTTTTGTCAGTATGAGCATCTGCCAAGACCAGACCTATGGCATCAAATGTCTGACCAGAGATCTAAGACATCACAGAATTAGACTGAGCTGGGGCAATGTTTCAGTAGCATTAAGAAAAATTTATCTTTCCCTGTGACTGAAAAGCTTTTTTCCCAAGGATGAGAGGGTAAACAATTTTTTCGTTTTAATTTTTCTATTTCATTTGCCAACTCTTTCAGGTTGTTTTTGTAGCACTTGGCATCCAGGCAAGAATCAAATAGTTTGAGACAGCAGCATTTTATTGCTGATGCTAATCACTGCTATAAGGTCATTTCTGAAAAGGGGAAAGGATTTGGCACAGAAGTGGCCAGTGCTGAAGAGATGCCATCTTCTATTTAGTGCCTCTTGAAAGGATGAAGCATATTAAAGAACTATCACACAGGAATAACTATCATCCATATGTAAAATAATGCAGCAAACGTCTCCAGTGTGTGGAGCTAGGATCTCAGCTAAAGTAGTGAACTCCTCTTTCGGCAGCCCTTGCCTTGAGGTTTGCGCAAATTCTTGTCTCACTATTCAGCATCACCTGGAGACACACCCTAGCGAGTGTGGGTGGAGCAAGATTTACTCATGTGGAAATAATTTTAAACACCCCATTTTCATGTGAATGTAAAAAAAAAGCCCAGAGAGGATGAAAACTGCCCTATTACAAAAGTTAAAACCAGACAGTTAAAGTTGAAAAGCAATGATCTACTGACTGTCTAGGTAACAGTGTGAGTGTATCTGTGAATGGAGATATCAGCTGCTTCTGCTATTGCTGAACTAGCAGTAGAACAGGTATTTTTTGGCAACTATGACAGAAACAGGTGCACTAAGATGTTTTAGCATATACTGAGATGGAAACATACACATCTGGCTTGTGGTGTGGGGCGGGGGGCAAAGGGCAAATTTCAAAGGTTTAAATGGTCCACAATGAACAAAAAGGAAACATAATTTTAAGGTAAAAACTAGTACTTCTGAAACAGGAGACATTTTATATGCCTTTTACCATCAGGATGTATATGTGCCTTATTATGATATCCATTTATCTTCTTAATATTATGCTTTTCTTTCCTTGCCTCTTTTGACCCCTTTCTTTTCTGCCTCTGCCTCTTGCTTGTTTTCTCATCAAATTTGTACTGTAGGTTCTTCAGGGCAGGACCAAGGCCCAGATCCTCAAAAGTATTTAGGCATCTAATGTCTATTGATTTCAATATCTAAATACCTTTGAAAGCTGAGATCCCCAATCCTTATTTGTACTTGAGAAATGCTTAGCATACATTGGAGTGCTCAAAAATATTAAAAAATATTAGAAATCATGCTCTCTTAAACTGCAGTAAAAATTAAGTATATAATGGTGTATCTCTTCAAGCTACAGCAGAAATACACATTCGAAATCCCAATAGTGTTTATAAAACATAAAAGCTGAGTTTTCAAGGGGCTGAGTATAGAATCATAGAATATCAGGTTTGGAAGGGACCTCAGGAGGTCATCTAGTCCAATCCCTGCTCAAAGCAGGAACAACCCCAACTAAATCATCCCAGCCAGGGCTTTGTCAAGCATGATCTTAAAAACCTTTAAGGAAGGAGATTCTACCACCTCTCTAGGTAACCCATTCCAGTGTTTCACCACCCTCCTAGAGAAAAAGTTTTTCCTAATATCCAATCTAAATCTCCCCACTGCAACTTGACACCATTACTTCTTGTTCTGTCAACCTTGAGCTTCCAGTCTCTTTAGCTGGCACTTCTGAAAACTGTCCTGCTCAGTGTTTAAAATAGGGAAAGAACTTTTGACTCTTGTCTCAGAACTTTGCAGTGGTTACTCACAGTCGCAAATGGCTTTTGTTTTCCATGTCTTATAAAGTTTGCTGGCTACAGCTACACCCTCCCCCCATTAGAACTACTTTGTACCAATGGCACACTGACAATTTATTTTATCACAAGCTTTCTCTTTTCCCAGCTGCCAAGAACATGAGCCGGCTTCCACTGAAATCGATGAGAAAAACTCCCATTGACTTTAACGGGAGTTGGATTGGGCCAAGTACAATAATTTATTCATACTTCATATCTCTGAAACGGCTGATTTTTCACATTTGCAGGGGGAGTTTAACTGTGTCATAAAACTGAGATGAACTAGCATGCTGGAAAGTCAGGTCTGCAAATAGCATGAAGCACTTTTTATGAAGTGCAATGTTTCAGAAATATATTCCTTTCTCCATCAAACCATTCTGACCTATTCCCTAGCCAGCTCAGCCTGACTATATCGCATTGCAATGTCCAGACCTAAAGCGATTAGTAATATGAGTCACATCACTAATTATTTTAGGTCTGAAGTCATGTTCTCTTGCAGTGTAATGACTGTGACTCAACACAATTTGTGCATGTAGAGCACTAGAGAGGATAAATGTTTTCCCTAACAAAAGTTTTCTTTAGTTCAACCTTACTACTTAGGGCTGGGCTACACTGGGGAGAGATGGGTTGACCTAAGATATGCAACTTCAGCTACGCAAATAGCATAGCTGAAGTCACAGTATCTTAGGTTGACTTACCTGGCCATCCCCATGGTGGCAAGTCGACCACAGATGCTCCCCTGCTGGCTTCGCTTACTCCTCTTGTTGAGGTGGAGTACAGGAGTTGATTCAGGGATTGATTTATCGCGTCTAGATAAATTGATCCCTGATGCAGCGAGCGCTACCCGCTGATCTGGAGAGTAGTGTAGCCGTATCCTAAGTTTAGTTCCTGTTGCATGATATAAGTGGACAGGGAATTTGAGGGGCAGTACAAGTATAACTCTAGATTTGAATCTCTGTATCTAGAAATATAATATAGATATAAACACCAAACAGATACCATTAATGCCTATTCTAATTTTTCTTAAGGCCATTTGGCCTTCTGTCTGCCTTTAGCACTTCATAAATGGTGCTTTTCTCCCTGCTGATCAATAAGAATTCTTTCCTCCTCATGCAGTACAGGACCACTCCCAAATCTCAAAATAATAATAATAATAATAAAAAAATCCAAACTATTTGGCCAAATGAATGAAATATGTAAAACTGAGTATATCCACAGGCTTATGATGGTTTCTCTGAGATGCCACCTCAAACAGAAGTGAGCAGAGCTCTTACTGGAACTGTTCTTCAGTAAAACAAGAAGTCTGTCACAATTACAGAAGCTGTGGATGCTGTTTATTTTTATTACAATGTTCCCTACATCTTAAAATCAGTTTTCCCATAAACTTCAACTTTCCTCTTTTATCATCTAAGCACGAACAGTAACTCCCTCACTGTAATTCCACTTTACTGCTCACTGCTCTTCTCACCCTGGTTACTGTCAAATATTTTTCACATTCACTAACAGTTCTCTTCCCTTCCTGACTAAACTTTTCCTCATCTCAGCCCAGCCCAGCCCAGTTGAACTCCCTTCAGCTGTCACACCCACAGAGACAAATCTGCCTCTGGCATAAGCAGGCACAACTCCACTTACTTTAGTTCTGACCTAATGCCACCATTCTTTGGAGCAGATTGTCTTCCCAGTTGTTCTTCTGACTTGTAAAGTGCCAGAAGCAGTATTTTTCCCAGCAGAGAAGAGAAATATCATGGGTCCCTGGATCACTGCACCAAGTATAACTCAGATTAAAAAGCGAGTACACCCACAGTGGTAGAATGTGACCATGAGATGGTTGAGTTCAGGATCCTGACAAAAGGAAGAAAGGAGAGTAGCAAAATATGGACCATGGGCTTCAAAAAAGCAGACTTAGACTCCCTTGGGGAACTGATGGGCAGGATCCCTGGGAGGCTAATATGAGGGGGAAAGGAGTCCAGGACTGCTGGCTGTATTTTAAAGGATTCTCGTTGAGGGCACAGAAACAAACCATCCTGATGTGCAGAAAGAATAGCAAATATGGCAGCTTGGCTTAACAGTGAAATCTTTGGTAAGCTTAAACTCAAAAAGGAAGTTTACAAGAAGTGGAAATTTGGACAGATGACTAGGGAGGAGTATAAAAATAGTTAGAGCAAGCAGGGATGTAATCAGGCAGTCCAAGGCACAATTGGAGTTGCAGTTAGCAAGGGATGTGAAAGGTAACAAGAAGGGTTTCTACAGGTATGTTAGCAACAAGGAGAAGGTCAGGGAAAGTGTGAGACCTTTACTAAATGGGGGAGGCAACATAGTGACAGATGATGTAGAAAGAGCTGAAGTACTCAATGATTATTTTGCCTCCGTCTTCACAGACAAGGTCAGCTCCTAGACTGCTGCACTGAGCAACACAGTATGGGGAGGAGATGAGCACCCTCAGGGGTGAAATAACAGGTTAAGGACATGCACAGGTCCATAGGTAGAGATCTAATGCATCCAAGGATGCTGAGGGAGTTGGCTGAGGTGATTGCAAAGCCATTGGCCATTATCTTTGAAAATTAGTGGTGATCAGGGAAGCTCCTGGATAATTTGAAAAAGACAAATATAGTGCTCATATTTAAAAGAAGAAGAAAAAGAACTCAGGGAAGTAGAGACTGGTCAGCCTCACTTCAGTCCCCGGCAAAATCATGGAGCAGGTCCTCAAATAATCCATTCTGAAGCACTTGAAGGAGAGAAAGATGATCAGGAACAGTCAACATGGATTCACTAAGGGCAAGTCATGCCTGACCAACCTGTGGATATGAGGAAAGTGGTGGCTGTGATATATCTTGACTTTAGCAAACCTTTTGATATGGTCTCCCACAATATTCTTGCCAGCTAGTTAAAGAAGTATGAATTGGATGAATGGACTATAAGGTAGATTGTTGGGCTCAACAGATAGTCTAGCTGGCAGCTGGTATCAAGTGGAGTGCCCCGGGTTCAGTCCTGGAACTGGTTTTGTTTAACAACTTTATTAATGATCTGGGTGATGGGATGGATTGCACCCCCAGCAAGTTTGAGGATGACACGAAGCTGGGGGGAGAAGTAGATACGCTGGAGGGTAGGGATAGGATCCAGAGTGACCTAGACAAACTGGAGGAGTGGGCCAAGCAGAATCTAATTAAGTTCAACAAGGACAAGGGCAGAGTCCTGCATTTAGGATGGAAGAATCCCATGCACTTCTACAGGTTGGGGACTGACTGACTGTTAAGCAGCAGTTGTGCAGAAAAGAACATGGGGATTACAGTTCATGAGAAGCTGGATATGAGTAAGCAGTGTGCCCTGGTTTCCAAGAAGGCCAATGGCATATTGAGCTATATTAGTAGGAGCATTGCCAGCAGATAGAGGGAAGTGATTATTCCCCTCTGTTCGGCACCAGGGAGGCCACACCTGGAGTATTCTGTCCAGTTTTGGTCCTCTCACTACAGAAGGGATGTGGACAAATTGAAGAGAGTCCAGTGGAGGGCAACGAAAATGATTAGGGGGGTGGGGCACATGATTTACTAGGAAAGGCTGAGGGAACGCGGTTATTTAGCTTTCAGTGAGGGGGGATTTGATAGCAGCCTTCAACAACCTGAAGGGAGTTTCCAAAGAGGTTGGAGCTAGTCTGTTCTCAGTGGTGACAGATGATAAAACAAGAAGCAATGGTCTCAAGCTGCAGTGGGGGAGTTCTAGGTTAGATATTAGGAAACACTATTGCACTAGGAGAGTGGTGAAGCACTAGAGTGGGTTACCTAGGGAGGTGGTGGAATCTCCATCCTTAGAGGTTTTTAAGGCCTGGCTTCATAAAGCCCTGTCTGGGATGATTTAGTTGGTATTGGTCCTGCTTTGAGCAGGGAATTGGACTAGATGACCTCCTGAGGTCTCTTCCAACCCTAATACACCGGACCCTCGCTAGAACATGGGATTTGGGATCCATGCCAAATACCGTGGTATAGCGGGGACTGTGTTAAAATGAACTAAATTTTGTATCCATGGCCGTGACCATGTTATAGCTGAACTCGCGTTATATAGATGCGCGTTCTAGCGAGGGTCTGGTGTATTCTATGGTTCTAATGCTGTAGCTGGCTTCCATCGCTATAAGTAGATTTCAGTTATGATTAATCAAAAATAGGACTAGGATGTTATAACTATTAAAATGTACTTGGATGCCTCCACGCTAAGTATGCAAAATACTAACTGGCCTGTGTTAGGTGAAGTAAAATATGGATTATATGGGAAAATGAAATACAATATCACTTCAACTATGTCCCTGAAAAGGTGTGTATATTTCATACAGTCCTCTGATCTAGGTATTTTGGTGTGAAATCAGTGTGTCAGAATATCTAGAGCATCTTTTTTATTAAGTGACTGCTGTACATCCTTGTAATAAAGGTTATTTATTAATATAAAGTAATTTCCAACTCCTTGTCTACTTCATCATGTCCTTCATCAGGGCAAATCCCATGCTCAAAGGTAGTAGGACCTACTGCACGTATCTCCCAGACAAATGGGGATACAAGCACATCTGCTGTCGCAAGCATAAAGTATATAGTTTCACATGCACAACAATGATCAATATGAAAATTTTAGTGATCCTGTTCTGCTGTACTTATTTTTTTCTATGCTGTGAAAACCCTGTGCTATGTCCTCAGCTCCTGCCTTAACTATTTTTATTTATTTAGAAGGTATAGTATCCATCTCACCTTCTTGACATTTCACAAAATTTATAACAACATTTGGTCCAAAAATTCTAACCAATATTTCTATTAAATTAACTACCCTATAAAATCCACAATATCATCCCCCATCTCCAGCACGTTGACCATCCGCTAATGTAATAGCAGCCAATTCCTTCGTCAAACCCAATTAAATAATCTCAGTGCAGGGGAATTGAGGGAATGGAGTCACGGAACAATTCCATGGCTGCTAATGAAGACTCAGGACTGCAGCAACATCCACCATTCTTCTACAGGGTCTCCACATACTGATTATGTAATATTGGCTGGACTGTTTGGTTTTGATATACAATGAGAGATTAAAGAGGCTAGGACTTTTTAGCTTGGAAAAGAGGAGACTAAAGGGGGGATATGATAGAGGTATATAAAATTGAGTGATGTGGAGGAAGTGAATAAGGAGAAGTTATTTACTTGTTTCCAAAACAGAAGAACTAGGGGCCACCCAATGAAATTAGTGGACAGCAGGTTTAAAACAAATAAAAGGACGTTCTTCTTCACACAGTGCACAGTCAACCTGTGGAACTCCTTGCCTGAGGAGGCTGTGAAGGCTAGGACTATAACAGGGTTTAAAAGAGATCTGGATACATTCATGGAGGTTAAGTCCATTAATGGCTATTAGTCAGTAAGAGTAAGAAATGGTGTCCCTAGCCTCTGTTTGTCAGAGGCGAGTGATGGATGGCAGGAGAGAGATCACTTGATCTTTACCTGTTAGGTTCACTCACTCCAGGGCACTTGGCATTGGCCACTGTCAGTAGACGGGATACTGGGCTAGATGGACCTTTGGTCTGACCCAGTACGGCCTTTCTTATGTTCTTACAATGCACCTCAATAAAATGTTAGTTACAAAAAATGTATCCCTACTTAGATATCTGTATAGAATAAGAGGACAAAAAACGAACCACTTTGCCCTTAGATAAAGTCATGCTATGGGTTAAAATAAATTACAAACTCTCCAATCTAGAGTGTGAAAATAGTCATTGATAAACACACAACAGTCATTAACATTAAATCCAACAGTTTCAATTTGCTTTTTATTTTATGGATATTTTAATTTTTTTTTTGATTTCATGCTTTGTGGTTAATTTAATGTCCATGAGTGATCAGGAGCCAGGTACTGCTCAGGTGGTGAGCTTCAGACACTGCTCTGCCAAACACTCCTCATTTTTGACCTGCAGTTCCACATAACGGTTTTTATTTATTTTTTTATCAAGCGGAAAAAATAAATACATGCAATTGACAGACCCCAACTTCTCACTGTTAAGATTTTTCAAAGCAGTCCAAAGGACTGTGAAATGACCCACACCTGACACAAATCTCTGTAAAGTTCTTGCTAGCACATGACTGAAACCAAAGCATGTAGGAGGAGACTGTGTGCTCTCAGCAGAGTGAGAACCAGGAACTCTGTGGTTGTAATCCTAGCACTGTTGTTGATTGGTGTGTGGCCTTAAGCAAACAATTTTACTTCTTGTGGCCAAGTTCACAGGTGGTAACTCCATGGACTCGAGGGGGGTGGGTGCTTTGCACAACAGGGCAGTGCAGAGCTATGAGCATTCTGGCAATGTGAAGAAGGCACAAAGGTGAGAAAAGCAGCACTAAAGAGAGAGACTTGGACAGAGCCAAAAAGGAATGCCTGGGGAGTAGGAAATAGTGAAAGCACTGCTAAGCCCCCCGCCCCCACACACCCTCCTCCACTCAGCAAAGCACTTAACCATGTGGTTAATACTGAAGTCTAAAGTGCTTTGCTAAACTGGGGCCAAAAGCAATAGTTTGGGCAGGGTTGGAATTGTACAGAGGATTGAATCATAAATGATTCCTCCTCCCTCCTCCACTTCTCCTTCAGTTCCTGATTGATACACCTTGTGTGAAATTCTGCCCCCCCCGCCCCGCCCCGTTCCACCTGGGAAGGCAAAGCTCCCATTGACTTCAGGCTCAGCCAGGATTTCACCCATGCGTTATTTTATTTTCTAATGATATGATGTTTTTAGGCAGCATACTGCATGATATTTCTAAGGGTGCCCTGAGATTCTTCCAAATCTCTGTAGCTTTCAATTGTACGAGCGTCCCTTTCTTGCTTCGGTGTTCCCCCATCGGCTCATCTCCACTACTTGGGGAGACAGCTTTCCAGGCTGGTCTTCGTGTAGCATTCAGTTAACTTTTTAAATTCCAATTCTTATTGAGATTGTGCCCAAGGGTCACTTTGGCCACCACTTAGGGAATGGAGCTTCCTGTACACTGCACTGAGGCAATGTTCAGGTGTGTGTGGACCTGAAAGTTTAATAATTCATTTGGAATTTCTTTTGTTTTTTAGTAAACTATTGCTACCTCTTTTAGTGGGAATCTGGTGAATTTTAAAATCTTTTATTACTGGTTACAGCTTCCTACAAATAACCAGCCTTTTCAATATTCTTGAATGTGTCTGAAGAATTACTTCAGACTCGTTGCTTACCAATGGCAGATATCCCATAGGGCTCATGCATGGAAAGGGTAGGTTGTTGTAACAGCGTGAATGAGTCCAGGCCATTCCTAAACTGCTCTTTGCTACTGTGGGGACAGTAGGGTCATGAGTCTCTCCCGTGCTAGGCTCCAGCCAATCTGCAAGCCAAGAACTGGTCTGATGACTCCCGGAACAGGTATATAAGCCCCACAAAGGAACAGCAGCTTAGTCTGCTCAACATCACTCCAGGCCTTAGAACTCAATCCTGCCTGACAGTGGTAATAGACTCCCCAAGCCCTAGCCTACTCCAGCCTGCTCTTGCTCCCGCCCTGTTCCTAGCCCTGCTCCAGCTTTGCTGTCACTGTCACTCCAGCCCTGTTTTGGACCCCTGATTCTGGTCTGACCACTAGGCCCGACTACCTTATCATGAATTTTGATAGTTTGAACAGACTGACTCTTCTCCCCTCCCCCGTACCCCAGTCAGGCTTGGTGGCTGAGATGCCAGCAGGTGCCCTTTACCTTGACATTAAATCTCCAGCACTCCCACCACTGAGATGCCGGAACTAGTTCAAAGTCTCCAAAACCAAGTGGCCCAGCTACAGTGGGAAAATGCTCTCTCACATGCACAGATCCCAGCAGTGTTAGGCCCCCTCGCACACGAGGGAGCTGTGATAACTCAAGAGCTGGGCCCCATCAGTGAGAATTGCTAGTAAATATCAGAAGTTTGGGGGTTTCTCAGTCAGCATCACTTACTATTCCTATTGCACCCTGAATGTACCTGAATGACCAAGGGAGGGGTCATCACCACGTTACTGACAGGTGAAGCACTGGATTGGGCATCACTGCTCCTGGAGCAGGGAGGTCCTATTCTCAATGACTTTGCTGAATTTATTCATGTCTTTTCATTCATGTTTGATGACCCACACCATGCTCACTCTGCCAAACTTACCTGCAGTCACTCAAACAAGGCCCCCATCCTGTTGTGAACTTTGCCACTTACTTCTGTCGCCTGGTTGCAAACGCAGCCTGGAATGAAGCTACTCAGATTTACCATTTCTATCTAGGCCTGAATGATGTGAACCAAGATGAATTGGCCCAGGTGGCCTAGGTGACATTACTCCCCTAAATCAAGTTATGTATCCAAATTGGCAATTGACTGAGCCATGCTAGGAAAGAAGAAAGGAACATGTTCAGCCCCTGTCTAGCTCTGACCTATTCCCACCTCCCCTCAGGCAGATGCTGGATCTGAACTCATGCAGGTAGGCACGGCACAATGGCATCTCTCAGACTGAGATAAAGAATACCATGGTCTGAATGGCCTCTGCCTGTACTATGAGGAACGAGGCTACTTTGCCACCAGGTGTCCTTTCAAGTTGTGTTCTATGGCTGGTCTGGGAAAACAGGTAGGTTCAGCCCCTAGAGGGAATGCGACCTCATGGAACAACAGGACTGGATTCCCCAAGCAAACACGCTCTACTATCTCAGTAGGGACTGGCAAGAAGAAGTGCTAGAGAGAAACCTGTGTTCCCCCCACAGTGTGCCCTAGCAGAGGTGAGGTTATGGTAAAGGAGCCTGGAAAAGGAAGCTGGAAAGAGAAGTTGGTAAAGCTCAATTCATACTGATAAAAGGCCTGCAAATATAAATGTCATCCTTTTTACTTAGTTTATTTCTGCACATTGTTGCATTTCCAAAGAGGGAAAGGGGAGCTGAAAGACATATTGTATTTGTGAGAGTCAGAGCCCTAGAATAATTCTAGTGGGAGAAATGCTTTGACAGTGCAAAGCATTGTATTTAAAGTGAATTAGGATTTCTGAAAATGTTTTACTTTGTGTTTTTATTTTGGTTAAGTGACACTGTTCCGTTAAGAAGAAGATGAGGGCATGTTATTGAAAGGTTTTGCTGCTACAGAATCAGTGCAGTGAGCTCAGAAAGGTCAGGATTCAATTTAATAAATGTTTATATAAAAGAAAAAAAGCCTTATTCTGAAAGGTGTAACATAATGAATACGGATCCTCTATAGGTCTCAGGCTACAGGAAAGTAGCCAGTGTGGTTTGATTATTACAGCCCTGCTTGGATACCCACTTTCTGTGAAAAGCATACACATTAAATGTATGTCTAGGTTTAGTGAGAAGGGTTATACTAGCTTTAGAAGTGCTTCATTTTGAGTAGCTCTCTTTTTGACTTTGCCATGGTGCTGAGTTTGTTCAAACTTGTTCTCAGAAGCCTTTCTTGGTATGGTAGTTAAATATTTTTGATAATTGCCAGTCTCAAGTGTTCAGGGCCACTTATTAAACAAACCAACCCAAACCTTAAAGCACTGATCAAAGATACTACTATAGTAAGATATTGTGTTTCAGACCATTACCAATGATTACTGTAATATTTCTTTTTATACAGCACATCCTATCTTCTGGTGTGGCAATATGAAAATTCTTCAAGTAGTTTCTTTTAAATAAAATGTTGCAGCACCCAACTTTTACCAGAAGTCCTTATGACTTGAAAAATATAACTTAAAAAAAATCTAAACAGCATCAGCAACAGGAATGGTTTATGGGTATGAATATGAGTCATTGGGGAGGCCAACCGATTACAAAGAGAAGACTGATCTACGTGCAGAATGAAAGGACAGGGAATAGCATGGCAATAGTAATTCAGATAGTACAATACATTCCTGCAACATTGTCATGCAATCTGGAGATCTTTAATAAAAGGCCACAAGCGCACAAGACTTCCTGTTGACACAACCATTTAATTCAACTGAGAATAGCCATTACTTAAAGTACAGAAATACAGTAGGAACCACTTGTGCTATATACACTGTTGACAAATGGGATGGTCACACAAAGCTGGCTTCACACTGTTTATTATGCCTCTTTAGGGGTTAAGTCAAGCAGCACTAGTAGGACAGTGATCCATAGCAGACGTGTCTAAGAGACTAATTCCATACTTTACAGCATGAAAAACAAAAATAAGCACAGAGGTCTTTCCTTTCCAGTCCTCCAGGCTGAGTCCCTGCAAGAGCTCATTAAAATAAACTTTACAGTTAAATCAGAGATATTGCGTGGATAGGCCCTGTGTGACTAGGGTGACCAGATAGCAAGTGTGAAAAATCAGGACATTTGTGTTTTTCAGGTGGAGGTGGGGGTATAGTTGTGTGTGTATATAAGACAAAGTCCCTAAAATTGGATCACCCTATGTGTGACACAAAGGCCCACTGGTTTTACTCTGTGTCAGCAACTCTTGTCAGGCCTGACAAATTCACTATACCTAACATACTGCTGCCATAGTATTTATCTATAAAGAATGCCATGTACAGTATCAAATAAAAGTGTATTTCATACTGGTCATCATAAGCATGGTGAGATGTAAGTTTAGGTGTCATGCAAGAAGTTGTAGGCATGTACTAAGATATGTTTAAAATATGTAACCAGGCAGAGTGGATTAAACAAGTTTTTCTCTGATAAAAGAGTATTGACTTACCTGACTGCCTAGATTGCTGATGTAAAGTAAGCAAGATAAGCTAAACAGAGTGGGAGGTCATTCACATCTGAAGCTACCAGAAAGACAAATTAACAGGAGGATGAGAAAAGCAACATGGTGCCAGCACTCTGGGGGACAGACAATGAGAATACATTTCAAAGAGTTACTGGGCTGTAAGAAGGAGGAAAAGGACATGTTGTTGTCAATCAATGAGGGAGCAAAAAAGACAGTGCTCTTTGTATCCATGAAAGCTGGATCCTAGCCCTGAAGGCTGGTGTTGCTGAGAGCTTGCTGGAGGTGAGGTGCTTATCTGAAACAAAGATTTTTAGCGTGATGAAAGAATGTTTAGTTTTGTCAGAAGTCTGTTATACTTTTGTTTTATTTGTAACGATTTCTGTTTCTGTTATCTTTGCTTAAAATTATAACATGGAGATCTACTTACAATAAAACAAAAGTTGATTAACAAAGACAGCGAGTTAAGTGATGTTAAGCAGAGTGTGAATTCTTAGTTGAATCAAACAAACTGGAATCTACACAGTCTCTTTGGAGATAGTGAACTTCATAATTTCTGTGGGGGTCCAAGGACAGGGGCTAGATTATCCAGTGGAACACCCATCCAGGAGGCTCAGGAATTAGGTCACATCAAGTGTTACCTGCAAGACAAAGTAAAGGCTGGCAGAGCTTTGGAGAAGATTGGTTGGGTGGCTAATCGACTGTGAGTGTCATGGAACTGACACAGTTTAAACAGAAAGTCTCTCATTTGCTAAGGCAGAGGATAATAAGGTGCCTCATAGTTCTGAGTGTGTGACTCCTGACATGATGATACAATCATTAAAGTAGCCATGACATTCCATCAACACACACACACTTGCATGAATTCCCTAGCTGGCACACGACACTCATCTGTACATGAGAAGGGTGCTTGGCTGCTGTAAAGCCTTCATTTGGAAATCTCTAGGACTTTTAATTCTCTCTTAAATCCTGGCTTCAGTTACTATAAATTGTCCCAGTCGCTTTTAGCTTAGAATTGGGATGGAGAAAAGAAAATGTCAAAAGTGAGCAAATGTAGTTAATAAATGAAGCAGGTTGGTGGGCAAGAAGCAATAAAAGATTGGGCCTGAAGCAGCATTGATCTGCTTTTTCAAAACTCAGCTAGTAATAAAAGTGTCTAAAATACAAAGTGAAGGTGGAAGCCTTTTGGAATAAAAGACCAGGAATAATAACCTTGCACTCAAACTCGTTCTTTTAATGGTAAGATCACTTTCATGAACACTCCAAAGACTACTTTGGCAGAATCGGGCTTCCAAAGAATTGGATTGGGGTGAGTCAACTATTTACTATCTATAGTGTAGTAGTGCAAAACTAGAAACTTTTCTTTAGAATCACAGACACTACAGATAGGGAGACCTCTTAAGTCATCCAATCCATGCCCCAATCAGCACAATGCTGTTTTACTGTGTATTGTTGAATGCTTTGTCCAGTCTAGATTTAAATATCGGTTAAAAACCAGAGATACTATTCGCCCCATACAATTTTTTCTGTGTGATCTCTTCCAAGGAAAGTCCATTAACTGAATTGTGCTAACTAACAAATGAAAAGGGCTTTTTTAAATGGGCACAATAGAGAAATGAAATTCCAAAAGTAATTCCATTTAAGACCGCAAAGAATGTTAATCAAGGTGCCTGAGGAATGGGTACAGTTCTTTTATGCACTATATCAGCTGGAAGTCACTCTGCCTGAAATAACCGAAATAACTATCCTTCTGATATGTATCTGATACCAGGCTTTATTATAGGGCTTCACAAATTGTGATTTGTGGACCAGGTGTTCTGGTAGCATAGTTAGAAGAAGCTGTTGTGTGAAGGCTGTTAACCCGGATAGTCTGGTCGGTATTATCTTCTAATCCTTTCAAAATGTGCAATGTCATCTCAATCCTTTATAAAGAGAATTGTCTTCAAAAGAAAATGCTCCCTTACTACCGCACTCCTGTATCACAGTGAATATGAGCCAGAGTATGTCGGTATGGCTCTTGAACGTTCACATGGGTGTTTATAAATGAGATCTCATACAAAAAATATATTGGAGAATCATATGAAGCAAGAAGGTGATTATTACAAAGTAAAGGATACCTGCTCTTCAGGGACCTTGAAAATAAGGAGAAAAAAAATAAGCTAAAATGTCAAATTTCTTTTTCTGCATGTAATACCAAAGTTGTAAATGAGTGTTTAAATTTAATTTTTAAAATTCTGATGCTCACTCAGTAGTCGCACAGCTTTGCATACTGCAGAGATGGAGTCTGGAATATCCCCCTACCACTTTGCATTCTCTGAGTACAGTTAAGATTAGAAAAGTTTCTTGAAGTAACTGTTTTCATATCTATAAGAATATGTACAAGTTGGCATGTGTATCTATGACAGGACATGGGAGATTTCAGTCATGTATATATGGAAAAGCATGTCTTCACTTGTGAAAGCATGAGCACGTGAGTGCACTGGAGAACAGATGTATATATGTGAATGAGAACATGTATTTATCTGTCTGTTAAAAGTGATATGAGAAGTTTTAAGTGTGAATGAAGCTTCTAATTTATTTACTGGTCAAACTTTATGGATGGAAGCAGTCATGTCAGTAATTACAGGATTGTTTTAGATCCAAAAAGCCAAACAGATTTCTCAGTGTTTCTAATTTACATAGTCTAGTCTTTTACCACTCCTATTCAATTAGATTCAGTGGCAGTATGCTACCAGCTTGGGGTATGCAGATAGGGAGGGCCACAAGAACAAATGGTTGGAATATTGGATATTTTACCTCTGTCTTTATTTGCCTCCTTGCTCATCAGATCTGTAAGGAGATTCAGGAGATCTCAGACATGAGAAGATCTTTTATTAATATGTGTGATGTTTAAGGTCATACTTTTTATTTATGAACCATTTAGAAATGGAACTTTAAGGGCTATGAAATGGTTGCTAGGTATTTTATTAAATGGTTAATCAGTTGCTACAGTGTTCCACAAGGCAATCATGGCTTATAATCATCTATAACATTTTTAATTGACATGTAGATTTATTTGTAACATTCTGTTCATATCTGTACCATGTTTATAACATCTATTAATCATTTATTAATTCTTTATGAACTATTTAGAAATGGAACTTTAACATAAAGTGTGACTATATTTATTTTCTTTCCCCTAACTCATATTATCTCATCTCATCATATTTGTCACCGTGGCATATGAGTATCTAACAAATATTATTTCAGGTCAACATATACTCAAACACTTTTTCTTCTTTCCATGTGCATGTAGATGGAGAACTTTCCCTCTCCCCATACTCTTCTTCTTCCTCTCTGTAAGTCAGTGACTATCATAAAGGGATAGAATGGGATGGGGAGAAGGGAGAAGAGAGAGACTGTACATCATGGAGGCTGTGGATGATGTTCTCTTTCATGGTATTGCCTAACCTTTTTGCTCTCCAGTTTCAACTGGCAAGACTTGCTCTCCTGCCAGTAACAGTGTGGTCTAATGAGACAAATCTGTGTAATTCACAAACGTATTTGCAATGTTTTACCATGGGGTAGGAGTGGGAGGAGGGGCATGGTGGAGATTGGTCATGCACTGTGGGAATTCTGGGGATGCAGATTTGGATATCAAATCTCAGCCCAAATGTAGCACCATTTTCTCTAACTAGTCGACCGCACACTATCACAACCACAAGACCACACAGATCCTTGTGCAATAAGTAACGACTCTGAGTTCCAGGGCTCATTGGTAAAGCAGCTCCAGGTTGTTTTGCTAACTTATTCAGAGGCATCTCACATTTGGAGCAAAAACCTGGCAACAGTAGATACTGACTGCATTTTAAATATTTGCACTACTAATCTAAAACCACTAAATGCTTCTTTCATGTCACTCTATGTGTGTATTGCTCATACGGCTCTGTCGGTTTATATAATATTCCCCAACTTATTGGTTTTAATTGTTCTCCAGTCACTTTATTGTTCCTTTGCAATTACTGTAAGAGAGCATGACCACAAGAAAACAGGATTTGATGTACTGGGTCACACCATAGTTCCAACAAGTCTCAGATCCAGCCATCAGAAGTGGCTTATGTAGTACTTCAGATGATCCTTACTATGGAGTTGGTCCATTGTATAGTTCTGTACATAGTTAAGGGGTATAAAAGGCGAATTCCTTCCTGTTTCCTACAGTGATCAGCGCATTCTCCGAAGCATGATAGTAGGATATACTCCCTAAATAAGTGTTACCTTTTGCAAGCAATATTCAAATACACTTGGAACATTTGAAAGATGAGCAGTAGAACTGGTCCAACAACAGGTATGGCAAAATGGGAATTGCAATATTTTCTTTTCCTTTTTCTCATTGAAATTTAGAATTCTGATGACAAATTGTGAAGAGCTGAAGACTGTAAGTCTCAGTTCTTAAAGCTTAGCATCCTTTTTTATAATTTTAATCTCTACTGGTTATAATATATTCTGCTCTTGGGTTTTTTAAAACAGAGCTCAGATTTATAATTCTGTGCAACAGAGAATGAGGAGAACTTCTGCATTTTTAAAACCCACCAAAGTATCAGGGTATTACAAATAGAGAAAACTAATTAGCCTATGAATATGAGCTCTGGTAGGCATTTCCAGTGTGAGGGCAGAGATTTACTTTGCTTTCATTTTTCGGTTTTATTCTTTGCTGACTTTATTTCATTTAAAAGAAACAGACAGACTCTTGGGGCTATTTTTTCAGATGCAGCTGTCCAGTTCTGCCATAATGCCCATTAGTCTGAATGACACTGAACAGAAGGTAAAACAAATGGATAAATACTTCAGAATGTAAAACATGATTAATCTAAGCATAGACTGAGATATGAGAGGGGAGGGGGAATAACCTGAAGGGAAGAAAGAAGTTGGCTTTGCACTTACTCAAATTATGTTTCAGATTTTTAACGAATGAGTGGGGAAGGAGATGGTAAAAGACTCAAAATTAGGCCTGTGCCCTACAAATTGCAGGGTGCTGGTGGCTGGCAAGTATGGATTTTTATCTAAAATATTTCTTCCATCATTATTTATTCCTTTTTACAGTGCTGAGCTGTAGACTTTGTATAGCAGAAGTTGCAAAGTGAGAACACAATTGAAGTGAGAATACTGTTGGTCCTGCTGTTGAAAAAGTTTGTTTAGAGACCTAGTTGGTCCAGGAAATGCACACTTCTAAGTATTTCATTCTTAGATCACAGTATGAAAATCCTGTTTGTGAGGAGGAGCCTGTGAGTCCCTGGGAGTGATTGTGAAATGGACCGTTGGCATTTGAACATAGCTGATTAGGACACAACCCTACTTGTGTGAAGGGGAAGGGTTTTTTCTCTCTCCTGCTGAACGGCAAATTCTTTTGCACTTTCCTTCTCCTGCCATGTCCTTTCCCTTTATGAAGTGATGCTAATCCCCCCTTATACATTGAATACCTGCTGGCAGTTGCAGCAGCCTCAAGAGAAATACTGACTCTCCAGAACTTAATCATGGCTGGATTGCAGGCCTCAAGGTATGCCCAACTTTGTGACTACTGCAGATGTATTCTTTTAAAGTCCAGACTGCAGCTTTCCTGAGCAAGGGGTATTAAGGCCAAGATTTTTTTAAATGGGAGGCAACTATTAAAATCCTGATTTCATATTTAGAGCCTTAAATAAGTGGCCTTATTTTCAAAAGTGATAAGCACCCAGTTTGTCCCAATTAATTGAGATAGCATCATTTCTGGAAATTAGGCCACTTATTTAGCTGCCTAAATATGGATTGAGGAGCCTAACTATAGCCATCTGTGTTTGAAAATCTTGACCCTGGACATCCTATACTGTATAGTAGGGTTTGGCAACCTTTCAGAAGTGGTGTGCCGAGTCTTCATTTATTCACTCTGAGGTTTCGCATGCCAATAATACATTTTAATGTTTTTAGGAGGTCTTTCTATAAGTCTATATTACATAGCTAAACTATTGTTGTATGTAAAAATAAATAAGGTTTTTAAAATGTTTAAGAAGCTTCATTTAAAATTAAATTAAAATGCAGAGCCCCCCAGACTGGTGGCTAGGACCTGGACAGTGTGAGTGCCATTGAAAATCAACTCGTGTGCTGCCTTTGGCATGTGTGCCCTGCTATATAGGCTCTTATACTGCACTCATCACCACAATATCTGAGTGCCTTGCAGTAGTTTATTAAGCAATGTGACTACACATCTATCATCACACCACATCTGTGGTGTTTCTCTCATCCTCCTCCCAGGGAGAGAAGCACATGCAGTGGACTGTCTTATTTTGATAGGTTCTGGGTGTATATATAATGTGTGTGTGTGTATATGTATATATGTGCGTGTGTATATATATATATATAGTGTGTGTGTGTGTATATATATGTATATACACACACATATTATATATATATATATATATATATATATATATATATATATATATATATAATAGTATGTATATAAAAATATATACATTGTATATATAAAAATATATAAAAAAATATAATATATTGCCAAGTGTTTTTTAGAGAAGGTAGTGACAAGGAAAAGGGCTTTGCACTTGCACAACATATAAAAACATAAACAGACACTCAATTAAAAGCAAAGGGACATGCGCTTCTAAGAGAAATCATTGTGGAAAATATGTCTGCTGAAGAAAACACTCTTCCCCCAATATTCCTTTTCCTTAAGCACTGAAGTTCAGATTTTCAAAGGAGTCTACTTCCAATGATATTAGTAATGTGTTTAACCCCCACCATTGGCCCTGTGTGACTTCTGGCTCCAACCGTGATCTAGGGCTTTCACAAAATATTTCTCATTGCTAGCTGCAAAAACTGTGATTTTTGTTAGAAGAGATTACATAGCATATGGTATGTTTTGCACAGCTCCAACCAGGAGTCCACCTATTACTGTTGAGCAGGCAGAACAACTACATCTCCCACACAATGAAAAGAGAAGATTTCCAAGGGTGTGTGGTAACACAATAAGGTCATTGAAGGTCAAGCTTGAAGAAGCTGTTTAAAAATGTCTCCATCCCAACATGGGTGATCTCCAATCATATACCTTAGGAGTTTGGCTTTTCTGAAAGATTGAGGAGTACTGTGGGGTTCTCACTTCCAATCTTGTGAAAGCATGAAAAAGTCACTTCCACACCAGATTTTTTGCTCATAAAACTTTGAACAGAAATGTGACGTTTGCTATGGGGAATGATTGGCAGCCTGGCATATTCTGGTGCTGAATCAAAATGTGGGCAGTATATACTCATTTTCATCCCCGAGTACGTGACCGGATCAGCCCTCTGTCTGATACACTGCCAGTCCTGTTTCTAAGCCTCTCAGGGCAGGTCTACATGGCAAAGAAAAGCCCTCAGCTGGCACCTGATTTGGGCTCACAGGGCTCAGGCTGCAGGGCTCTTTCATTTTTGTGTAGACTTCCAGGCTGGGGCTGGACGCCGAGCTCTGGGACCCTTCCACCCCACAGGGTCCTAGAGCCCAGACTTTAGCTTGAACCTGGAAATCTATGCAGCAATGAAAACAGCCCCTCAGCCCAAGCCCCACGAGCCCGAGTCGGTTGGCATGGGCCAACCTCTTTGCCATGTAGCCATACCCCGAGACTTGACTTCTTGGGATGCCCCTATAGTGGATTAGCTTCTTATAGAGGCTGCCAGCAATGCAGAGAGCTCCTTGACTCAGGTTTATCTAGCCAGTAGAATTGTGTATTCTGTGTGATTTGGCTGCATGTAATATCATTGTGTGGGTTGCTCTTACAGACTGTGTGTGTACTTGTATGAATTTATTCAGCATTCTAGCTAGGGGAGGATCTGCTAACAGAAAAAGTGACTTCCCTTATCTATGCACATCATCCCAGTCATGTTATTCAATAATGAGGAAATGAAGCATGATGCCAAATTGTGATATTAAACAGTAGCTTCTATCAGTGTTGGCTATAGGTTTTGTTTTTTTTCTCCAGCTACCCTAGGCATATCACCTAGACAACCCTGTGTGCTAAAAGTGGAGAGTCCGTAAATATTCTCAGAGAATACACAATAGTGGGAAAACAATCAAAATGGTTCAGAGTAGAGAGTTGGCCTAGGTTCACTACTAGCCATTGGGGAAGTGACACGGTTTTGGCAGTGAATGGGCAGACTGCCTGAAACAGTTTTTATGGAGAGGCTTTGATACCCCAGAAGGGGGAAAACACACAGTTGCTTTGCCAGAGGGCCAAGCCACAAAGAGCTGAGTCACAAACAAGGAGCACCTTGACTTGCAGAAGGAGAGAGGGAAAGAGGCAGGCTGTGCTACATGCGAATGAGTGATGGAAGTGGGTGTCGGATCAGGAAGAAACTAATCCCCAGAGCAGTCAGCAAGAGATGCCCTACTGGTGTGCAAACCTCAATATAGTAAGTAGCTGGGTTGCTGCCAGCTAACAATTAGACAACTATTAATACCTAAATATTATTAGAAACCTAGAAGCTGCCAGTTAGCAATGTGTATATTCTCCAGGCTGATTTGTTAGTATTGTAGGGAAATGTTCTCATTCTTTCCTTTTTTGCTGAACTGTGTGAGTAAGAATATTTGTGTAAATGTTTTATCAGGGTTCATAGAGTTTAAGGCCAGAAAGGGTCTATTGGATCATCTAGTATGACTTTCTGTATACCCACAGGTCATTCAATTTCTGACCACATTACCTCTGCAGTGAGCCGAGTAACTTTTTTGGGTTTGTTCAATGCATACCTTCTAGAAAGACACCCAGTCTTGATTTGTAAACATCAAAATATAGAGACTCCACTACTTCCACTGTTTGTTCCAATGGTTAATCACCCTCACTGTTAAAAATGTGACATATCTAATTTGAATTTCTCTCCTTTCAGCTTCCAGCCATTGGTTCTCGTTATGCTTTCTCTGCTAAATTTAAATCCTTTACTACTTAGTATTTTTTTCCTATCAAGATACTTATACACTGTAATCAAGTCACCTTTCAGTCTTCTTTCTGAGAAGATAATTATATTGAACTCTTAAGTTGCTGTAGCTGTGAAATTTTTTTGTAGTTCTTTTTACACCCTCTCCGGTTTTTCAGCATTCTTAAAATGTGGACACCAGAACTGTACACAGTGTTCCAGGGGATTCTTGGGTGCAGATTATCTAGACCCACTGATTTAAAAATGTTTATCCATAGAAGATGTTGTTTAACATCCTCCCTAGTTACTAATGGACTGGAAAGTATTTCATCAACCTCATGAGCACAGCATGCTGCTGCTTTTCAAATACAAAACAGAAATATTTATTGAACACTTCTCTCTCATCTTTATTACCATCCCCATATAGTAATGGAGTAATACCCTGCTAGGATTTCTTTTGTCCATAATATATTTTAAAAACTCCTCCTTATTTTTTGATTTTTTCCATGATGTCTTTAGCTTAATAGTACTAATACCTGGCTTTTACAGTACTTTTCATCAGTATATCTCAAAGAAGTTTACAGAGTGGGTTAGTATCATTATCCTCACCTTCTACAGGGAGAAACTGAGGCACAGAGAAGTAAAGTGATTTTCCCATGGTCACCTGACAGATGGGTGGCAGATCTAGGAACAGAATCTAGCTCTCCTGAGGCCTAGGCTACTTCCCCTCCCAGTTTTGTGTGATTGATAACTTCTATTTATATTGATTGCTATCACTTTCTCCTTTCCCTCATTTATTATATAGTGCTTTAGTTTATTTCTAATTGCTGCTTTCCCTTTGCCATGGGACCAGGATGGGCTTTTAGCCATAGCTGTTGTCTTCCTTGATTGTGGAATGATGGCTTTTTAGCCATCTGATAAACTCTTCTTAAAGAGCTCCCAATCTTCATTCACATTTTTCTAATTATTTCCTCCCAATAAACTTCATTCAGTTGTCCTCAGCTTTGCATACTGAGTAATGTTTGAGCTGTCTTCAACGAGGTTCTTCAGCACTTCATGAGTTTCCTTAATGAGAGAGAGCGCTCAATGACAAGGTTTAGATCTAGACTCTGAACCAAACTTTCCCAAAGTCTGGGTGTTTCTGGGTGCTGCCCATTATAGATTTTGGAGGGAGATGAAAAGATCATGTCCAGATCTGGATGTGAATGTCACCAAAATTTGAGTATGTCCATCTCTGTTATTATAATGAGTCATTATTATAGGTTTTTGTGGGAAAACTATAGCCCTCCAAATTGCAAATTTTTGAGAAAACATGAAGGTTGTGGATGTTTGTTTCTTTTAGTGATAGTTCTGTGTAGCCCCATGCACAGAACAGTTATAACACATGTCCATGTAATGCATCCATAGGCCCCATTAATTTACTTTTCTTTACTTGACTGGTGCTACCATGATTAGACAAACACCTAAACATCAGTAGATATGCCTCAAAGGCAATAATGAAATTATTTTATTTCTTGCCAGCAATTTCCTTCAATGTATGTGTTTTATTGAGGGCACCTACCTCATCAATTTGTTGAACAGCAATACATCTGCTCTGGATCCAGAGTCCACTGTGTAATCCAGGGGTTCTCAAACTGGGGGTTGGGACCCCTCAGAGGGTTGTGAGGTTCTAACATGGGGGGTTACAAGCTATCAGTCTCCACCCCCAAACCCGCTTTGCTTCCAGCATTTATAACGGTGTTAAATATATTTAAAAGAGTTTTTAATTGATAAAGGGGCATCACACTCGGAGGCTTGCTTTGTGAAAGGGTCATGAGTACAAAAGTTTGAGAATTGCTGGTGTAATCCTTGTGTTTTTTTCTCCCTGATTCAAGATTTTGCCCAAAGATTGTAGAAGACTTTTAATCTTCAGGGCCCTCAGGTATTACTATCAATACTTCATTATATTAATTAGCAGATGATAATGACCAGAACTTTGCTCATTTGAATGAGAGAACATAATCTTAAAATAATTTCATTGACAAAGTACTGTGGCTGAAGTATAAGGATGTGAGAAATTGAGCAGTTGGTGTGTTCTGTTTCCTAAATTAAAATTACAATAGAAGTGTTATGGAAATTCCCATAACTCTTTATGAAAACATTGAGAACTTTTGGGGGTAAATGTATTCTTTTTCTGGGAAAAAATGTGCAATAAAATGTGTTTGGTCTGGCTAGGTGGATTTGGTGGTATGGATAAATAAACAAATGAAAGAATGAAGGATAACTATCCTTCTGACTTCTACATCCCTTAGCTGGCCAAATCCCCTTGAAGATTCATTCCTCTGATGCTCTATTTCCTTAGCACAAGATTTGCCAAAGGACAGCTCATGCAGTCTTACAATGCAGCCCATCACTAGCGTGATTTCTAATATGAAAGTGTGGTTGCCACTGCATACTACAGGTCTTAGTGTGCTGCTCCCTAGTGATCCTGATCACATTTCTCGGCATTGGCATTCAGAGACCAGGAGAACATCTGAATAAAAAAAAGAAAATAATAGATGGCTGCCATCTGCTTTCTGTTCTGCAGTTTAGATGTAGCCCTCTGGCTCCTGGTAAACTGCCAGTGGCTGAATGTTTGGATTTCCCTGACTTAGCAGGTGTTGGGACAACTTTCCTTCTATATGGCTTGGAAGTTCTTAAGGTACTGGTTGCTGAGTCAGGGACCATCCAGCAAGACAAACTCAGCAGGAGGCACAAGTTTAACAGAGAAATTCTCTTTCCGGGATATCAGATTTATTCATATGTGTTGTGTGTTTTTTTTTTGTTTTTTTTTTTTGTTTTTTTTTAAGTCTGCTTCCAGCCAAAGCCTATATCCTCCACATTCCCTTCAGACAACTGTCTGTAAACACTGGAACACAATAATGAATCCACTTCCTCTCTTTTTTTCTTTCTTAAATCTCCAGACCTCAAGTCCTAGCTTCTGGATAGAAAATACCTTTCAATCCCCAGACCCTGAAAGTCATTTGCTTCCTATTTAAGACTCTCTGGACTAACTATAACTCAGCTACATCTGACTAAATATGCTAAAAGCAGGAAGAATAGATCATCTCAGATGGGACTCTCTGAACACAGTGCAGAACAATGGATAGGACTGAACTCCAAATCATCAGGCCAAGAGACACCAGAGAACCTCTATGCCAAATTAGTCTCCTGTGCTTGACTTTTCACATTGGTCTTGTTCTTAGCATGAAGTCAGTACATATGCTCTTTTCGTTTCTTTCCATTCTCAGTACAGTCTACCCCAGACACTCCAGAGTCATGAGTCAGGTCCCACAAAGTCATGAGAGAGGCTTAAAATTCACAAGACTTTAAACAGAACCCACAATTGTTTGTTTTTATTTGCCATCTAATTCCTGAGCTTTTGGAGTTCACTCACTTTGTATTTTCAAGCCTTTTCCAGATTTGCCAATTTAGCTACTTTGTCACTAGATTTAGCAACCTTTGGGTTTCCCTAGCGAGGAAGTAAGTGTCAAAGTGACAAGTGATATATCTCAAGACTTTCACTGCTGATTACAGTGACATTCAGAGAAAGAAGTCACCAATATGTATAGTCACAAAATCATTCACAAGCGGCTCAATAGTGTTAATAAAATCCACTCCATGTTCTTCTTACTACATTCTGTTGCACACCAAGTCAGTGTTGTTACATCTCCAATTGAGCCTATCCTCAGAAGGAATCACAATCCAGGGTTTTTGGGCTGAGATCCCACCCCACCTTCCATACATGCAGTTCTCTTCACTGGCTAATCTGCTTCCCAAGCCCTGCACAATTCATTAGTTCTATTTCCCTGCATCACAGGGTGCACTACCTACTACAAACCAGCGAGAAAGAACACATTTGGGTAAAAACAAACCCCGGCTAATGTGCTCTCCAAATAGGGTGACCAGATGTCCTGATTTTATAGGGACAAGTCCTAATTTTTGGTGCTTTTTCTTATATAGGCACCTATAACCCCCTTCCCCTGTCCCGATTTTTTATACTTGCTATTTGGTCACCCTGTCTCCAAATGTGCTCTGGCTAATGTGCTTTCTCCAACATGTGCCTGGCTTTAGCAAAGTATATTTTAGTATTTTAATTTAACTAGTCTCCACAAACTTCTTTTCTTTGCCAGAAGATTATACTTATCTCAGCCCAAGAAGCCCTGGATTGTGATTCCTTCTGAGGACATGCTCAATTGAGATGTAATGGCATTGACTTGGGGCTGGTCTACACTGGAGCGGGGGCAGTAATAACTTCTGTCAAAAAACTTATGGTAAGTTTTAGGTATCATGGCTAAAGAGAGGTTAGAAGGAGGATAAAGTGGTAGCTCCACAGATGGTTTACAGGTTGCTGCTATGAAATGTGAGGGGCAGCACAGGGAGAAAAATGCTTGTTTCATAATTTAGCAAATGGGAGATGGAGGTTGGCATGGGCTGATCACGGGTGGGAGTCAAGATCTCAACAGGGAATGAGAAAAGATAGGTAAGGCAGGAATAGGCCATAAAAAGAAGTGAAGATAAGGAGTTTATGTTTTATGTGATGAGTAGAGGAGGAGCCAATGAAGGGATTCAAAGAGAGAAGTGACTTTTGGAAGCATTAGTGATCTTCATATTTTCACAATTGAATATTTCCTTTTGTAACTCACACTTTTTGGAAATTACTGGGCTCATGGGGTCATTGGTATGATTAATTAACATTCATGCCTTTTTTACTGCTATACACCAGATATATCAGAAATGGGACAAAACTATGAATCCAAATCTTTTCTCAGGAGATTGAAGAGGTTCAGAAACAGAACCCAAATCCAAGTTCCAAATCAGTTTGAATTTTATGGCTTGGACTTGCTTTTTATCCATATTTTTGAGAGAATATTTGATACTGTGATGATGGTAACATGACTCAACTCACTTAGAGACAGAGCCTGGTACTCTTACTTATGTTGAAATCACTGGTATCCACTGACAGGCTCTGGTGCTATTTAAGAGGAGCTAAAGCCTCAGAATCTGGCCCTAAAGTGAGATCAGCACTGAGGGCAGGTCTGTGGTGTCCTAAATATCAAACAAGAAAAAGACCTGTGAAATACAGAGTATGTATTTTATTATTTCAATTAACATTTTTGGTCTTAAGCTTCAGAATGAGTTGAAACCTGCAGGTAATCAAGCTATAAAACATGTGTGATCACTGACCCAGAATATCAACAGCAATACAAAGAAGATATCTTAACTAGGTGTTCTGTTTGAGAAAAATTTGCCTCGGGTTCCAGTCATTAGCATCATTATGTCTGGCTGTATTCAAAAACAAGCAAAGCTGCAGGGAGGTTGTCCAGAGTACTTTGTAAACACTATGCAGCCAAGCTGATGTGGAAGCTAATTCCCTACAAGATGTCCCTACAAGGTGATATAGTTGCTATTTATATTTGCATGTAACGTAATCACCTCTGGCTTGTTTTTCTTAGTGTGTTTCTGGAAAGTGTGCATCCACAGATCTAACCAAGACCACACACACACAAAAACCCAATCTGATTTGACATACATGGTACTAAGTAGTAATGGGAAAGGCTGGGAATCTTAGACAAGAAGTGTGGATGATTTAAATAATTTTTGCCTTTTTGGACTAACAATGTACTCTTATCTATCATACTGTTGAAAAGACACCAAATATACCCAGACAACTGATTGTGATGGAAAGACAAAATTTTAAGGCAGGCAGATGTGAAAGGTGAAGGTCCAGTCCCAACAGACGGCCCCATATATCCTTTAACTTTTCCACTCAGGTGTGGCTTTTGCAACAGGCTAACACTACAATGCTTCTTCATTTATTAACACTTGCCAACTCCATCCAGCTGTCCCTAGCAAATATGCCTGCTTTATAGCTGAGATGCCTTGTTATCTGTTTTTGAATACTTAGTGATTAATGTAACCATTTCACATCCATTCAAGGAAGCTGGGTTTTCAACATCCGCTTTTCTCTCCCAACATAACAATCCAAAGGGATAGAGAGGAAAAAATAAATAAATTCCTTTTGAAAAATGAAGCACTAGACATATTTACTGCTTTTATAGCCTGACCACGCATATAAAGTTGCTAGTAAAACAGCATTTCTAAATCCTCTGGGATGAGGTTTATTTGTTGAGAAATGTTCTGTTTCACATCTGCAAAAGTATATTTGCTCTCAAAAAGGGGACTTTTTAAACATCAAAATCTGATTTATCTCTTTGGTCCTTTTAAATCCTTGGTAAGACAGGGTTCTTAATTTTGAATTAAAATCCAACTCTAAGTCTACTAGGACAATAGAATATTGTACATATTTTCCATGTCCTTTTGGTCTCTTGTGCCTGGAACCACCAATTAATCCCATTTCTGGAGTGCTATTTCCAGTAAGGATAGGCACACTTTGAGCCTAAAGAAACTGTAAAGCTATAGCATGCACCACAAAAATGTGATTAATCCATATACAAAGATTTGTTTAAATTTACTTCCTTGTTTATTTTATAATCAGCATCTTCAAAAGAACAATATTGATGCATTAGACAACATGAAGGCCTTTTCAAGATCTTTATTTTATTGTGCGTTTTACAAATTGTTACAAAAAGAAAACAGAATGCCATCATTTCCATCACGTTACTGTTGAAGTTAAGGATGCAGGCACATATCAGTAATCACAGTGCATATTACCTTTCAAGAACAGTGAAATTAAAAAAACAAAACAAAACCAACCCTCTTAATTGTTAGAAACTCAGGAGATTCAGAGTGAAGGCTGACTTTCTCAAACAGTGCAACCAAACTACTTAACTGTGCTTTTGTAGAAATGCCAGCCTAACATTTTTCCTTTTTTGCAACTGAAAGTGTGTACCACAAACCACTAGTTTTATAATTCCCATACATGTATCATAATAAGAGTAATGATTCGTCACCACAGTGACTTTTTCCTGTCTTCATGCAAATGCTCTTAACTTCATGATCAGTACAGAGGAGGTCTGTATATGCAACATTACCTCCCAAAGCCCCCTGCTCTCCTTAAGTAACTCTTTCCTCACTACTGATCTACTAAGGTCTGCAGCAGGGATCCTTTTCTGTGGACCCCAGGAGGTCTGCAGATAAGCAAGGAAATTGGGGGAATGCAATTTCCGTCTCTTCTTGCCGACCTTTGCAGTAGAGAAAAAAATCCCTTGTGAGCCTATTCTTGGGAGGCAAAAAATCATGTTTTACCACAGATAGGCCTAGTAACGAGGTATTTGAACTTTCTCTCTGGCAAAGGTCTAAAGATTAACTTTTTTTAAAATAAAAAGAAAGTTTAAGTCCCCAGAAGTCCTTTGATGTACTATATTAAAATCACCAGAACTAACAGTCTCTAGTGATATTACTGCCCTATTCAAATTTTAATGGCTCTTTAAAATTATTTTTTGTCAACTAAATTTTGATCCTGGACATTATGTGAGGCTTTTACTAAAATAGATTCTCTCTCTCTGATTTTATTTGCTCCAAAATGGTGTGTGCGGAGGCGGGAGGTGGGGAGTAGTTAACTTGGGGAATGAATTTAATGCCTCCATTTTAAGGGATTCATTCTTCAGGAAATGCTACTCTGATTTATTCCAAGTCTATAGAAAAGCTCTGCTTTCATTCCATATCTAAACTGCCAGTTTTGAAGCCAATAGGATCTTTTTTCAGTTTGGGGGAAAGGACTTGAGTTTTTTGGAGGATTCTAAGGAATTTTAGATGTCACAAAATTGGGCGATAGTGAAAGTTAAATGGCAACCGTAGAGCAATTCTTGTAGATCCCTAATATATGATATAAATATACATTTTTAAATATATTCACATATAAATATACAAGTTTATATATATATATATATATATATATATATATATATATATAAATTCATAGATATATATTATGGTAGGCCAGGCTGATGATGTCATTGGTAATTGCCCGACACTTTCTATTATAAAACCCTGTTTTCAGTTGCTGTAACTTTGTCAAACTAACCACGTGAACTGAAATTTTATGCCAGGTGTCTGCCTCAGGCTGAATTTGTTTGAAAATTTCAGCCAAAACAGTTCAGAGGATTCCGAGAATGAGGAGAGGTAAAAATGTGTTGTTTTGCACATGTTAAAAAATTCTGGCAACTTTTTCCTTGATTAGCACAAGCACCCTTCTGCTTTGGAACAGAGACTGAAATTGGGCAGGGGGGTGGCCTTATTGTCAGTGATGTCCCTGTCACTGCCCATGAAAGTTTCCTCAACTTTGGCCATGTTACAAGCCTTTGAAAAAATTGCAGTTTGCACATGCTCAGTGGATAGTATTCAATTTTAGTGCTAAAAATCTCCAAAAAATCCATTCTTACTGTGCTTTTTGTAATGCCCTCATAGCTCCTTAGCCTGCTTCATCCCATCATAGCTTCTGATACTGTGCATATACCATCCTCATATAATGGGCTATGCTCCCTCCAGTCCAGGGTGACATAGCAAAACTAAATTTTCTCTGTAATGAGTGTGTCAAGGACTGCAGATCTTGAACACTAGTCCACAATGCTCTTGCCACCCAAGTAGTCCCAACCTGCCACCTAGTGAGCTGCTAGCCACTGTTTGAATAGCAGCTGAACTCTGAGAGAGGATTCCCGTCCTAGGATCTGACTGGTCCTCAGCCTCTACTTAACCCAAGCACAGGAACTGGAAGCTCTCCATGCAGAGGTTCTCCCTGCTTTGGACTGCGTCCCCTACAATATTTGTGCCTACTACTGATCTTGTGATAACCTGACCATGCCAGATGGTTTTTCCTTTGGCCTGTCTCAGACTCTGACCTCCTGGTATCTGACCTGGCAGGATTCCTGCTCTTGACCACTCATGTCCTAGTCACGACAAACTCTTCCCAACTGCTCTAAGGCAGAGGAACTGAGAGCAGCGATCCTGTCTATCCTGGGCTATAAGGCACCCAGGCAGCCATCTGACTGAAGAAAGAAGCCATCTGATTAACATGCAGAAAGCCAAGACAGAGAAGATCACAAAGTCTCACCAGTCTTTTGTTGCCAGGAAATATCTGTGGCACCCACTGGCAAAGTGTGTCTTATACCCCTGTAATGCTGGTCCACACAGAGAAAGACAACCTAATATTGCTATGGGTTACTTTGTTAGCTCAGGAGGCACAGGTCTGTTCTAAATCTAATGATGATCCTTTGGGTGTAAAGTATGATGCCACCTGATGGGATTTCTATGTTTTTTAATTCCCCTTTAAAAACTTAGGGAAATATATAAACAAAAACTGCTTTAAAACAACATTAAGATTCCAAACTCAAGCAGACAAAAATTAGGAAGTGACCAAATTAGAGCTACCTGTGCAACCTTAATTTGTCCCCCACCTCATATTTGTATGTATTATGAGAGTCATTAATTACTACTTCAATTACATCATCCCATACTGTGTTTTCCCCCCATGGGATCCCTGCCAAAGAATGAAATAATCCTGAAAATATGGGCCATGAAGAGGGATCTAGGAACTTCTGTAGATGCAGAAACTAAGAATGTGTGTTAAGGCAGTTAGTTGGCTACTCTGGGCATGAAATAATCTCTTATTTGCAAAGAGCATGGTGAGGCTCATGCTAAGCCCTTGAGACCTAGTAAAATAGATAAAGGGGAAACTATTTTTAAGGCTACAATCAAGCATGTAGTTTAGTTTGTGCAATCTGTTATGTAATGGTGAAAGTAGCCTCCTAGCCTTGGGGTCAGTCCCATTTTAAACAGGGATCTCCGTGCACTTTAAGAAGTGAAACTAGAAGTTAAAAATGACTGCTGAATAGACTTGTTTAAAGGTTAGTGCATTCCTTACAAAGTTACATCTTCATTTCAACACTCAGGTCCTATCGTGCAGCCACTGATGTCAGTGGAATTTCTTGATTCACAAGAACAGGCCCAATGATAGTGAATGACAACGAAATAATCAAGACTATATTAACATAAATTCCACTTAATTGGGCATATGCTGAGGACCAGATCCAAAGCTGGCTGACTGTCAATAGAAAGTCTCCAATTGACTTAGCAAGATTTGGATCAGACCTGAAGCAAGTTCTAAAGGATTAAATGGTGTTTTACTAGCTGTTAAATAATGATTCTATTATTATTGGTATTTTGTAATGTAATAAGACCTAGGAGCCCCGGACATGGACTGAGAGTCCTTTGTGCTAGGTGAGGTGTAAACACAGAACAAGAAAGCTGGTCCTGGCCCAGAGCACTTATAAAACAAGGGACAACAGGTGGAGACAGGCAGGCGTGGGAGCAAAAGCAAACAGTGGGACAGTGCTGCTCAGTGTAATAAGTTGTGATCTGAGCATACCAGCTGCCTAAACATTAACAAAGATTTTTGTAGGCAGCAAAGCAGATCAGAATCCCAATTTGTGGCTTTGATACAGAGCGTGCCCAATAAAGATTACAAGCAAAATAAAGACTATAATCTGTGACACAAGTAGTATTTTTCTTATTGTATTTTTATTTTATCTTTTCACAGTTTATTTTTAAATGGCCTCTTAGGGCTGGTCTACACTAGGGGGAGGGTTCGACCTAAGATACACAATTTCAGCTACGTGAATAATGTAGCTGAAGTTGGCGCATCTTAGGCCAACTTACCTGCCATCCTCAGCGGCAGTGGTCGGCAACGGGCTCCCCCATCGACTCCAGCTTGTGCCTGTCAGTGAGCTGGAGTTCCAGTGTTGACGGGAGTGCCTTTGGCGATCGATCACTACCCGCCGATCCGGCGGGTAGTGAAGACATACCCTTAGTAGACCCTGTGAACAGAGACTCATGAGTAATTTTACTCACATCAATAGCCCTGCTGAATCACTCATGTGAGTCAAGCTGCTTATATGCATAAGCAGTTGAAAGACCAGGCCCTTAGTTGTCAGAGCTAAATTGGACTATAAAATATTAACCAGGATGTTCCAAATGAAGTGATTTCTCCTGTATGAGAAAAACAGTCTGACTACTGTGAATGTGCCTTTCATGCTAATCTACCACTGGCCACTTTCCCAGCTATTAACACTCTTAATGTGATGTTATAATATGGAACTGTCATCTTGTCATTGATATGTGTGCTAAAGATGATGATAAAATAACTTGGAAATGAAGAGAACAATGGCTTCTTGTTGGAAATGTAAAGCAATGTAGATTGATTCAGTAGTTATCACAAATAAAAGCCATAATGCTTTTAATTTCAAAATGATAATTTCCTATCATTTGAAATATGAGAAAACTTTAAAGCAGCAATGCACCTGCTTTCAGTTTGGAAAGCCATAGTTGGCTTTCTAAAACTCACCAGATACCATAGTGCTGAATGAGTGTTATAACATCACTGCCAGTAACTTTCCATAATATCTGTGGGCTTGAGCTTTGGCCAGGTTCTTTGCTATCCTTATTACCATAGAACTGTATGATCCATTCTGAATACAAATATATTTGCAGAGCAATAAGTAAAGTATCCCACATTTCCAGAGATTTTGGACAATTTCTTGAGGAAATAATCTGCCACTGATTTTTATACCTGTGTTAACTTCTCATTTATTGATTTAAATATATAACATATATATATATATATATAGTTCTGGAGGTTGTTGCTGAAATGTATTGTACACAGTGTGGATTAGTCTGTGTTTACCAACCTTTTGACTTTTTAGTCATGTTCTTGTATTTCTCCGACCCCGAAGCTGCTCTGTGTCTCAGGCTTCTGATCAGATTCATGAATGGCCCTAAGAAAAAGGAGTGGCATAAATAAGAGAATCTGAAGGCTCTGCCCATATGTGAATCCAGAATTTTCAGTTTCATTAAAACTGTGCTGCTAATCACTAACCTGTTCTTTGCATTGTCATTTCTGTTAAATCATGCTTTGCTCTTTTTTCCCGATTTTAGTTCTTTCCCTCTCAGTATGTTCTTATCTTTTGCATAAAATTCTGCCCCCCTACCCATTATCTTTCTTATTCATTTAGCACATTTCCTTATCTTATCCCTTTCTCTTTTCTCCCTTATTTTATAATTTTACACATCTGACCTTCAACATAGTATCTGAGTGATTCTCACATATAATTGGTAGAAATGGCAAAATTCCTAGTACACTTAATGGAGACTCTGTCACTTTACCCTTTTGGGGGTAAAATTCCTTCTTTGGGTTTTTGTTTTCCATTGTTCAGATTTTATCTGCTTTTCGGAAAAGGCTTAAGAGCAGACAGGGTGTCAGTGCAGTGAGGGTCATTGTTATGGTTGAGATGTATTTTCAAAGAGGTCTTTGTCCAGCCCTGTGTGAGAACTATGGGCTAATTAGTAGAGCTGATCAGACTTTTAAGTTAACTGACTGGCATCCACCCAGGTTCCTAAAGGTTCTGGACCCCTATTGCTTGTTGAAAGAAATGAAATGAAAGAAATATAAAAAATCTTTTTATACATTTTATTATAACTATTAAACATAGGTTCTTTATTTTATCACCTGAATTAAATTATTATTAATTGATGTAAAGAATACATCAATATAGCTATCAAATCAATAAGCTCAATATGGGATTGGAATTAAGTCATCAAAGTAGTTAAATTATTTTATTAACACACACACAAACCTATTCTTATACATTCAAGAAGGGATCTAGTTAGGTGACTTTCCATTTAGTTATAAACACCAACTAAAGAATTGCAACAGTTCAATCAAATTTATAACTTGGAGATGGTTAGATAATAAATTGGTTTCAGTATTAAACTATTTAATATCTAAACCACCACCTCAAAGCCAATTATAATTCTTCCTCTTTAGTTTTAAATTCTTGTGTGGTTGCTAATCTGTTCCTCTTTTCTTCCTCCCCAAACAGAGACATTATAGAGGCTTTACCAATAATTATGGAGGTATACCTATCTCATGGAACTGGAAGGACCTTGAAAGGTTATGGAGTCCAGTCCCCTGCTTACACTAGGCAGTACCAAGTACTGTCCCCTGACAGATATTTTTTTGCCCTAGATCCCTAAATGGCCCCACAAGGATTGAACTCATAAGCCTGGGTTCAGCAGGCCAATGCTTAAACTACTGAGCTATCCTTCCCCTCAGAATACTTTAGATAAACAGATGCTTCACAGCTCTTGTTTACCAGAAAGTACTGGTGACAGACGAAAATCTTTTGGGATTTTTAAATACAGAACACAAGGTTTGAGACAATATTTAGGTCTGTTTAAACCCGAGGAACTTTCTTTCTAGCGGCTTCCTCCATGTGGACTTTAGGGTGCTCAAACACACATGCATGCTCCCAACTACGCTTTCACCACCCTAAAATTAAAGATTACCAATAAACTGAGACCCCTTCCAGCAAACAAAAACAAACAGGCAAAAACAAAATAAAGGAAAGATAAAATACTTATTATAACACCTCCCAATTTCATTTGCTGCCCAAGTATGAGGCTGTCCAAGCAAGGGTAAATCTGCCTCGAGGCTTTTTACACAATTTTGAGGAACCTCAGGTCCAGTTTCCCAATGCGCTCTGCATTGTGTGCCAGTGTGTATTCACCTCAGACCAAACCCACTCAGACAAACACGAGGAACAATGTGTTTTATTTTACAAGGAAACAGAGAACAGGATTACAGTCCAGCAGCCTCCTCCCTGCTTGCTTGCCTCCTTATCAGTGCTAAAACTTCCGTCTGAGAGGGCAGAGAATAGTTCCTGGCAGGAACCAGAAAGTTCTCGCTACATGCAGCAGTTTGTAATCCACAACTTGCTGTTACTGCTGCTGAACTACACTGGATCTTGGACTACATTGTGATACGGGGGGATTGCAAACTCTTTGTTCTCGCAGGCTTCTTGATTTTTACAGGGCAGGAGCTGAACTGTGGTCCAGGAGTCAAATGGTGGTGATGTGCTGTGTCAGGGCTTCTCACTAGTGATCTTTGTTCAGGTGCAGGGATACTGGTCAAAGGCAGGCATAGCTTGTCTGTTGATGCCTTGGCCTCCTTCCCCTAAATTGACCATGTCTTCTGAGAAACTGGAACTTAAAGGTGGTCAGGAATTTTCCATCAGAAGAGCATTCCAAAGGAAAAAGTAGTTTCTACAAAATTGATTTTTTCCAGAGAAAACAATTCCGTTTTGCTGAATGTGTTTAATTGTCTGTCAGGAAACTCAAAATGAAATACTTTGTTTTGGGTATGTTAGCCCCAAATCAAAATATTTCCTGTTATTAAATGGATCCCAAATGTTTCTAATCAATTAAAAAACCAATTAAACTGCATTTCCCTAGTGAATTACCTTATGGGATTTGTGGTTTAGGCTCCCATTTTTCCTGTGAGCCATTATTGCATTGTAGGATATGTAGCTCTTCTAGGAGCCCAGGTCAAAGGAGACTTCATGGCCTGAACTACAAGTCCCATAAGCTAATGAATTAGGGAAATGCTGTTTTATGTTGACCTGATTCTAAAAGAATGTCTAAATGTTTTTCATTTCAGTTGAAAATGTTGAAACAAAACATTTTGGTATTTCCAATTAGAATTTTTTTGGAATTTCCATTCCACCAAAAATTAGGAATTTCAACTTTTTGTCCTTTTCAGGATAAAAACTGTTCAAATCTTGGAATTTCCCACTCGATGGAAATTCCAAATTTCGCTAAACTCTTCTGGAATGTCAATTTCCCCTCAGGTGGCTTCCGTCAGGTGGTCCAGCCTTACCCTTGATTCATTGATTTGCAAACTTCAGTTACTTTGCCTTTCAGCACCTCCCTACAAAAATTTGGATGAATCCCATGCAAGGCCTATACTGGAGCCATATGACTTGGTCCAATCATGTTTGAGTTTGGTCATCCTTAGCAAGTGGGAATTTTGGAAAATCACCAATTAAAGAAAAATTCTGTGTTTTACACAATATAGAGATTGTAAGTATGTGAATTCTCCTTTGTACCCCACAAAAAAATAAAAAATCCAGTGCAAGAGACCACTTTTGAGGAAGCTGACATGTTACCTGGGTGAAAAGGTTGTGAGATGACATGTCAACTCTTTACAGAAAGTTTGACACAAAAATCTTATCAAAATAGCTGATCGATAGGGTCACTCCACATTCATCTGAAAGCAAAATTAGTAACAGGCTTAGACATTTTATGACCAGTGTCATCACTCTTCTCGCAAATGACAATTTGCAGTAATTTCTCTATTTTGGCAGTGGATTGTAAGTCAAATAACTTTATCTTCTGGGATGTTTGCCTTAATCAGTTACTTTAAAACCTTTTTTTACCAAGATGAAACCATTTACATAAACATTACAGTGTATATAAGGTTTGTATTCCTATATAAACTATTTCTCTCTCATCCATCTTCATGATCTACTTCCATTCCTCATTACCTCTTTTGTCTTCTCATACCGCTTCCTACTTCCTTTTCTTCTCTTTACTCTTAGGGTTGCATCCATCCAATGTTTAAAAAGACATTCTCTCTTTTTTTTATTATTCTCTATTTCCCATGATATACAAGTGCCAAATCTCTTGTTCTTGAACTTACCTGCAGATTAATACTCTTATTGAGAAAGCAATCAGTGAAGGCAACCTTAAAAAATCTTGCCATCTTTTTACTCATCTGAATAGTCTTCAAGCTTGAATAAAGATTTTCTTTTTTGGCTGAGTAAAGGGTAGCAAGATTGTGCCCAGGTGTCTAATCTATCATCTGCTGTGCAGATAAAGGAATTCACATTCTCAGGTTTGTCAGCAGATGCCTTTCATAAGAATTAAATCCACTTCTTAAATAGAGACAAATATCAGATATCCTCTTTGGCAGGCTTTGTTTTTGTGCCTTATTGTCCTTATCTAGCATTTCCTTGCTGTAAATAACTGCCTTGATATTTAGCATTTGCTGCTAATAAAATCTGGTTTTGCAATAACTTCTGCTGGCACAGACTAGGATAGTAATCTTCAGGAACATCATTGTCAGCCTCATAGCAACAAACTGTGTTGTGGTAAACAGAGTGGCTTTCTTTTTGGTTACACAAACAGTAGGAAAGGGAACTACCATTTCCTTTATGGGAAGGACCATTAAGCTGTTTTGTGAAGGGAGGCAATGGCTAGATAGAATTGCTGAACTCAAACTCCCTCCCAGAGCCCAACTCCTCTTGCACCCAAACCACCTCCAAGAGCCCACAGCCAATCCTGCACTGAAACTTCCTCCACCACCCCTCACTACTTGCCACGCTCTACCCCCTGAGTCCCCTCCTATAACCAAACTCCTTCCCACACCCCCTCCTGCGTGCAAACTTACTGCTGGAGTCCGCATCCCCTCTCACACTCCTCATGCCCTCCCACACTCAACTCCTCTGCCCCAGCACTCAGCCGCCTCCTGCACCCAAACTTCCTCTCTCATCCCCTCCTGCACCAAAAATCCCTGCCAGTGCCTGCACCCCACCCACACTCAAACTCCCTCCTGCACCTCTCATCCCCTCCCACACTCAACCCCCGTACCTCAGCCCTGAGCCCCCTCCTGTACCCAAACACTCTCCCCCATCTCCTCCTGCACCTAAACTCCCAGCCCAGAGCCCACATCCCTCACTCCCTCCCTCGCCCAAACTCCCAGCCCAGAGCCTGCACCCCACAACCAAATTTCTTCCCAGAGCCCGCACACCCTCCTGCACCCCAATCCTCTGCCCCAGCCTGGTGAAAGTGAATGAGGGTTGGGGAGAGTGAGCAATGGAAGGAGGATGATGGAGTGAGCAGGGGCATGGCCTCAGGGAAGGGGTGGGAAGGGGCATGGCCTCGGGGAATGGGGAGGGGCAAGGGCTTAGCAGAGGAGTTTGGGGATCCCTGGAAATTTTAAAATCAAAATGGGTGTCCTCAGGTTGCTGACGTTTGAGAAACACTCCTCTAGGAATTATTTTGTGAAAGCTCTATGGCCTGTGCTGAACAGAAAATCAGATGAGAGGATCCCAATGGTCCTTTCTGGCTTTGGAATCTGAGAATCTGTGACACGACTCATGAAGTCCCTTCTTCTCACTATGCACAGTTACAGGGCTGGATTCCAGCTGGAACTCTCTTGAGTAGTTGGGTGATTGCCTAGCTAATGTACCAGTTGGAGCTCCATTGCCCCAAGCTTGTTTTGTGGGTTTGGAGACCACCAGTCACTCTGTATGTATGCTGTGGTAATGCATCAAGCACCAAGCAGCACACACTGGTCCTGTATGAAGCAACAGCAAGGTACACTCCAGTGGCAGGGTGGATTGATTTAAATCAAAGCAATTTAAATCACTGATTTTACTCATGATTTAAATCAGCAGTCAGGAAATCTTGATTTAAATAATCTATTTTAATTATATTTTGCATATGTCCTCTTTAGTTATTTTCTTAAAACCTGATTCTCATACTGATTTGCAACTAAATATAGCCTTCATACTAAATTTGGTGATCCTTCTTGTTAATCAGGAGGGTATACAATATATGTCCGTATTTATTTAAGCAATTATATCCAGATGCTCCCTGACTTATGCAAGTGTTCTGTTCCGGAACACCTTGAGTGACTCGAATTTTGTGTAAGTCAGAAATTTTTTTTAAAAAATCCCCTCCTATTTCTAGTTTATGGAACTTTTTCCGTAAGCATGGATTTTCGTACATCGAGTTTACGTAACTCAGGGACCGTCTGTAGCTTTATTCACATCTATTGAGATTCTGAATTGTTACCTTTTTTTTATGTTAGAAAATGGTGAATGATGCATTTCTTTTTACAAGATTATTATTAATTTTTTACTTCTGATTTATGTCTTGCTCTATTTGGATGGAAATTCAAATGCAATTAAAAATGCACAAGGCCATTATTTTTTATTTAATGCCATCCTAATTTTCATATGCTGAATAAATAAAACTCTTTGTCACTTTTGCAGATCCAGACTAACATGGCTACCCCTCTGATACTAAGAAAAAAAAGTTTATCAAAAAGTTTATGAAAATGCTTTGTATTTAAAACTAACTGATTTACTAAACAACGGAAGTATTATCTGTAGCTAGTGAATTAAATTGATTATTTCTCATCACTATGTCCTTCAAGATTTTGGAGACAGTGAATTTCATCCTCTCACACCTAGTTTTTCTTCATAGATTGGAAGAGGAAATCAAGCTTGCCTGCTTTTTTCAACTCCCAATCAAAATTTCTCAATTTTGAATTAACTAGTAGTTGAGCTTAAATATTCGAATATGCCAAAATGAAAAAGCTATTCTCTCTGCATCTGCAGAAGAGGCTGCTGCTGTAAAAAGCTGGTTTAGCACTTCTTGTTCCAGTTGCTTAGCCAGAGACTTTCACCAGTTCAGTGCTTTGATGTTCCTGAAAACTTGGCAGCAAACAAGTACGGCTTAAAATAATTTAAATTAAATAAAACATAGTCATAGATTATAATAAGGTAAGGCCTTAGCATAGATTGTCAATTTCAAATTTAATTTTAAATTAAGTTTATTTTTAGAAAGTACACCTGTAATTAGTTCAAATAACAAAAATCCTTTTTTTAAACAAATCTTTATCTGCCCTGCCATGTAGCCTGATAGTGATTCATTGATATTTTAGTTCATTTTAAAAAGAAATCGTAAGCCTCCAAATTGTAGTTAGCAAAGTAAGCATGCAGCTTTATGTTCTAATTACTGTTTTAGTGTTTACTCTTGTCTTCTGCATCCTCCAACCCAATCTGATCTACAACCAATTGTGGTTATTGTCCTTATTTTTCTTGTAAGCTTTATGGCAGCGGCTGATCTTCATCTGTTATTTGTATAGTACTCATACCACCAGACCCCAGTCCTGATTGGAGCTTCTGCATGCTTCTTTGATACAGAGAGTAATGAAACAGGTTAGTCAAGTCCCCTAGCCACCCAGCATTATCCTGCTGGAGATTGGTCCTGACACTACTGTTACCCATAGAAAACTTCATTGACAGCAGTGGAGTTACAATGGTGTATGTTGCCAACATGTATGGTTTCTTCAAGTCTTAAAGTCCTGGGTGTGAGATGATCAGCTTTTGTTTTTTTTTAAATAAAGTAAGTTTTGAGCTCGCACGGTTGTGGAGGGAAGTTTGAAAGCATGACCTGAGTGCAGTGCAAAGGATCAAAAATGAGAAGGAGAATACAAAGAAGGTGAATACAAATGTATTATTTTAAAAAACCCAAACAACAACAAAAACCCCACCATGATTTTTAAGGCAATCCCATGATTTCTGAACAAGTCAATATTTTTGAATGTTTATAGTTGCCAGTACGGACAGAATGAAATATATGATCCAAAAAGAGGTATTCTCATAACTAGTGCTTAACACTGGAGGAACTTCATGACTGGTTTATTGTGAATGCTAATACAATCTTTAATATGAACTATTTTTATTTGTGGAAAAAAATCTGGGTTCTCCTGCATAAAGTGGGGACTTTTCCATGAGGAATTACACGCACATTCTTTTCCGTTTCCCCCCATATATTGTGCTTTTGTGTTACTTGCAACACATTCTTCTATTGCTTACTATCATTCATCCAGTACTACTGGGCATAGTAACTGTTAACATCCAAAGCCACTTTTGCATTTTCACCAGTAACAGTAAATATCTTTGAAGAAGGTTCTGGTAATAACTAGAATCCGCACAAATTATAACTCCTCTCAAGTGCTGTGACTTTTCTAGGGTCCCTTTTTTTCAGTTATTTCTGAGTAATGTTACATGTATCTGCTTTTTTTCATTCAGTAACATTTTTCCAAGTTTCACAACGTGATTAATGTTGAGACTAAACAAGTAGTAAAATTTCTGCCACAAAGAGTAAATTACTTGTAAATAGCTCTATTTTTTTCAGGCAGATACCTAAATTAAAACCTCTCTACAAAATAGGCTAATATTCTAATGTGTTTCTTTATCCTCTGTTTCTATTAAACGTAGAAGTTGGCCAGGTTGTTCTTTTTTATATGGGTGCGTGTCCGTTTGTGCACGTGCAAAGCACTCAGATGTTTTTAATTGCTCAGTGTAATACCTAAGCAGTGAGATATTCAGTGGAAATGAAAACAGTATAAGAAATCAGGACCAGATCCTCAAAGGTTTTTAGATGTCTAATTTCCATTGGATCTAGATCGTATGATGGGAACAATATAAACCTTAAATTCTTAAAACCTCCTTTTGATGTTACTGGCTAGACGAGACAACAGTGTACTTGGTAGCTTGCTGAAATCTTGATTATTACTGTTAATTATTAACTTTCATTTTCATGGCATATGCAATGTGCCCTACAGAAACAAAAAAACCCTGGCTTTGCGGAATTCACATTGTAAAGCTCCTATCCTGATTAAAAATGTACACACGTATAATTTTACTATCATGAGTAGTCCTATTGAAATTCATGGGCTGCTTATATTCATAAAGCTAATCATATGCCTAAGTCTTTGCTGGATCAGGGCCTGCATGCATACATGACAACTAGTCAGGATCATACATAAAAAAGTAGAAAAAGGAAGATAAGAGGATAAAGGTTACCATAGATCATGTTGTTTCTCGTTAATGCATGAAAGTACCTTGAATGAAGTATTAAATAATAATAATGGAATCATAGAACTGGAAGGAGCTTCAAGAGGTCATCTAGTCTAGTCCTCTGCACTCATGGCAGCACTAAGTATTATCTAGACATCCTTGACAGGTGTTTGTCTAACCTGTTCTAAAAAATCTCCAGTGATGGAGATTCCACAACCTCCCTAAGCAATTTATTCCAGTGCTTAAGTACCCTGACAGTTAGGAAGTTTTTCCTAATGTCCAACCTAAACCTCCCTTGCTGCAATTTTAGCTCATTGCTTCTTGTCCAGTTCTCAAAGGTTAGAAGAACAATTTTTCTCCCTCCTTGTAACAACCTTTTATGTACTTGAAAATTTTTATCATGTCCCCTCTCAGTCTGCTCTTTTTCAGATTAAACAAATCCATTTTTTTCAATCTTCCCTCATAGGTCAAATTTTCTAGGCCTTTAACCATTATTGTTGCTCTTCTCTGGACTTTCTCCTATTTGTCCACATCTTTCCTGAAATGTGGCACCCAGAACATGACACAATATTCCAGTTTAGGCCTAATCAGCATGGAATAAAGGGAAGAATGACTTCTCATGTCTTTCTTACAACACTCTGGCTAATACATCCCAGAATGATATTTGACTTTTTTTTGCAACAGTGTTACACTGTTAACTCATATTTAGCTTCTGGTCCACTATGATCCTCAGATCCCTTTCTGCAATACTCCTTCCTACACAATCATTTCCCATTTGGTACGTGTGCAACTGATTTTTCCTTCCTAAGTTGAGTACTTTGCATTTGTCCATACTGAACTTCATCCTATTTACTTCAGATCATTTCTCCAGTTTGTCCAGGTCATTTTGAATTATAATCCTAGCCTCCAAAGCACTTGCAACTCCTTCTGTCGTCCTCAAACTTTATAAGTGTACTCTCTATGTCATTATCTAAATAATTAATAAATATATTGAACAGAACTGGACACAGAACCAATCCCTGCAAGAGCCCACTCATTATGCCCTTCCAGCATGATTGTGAACCACTAATAACTTCTTGATGGGAATGGTTTTCCAACCAGTTATGCACCCACGATATAGTAGCTCCATCTGGGTTGCATTTCCCTAATTTGTTTATGAGAAGGTTATGTGAAACTGTATCAAAAGCTTTACTAAAGTCAAGATATACCACGTCTACCGGTTCACACTTCTTCACAAAGATATCCTGTTAAAGAAAGCTATCAGATTGGTTTGACGCAATTTATTCTTGACAAATCCATGCTGATTGATACTTATCACCTTATTATCTTCTAGATGTTTGCAAACTGATTGCTTAATTATTTGCTCCATTATCTTTCCGGATACAGAAATTAAGCTGACTGGTCTGTAATTCCATGGGTTGTCCTTATTTCCCTTTTTGTATATGGGCACTATATTTGCCAATGTTAATAACTGTTATTAACTCGTCTCTCATAGGTGACACAGCAGGTGTGATTATACAGTAGCAAAATTGTTGATCTAAAGGTACTTATATGGCCCCATCACTGTGATATCTGAGCACTTCACAATCTTTACAAGTATTTAGCCTTATAACACCACTCCTGTGATTATTGCCATCTGATAGAGGGGGAACTGAGACACAGAGAGAGACTAAGGGCAAATAGGAAGCATGTGGCAAAGCAGGGAATCAAAACAAGGTCTTCTAAGTTCTAGGCTAGAGCCCTAATCATTGAACTATCCATTCTCTCTGGATGAGCATCCTGGTAGTTTTTCCTGCATTTCTGGAGCAAAAACAATGTGTCCTTATTGACAGCAGGGAGATCAGCCTCCTGAAATGTGAATAGAATTGTAATTAGAGTATTTGCCCAGGAGGATCCTCTCAACTCACCGTGATAAAAATTACCGGTACATGATATTAGATTAGTGTGTTCCAAAACATTCACTATTGGCCAGACTTTCGAACTATTTTTATTATAAAAAGCACTTTGATCCAACCAAGGTCCTTCTCTATTTATTTAAAAGACGAGGGCTCAGATCCAGAAAGGGATTGCAAAGAATTGCAGCGCTGAGTGTTACAGCACCTACAAAGCTTCAGAGACAATACTCCAACTCAGAAAGCCTGAATGAGGGGTGTAGGCTCCCTATCCATTGAGGTATCCACGTAAGGATGTGATCCACAAAGTCAGCATGCTAGGCGGGGAGCTGCCTAAGCTAGTCAGTGAGAAATGTTGAGGAGAGGGTATGTCCTAAATCCCACCCCTCTCACAGATGTGTGGGAGCCTCTCTGCAGCCCAGACTTAGGTGTATATCTCTGCTACTGGTCCACAGCTGGGAACCCCTTCCCTGGAGTTTGGCAGCTTGGACTCAAAAGCAGCAGCCACAACCTTATAACTTTTAACCCAATTGTTACAGCACTTGTCTGGGACATGGGAGACCAAAGTTCTGTTCCCTTTTCTGCCTGAGGAGAGGGAGAAGATTTGCACAGGGGTCTCTCACATCTCTCAGGTACGTGCTCTAAGCCACTGAGTTGTGGGATATTCTGATGTGAGGCTCCCTCACTCTCTCCTGTTGAAGCTGTTCCACTTTGGCCAAATTCTTAAGGAGTCAGAGAGCAAAGAGACTCTAGTCAAGTGGTTAGAGCACCCATCTAGGACAGGGGTCTCCAAACTATGGCCCGGGGGCTGGATCTGGCCCTCAGCTTTGATTTCTCTGGCCCTCCAACTGAGCAGGCACACGGAGTAGGCATGTGGAGAAGCTGTCACTGCCCACCCCCCATGAGCTGCTGCTGGCGGCCCCATGTGCGGAGGGGTGAGTGCCCCCGCGGCAGTGGCCGGAGGAGCAAAGGAGGTGATTTTGCATATGTTGTATTTTTTTCACAGTTGCTTTAGCTCACGAAGCCCCTTCAAAAATCTAATATGGCCCTCATCTCAAAGTTTGGAGACCCCTGATGTAGGAAATGGGATAGACACTTGTCCTGCTCCCATGGCACTTTAATTATGTGTACACAGTGAAATAGCTTCAACGGCAAAGAATGAGGAACCCCCATCAGAATATTCCATCTCTCCTGACAGATGTGGAAGCTCCGGGTTCATATGAAGCTGTGAATGCTCTAACCCTTGGGATAAAAGTTATGAGGTCATCCCCTCCTCCAGCCAGCTTCTGAAAGGGACTGATCCAGTAAGCAGCCTCTAAGCACATCTATGGATTAGGTCTCAGACAAGAGTTAGGCAGGTGAACACCTGTCTTCCCTGGTTTGCAGATCAGTCTGGGCTTAAACAGGAGATAGATCTCTGGACACGGAGGCCGCAATGTAAGTTCCTAGAGCCAGAACTTAGACACCTAGGGAACTTCTATAGAACGTAAAAGCACCTACAGGGTTTGGCTATAGTTGAGGGGGGAGTTTGCAGCAGAGTCTAAAACTGGGATTTAGGTGCCTGAATCTAGGGGTTAGGTGCTGATGTATGTCTATGTGATCTGGGCCAATAGGTCAAGCTCATCTCTCATGTAACTCCATGTGATACCATGATTATTTGCTCATGTACTGTTGATGAGTCTTGGAGATTTCCTCCAAATCTCTAGGACACTGGAGAATGATGGGCCCAAACACACAGCTTCTAAAACACAATGAGTAAGATTGATTCAGGCAGGCTTAGAGTAGATCTTCACTACCCACCAGATTGGCATGTAGCAATTGATCTTTTGGCAATTGATTTATCGCATCTTGTTAAAATGCGATAAATCGATCCCCAGCGGCACCCCTGTCGACTCCAGAACTCCAGCTTGCTGAGAGGCGCAAGCTGGAGTTGATGGAGGAGTGTGCCGCCGCCGACAACCAGCACCACCACCACCATGAGGACGGCAGGTAAGTCGGCCGAAGGTACGCCGACTTCATCTACGTTATTCATGTAGCTGAAGTTGCATATCTTTGGTCGATCCCTCCCCCTAGTGTAGACCAGCCCTTAGATTTCAATAAGAGTTTTCTGACTCAGCACCAAGCTCTCTCTATATATAAGGCAAAGAAGCAGAGGGAATTTATTTTATTCACCAGTCTATCCGGTTTACTGTACCGTAAGACTTGGAGGCAGTGAATCTAGATTCCGTACTAGTACAGGCAACTGGCTTGTGTGGGTGGGTGTTTGCGTAGCAACATATTACAATGTGATGAGAGGTAGAGACAAGATGTACAATACATTTTTAACATATGCTTCACAAACAGATGGTGAAACAAAAGCTTTTTATAAAACAGTTAGGTTGCTTTGGTATTCAAACCAATATGAATATGACCATTCTAATTTATTACTCCCATCACAACAGTACTAGTGTTTTGCTTAGAAGCTGGCAACCCATCCCATGTCTCTGCACACAACTCGCATTATCACTTTGAATTCTGAATAAACAAATCATAAATATTTCACAGGGTTATCTGGATCTGCAGTGCAAATTCAGATTAGCCACTGCAATTAGGAAACAGTTACTTAGTTACCAAACTACAAATAAACCTGGATTGTTGAGACCTTATCGTCATAACAATACTAGTGTGCTTGTTTGGCATTTGTTTTTTCCACCTGGAAATGTGTCCCATACCTGGAAAACAAATGGATCACTATATATTCAACCTTGTTTAGAGCGTTTTCAACTCCAAGAACCTGCTAAAGAAAAGAAATGTTAGTTGAAGAGCAATGTTGCAGTTAATAAATATTTCTTGTGTTATAATGATCAGATGATGATCTGGTAGCACCCCTAATGTGTTACATGATCTCCTCACACTGGAAGGCACCATTTGTGCCCTAAAGAGCTAACAGTCTAACTAGCAGAACCAAGAAGGAAACAATGCAATCAAAATATATGAGCTTGTGTATATTTATTATTAATAATTATTTGTATTATGGATGCACCCAACAGCCCCAATCAAGGTCAGGGGCCCATTGTACTTGGCCCTGTAAAACACGTGGTTTCAAACAGTCCCAAACATAAATAGGCAAGACATGCAAAGGGTAAGAGGGGAAACAGAGATAGGAAGTGATTTGCCTCACGCCATATGTAGCTTTGTGGCAGAGCAGAGAAATAACCCAGGTCTCCCGGCTCCCAGTGCAGTGTCCTGTCTACTAGACCATGTTACCTCCCCTACATTTGCAACGTACGTAATCTCTTTTTTAATGTGCACAAATGCACAGCAGCTGTACATGACTCCCTCACCATATCTATTGTTTGTTGGCCAATTTTGGTAGGTATCTGAGACTATGTGGTTTTGAGGGAAGGCTTTAATGCCCACACTTTTCTTTTTAAAGGCTTTGTAGCAGCACTAATATTCTCACTAATGGTTGGAAACCGGCACATGCAGCCCTGGGAATATAAGAGATGGGGCAGCTGGTAGGGCATTCTCATTGAGGGCTATGGGACTCAGAAATTTGCTCTCTCCCTTGGCCTAAAATTAGACTTAGTAACTTTACAGACATGCTGCAAAAGACACTGGTTTAATTGGGTTTCTGGAGAGAGCTGAGGGTATGCTTGCCAGACTGATGAAAAGGTGGAAAGGAGATTGTGTAGATGTCTGGCTGGCTGACAGCCTCTTGAAATGATTATTTTAATACTGATGGGATTTTTTTGTATTATTAATGCTGCGTTAGGACACCAGGAGCCTTCGATAGGGATCTTGCTTATGATTTAAATGTAAATAATTAATTTTATATCCAGCTCTTCCTGATACAAAGTGAGATATTATCGTACCTACTGTACTTCCTAGCTCCTGATGTATTGAGGGAGGTCTTGGATTATTAGTTTTCAGGTAGCAGTTTGTATAATCATATTAAGGCCCCAAATCCAGCCCACTCAGCACAGTAATGCCACCATATGTTCAAGCAACTAGAATAAAGGGAAGATGCAACATCATTTTATCTTCTCATCCTGATTCGTCAAGACGGGTTCATGATGCCATGATATCACACCATGATGCTCTAATTTTAGACAAGGTTTTCTATTTCTTTTGCAAGTCATATCTGGCAAGTGCAGAATAGACCCATCAAAGAGATTGTGTCATTAATTTCAAGATGGATGGCAATGCAGCAGAATTACTGTGAGCCAGTCATGCCTATGGGTACTCTACGGGACAAAAGCTATCTGGGCATGGAAATGGAAACATATCCCTTTGAGAATCAGAGAGGTAGCTGTGTTATTCTGGAATTGCAGAAGTGACAAAGAGTCCTGTGGCACCTTAAAGACTAACTAAAGTATTAGAGCATAAGCTTTTGTGGGCTAATACCCACTTCATCGGATGCAAGACCCAATTGCATCCGACAAAGTGGGTATTAGCCCACGAAAGCTTATGCTCTAATACTTTAGTTAATCTTCAAGGTGCCACAGGACTCTTTGTCACTTCTGCATATCCCTTTGAGCAACTTTAACAACAAAAGGAAAAGCAAAATCAGTCTTGTAATGGCTTTATACTGAAGAATTCTCTATCACCAGATCAAAACTGAAGCAAAACAAATATTCTACCTGGTGTTCTCTAATTCTCCCCGCGTGTTATATGCATTTTGATAACATAGGGAGGAAATGCTGGTTAGTTAATTCACATATGCTCATAGGGTTCATGATAGCACGACTGAAGTCTATTCTATGAATTTATGGTCAGAATAGGTAATTTTTTGCTGATGGTTGGATTAGTACATTTAAATTTGAATGACTGTGAGTGTCTTAAGTAGACCTAGTTGACATTTTCTGAATGTCAAATTTTAGACATTTTCATCAAAAAAATTGATTTTTTGATGAAAAAATAACAACTAAAACTTTTGATTGTAGTTGTAGTCATGTCAATTTCTGGTTATTCTCTCTTGCAAAATTTTGGAGAAATGTTCATATTTTTAAAAAACCAGTTGTATTTATAAGCCATTTTCATAGGGCATATATAGCATGAGCTTTGGAAACAGTTTCATGTTTATAATTCTATTGGATTTCTGCATGGCTACAGTAATTTTTTTTGATGAGAGTGTAAGTAAGAATAGTAAGATGTTTGACATCAGGTATAATAATTGCTCACCTCAGTTTATTTTCTTGACCATGTTAGTTTGTCACCATGGAAATATAACATCCTCACAGCTTTTCGTTCCATTTGTACAAGCAATTTCTTTGCCAGTCAAGTCAGTGATCCACATCCTAACTGCTCTCAGTATTATTGCTTCAAATAGCAAGGATCTCCGGTGTGTTGAGCTTTTGTCCTAGCAATATCTTTTGGATGCAGATTTAAAAACTCACATGTTTTTACATGTGAAGCATGTCACATGCTTCAAAGTGAAGGGATTTGTTTATTTTATTTTATGTAACAATATTTGTTAGCAGTTAATATCATGTGTCAGGTTGTGCAGAGGTCAAATCAGGAACAAGAAAAACAGATGAGTCCCTCCTCGTTATCATTCATTTGTACCATTTTAAAAATCCTTTTCTGAGATCTTTCACTGAACCCTATATAATCTCAGAATGGGAGAATACTGAAGTAAAGATGAATGTTTCTGAGTCTGATAGCATGAGGATGTATTTAGGGGATAATAGGTGCCTATATAAGAAAAAGTCCTCAAAAACAGTTTCTATAAAATGGGACATCTGGTTTCCCTGTGTATAAAATGATACTCTTGCTCCATAGGAGAATTCCAAAGGATTTCCACAAACAAATCTAAATAATTATTTTGCTAATGTTAAAATGTAAGTGGTGGAATTCTGACTGCATTGAAATCAATGGCAAAACTTCCATTGACTTCAGTGGGGCCAGGATTTCAGCTAAAAAAAATTTTAAGCATGCAAAGTACTCATGGAACTCATAGCAAAAGATTATCTTAGACAATTGGAGTGATAGTTGTATTTCTATAATACGATTTAGAATGGAAACACAGATTTTTTTTCATTTATAAGGTTGCTAGTGATTGATGCTAAAATATCCTAAAATATCACCCTAGTGCACAGATGAGCACTAATAAAACCTTTGTTTCCTTTTCTTATGGTTTGTTACTGTACATGCCCTGCTGCAAGATATTGCACAAATAAAATAAGCACATTCTTAATATTTCCAGTTCTGCAAGCTACTGTAAGATGACACATGACAGGCAAAATTTCAGGCTAGGCGTCATGGCCAGGTGCGCTATAGGATTTTTGTTCTTTTGAAATATAAGGCATTGGCCACTCAGAGAGACAAAATAGTGTACTGCATGGATCAATGCTTTGGAGCGGAAACAGTTGCTATGATCTATATTATTGTTTCAGGTAAGATAGAAAATAATTACAATATATAACATAAATTAAAGATTTAAGTAATTTTAGTGGTCATTTTCCACAATAATTAAAACCAATAAAATTCTAGTATATGATCGTATTGTAGTCATGTTGCCCCTCCTTAGAGAGACAAGGGATAGGAGGTAATATCTTTTATTGGACCAACTTCTGTTGGGGAGAGACAGAAGCTTTTGAGCCTGAAGGAAATCCCACTTATAGTGAAATGTTAAAATGGTCAGTGGTGTCTGCAACTGTACACATTATTACATATGGTGCATACCAAAGGCAGGGGTGCCAGTTGGGGACAGGGCCACTTGGTGGGAGGGGCTAAAGGGGCAGTTTGCCCCAGGCACCCCGTTTGAGAGGTCCCCCAAATGTAATGGCCATGCACTGCCACTCAAGTCATGACAGAAGGGCTGCAGAGTCAAACTGCAGTGAGTGGTGTTACAACTCAGTGCCAGGCCACACCTGTGTGGCACTGTGACGCCACACATAAGGGTACCAGCACTCAAAGTTAAGAGCTGGGACTAGCCCCATGGGACAGGAGCCAAGTCACCGCTATGGGGTGAGTGTGGTTGTGCTTACCAGCTGAAAAATTTCTGGAGGATCCCTAAAAATGGGGCCAAGTATCAGAGGGGTAGTCATGTTAGTCTGTATCCATAAAAACAATGAGGAATCAACAAAAACAATGAATAACACATTTATTTAGGCATAAGGTTTCATGGGTAAAAAACCCTACTTCTTCAGATGCATGGAGTGAAAATTACAGATGCAGGCACAAATATATTGACACATGAAGAGAAGGGAGATACCCTACAAGTGGAGAACCAGTGTGAACAAGGCCAGTTCAGGGTGGATGTGCTCCCCTCCCAAGAATTGATGAGGAGATGTCAATACCCAGAGAGGGAAAATTGCTTTTGTGGGGAGGCAGCCACCCCCAGTCCCTGTTCAAGCCCAAATTAATGGTGTTACATTTTCAAATGAATTGTAGCTCTGCAGTTTCTCTTTGAAGCCTATTTTTGAAATTCAGAGCTATAGTCTTAAAGGTGCAACCGGACTCCTCGTTCTAAAAATGATGGTAACATTTGAGGCCTGACATAAAAGAAATATATTAGATATAAATCTATGTTATATAATAATGTCTTTATACTTTCTTAGATATAATATATTAGATATAAATCTATGTTATATAATAATGTCTTTATACTTTCTTAGCACCTGCAATCTAAGATTTTCAACATACTTTCCAAATATCAATTAATTTAACTCCACAGCTCTGCATGTTAGCCGAATATTTGTTCATCCCCATTTTTTACTGAGCTATCTGACACATAGAGAGATTAACACCTCTAATTTTGTTTGCCTTGATTTCTGGGTGTCCAACTCTGACTTTCAGAGGTGCTGAGAACCCACAACTCAAACTTCCCCCATCCTTTGGGGAAATCTGGATTTGCTTCTGAAATTTGGGCCATAGAGTCTGAATCAGACTCAGAAGGTGCCTGAACTTTTTGGAAAATTCAGATTCCCACCCAAACATTTCAAAGTGGGTCCATATCTGCAAATGCTCAATCTTTTGACCACTAAACAGTAGAAGTGGGACCAGCCTTCAAATAAGCAGTTCTGCTTCTTCACAAAACACATTTTCAAGAGGCAAACCTATAACAATCCAATTAGCCAAACGATAACCAAAAAAATGACCAGCGACAAGTGACACGTGACTTTAAAATAAAATGTTATTTTAAAAAAGGTTTCTAGAGTTATAGCCTCTGGGCTAAAAGCCAGCATCATATTGCTAAAAATTAACTTTAAAAGAGTGTTCAAGTCATACTGTCAAATTAACACTGTGCACTTCACACACAAGGCACTTCTTTTGCCTATTAGATTGCAGGATGAGGATCTTACAAGAAGCTGAAGTGCTTAATTAAGTCTTGATGCTCTAATAATTGTTCTTCACTTCTTGGTGCAGCATAGTGCAGTTAGGAATTGCATAATCCTAAAAGAGAGCAATTTGTTTCTCTGAACATATTTCCAGGCTAAGAAGGAAAGTGGTGTGTGTGTGATTTGAATGAATGCCTTTTACAGACAATGGATAGTTTTCCATTCACTTCAGAAGGCATTTGATTAGACCCTTTGCTTCTGTTCCTTTTACTCCATGTTTCTTTTGTTGCAGTTCAGTTGCAACCAACTTGTTAAAGAATCTTACTGAAAAATGTGTACTCCTTTGATGTGTTAGAATGAAGTACTGATTAGATCCGTTGTGGAGCAAAGGGTGATGGTAGCATGCAATGGAAGATGTGACACAAATTCTTTAAACTTCATTAAAGAATTAAGCAGGCACAGCTCTATTAAATACACCCATTTTCACAATTTAAATGGACAATATACAGAAGGGAAGGAGCCTCCTGCTGGGAAACTTCTATTTAAGTAGTGCAAGGGGCACGCACACGCGCATGCATGCATGCATGCACACACACACACACACACAAAAAATCAATCAATTTTCTTTCCAAGTTTCTTACTGAGAAAGAAAAGCAGAATATTTGTGATTAATCTATTTTGCTGTGTTAAGTTCTCTGGTGTAAGCTGCTAAATTTCAAAGGCTGAAGGCTGGGTCCTTGGCTTCTGTTCTAGCAGCTCTGTATTGCTGGTACTGTACAATTAGGGTGACCAGATGGCCCGATTTTATAGGAACAGTCCCAATTTTGGGGTCTTTTTCTTATATAGGCTCCTATTATCCCCAACCCCCTGTCCCGATATTTCACACTTGCTGTCTGGTCACCCGATGTACAACACAGCTAGAAAACGGCTCCAAAGGGTCAGGATTCCCTGTTGTAGGGGAATGTTCTAGTGGAGTAAAGTCAGTGTAATCAGCTCAATACCACCATCTCCTCTCCTCTCCCTGCTCTGTGTAGGGATCAGATCCAGAACACACACCATTATGTCTGATCTTTGACTGTCTCAACTGTTATAATTTAGGGCAGCTCCTAGAGGAGCCAAGGGCTAATAGTATTTTTGAGCTATTCCATGGCATGGACATCATCAAAATTAGTATCTTTTCAGGGTATATGGTGGGAAAGGAGGTTGGGTAAACAAAATAAAACAGAATTTCAGGATCTATATAATTAGAAAGATCTCATGTCATGAATAACTTTAAACAAACTTACCTTCTAGGCAAGGAAGGTAGTGGAATAGCTGTGTTTTTACCTATGCATAGAAGCACTGCTTAGTCACTGTTTGTGACCCATGGACCTCTTGATGCAGAGGACACAGGAATCTCCAGTTTTCTCCAAAAGAATGACATGGAAGGTCTCTAAGGAAAGTGAGTGTCACAGTGATGGTCATAATAATTGCCTGTACAGAAAATGTGAGCAGTTATGTGTAATTATATGAAAATTATGTTCTCTAGGCCTCGTAGTTAAAGGCTGGTCACTCAAAGGTAGAATGTCTTGAGACAAACTTCTCTAGACAGGAGGTGGGAGACACATCTGGCTGGTAGACCATTGTGTATTTTACAAGAGAAGTCTATTAGCATACTGAGTCAAATACTAATGAAGAGTTTGTGGAAACTTCAGAAGGAAATTAACTGGTAGATATAAACAGCATGGGACTGAGAATCTTGTTTTCAGGTGAAGATCAAAGGTCTGGTCTGGTGTATCTAAGGGCGTAGAGACACACTCTGGCATCCTTCAGTTTGTGAAGACAAGTTGCCAGTGGCCTTGCTCTTAATAAAGGGAGAATTTCAGCCATCCAGGCTGAAGACTCTGGGAAAATGACTTGGGGTGAACTATCCTGCAGGAACTAGCACAAAGAAAAACTGCATCGTGCACGTAGCATGGGCTTGTACTGGGAAAGCACTGCTATGAGAAAGCAAAGGCCATAGAAGAGCATGTTACGCTGTAATGCTAATTATTACTACCCCAGGCTAAGAGATCAAAAGGAGAAAAGGATGTGGAGGTCAGTGTGGTAGTGGGAGGGAAGGAAGACACTTTTGTTATATTTTTATTATATTTAACATTTTTATGCATTATTAACATTGTGTTTTCCTGGGATAAAAGAAACAAATGTAGGCAGGTAAAGTCTGGATAGCACGTTCACACTCATTTGTAACAATGTTTGATTTTGTCATATCAAAAAGCTTGAAAAATTGGCTCAGAATCAAATAAGTAGTACGCACAGAAGAAAAGCAGTTGGAACCACTGGATATGAGTCAGGCTGAATCAGCAAATCAGCAGGCCTGGGAAGAGGGGAATGATTTGTAGTGTAAAACAGCAGACCTCAAGTCAGTGGTGCAAAGCTCTATGGTATGAGTAAATGTTAAGAATTCCTGCAATTTCAAGTGTTTTGTTGTGTGAAGACTATTTTGAACATGAAATAATACTGGGAAAGGATTTCAGGACAAGACACAGAGAACACCATCAGAGACTAGAGTGTAATGAATATTGCATTCTCATATTGTTAGAAAATGACAGGGTAAATCATATCCACTTCCAACAACTTATGTTTTGGGGACAAAAATGTTTATGCATTATACAAAGCCTGAAACAAAGCAAGTTCAGTGAACATCCATGTGACAAACTAAAATTCTGGACTGTCAGCCTATCTAATGAATACAACATAATATTAAGAGAGATTATTTTATGGCTAAAAGAACAATGCAATGTGAAAGTTATATACACACGCACAGAGTTGCTGAAAATATTAATATAGGGCTATTACAGTCAGACTTACTCTTGTGTACTAGTACTTTACTTCACAATTTGTCCTTTTAAGATCAATGGGACTATTCACAGAGTAAGGTACTCATTAACGGGAGTAAGATTGGCAGAATACAATAAATATTGAAATACTAACCACAGCTCTAGAAATAGCTATTTCAGAAACACAGAGTTGCTCTAAAAGGCAATTATTGATGCTTCACTTAGAATGCTGTAGAAATGTGGATGGATACCTAATGGACTGATCTGTTATGATTAGGCATTCAAATCAATGTACTGAAACACGGTATCTTGAAAGCATTTGTTATATGATGTGCTTTCAAAGCCCAAAGAATAATGCAATGTGGTTTGCAGTAAATGCTGTGATAAGGTAATACAATCAGCACGTTAAGTTTCATATTGGTGGCAGTGTAGCTCTAAATGCTACATTAATGCTTTTAGTTTACATACTGTATCTCAAGATAAACTTACTTGTAAGTCATAATATTGCTAATAAGCAAGAACTGTGCAATTTTGGAATCATTCTGAATTTCCTTCAGGGTCAGTTTAGCCTGTACATCAGTGCCAGGTTACTTCTACATCTGTAGTAACGTATTCATCAAAGCAACAGCCAACTCAAAACAAATACCTCCAAGGTTAATTTGATAACAATCAGAAGTGACAAAGAGTCACCTGCCCCTGGATTCTTCCACTGCATGCATCTGACGAAGTGGGTATTAGCCCACGAAAGCTTATGCTCTAATACTTTAGTTAGTCTTTAAGGTGCCACAGGACTCTTTGTCACTTCTGCAATTCCAGACTAACACGGCTACCCCTCTGATTCTTGATAACAATCAGTATCTGTTGCTTGTACAATAGGTTTGTTCTTCATCATGAGCTTGAATATAGCTATAAACAGTGGCCTGAAAAGAGGGGAAACAACCACAGTAAACTGTGCTACTCAGTGAAAGGAGAGCCTAAACTTCTTCAATAAATGGACCCATAGAGCCAGCCAGAGCTGGTGAAAAGAAAGGTAAATCTACTTGATGTAATCACTGCAACAGAAGAGTGCAATTTTTACTGGTGTTTGTAAAGTGATTGCAGGCCAGTCTTCAGACAAAAGAGAATTAGAGGGAGAAGTTGATCACATTAGAGAAGAGTGAATAAATCTGTGCCAAATGGAAGTGGATCCAATCTTTTCTTCCATATTCCAACTAAGCCTGAACTGAAACCTTCCTTAAAGTACAAACAAGTTCTGTTAAGCTTAAAAAATATATTTTATTTTCATATGCCTGAGTTATCTGGTTCCAGCAGTATTTATTTAAGTGGATCCTGCAATTGCCACTAATGCTGAGTGGCATGTATGTGTTATAAATTGTCTCATTATACTAAATGGTGTTGCTCACATGAGCAAACACTGCTCAATATGAGTAAGGATTACAGAATCAGGTGTTCATTTTTTTTTTCAATTTTCATCAGTTACAAGGCCAAAGGAGATCATCTAGTCGAGGCATGTCAAATTTATTTTATATGGCAGGCCTGATTCAATACTTGGCCATGTGGCACAGGCCATATTCAGTAAAAGTTATTAAAATAGAAATAAAAATAAATCATGCTGGTAATTACTTACATTTATTTTAGATTTTAGTAACTGCTATTGATGGTCTCCAATATCTGGCATCACTTAGGCCATGTCTACACTACTGGCTAAATCGGCATTGCTGTGATCAGGGCAGCGATATTGATTTAGTGGGTCTGATGAAGACACACTAAGTCGATGGGAGAACACGCTCCTGTTGACATCAGTACTCCACTCCCAAGAGGTGGAAGCTATGTTGACAGGAGACACTCTCTCATTGACATAGCTTGGTGCAGATACTGCTTTAAGTTGACCTAAGTTATGCTGACTTCAATTACGTAATGTACATAACTTACGTAACTGAACTAGCATAACTTAGATCATCTTACAGCACTAATGTAGACCAGCCCTTAACCTCAGCACAGTCGTTTGCTCCTAATGTTGATGTACTGGTTCAAGCTACCTTGACTATTGAGTCCAGGTTGAGAATGTAGTTTAAATTTGTTACTATCTGTGAATGAGAATATTTACTCAAACATGTGAATACTCCCAAACATGAAAAGAATTCTTGATGCAAAGGACTTCAGTTTGGGATAATTTGATCCTAGACACTGATAAATCTTGGGAACATCACTATTAGAAAATTTGCTCTGCAGTTCACTAAGTTCCATTTGGAGTACTTCTGGTACATCATGCATAGGTATGTTGAAAATTGCAAACTCTCCTTCCTGGTTCCTGAAGTCAGAGAATCATTCTTGAAATTCCTTTTTCAGTTCAGCAATTTTGCCTACATACCTCATCACACTGAGTCCCAAAAATGATTTCAAGGTGGGAAAATGTACCAAGTTACACTGGGAAAGTTGCTTTTCCCACAGCTGAAAATTAATTTCAAAGACACAACTGTTGCCATAGTATTCTGCACTACCTGACTGCACCCTTGCATTCTTGTGTTGAATGGGGACAGTTGTTCTGTAATAGCTGCCATTAAAGGCAGATCTTAAAGCCATTTATTGTCCCATAATTCAGAGAGATTTTTTCCTTTCTGATCTATGAAAAAAATGATCTTACTCCCAAATTCAGAAAAAGTGCTTCCACACAGCTCCCCGACTTAGCCACTGAACCTCAATGTGATATGGCAGTCCACAATGAATGTCAAAAACTTTCCATTTATTTGACTTGTTAGGTTGGAGAATGTACTTTCCTGTTGCCAGGTATGTGCCCAGTACTATTTTCCTAGCCCAGACACATACCAGTTTCCATCAGACTTGTACCTTACATCTAGCACCTCTTAAACATGGCTATATGGTTCTACACCTGAACGTGAGGTTTTGCTGGACTGCTGAGTCGGAGTCTGGACCAGAGTGGTATGATTTATACCATGTGCTCTACCTTCCTTTGTGGACCTTGCTGGTGTGCATGAAATGTTCCTTGTGTGCATTGATGCCACCATGTTTCAAACAAGAAAACATCAGCATGCACTAGCAAGGTCAACATGGGAGATTTAGAGTGCAACACACTGGTGTGCTCTAATAATTACACTCCTGTAGTGCGGTATTGAGAGTTGTGTAGACAAGCCCGAAGATTCATCCACGCGCTGGATCCAGCTCACAGGCTGCATGTTCATCCTCTCAGTCTAGTCACATAACCTAGGCCATGGGATATCCTTGAATTAATTCCTATTTGAGCTAGAGTCCTTTAGAAAAACATCCAATCTTGATTTAAAATTAAATGTATCAAAAAGCACCTGCCTTTCTGTTAAAACAAAATTTGTATAGCAAAAGCTAAATTTGATCAGGATTCTCTCAGCTTAACTAAAAACAAAACAAATAAATAATCCAGTCAACTCACGTGGTGTGGGAAAGCATGGGAAAAATAGAGCTGGCAGAGTGCCCTGAAACTCAGTATAGTTGTGCTCTATCAGGATGGAGGGTAGGGAGGGAGTTCCTAAAACAAGAAATGCCAAAATACTGTTCCTTTATGCTCTTTACCATGAAATTAGTTCAAATGAATATGACACTTGCACTTTCAGTCTCTCTTCTGTGCAAAATACCTACATTCTACTGCATTTACCGGGGCAGCTTTTTTTTCTCTGTCATGGTTCTTCCACAGCATTTAGGGGTACTTCTTTCCCCTCGATGCTCCTCAGAGTAGAGGATGAGATTCAAAAACAAAGTACTCAATTAAGGGTCATACTGTGCCCTTACACTATGTGCAACCCTATTAGAGTCAAGGCCGTAGCCGATTAAAATCCCTCTCTTGCTCTTTTATCTCTCTCCCCATCAGACAAAGTTCTTCATCTGAGACCTTGGGCAAGTCACTTCACCTCTCTGTGTCTGTTTTTCCATCTTTAAAATGAAGATAATGATCTTTACCCTCCTTTGTAAACCTCTTTAAGGTCTACAGAGAAAAATAAATCACTCTAGATGTGTATTATTATTGCTCTTTATTGTCTGCTTCTCTTAAGCGTGCCTTACAAAAACGTTTTTAAACAATCTGCTATGTTGTCTTGGCCATTTTGACAATAGAAAAGGCTGTGGAAGGAGGCGGGAGGAATGTACATTTTTTAGGTTGCACAAGAGCAATGCTTAGTTATGCAGTGATTGCTATCCTAGATCAGACCAGCGGTCAACTGAGTCCACTGCTCTGTTTGTAACAGTGGCAAGTAATAGATGCTTCAGAGGAAAGCGCGAACTTTCCTGTAATGGACAAATATGGAAGAAGCTGAGCATCAAGGCATGTGGGTTTATATCCCATATCTTTTTTTTTTTATACTATCACATCTAAATGAGAATTTTCTCTTTATGCAGCTTCAAATTCTGAATGCAAGTGCTCTTTCAGAATGAATCTGAAGGTACGGTAGTGTGAGTAGGCATATCTGCACTAGCTTTAATCTAACTAGCACAGCTAACACTAAGAGTGAAAACATGGTGGCACAGGCTTCTGTGCAGGCTAGCTACCCCAGTGCGAGCCCGCTGGGAACCCTGCATACGTACTCATGTTGCTAGCCTGTACTGAAGTCTGTGATGCTTGTCTTCATTACTGTTATCTATGCTAGCTAGGTTAGGTGTGCCTACCTGAGCTATAATCACACCTTCACTTGCTGTATAGACATATCCAAGAGGCCAATAGAGCAGGGAAAAGAGGAGCCCAAGGTCTCCGTTCCCAAAACATCTGAGAGTCAGAAAGAACAGGGATTGTTGTCGACAACAGACTGTTTGTTTAAATTTTAAGGTGGTTCTAATAGGGTGACCTGTCACTTTAAGGGCCAGGAGGCCTAGGGTCAATGAGCCCTGTTCACCTACATCTGTGCAGGGTGCTGGACTGAAGATGAAAGCCCAGCAGTTGAGGTCTAACAACTTTTATTTTTTTAAGGGAAGTTGAGATTCTGGAGCACAAGACAGCACCTTGAAAAAGACAGGGTGGCAGGTCATACTACTGTGTATCGCCTCATATGGAGCCTGTTCCAGTTCTGCCCTTTGATACATAGGTGCAACCCCAATTGAGATTATACAGGCTAGAGCTTGCATCTATACTGTTTCCATTGAAATCAGTATCATCTAGCTATCTCCTACTGAACTCAAAGGGTATCGAGGGCAGAATTAGGCTCCATGGGTGAAATCATAACCCCATGGAAGTCAATGGCAAATCTCTCATTGAGTTCAGAGGGTCCAGGACTTCATAGTTTTCTTCAATCCTTTTAATAATATCCTAGAAGACTCTCTTATAGTAATATTTTATGTATTGCTGCTCAAACTACATGCTTAATTGCTACAGGAAAGAGAAACAGATTTGAGAAATAGTCTCAGACATTGATCACGCACAAGGCCCAACTTTGCTTTCCTTCAGAGATTCTCAGATCATCCATCATGGAATGACCCTTTCTCTTTATTAAACACAATCCTTAGGAGGGACATGAATTTTCATTCCCATGTTCTGTAAGACCTTCTAGCCTCCAATTTATTATCTGTCCTGAACTCTCTTAGGGTCATCTCAAGTGATCTCTTCCCACCCATCTTTCTGAATACGGCCTCTTTGTTGTGATCAACAGCCTCCTTGCTACTTTCCATTATACCATCCATGACTTTGCTTCCAGTGATTTCCTTGATGAATAAAAACATACTCCTCCCTACACGTAGCAGCCTACAGATCTCATGTTTTCAATGACCCTTTCAAATATTCTCAATTGACCCCTCCTTCTCTGACATCAATAAATAGTACTTTCAAGTAATGGCTTTAATCAGCTGTGAAGATTTATATTCTTCTGAATACAATACCAAACAAAAATAAACCACACTGCAGTGTACAGTTGTCCTTTTTTCAAAGCAAAGAATATAACATTTTGATCTTCATTGCACCAATGTAACTGAGGAATAACACAATTGAAAACCAATGGTGCTACTCCTGATTTACACTATGGTACTTCTGGTAAGAACCTGGCCATTAGTATGGAAAAAGAAACACCAAGAAGAGAGGGTTTAGACCAAATACATAAATGACACAAGTATTAAAAATCTCCTGCTAAAAATGCAGTTTATGAAGTTGCTTAACATTTAATACCAACAATTATGTGACAAGTTTAAGTGAGAGCCTTGGCCGCTGGCTAGCTGACATTGTCTGCAACTGAACTCTCTGTAACTGTGGTTGCACTTTTATTGTCAGTGGATGTTGTAAGAGACTTTAACCATCACTGCAGGAGCCAAATGCAGCACAGTGATTTACACAGAGAGGCCAGTTACAAGTGGTTCTGCTGCTTCCTCAGATTCACACTAGAACACACTTGGTTAAAAACATTTAGAAAATAAAATATTCCATGGGTAGTATTTTTGCATGGAGCTTTTTTTTCTATTTGAAGAGACGTCTCTCCGAGGCCCAGATTGTGCCACTAAACCACAGGTCTACGTTGAGAATGGTGCTAAGTCACACTGGCCCAGGGGGAGTTCTGGAAGGCACATGGGAAGTTGTCCCATTGCTTTACCTCTTAGGAGGATGCACTGTGCTTTCTCCTGCCCAGACAGCACCTCTGCATGGGGCTCATCTCCTCTTCACTTTCTCCCTAACTTGGTACAGCCATCACCTCACCTCTTTTAGGGTGACTAGTGACCCAGTGAGTTCTAGCAGGAGACAGTCTCTGCACTCAAGTGAGTATAGACTACAGTTAGAGCTGGGCTCTTGGTGAGCTGCAAGCAGTGGGGAGGGGAAATGCAACGGGGTATACAAATCCCACACTGGCCAGAAAGAGTTAAAAAGCTGCTGTGGGATCAGTCAGTCTCATCCTGCTGTGCCTGGAGTAGATGCCAAGCTTGGTGAGAGGGATTTAAAGGGAAGTACACAGATCATTTGGCGTTCGATTGGGAAGGAGAGCAGATCTCCAGCTCTTAGGACTGGTTTACACCTAAACTTAGGTTGATCTATCTACATCATTCTGGAGTATGAACAATTCACAGCCCTGAGAGGCAAAGTTAAACCAACCTAGGCCCTAGTGTAGACACCACTAGGTCAACACGAGTTCTTCCATCAACCTAGCTACCACCTCTCAAGGGGGGAGATTTACTGCAGTGATGGGGGAAAAACCCTTCTGTCACTGTAGGAAGGGTCTACACTACAGCGCTGTAGTGCTGAAGCTGCAGAGCTGCAGCTGTGCCACTGTAGCGCTTATATGGTAAACATACCCTCCCTCTGAGAAAAGCCTGGCTGGGCACAGGAAAGACTTGGAGACTGTTGCCTGCCAGAGCCTCTCTGAGGAAAGTTTGGCCTGTTGTGGGACTATTGTTTGATTTGTCACCAATGACACACCCTGCTGGTGCTGAGTGAGTCTACTACAGCCAGTGCCCTGCTGACCGAGCCAATAGTTAAATAAAAGACCTTTTGTCTCCTTACATCAATCTGGCAGTGGTTGCTTCTTAACCCAGATTCGACCTGGTTCTCTGTAGTGCCTTTTGTGCTTGCATACACCACAGGGCTAATATCAGTTTGGTCTTTAGGGGAACTCCCCCTAACAGCCCAGTTTGATACTGCAGCCAAGAAACAATGGGTCAGGCTCAGGCTGATTATTCCATTGAAGTGACTGGAGTTATGAGGGCTGAATTTGCCCCAATGGGAGATGAACTGTAAGACAGGTGCTTTAAATACCTGTAACTAGGAACACACAGGCAAAGTAATAAGTTGAAAAACACAGGAAAAATAACTAGTACTAAGGAAACTTTCAGGCACATTTTGCTACTAGAAGTTTTCACCACTCTAAGAGCCTGTCATCACTTTTGCTCTGTGGCTTCAGTTCCCACGTCACAACTTCTCAATGCATAGTGAGTCTTCAGTAGATAATGAACATAATAGGATATTTAACAAAATCTGGGAACCCAATCCTATACCTGTTCATGGGGATGGATTGAAGAATATGCTTAAGTACTTTCCTAAAGTAGAGCCTAAAGCTGGTGTAATTCTAATTCCAAGATGCCTGCTAGGGGTGAAAGCTTTATTGCAGTTAATGACTGTAGAAATATCAGCCATGCAGCACATTTTTTTTTTTTTTAGTACCAAATAAGTGAAAATAAATAAATTCCAGCCTGGAGGTCAAATGTGGGTTATTTATCTTTATGACATCTTGTAAAGATCTTCAGCAACACCAAACATAAGTACCATTATTGTCACCTAAAGTGTTATAGCCCAGGGTGGTGAGTATTGCTCATCATCTTTTGTTTCCCAAACAGGCCTCTCGTTCCAGCACTTCCAGTAATTCCCCCAGTAAAGAGAATTAATAAACAGTCGTACAGACTTGATACCGTTTCTTTCTAGAACATTAAGACAGCAATGAATATACAAACAAGTCAGTCTATCACGAAGATCATGGACATCTAGGAAAGGTTTCAGCTAAACATCTTTCTAAATAAAAATTGTAAAACAGAGCTCTCATATTTCACTAATAGATTTTAACCCACAATTAAAGTGCACCTTTGTGAAATGATAAAGTCTTCCGATTCTTTCATTTCTCTGTCACTATTCCCTTTTTTCTGCAAGCCTCCTGTTTAACCCTGTGTTCCTGTCTAGTCAAAGTAAACAGGACAGACATTTAATCTCCTTTTTGAAGCACTGGATTGGTCCAGTGGAACATTTCATTCACTGTGCCCCTTACTCCTCTGAATTGAATTTAGCTAGCTGAGTCACACAAGCAGTTCATGGTTCTTAATAAGAATCCTTTGGAAAATGGGTTACTTGAAACAAAATGCCTTCTCAGTTATATTAAAGCCATATCTCAGTTTGAGAAGAACTCAGTATTGTTTTATCATTCTAAAGTGTAAAGGTTTTGGCTATGATTCGAATAGACATTCAGACCAAACCCTTTAACCATTTTAGGAACAACAGTTACTCTTGGGGTGGATCTAAGTTTAAATCTTACAAACCATGAATCTTCCGCTCCAATGTTGTTTCCATCTTAAGATGTAGTTGGGAACAGAACAATGAAGCAGTTCCTATGTTTTCTGCATGTAATACAGCTAGATCAGGGATTCAAACAATTTGTCAAAGGAACAGAGAAAACTAATGTGAGAGATACAGCCTGGTTTCTCTTGTCCTGATCACATGGAAATGCCAGGAGAGATTTTTTGAGTCAGCAGTGCCTTGTGTCAGCTCTCACCTTCACATTGGGGGCAAAGAGCACCTCTTCAAATCTCTCCAAGGGCATGGCCGAGACACCAGCTGGATGAAAACTATAAAATTCACTCCCAGAGAGATCAGACTAACTATGAACCTCAGGACCGTCTGAGCAAAATCTACCTTTTAATCCAACCTTTTCTCTCTAACCAAACCCCAGTCACAATTCTCTTCCCCTCCCAAAAAATCCCACAGAATGGGGAAGGAAAGAGAAACCTTCTTGTGTGTCCTTCAGTAAGGATACTAAATGAGGCAGCAAGACACTTCAGTGGTGAGTGTGTTAGAAGAACCTAGATAGAGAGTTGGATGCAGAGAAGATATAAGCACCACTAAATCACCTGGATGTGGCCATATTAATTAGAGTTAACATCCTTATTAAGCAACAGTCATCAAAGCTTAATTCTTATGATGTCGTTAAATGAGCTGTTCAATGAAAATCATCCCAATTAAGTGGAGTATACAAGACCTTTACATACTGTGGTCATAAAATATGCATGATACATCACCATAAGGGTAAGTTCTGTATAAGGCATGCTTTCTATAATAAGTCAAAGCTGAAGTCTGTCCAATGCATTGCTTTTTGTGCCCAGCAATTCTATGAAGTGTGAGTTCTCATGTCCCCCTTTGCGCATTTTGATTATTCCCTTTGTTTTAGGATCAGTGCAGTGAGTTCTGATTGTGAAATTTACTGTCCTAATAGTATGTCAAAGTCTTTATTCTTGATCATGTGCCTGTGAGATGAAATGAAGTATTCCTCTGATACAGTGTCTGAGCAGAGAGGATGCATGAAACCATAAGAGAGAAGAAGGCTGCAGCTATTAAAGATGGACATTTTTAAATGGGCAGGTTTAGATAACTTGTATTCAAGAGACATTTTAAAAAGCTGGCTGAGGAGCTCTCTGGATCACTAATGTTGATTTTTCAATAAGTCTTGGAACACTGGCGACATTACAGAGGACTGGAAGCATTAAAATATTGACACAACATTTTCTAAGGGTAAATGTGATGACTTGGGCAATTATCAGGCTGTCAGCCTGATATCTATCCTGGGCAAAGTAACAGAATAGCTATTAAAGTAATACAGGAGAGTACTATAATGCCAGTCACCAGGGGTTATGGAAAACAGGTCTTGTCAAACTAAAATTTGTCTTTTTTTCCCCTTGATATTACAAGTTTGTGTTGGTAAAAGAAATAGTGTTGATGTAATATACTTAGACTTCTGTGAGAAGTTTGACTTACTACTGCATAACATTTTCATTAAGAAACTAGAACAATAAAAAAAAAATCAACATGTCTTGCCATGAAATGGATTAAAAACTGACAGGTCTGAAAATGTAATTTTGTGTGGGAGTGATTCCAGAGTGATCCTGCTGTGAGTGGTTCTAGATTTATTTATTATTTTTAGCAATGACCTGAAGGAAAACATAGTCATTACTGATAAAGTTTACAGATCAGACAAAGACTGAGGGAGTGATAAATAATGAAGAGGACAGGTCCCTCATACAGGGTGATTTGGATTGCTTGGTAAGCTGGGTGTAAGCAAACACTGTGTATTTTCATACGGCCAAATGTAAATGTAGGCTCAAAGAGCGTAGACCATACTTCCAGGATTGGGGATTCTATCCTGGGAAGCAATGACTCTGAAAAGGACTTGGGGGTCATGGTGGATAATCAGTTGAACATGAGCTGCCAGTGTAACACCATAGCCAAAAGGGCTAATGCGCTCCTTAGATCAGGGATCGGCAACTTTGGCATGCGGCACTGCAGGGTTTGTTTACTTGCTGATTCGCCGATCGCAGCTCCTACTGGCCATGGTTTGCTGTCCCAGTCCAATGAAGTGGCAGCCAGCACCACACCGCTTCCCGCAACCCCCATTGGACCAGACCAGCGAACCACAGCCAGTGGGAGCCGCGATCAGGGAACCAGCAAGTAAACAAACCGGCAGGGCTCGCTAAGGGTGCTTACCCTGCTTTGCCGCATGCCAAGGTTGCCGATCCCTGCCTTACATGTATAAACATGGGACTCAAGTAGGAGTAAGAAGGAGATATTCTCTCTACATTTGTCTCTGGTGTGACTGCTAGTGGAATGCCAAGTCCAGTTCTGGGTTGATAAATTGCACAGGGTTCAGAGAAGAGCCCTGGGAATTAAAGGTTTAGAAAACATGCCTTATAGTGATAGACTTTAGGAACTCAAAATATTTAGTTTAACAAAGAAAAGATTAATGAGTGATTTTATCTCAGGTTATAAGTATCTGTTTTGGAAACAGAAATTTGATGATAATGGATTCTATAAGATGTAACATGATCCAATGGCTGGAAGTTGAAGCTGGATAAATTCAGACTAGAAATAATACACAAATTTTTAACAGTGTGAATAAATAGCCAATCACTGGAATATTTTACCAGTGGTTGTGGTGGATTCTCCATCACAGGAAATGTTTAAATCAAGACTCGATATTTTTCTAACATAAGTGCTAAATCAAACAGGAATTAATTCAGGGAAGTCCCATGGCCCATGTAATTCAGGAGTTCAGACTAGATGATCACAGCAGCACCTTTTGGCCTAATCTATGAATTAAACCAGTGGACTAGGACTTCCTCTTCCACAGACTTACTGTGTAATCTTGGGCAAGTCATTCACATTCTCTTCGTTTCTGTCCCTAATCTATAAAATGAGAATACCTGCCTCCTGGCCTTTGTCTGTGTTTTGTTTAGACTGTACGTTTTTTGGGTCAGGGCATCTTGACTAATAGCCATTGATGGACCTAACTTCCATGAATTTATCTAATCCTTTTTTGAACTCATTATACTTTTGGAGTTGACAGCATACCCTGGCAATTACTTCTAAGGTTGACTACGTGTTGTGTGAAGAAGTACTTTGTTTGTATTCAATCTGCTCCCTATTAATTTCATTGGGTGAACCCTAATTCTTGTGTTAAATAGGGGTAAATAACAGTTCTTTATTCACTTTCTCCACACCATTCATGATTGTATAGACCTCTCTCATATCCACGCCTGAGCCATCTCTTTTATAAGCAAAACAGTCCCAGTCTTTTTAATTTCTTCTCATATGGAAACTGTTCCAGAATCTCAGAACAGACAAGAAACATGTAATTTATAAGTAGAAGGAAGGCCGGTCAAACTCTTAAAACCTTCTTCATTTCAGATCTCTAACTATGGCATAATTATTTATATTATAATCACCAACTTTCAAATTGGCCCTGTGTCATGGGAGAATCCTGAGGAATTCCAGACTGGGTTTACTTTAACCAATGGATGTCACTGTTGTTCCATAACGCATCTGAAACAGCATTCATCTGGCAGTATAAAACAAAAAATATATCTTAAAGCAGTTTAAGAATCAGTCACAGGTAGTTCTCTCTCTCTCTCTCTCCCTCTCCCTCTCCCTCTCCCTCTCCCTCTCCCTCCAGAGAATGACAATGAAATGTTTTAAGGAGAGGACTTAGAACATTTGAGTACACTTGGCAGGTAGTTCATATGGTTTGTTTAAAAGATGAAGAGAAGAGTTGAGTAAAACTCAAGAAATGTAATATAAAGTTGTATTAAAGATTCACTCATTTCACAGATGATTGTAGTGCTGAGGAAGCAGGACAATACAAATATGTTAAATGAGGTTCTGTTAGTAACAGCACAAATATTTAAATTGGATGAGCCTGAATATTGTGTTCTTAGTAACAGTTTCTAATTCCAAGTGGTTCCAAAAATTTAATTCCATTCAGCCTCCCGTCCCAGCTGTTTATGATCACTTCAGATGCTTCCAGTTCTCATACTGCAACTGGGTTCTGCTGAGTTTCCTCTTTTGCTCTGTCATCCTAAGAAATTCAGCAGCCTCCCTTCCTAACTCCGTCCTTAAGCTCATAAGTGCCTCAATTTTCAGAGCTGCTGAGCACAAGAAACTCCCATTTAGTCAATGATTTTAAGTCGACAAGAAGTCTCCTGGTGAAAGTGATCTGGTCAGATCCACCACTGGTGTTAGAGTATAGCTCCATGGAAGTCAATGGAGCTGAGCCAATTTATATCAGTGAGGATCTGGCCCATTTTCTGTATTTGACCTTTAAAATGTGACTTATATCAAACATGGGCACAGTCATTATATAGTAACTTAACCTTCAACCTGGTGGATCAGAACCCTGGAGGGTTTCCTTTTATATAGGAGGATCCTCAGCTGATATAAAGCCATCCAAGCAGCTCCTAACACCCTCCTCTTTGCCCTCCCCACTCAGATCTAATGGTCCCTTAGGACTGGTAGATGGTGCAGCTGCTCTCACTTGTGTAGGGAGACTGACTCAACACAATAGCCTCAGGATTAGGGGAGTATGAAGGGCACCGTCACACCACTCTTTGCTCTTCTGGGCTGAGTACTACCAAGTCACAGCCAAAGATTTGGCCCTTAGCGCCTCTTATGTCTGCTATACCAACAGAGATGATAGTATCCTAGTCACTGGATTCATGCTGCAAGACCTTTAAGAAAAGGACCCAGTACTGTACAGTTCTGTATCTAATACCCTTTGGTGATGTTTTCCATTATGTTTGAGTCTGAAAGAGCTTGTTGCAGGTTAGTGTTTTATTGCTGTAGCTTAGGAGATGAGACTTCCTAGGGCTATCATTGGTACATAAAAGAAAAGTGTGTGAAGACAAATAACATGAAATGGTTGCACTGGCAGTTCGTTGTTTGTGGAAGTATCTCCTTTTATGCTTGAGGACAGTGTATCCCTACTTTTGAATGGAGTGGTGGGGAATTTTTAATGACCACAAATAGTCAAGCTATTGTTTTTATTAATCATATGAGCACCTTCGTTAGCACGGTGTCCCATAGCATAGTGCTGTGGCATTGGCTCTGTACTGATTCTGTGCAAGGAAGCTGCCTATTGAATCACCAACGTCACCTTTTCTTACAGAGATTACATTTTCCCCGGAGACCTTCTTCCAAGTTCTAATTCAGCCAGAACATGCAGAGTGGAGATAAACTAACACAATTGTTCTACAGCTCAAAGTGTTTTCATGAAATATTGAGAAGTCATAAACAGCTCTTATGTAAATGATTTCTTAGAAAATAGGAAGCCTTTGGCTATGTTAGATTACTATGGGATTGATCTGGGCTGATAATTCCATATCACACTGTTGGCCCGGAATTAAAAAAGAACAAAATGAACTCTAGTTATAGTGGGTGGTGTATACGTCGGATATTTGTATATGCCCAAGGGTAATGAGAATAGTCTCATTCATTTTAAATGTGGCCACATTTCGATTCAGTGTGATATCTAATAAAATCGTCATAATACTGACCTCTTGTATTTCTCAAAATGCTGAACATAAAAAGCCACGTATTACTATCCCCATTTTACAGGGGGCAAACTAAGGCATAAAGAGCTTTAAGAACTTGCTCAAGATCAGAGCCAGACCCAAGAATAGAACCAACTGTCTAAAACATCACTGTAATCTTGGAAATCCTTAGGCAGATTTTAAATGTTTAGCTGCTGATCAGATATACTCCCAGAGAGCAGAAAGATATCATTTGCCTTTGAAAAAAATCTCCCTCCCCCATGTTATGTCATGTTAAACCATAAAGTAATCTCACTCTAGTCTAGGTTCTTTGAATGGAAAAAGAATCTGCTCTGACATAGCCAGGTAATCTACTGCAGTGATTTGTGGCTAGTAAGTCACACAGTGTCTTAAGAAGCCTATGTTCTCTTCTTCTAGAGAAATTTCAGAACTCTTGGGCATATCTCTGCTCTTGAGTCTTCATTGCTAAGGTGATTTACACTATGAATGGCATTCTGTTACTTGTTAGTGTTAGATTCTTGTTAGATTCTTCTGAAGGTTATGCTCCCCAAAGTAAAGTTCATTCAAGTGTGAGGAAGGAGCCCTGGAGTTTTGTGGTGAGCGAAGTTTCAGGTGGGTTTCTTCCTCCCCTGGTGTTTGCTAAAATGGAATCGATCTGATTCCTGCAATCTCCTCCCCTCGTTGTCTGGACGGTTTTGTTTTCCTTCTATGTTATTTGTATTCTCATTGTCTCAATGTACCTTAGAAGTACTTTCAAGGTGACAGAACCACATTTGTTTGTCTACGGTGGGGTAACTTCATCCCTGCCTGGTACATGTACTTTAAGGACATGATTTCCCAATGTTTGTGATTTTGAATTTGTCCTCCAAACATACCTCACACAATAGTATTAATAACTACGCTATTAGCTTTCTATTGACATCTTACATGAAACCTTTTAGATATAGGTTAGAACGTCAGTGAATTGGGGTACACTGAACTGGTCAAGCCAGATGAAACTCATTACCAGATACCAGTTAGATCCCTGCCGTCTTGCACTGGGATGCTATTCATGTCACAATATTACTAAACTAGCCCCAATTAACTTTATATTAAAGTTTTATTTGCCATGAGACAAGGAATTTAAATGAGGCATGATTGCTTAAGAAGCCTATACCACAATCATCCATAAAATTCTTCCACCCACATTTTCACAGTTTACTATTCCCAAAGAACTATCCTGTGGTTTTCCATTTAAAAGAAAACACATGATTTTCTTCAAAGCAATTTCACTCAAATTATACAGAGTTAAAGATTAGAGACACCAAAAACTTAGTCTTGAAAAGTGTTGTTTTTTTAAAAATGTTCTATATGGATATTATACATTGAAAGTTGGCATAGTGCCATATGATCCATCAAACTATTTAATGTTTTGGATGTAATGGATAATTCTGCTATAATTTCAGAATGCAGAAACCAGCAACATTTCTGCCATGTGTCAATTAGCTGGGCATGGCTTCGTGATCTGTGTATCAAGTATGAAATACCGATATCTCCTCGAAGTACAGCAGGGCAACTTAAAATTTCATTTTGAGTGGCAGAGAAACCAAGTATTATGCAACATTGTGTTTGTGTGTGAGAGAGATATTGGGTTCCAGTTTACTCTTAAACTCAAAGCATGTCTGAGCTCCTATGTCAGTTTTTATTATATTGTCCTGGTATCTTGGTCAAAATTTCCCTCCACTGTTTGCTGGTTCTTACTGTTATCCATCTCAGAAGGGACTGCATTTCAGTGATGTCACATATTGTAGGAAGGACTGGTAGCAACACCAATAGTTGAGGTTTCCTGACAATTCTCATTACAAGATCGTGTTTTCAGTTGGTTAAAGTTTGACAAAGTTATAAGCATTTGGGCTATTTTCCATGTTGGATGTCTACTTAAGCACAATTTTTTTTTGAAAGTTTCACAAAAATATGAGTTTGAGAATGAGGTTGGGGCAGTGAAAAGAAAACCTCAACAAACCAAAGCAGAAAAAACACACCAGTGTTTTTGCCCATGGTAGCCTTTTATTTGAGAAGCTCTAGTGCCCCCATTCTTTGGTGCAGGGAGTTGAAATCTGGCAGGGATGTGCCTTTTGCTGTTCCTGTGAATGTTTCTGACTAAATAATAAATCTTTGGGGGAAAAAAAAATCTCAATTCACAAATGCTCCGTAGAAACTTAAAATTTAGGAGCTAAAAAAAACAAGCAAAAACCCACACAAAAACTGTATCCTCACCACCCATGGTTTAGCCTCTCACTGCTCCCAATGCTGACCACATGGCAAAAACACCATCCTCACATACCAAATGAGTATATTCCTTCCTTTCATTGCCTTTATGTGTCCTGAGACTGCACATGCACCATCCCTGGGCTGCAGAGAAAAACCTGGACTTTTCGTGTCATTGCTGCTCCAGGTGAAGTGCAGCCAGTCACTAGAACTGAGAGCAGAGAGTCTGTCTCTTCCATGTACTTGAAGATCTCCCTGGTGGCACCTGCAGCATGGAGAAGGAAGGCACCATACTCAGAGAGGACAAGACTGGTGGCGAGGGGATGGAAAGGGAGCAGAGGGGGAAAAGAAGCCTGGTGAGACTGGAACTGGAGGAAGTTAGGGGGAGAGAAACAGTGGCAGAGGTTTGGAGGAGGGAAGGCTGGAATTGGGAGCATGAAAAAAGGAGGCCGTGACTGGCTGGGCAAGGAGGCTGGAACTGGAGGGAGGGGAAAGGGGAGACAGTGAGGGAAATGGTGTGCATAGAGCAGAAGCTATAAAGTTAAATGAGAAACCGGGAAGGGGAGAGACTGGGGATGGATGGGGAAGGAGAGGGGATTGGGAAACAGTGCAGGAGGAGACAGATCTGACAAGGAGCAGGGGAAGAGGGGAAGAATTGGGATTAGCTGGGCAAAGAGACTGGGAAAAGGAGACAGGATCAAGAAATCAGGGAGGAGATCCAGATTACATGAGGAGCCTGGGAAGGGAAACTGGGACTGGGACTGGGACCAGGGGAAATGGAACCTAGCTATGGGATTGACTGCAGACAAAGGGGGCAGGTAGAAAAATCAAGTGATGGCAGGGAGGAACTGAGACTTGCTGGGCAAGGACTCTTGGGACAAGGAATTGGAGCAAGAGAGACTGGGATTAGGTTGGCCACAGAGATTTGGACATGGATGGCAAGCTTCAAGTGTGAGACTATAACTGGATAGGCAAGAAGCCTGAGACTGGGACAAGGAGCTAGCAGTGGGGAAGAGACCGGTCTGGGACCCGTTGGAGAGGATGAGACAGAAAAGGTCAAGTTTGAAAGAAAGGGGCGGAAAGCACACACCCCTCTATCCTGAAAGCCATGAACTTCACATAAAATTTCACTATCTAAATCCAACAGAGTACAGAAAGCAAATATGGAGACGGTGTCCTGTTATTTGGATTGGACAGTCAGCAGTTCAATTTTTTTTGTTGAATTATGTTCATATATTTTACATTCTTGTGTGATTTTTCTCCATTTTTAAAACATTGAGTCAATGATGGCATATTTATATATAATTATCCTAACTACATCTAATCCACTGAGTTGTGTAAACACGTATACCTGTACTTACATAATACATAACTGAGGTACACAATGACTTCAAAATAGTTTTTCTTTTGTCTATATCAAAAGTCTCTCTTTATGCAAAGTATATATAGATATGTCTATTCTTGCAGTGCTGTTTCATATTCTCTTGCTTATTTGCGCACTTAGTCTCTTGTTCTTTAGGGACAAGAATAAATCTGAAAGATGCATTTTCCCTCGCCTTGGTCTAAATCTTAATCCTGTAGCCAAGAATTCGAGCTGGAACAGCACAGACTTGTCAAGTATTCAGCATCTCAGACAGCATGACAGAACAACTTTCAAAATCTTTAGATAGCTACTCCATGTAAGCATGTTAATGGAACTGTGCCCTGACAGGTTTCATTTTGATCATAAAAGATTTCTTACCACTTTTTAAATGAAGGCTGCTAGCAAATAAAACAGCAGATTCTCAGCTGGGTAGTCAAGCACCTCTAAGTGCTGTGGGTTTGTCTGAAATGTGCACATCACCATCACCCAAATATGTTACGTCCTCATTCTTCTGAGCAGGTAAGGTACTTGATGGAAATCCTGTGATGCACCAAATGCTCTCTGGCCCAAGTTTTAGTCATATTCTGAACATGTTAATTGATTGTGAGTTACACCTGTGTCAAAACACACAAGTGTAAGTTCCATTGTAGACTCTTCACTGTGAAAGGGCAGTGCCTGTCCTGTAGCACGCCCTTTTGGGCAAGTGTGGCTCTGCTGAGGTCTGCCTCTGTTTTTCTTTATCTCAGAGTCCACACAGGAGAGATCTTCAGAACATTGCCCATTCTGGCATCCAATTTATTACATCAACAAAAAATCTTACAAAAGAAAACCCAGATCTTCAAAGTTTTCCTGCCAGTTTCAGGTGAGTCCTCCCTGAGGGGCTGTATTCCTCTCTCCCAACACCTCTTGCCTGGAGTTTGGCTTTCTCCACAAGTCTTCTCTCTACTGACTGTGGCTTCTGCAGGGCCCCTTACTCCCTGCAGTGTCTGCAAGCAGCTACCAACCACCTGCAGCTGTGTCCCCTTTTGTAAGGCCCAGGTCCCTTCCTGTAGGCCCAATTGGGAGGTGGCTAATCAGTCCATGTGCATTGGACCCTTCTCCCTTTCTTGCAGGGGCCAGTAAATCTGTGCTAGACACCAGAATTTGTTCTTAGGGTATGTATGCACTTCCAACTGGGAGTGCGATTCCCAGCTCCAGGAGACTTACCCATGCTAGCTCTCTAAAACTAGAGTGTAAACATGGTGATGCGAGAGCTGGGAGGGGCTAGCCACCCTGAGTACTTGTCAAGAGCCTTGGATGGGAACATACTTGGGGTGGCCCCTCCAGTAATATTTAGACCCAACAGCAAAGGAGATAGACACAGGGGAAGCTGATTGTGACAGCTATTTTTTGTTGAAGACTTTATTGTTCTGGCAATAAATGGGAATGAACTAAAGTGAGGCTCTGTACTGAATGAGTACAGTGCTCCCAACCATTTAAAGGGGCAAAACATCACAGCTCCCACCTCCTGTGGATACATTCTATTTTTGACATGCGAGCTTGATCAGAGCTAAGGTAGCTCTGTCTCCTCAAACTGGAATTACACTCCTACCTTGAAGTACAGAAATAGTCTTGGTCATGTTGCAACCAGTCACAGGATCAAGCTCTTTTATATTAACCAGTGCGGAGTAGGGACTATGGGCCAGCTTTGGGCAAATGTGTGTTGTGCAGCACTGAAAGCACAGCTGCAGCTTAACAAATAAATAATAAGAAAAATGTTAAAAGACTGAAATTGTCACAGGCAGTGAGTCCCTTTTAGTTTTTAATAAGGACTCAATTAAATGGGAATCTACATTCATTATTAGTTTAATGTTGGAGTCACAAAGTAAATACATCATTAAAAGTAGATGTGAATGCACACCATTGAAAGTGTCACCCAAGGTTAGGTTTATTCTCATTATGAGAAAAATACCAGTCAAGATGAAAAAAAAATACTTCAATAAAAGCACAAGCATTTATCATTTCTTGGCAGAAGATACGACTGCCAGTTGCTCAAAAACTGGGGTCAAAGTGAAAAGCTTGGTCCCTCGAGAACAGATTAACTATGGTTGGTTCCCAGGACAGTTTTATGAAGTTTTCCAGTCGAAGAAATTAACTGGCACAAAATAATAACTATGTCCAATTAATTTTCCTATTTTTTGTCTGTGAACAGGTTGTGAAACTCTCACATGAATTCATTGTTGAAATTATTTGTAAATGTCTCCAATCAATAAGTGTTGCTTTGCAGGTCTCTGTGCTGAGGAATGTCTCAGTTCTCAACTTTCACCTTCTATTAGAAGAAGCACAAAGCTAGACAGGGTTCCAGTGAGAACTTGTCATCCACCAAGCGTGCATTGGGCTGTCTTGAAGTGCAAATAAATTGCCTTTCTGGCATTTCAGATAGTATGAGCTAAATCCTGGTAGGGGTATGGGGCTCCAGCAGGGTATGCCTGAGGAGCACAGCCCTCCTAGCCTAAGGAGGGGGAGTCCTGCTACCACAGGGGTGGGATGGCAAGGGCAGGGGGATGAGGGCCTACCCAACTCCATCGCATCCCAGTTCAGGGCCCTAATAGTGGCAGAGTGGTCTATCACTGAGTCAGCGGGGAGCTCACCAGCAACACATTGACCATGTTTCTGGCAGTACCTCAGCCAGATGGTAGGCTGGTTTCCCTGGGCTTCTTTCTACTCTCCCCCTTGGATGTACCTGTGTCCAAGGGTCATCCTCAGTCTCTCCGGGATACACTGCCAAAGATAATGGTAACAGCTTCTCAGCATCAAGGGTGGCAGGCCGCTCAGGAAGCTCATGCAGGTTCTCCTTGGTGTCCTGCTCCAGCAGTGGGGCAGAAGTATCTCTCTCCCTCAGTAGCTGTCCCTGAAATAAGCTGCTGGCCAGTCTTTTATACTTCCTCGTCCTTATTCCACCTCTCTGCTTCTGGCCTGCAGGGCGTGGCCCTCCTGGTTCCACCCACCCAGTGGCTTGTGACTTCCCTCTGCGTCCGCCTCTGAGGGAGGCCGTGCCTCCTCATGACACTGGCCTTGCTCTTTTGAAGCCTGGTATGACTCTTGTAATGCATGCTGTGCGTGTAGGAATATAACATTGCCAATGCACCTATTAATATTGTTTGTGAATGATATTATGGGTTCTGTGACAAAATGAAGTAATTGCAAATTGGTGGGTGTCAGACGTGCTCAGTACCAGATAGCTTATGTTGTAAACTAATAAAGATGTTTTTTTGGTCCCAGAAAATAGAATTGTGTTCTGTAACATGAGCCAGGCAGTTAATATTAAAAACTTAATAAATTAAAGAAACATACCTTTTGAAGGGGAAAGAACAGTCATTTTCATTTCAGGTACACACATGCCAACAGTATCTTTCACAGCTCAGTGTATGTGAAGCTGTTGTTTTCTTTAATGTCTTATGGGGTGGAGTGATAGGGGTAGTGCATCAACTCCTGATGCCACATAGAATGTTGAGGGGGGTGTAGGGAGGTCCCAATACGCAATTCTCTATGGGCTGCAAAGGGAGACAAGCATGAGAGTCTGCAGCCTCTATTTGCTGTCAGAGAAGTGCAAGCATCTCCTGTTGCGTGTCCCTCTCCTTTTCCTGTGCCTTTCTCCTCTCCACTCTGTCCTTGTCCAGGCTGTGTGCAAGGGCGAACCTCCAAGCTCTGGGCTCATTCTCTGATACAGCACTGGCTTTCAGGATCTCCTAGAATATGTCATCCATACTGGGCTGGCTCCAGGCACCAGCCTAGCAAGCAGGTGCCTGAGGTAGCAAAGTGGGGGGCGGCATTCCGTATGCTGACAGGGCAGCGCTCAGGCAGCTTTCAGCAGCACACGTGCAGAGCTGCTTGGGGCAGCAAAGAAGTTAGAGCCGGCCCTGCATCCACTGATGGACCTCTCCTCCAAGAACTTCAATGGCTATTAGCCTGCATGGGCAGGGATGCAAAACCATGCTCTGGAGTCTCCCAAGCCCTGTTTGCCAGAAGCTGGGAATGGGCAACAGGGGATGGACCACTGGATGACGACCTTTTTTGTTCATTTCCTCTGAAGCACCTGGTATTGGCCATTGTCGGGAGACATGATACTGGGCTAGGTGGACAATTGGTCTGACCCAGTATGGCTGTTCTTACAGATTCAGCAACTGAAACTTTGTAAATAATTCTACTGATGATGCATGAGTCAGAATGGAATCAAGATCACTCTTACATAGTGGTATTTAGTATGTCAGAAGCAGGAAGCCTGCCAGTCAGTGGGGTCACTAGACAATGGGGCAGCACATCCAGAGGCAAAACATAATTGTTGAAAGTGGGGGGCACAATTTAAAGGTTGTGTGTGTGGCGGGGGCGGCGGGGGATGTGACCACCTCACAGAGGTTTTCAAAATTGTGGTGCAGCCCCCTAGGGTGCAGAAGAATGTTTAAGAGAATGGTGATGCCAACTGGCTTGAGCTTGGTTGGACCAGCCCCACATGGTGGAGCGTGGGGAGGGAGTGCCACCTCTACCCCATGACTCACCTCAGTAGGCCACTCAGCCTGTCAGGGTTGAGGGGGTGCAACCAAAAAATTGAGAGGGGGAGAGGGCAGGTGCCCCACCTCTCCCCTATCGTCTCTGGCTACATCAACTGAACTTAAAATACTACAGAACTGATTTTAAAAGTCAGTAATTGCCAATCATCTCCACACAGTTACTACAGATCTCACCCATTTTAAGGACAGCGTAGAGAGACTCAGGTAATCTTAAATTTCAAATGCTGAATTTTCATGATGGTGACCGCTGAACTGAACTCTGCAACTGCTATACACTTTATCTGGGCCAAGATTACTAGACACAAGGCAGAAATAACACAACTTGGCTTTTAGGAATAAGATTGAACTTCCAGGAGCATCAATTGGACAAGCTAATTTTGTAAACTGAGAAAGTGTGATCAGGAAGTGTGAAGGACAAACTGAAGCCTATAGGTGGGATTGAATAGGGCAGTGATACTCGGACTAAGGCTTGAGAATCACAACTGGCTCTGCAATGTGTCTCCTGCAGCTCTTTGCAGCACATACTATTAAAACACTGTGTGATTTAATAATTAACCAATGTAAGTTATTAACCAATCAGAATGTATTTCCTCTGTAATTAATCAATTGTAGTTGATAATAATACTTTATATGTCATTTTGCTGTGAGAATAATATGTTATTCTCACAGCAAAATGACTAAGTATTATTATATAAACTATTCATCCTGTCATACTGTTTAAATATAACTATATAGTACTGTAGTAAATGAAACAATGATTTTACAGTATTGTGGCTCTTTTGGGTAACGTTTGATTGATAATTTGGCTCCTGAACCACAGATCTGAGTATCCCTGGTCTAGGGTGTAATGAAGGAGGCCATGGCACACTCTAGGGCTGGGCTACGTAAACAAGAAGAAGAAGAACCCAAGCTAGGGAGAATGGAAGCTATGCAGATGCCGTGACTGGTGGTTTCTCTCCTGTTCCAGGAGATCAGTGTATTTGAGCTTGGAGTTAAGTCTGAGCGCTCTGATCCAGGATGAGGACCTTGTGAGCTGTTTGTTGAACTTGTTCCTGTTCTGAAGCCTATTGAAAAGGTGACATTCTGTTTTGTTAATGTGTGTTGGCTTCTCCTTGCTCTGGACTGTTAACTTTTCTGCCAATTAGGAGAAAGCCCCATACTGCCCTGCAAGGGATGGTGTGGGGACCGAAATACTATTTTTTAAAAAATGTACTTTTCAGAGTAAGATCTCACTTTGGGCCTAATCTTTCTCCACCTCCAGGTGGAGTCAATGGCAAAATTACAACTGACTTTATCTGAAGCAGAATACAGCCTGTAACTATGCATGAACTTCTTACATAGCCCCTTGGGAAGAGAGTGTCCAGTAAACATCTGAAGCAGGGTTAAACCAACAAACATTGTCCATGCCAATAATGTAACTTGGGGGATTTAAGTATTCTGCTGAGAAGAGAAGTGCGCATTAAAAGTCATGCTGGTGCCCTGGCTTTTGGATGCTATCCATAGGCTATGCTGGCCAAGAGTAACAGTATTTTGTAGCTGTGATCCAGCACTAGCCTGTCTGACAGAAAATAGATTGTTTTAGGTGGGAGAATGACTCACTTCAAAGTTTTGAATCTGGATTTCCAAGACATGGTTAATCTGCATGTTATGATTTAAAATGGCAAAACTGCTACATGACAGTGCTAAATGCAGTTGTATAAATAGTCTTCATGGCTTATTTTTCACTGCATATTTTTTATTAGTAGAGTGTTGTGACTTATGTGTTTTACTATCATTTTGGATTTCTGTTTTTCCTTTGTCCTTATTACTGCTACCATGGAAAGAATACAGATGGTACAGAAAATTCTGGATAAGACTGTACTTACCATGTCATTTTATCAAGGATAGGATTATCAAAAGCAATGAGTGTTGACCGAACTCTGCATCCGTTGAAACCAATGGTAAAACCCCACATCCCAAATGGATACTAGTCCTACCTGGAAGTATTTTTAAAGCTTATGTAGCTGTCCTGTTGTTTCATTACAAATCTAACAAATCAGCTGCTTAAGAATCATAGAATATCAGGGTTGGAAGGGATCTCTGGAGGTCATCTAGTTCAACCCCCTGCTCAAAGCAGGACCAACACCAACTAAGTCATCCCAGCCAGGGCTTTGTCAAGCCTGACCTTAAAAAAACCTCTGAGGAAGGATATTCTACCACCTCCCTAGGTAACCCATTTCAGTGCTTCACCAGCCTCCTAGTGAAAAAGTTTTTCCTTATATCCAGCCTAAATCTTCTCCACTGCAACTTGAGACCATTACTCCTTGTTCTGTCATCTGGTACCACTGAGAACAGTCTAGATCCATCCTCTTTGGAACCCCCTTTCAGGTAGTTGAAAGCAGCTATCAAATCCCCCCTCATTCTTCTTTTCTGCAGACTAAATAATCCCAGTTCCCTCAGCCTCTCCTCATAAGTCATGTACTCCAGCCCCCTAATCATTTGTGTTGCTCTCTGTGGGACTCTTTCCAATTTTTCCAAATCTTCTCGTAGTGTGGGGCCAAAAATTGGACACAGTACTTCAGATGAGGCCTCACCAATGCCGAATAGAGGGGAATGATCACTCCCTCGATCCGTTGGCAATGCCCCTATCTATACAATCCAAAATGCTGTTAGCCTTCTTGGCAACAAGGGCACACTGTTGACTCATCCAGCTTCTTGTCCACTGTGCCTCTAAGTCCTTTTCTGCAGAACTGCTGCCTAGCCATTTGTATACTTTTGCATATACTTTTGATGCTTGAACTTTTCTAATATTTCAAACAATCTTCATATCACATTGTTGGCTAGTGTATAGGTTATCTAAATAGTGATTTATCCACCCCTCTGAGCAGCTAAGGTATGCCAACATAAGCTATAGTGTAGACATGACCTCAGTTAAACTGCTGTCACTACAAGCTCTCCTGTGAACAATAGGTCGTCTACTATACCTGCCATGTCAAGGTTAAAAATATATTTTGGGTAAATAAATGTATTGTTAGTGTTGAAGTCTGCAGCTGAATGGTTAAGCTACAGTAAAGCTAACTTGTGTGTTCAGAACTTTAAGACACTGGCAATGGTCAAGTCTATGCTAAGCACTGCCATCCTTATATAGCATGTAAGTGACACTCTTGAGCTGCTAGGGTAAAGGATAGAAATTTTCCTATCCATCTATGTATAAACACACAAATATTGGCTGGTTAATTACCAACATTACATCAATTAACATAATGGGCCAAATCTACCCAGGTTGTAATTCCGTTGGCACCAAGGGAGTTATACCAGGTATGAATGTGGCCCAATATATTTATTTCTAGCAAACAGTTCACCGTAGCTTTGTTTGACGTATTTCATTTTAAAGACAAGGGAGAAGATGGTTCTTTTAAAAACTTACCATATGTTATGTGAAAAGTGTTGCGAAGTTAGTCCTTGATCCAGCTCTCACTTAAATCAGTGGGAGCCTTTCTCATGGGAAGTTGGATCAGACCTTCAGTGAATTCACCCATTATACTAAGAAGTTTGTTGCCCTTAGCCCATGGATTGTTATGGGGGAAGGGAAGAGAGGGAGAATGCAGACTGACAATAGGCAAAAAAAATTCTACTTTGAAAAAGTCTTTACATCCCCACATTATGTTTAATTTTCTCTGTCCCTGAGGTTATTTTTAAATGTGATATCAAACACCATTGTCAGTGGGTGATACTCTCACTGCTTAATTGCTTTTGCATTTCTCTGTGAAAAATATATACATCTCTCGCTCTCTTGCATGCACACAGGAAAAATGTACTGCCTTTAACTGAAGGTATCACCCAGTTTTATTGAAAATCTGCTCAGTGGTTCAATGTTCTGTGGATGCACAATTTCACAATATCTTAAATGAAGCATAAAGCTAAACACAAACGATCGCAGTTGTCTGACTCAGTAGCCAGGTTCATGCAGAAATATTTGAAAGAAAGCCCAAAGGGAATTTATGATAAATAGAATATTTTATAGCTTTAATGTTCAGAATTATTCTTAATCTCATAAGACCACTGATGTGAACAAGCTCAAGTTTTGTGAGTGAATTTGTTTCTCATGAAGCTAAGAGACTTAGAGAGAGGTACTGTAGGGGATATGCACCATGGATGTGAGCCTGCACTCCCAGTTCAGACTATTGTCCCATTCAATTATGTGGGAGTTACACCTGAGTAAGTGGTGCAACATCAGGTCCTGGGCTTCCTTGCTCTACATCATTTTGCCAACCCCAGTCCTGACTTGCCATATACCTGGTATTCTTATCCCTGGACTTTCTTAAGCAGAGAAGCTTAATTGTGCTAGACTGTGTGTCAATAACATGATGTGAACAAATGACCACGGGTAGCTGGGATGAACCTGCAAAAACTATGCCACTTTGTGCTTTACAAGAGGACAAGATCAGCATGGTCTAGTGGACAGCACACTGGGCTGGAACATGGGAGATTTGGGTCCTAAATTCTGTCTTTACCACTGAGTTGCTGTGTCTCCTACAGCTATTACTTTCATATCTCTGTAGCCCTGTTTCCCCTTCCACCAGTTCTCTGCCTTGTTGATTTAGACTGCAAGCTCCTCTGGGCAGGGGCTGTCTCTTGGTGTGTTTTGTACAGTGGGACACTGATCTTGGGCATGGCCTCTAAGTACTATTATCATCCAAATCATTAATAACAATCAGGATCCAATTTAGGTCTGTAGCGGGGCAGTTCAGTGTAGTAACCCATTTTATAGTATCTCTTAGTATCTATTATTTGTTTCTAAAGTTTCTGGGCACAGGTACAACTTAATTAAAATGTTCAGAGAAATCTCCAAGAAGAAAAGGCTGTCCCCACGTTAACAAATAATTGGATCCTCTTCTAATTACAGTCTTGTCCCCTACTGACAATCACATCTACAGACAAAAGCATCTTTAGCAACCTCCTCCTCAGAACACTGCTGGACTGATTTTAATTGGAAAACAAGCTTACATGTATAAGAGCTGCTTACTGACAAGAGTAGGAAAGCAGAAACTTGTAATGAATCTGGAAACTTTAAAGTGGCATTTTCATTAGCCTGGGCAACAGGTCTGGAGCCAGTACAAAGTGTAAACATCTCACAGGTAATGTCACCCCAATATTTGGAGTTATGCTAGTCTATGTGCTCTTTTAATTCTCCCCGCAACCCATATAAAACACTACTTGGAGCCTCTTATGTGCAGAGGCTGAGAGTACTGGATGATTAGTTTCCTATACTATAATTAATTCAGTGGCAGTTAAATATATTGCCAAAGGCAAATTAAGTGTGCACCTCATTACATGAGATTCAGCTTTAAAGACAGGAGTGAGCAAAGAAGTGCTGTGGCTGCCCTCTCCCTTCACTCACATGACAAATGCTATTTCATTCTTTTGTTTTTCTGGAAGAGAAAATAGTTTGTCATCATTTCACTTGCTGACAAGTTGCAGCTGGAGTTGAAATGCTGTGTAGCATGCCAATCAGCAGACCAGTATTTGATCATTTACTGGAAGGTATATTCATCATGTACACAAAGGGCTTGTCTACACAGTGAGTTACTGCACGGCAAGCCAGGGTGGGAATCTGAAATGCGTCAGCTTGCTGTGCTATGTGGACTCTGTCCCAGCACAATGAAAATCCTGAAGCATGGCTTGACATATAGGGGTTTGAAAGTGTAGCATACAAACAGTACTCCAGGACTTTCACTGTGCTGTCGCAGTGTCCACACTGAGTCACTGCGTGGAAAACTGGGGTGCTATAGATTCACATCCTGACTTGCCACCCAATATCTTGTCATGTAGACAAGACCAAAGAGAAGCTTTATTAAACCTGGCATTACAGTTATCAACGGTAGCTTTCCTTGGCCTTTTACACCTTGTCTGTGCTAGAGAAAATAATGAGTTATATATCAATTTATTGTTTTACACCAATTGTTCGACCTTTGAATACATCCATACTTGCCACCCTGAATTGGTATATTGTTTCCAATTATATCCACATTAGCGCTTCCTTACAAACGTCTCCTGTGATGGCTGCTACCCCTGACAGCTGTCATTTTTAATATTAGTATTTGTATTACATTAGCGTGTAGCATCCAAGATCAAGGCATCTTTGTGACAGTCCCAGCGCTGAAGTGTTTACAAAATAAACTGACAGAGTGAGGGGACTTACCCAAAGTCCCACACTGAGTTGGTGGCAGATTTCGGAATAGAACTGTGGTCTCTTGCTTTTGCATCCACTACACCACAGTGTCTGTCACCTTGACAGTTCCCACAGCCACTAAACCTTCCTTTTATGCTGGCTATAGGTCTCCTGTCTGCTTCCACCATGTCATCAACAGAAATACCCCCTTTATGAAGAACTCACCCCAGCAGGCACCCATCTGTACTTCCAAGACCCATTCTATGGCTCCTCTGCTGGTGGTCCAGAACGGTGTAAGAGTCCTTTCCTTTTAATCTTACTTTTGCTGTTCAGATACTGGATTCAAACAAGCGACAAAGAGTCCTGTGGCACCTTAAAGACTAACAAAAGTATTGAAGCATAAGCTTTCGTGGGCTAGTACCCACTTCGTCAGATGCATGCAGTGGAAGTTTCCAAGGCAGGTAATAAATAAATAAATAAAATTGGACAGTGGATTCACATACTGTCTTTGCCAGGATCTCCTATTTCTCAGCATATTGAACTAATTATACAACAGGCTAGGGTTGAAATAGGGGCCTTCAGCTGACTCCCATTCTATCCCATCTTTCTTTAAACAAACATCTACATGATAAATTATCAGCTTGTTTTCTGGGCCTGTGATTAGCAGCACACAAAGACATTAACCAATTGCAAGCACAGAAACTGTTCTTTTTTTCCAAACTCTAGCTATATATTTGGCTGGGAAAGGATAATTAGGCATGTTGCAAGCTGTTGCTACAGAGCTAAGGATTTAGGATGGCAGCTGGAAGATAAAATCTTGACAGACAGCAACCTTGCCATGGGAGCGGTAGTCAAATGGTAAAGGCAAATCCCATAACATCCAGGTTTTAAAAAAATATATAGGAGTCTGGTGGCACCTTAAAGACTAACAGATTTATTTGGGCATCCATTTTGTGGGTAAAAAACCCACTTCTTCAGATGCCTGGTGTGAAAATTACAGATGCAGGAATAAATATACTGACACGTGAAGAGAAAGGAGTTACCTTACAAGTGGAGAACCAGTGATAATAAGGCCAATTCAGTCAGGGTGGATGTGGTCCACCCCCAATAATTGATGAGGAGGTGTTAATAACCAGAGAGGGAAAATTGCTTTTGTAGAGAGTCAGCCACATCCAGTCCCTGTTCAAGCCCAAATTAATGGTGTTAAGTTTGCAAATGAATTGTAGCTCTGCAATTTCTCTTTGAAGCCTGTTTCTGAAGATCTTTTTGTTGCAGGATGATTACTTTTAAATCTGTTATTGAATGTCCAGGGAGCTTGAAGTGTTCTCGTACTAGCTTTTGTATGTTACCATTCCTGATGTCTGGTTTGTGTCCATTTATTCTTTTATGAAGAGGCTGTCCATGGCAGGGGAGCACTGCTGGCACATGATGGCATATATCACATTAGTAGATGTGTAGGTCAATGAGTCCCTGATGGTATGGCTGATGTAATTGGGTCCTATGATGGTGTTGCTAAAGTAGATATGGGGACAGAATAGGCAATGGGGTCTATCACAGGGGGATTTGTTCCTGGTTAGTGTTTCTGTAGTGTGGTGTATAGTTTCTGGTTAGTATTTGCTTCAGGTTGGGGGGCTCCCTGTGAGTGAGGACTGGCCTGCCTCCCAGGTTTTAAAGTTTCCCTTTGGTTACAGCAATGACGTGTTAATCTATCCATTAGGAAAAGGTAACTTGATACTGTAATATTAAACAGATCATATGTAAGTGCCGTTGTTAAGAAAATGATTGTTAGGAAAATGTAACTTAGAATGTTGTAGTATAAAATAACCTCAGACTTATAATCTCACTCCCTGTATATGTACTATTGACCCCTAGTTTAACATGCATTTTAAACTTGCATTCACCCTGTCACAGATGTGCAGGCATCAGTGTCTAAGCACCCCTAAGTGTTTTGAACCTCCTGTTTACCAGACATGTAAATGAAATAAATTAAGACCAACAATGGATGTAATAGCCATTAAGTGTTCCCACTTGTGTAAGTGGATTGAAAGTCCCCCCTCCCTTATCAACACAGGGGTATAAAATATCTACACACATGTACTGAGGGGAGCCAGTTGTTTGGGTGATAACCCCTTCTGACTCCTTATTGCTTGCAATAAATCTTGTTTTTCCAGAAGTCTACTGAGTTATGCCTGTCCTTTGAGGTGTATTGGACTGAACTCCAAAGGAAATAAGCAGTTTTTGCAACACCATCAGCTGGCAGAAATCCTACAACATTACATGATAGTGGGAGGTCTAAGTTTCAGGGCTATTTTCTGCGCCCATCCTACTATCCTATAATTAAGGCATCTAGCTGGCAACATTTTTTCCATCTGAAATCCAAGACATGGAGCTAAATTCCCAGCACTTATACTTGCAATGCCCAGTCCCTACCTAGTACCAGACTAGGTCCTTCTATTGTGCTTTAATGAAGAAAAAGCAAGATGACATGGTTCATTGAAATCTGTAGTCCAGAAACAGGAATTTCCATAAAAGTGCTTTTATAGTACACACATATTTTAGAGAAAGCTTTAAAATATTATTTATATGCCTACCGGTGGCCTACTTTTGGGTATAAATCAACACATTACTTCAAAAGATGTGAGTACAGTGGTCCGAAACAATTTGTATTAATCCATCCAGCTTGTGAATTTCTATTCTACAGAGAAGAATGGCTTCTCAGCAAATGGTTTTTTGGAGTTCAGGCTCAGGTTCATCCAAGGTTCAGATGCTGCATTAACTCCAGGCAGGAAATGAGCAAATTATGCTTCAAAGTCCAATATTACGCTGAAGTATAGCAGGAGAATTTGCTGAGTCATATTTGAAACCTGTGATCCATCATTTATAATTAGCTAGGTGCTCCTGATAGCCTGCTACAGTTCTGTAAATAGCAGCAGTAAATATTTCGGTCATGTGGTATAGATACCACACTCAGATACATAATGTGAGCAAAGGTACAGATAAGAAGAGATAGGGAGGCAGTGAAAAATAGAGGACTTCCCATAAGTCACACAATGAATAATTTTCTATTATCTCAGCTATTATTTTATACTGTTATTAAATGTTTACATTATGGTGGTACCAGTGTATTGTGGATTTTGATTGAATTTATTCATTTACTCTATCATCTGTTTCTATTAAATTACCTTTGCTCTTTGAGATGAGTTCAATCTTAACTAAAGCTTTTAGCCTGGGCCTTCATTCATGGGAGTGGGGATTTATTTATTTAGTTAGTTATTGAAGATTACAAGTTTGGTTGGTAAAGATAGTAGCGTTGAAATAATACACTTAGGGCTGAGCTACACTATGGAGGGGGTTCGAACTAAGATACACAACTTCAGCTACACAAATAGTGTAGTTGAAGTTGCATATCTTAGTTCAACTTACCTGGCTATCTCCATAGCAGCGGGTCGACCGTGGCTGCTCTTCCACCTACTCTGCTTACTCCTCCTGCCGAGGTGGAGTACAGCTGTCGATTCGGCGATTGATTTATTGCGTCTAGATGAGACACGATAAATCGATCCCTGATACATCGAGCCCTACCCGCCGATCCGGCAGGTAGTGTAGCTGTACCCATAGACTTCCGTAAGGTGTTTGACTTGTTACCACATGACATTTTGATTTTAAAAAGTAGAACAATATAAAATTAACATGATACTCATTAAATAGATTAAAGTTTGGCTAACTGATAGGTCTCAAAATATAATTGTAAATAGGGAATAGTCATCAAGTGGATGTGTTTCCACCTTAATCCCATAGACACTGGTTCCTGGCTCTACACTACTTAACATTTATATAATTGATCAAAGGCAGGGGAGGAATCACACAAATAAAATAGTCACTTATAACGTTTGCAGATGACAGAAAAATTGGGAGAGGGGTAAATGATAAAAAGGACAGGTCACTGATACAGAGTGATCTGGAACACATAAGCTGGGTGCAAACAGACAATATGTGTTTAGTGTTTTAATACAGTTAATGGTATTCATCCAGGAAAGAAGAATGAAGACCATGCTTCCAGATTAGGGCACTATCTTGGGAAGCAGTTTCTCTGAAAAAGATTTGGGGATCATTGTTGTTAATCAGCTAAGCATAATCTCTCAATGTGATGCCTTAGTAGCCTAAAGAGCTTGTGAGATCCTGGGAAGCATAAACAGGAGAATCTAAAGTAGCAGCAGCAGAGTTTCTTTTATCCTGTATTTGGTGCTAGTGCAACCGCTGCTGGAATACTGATAAATTGGAGAGGGTTCCGAGAAGAGTCATGAGAATGGCTAAAACACTGGAAAACATGACTTATTGAACAGACTCTTTGAGCACAATCCATTTAGTTTAACAAATAAAAAATTAAAAGGTGACTTAATTACAGTATAGCTTTTGTATGTTACTATTCCTGATGTCTGGTTTGTGTCCATTTATTCTTTTATGAAGAGACTGGCCATAGCAGAGGAGCACTGCTGGCACATGGGGAACAAATATATAAATATGGGATCATCAATCTATCAGAGAAAGGTGTAACACAATCCTGTTACAGGTTGGGTCACAGAAACCCCCTTAAGAGCTGCCAGCCAATGTGCCAAGACTACTCCTGCCTCTGTTTTCCTGCCCTCACAGCTTGGGACTTCAGAAATCTGGTCTGGTTTGAGTCAGACTCGTTAGCCTGCTGCAAACCCAGACTCAGGTCTATGCCACTTCCCCTAACAGCTGTAGACTTGCCTGGAAACAGGTTAGGAATTGTTCCTGCCTTTAGCACTCAGATGCTCAACTCCCAATGGGGTCCAAACCCTAAATAAATCCATTTTACCCTGTATAAAGCTTGTACAGGGCAAACTCAGATTGTTTGCTCTCTATAATACCGATAGAGAGATATGCACAGCTGTTTGCCCCTTCTCTCCCCACAGGTACTAACACATACTCCAGGTTAATTAATAACTAAAAAGTTATTTGAATAAAGAGAGAAAGTAGGATTTAAGTGGTTCTAAGTAGTGACAGACAGAAGAAAGTGAATTACCAAATAAAATAAAACCAAATATGCTGATCTATCACTAATACAGTAAACCTTCACCTTCAGAGACGTTTCTTCTTAAAGGCTAACCTCCCATTAGCCTGGGTCCAGCGATCACTCTCAAGCCAGCCGAAGACAAAATGGAGGGGTTTCCCAGGGGGTTATATAGACTTTCTCTTGTGGGTGGAGACCTCCCTCCTCCTTCCTATGCAGAAACCAGTTGCAAAATGGAGTTTCAGACTCACATGGGCAAGCCACATGTCTCTGCAAGACTAAGTTCCCTACCAGCCAGGCCACATTCCTGGGGAAGCTCGGGTGTGGATTGACATCTCCAAAGTTCATTGATAGCTTGATTATTTCTTGGGCATTTACTGAGAATAGTTCCTTGCTGGAAAGCTGCCCAGGTGCTTCACTCAGGCTATTTAAAACTAACCAAGTACATAGCCAATATTCATAACTTTGAGTACAAAAATACATACAAATAGGATGATCAGATCCAGTAGATCATTACCTTTACATAGATATATTACATGGCATATTTAGCAAAAGGATATTCCAGTTGTATCATACATACATTTATAGGCACTCCCCCATAAAGCCTTATGGGGTACACCATCACAAATCCAATGGCTGGAAGTGACAAATTCAGACTGGAAATAAAGCACAGATTTGACCGTGAGAGTAATTAACTATTGGAACAATTTACCCAGGGTCATGGTGGATTCTCTATCACTGACAATATTTACGTCAAGGTTGGATGCGTGAATAATTTGGCGAAAGTTCTATGGAATCAGACCATATGATCACAAAGATACTAAGAACCAAGGAGATCAGTGGAGCTATGCACTGGGTTAAGGGGTTCATCCTCACAGGTGCAGAACTGGGACTTTAATCAACTGAGTTTCACTTGCTTATATCAAGTTGGAATTTGCCTGAAGTCCCAATTAGTCAGATCAGTACCACAGGGACAGTATAAAAACTGAGAAAAAAATTAGAATACACATAGCTATGGAAGAATCATATTGTACTATCCAAGAATAATATACACAATTTATTCTGTAATTACTTTTACTAATACTGGACTTAAGCTACCTTTAGATCTAGGTTTGGGTTTTGAACAAACTGAATCTGGAGTTCTTTGGATCTCAGGTTGGACCCATATCCATTATAATCCCAACCAAAAGGGCCTTGAATGATAATTATTAATGAGGAGCACCTCTGGCTTGTATGCAGCTGTAAAATCATGCTCCTATAATCTTGCTTTTATGAAGATATATTCTGCCTAAAACCCCAAATGCTGCAAGTGACCTATGTGGATCCCTAAACCATGATGGAGCCAGAGGGATCTCTTCATGTTAAATAGCTTGCAGGATCTGGGTCTAAAAGAGAAAATGTAACAGCTCACTTCCTGGTTTGATAGTTGGTGTTGGTCCTGCTTTGAGCAGGGGGTTGGACTAGCTGACCTCCTGAGGTCTCTTCCAACCCTGATAGCCTCATAGAAATATATTCCCCCCTCCAACATGAAACTTCCTTTCAGGCACAGTTTGATAGCACCAGAGGTGACTGCATTTCAGTGCTGAGCAAAGTGGTTCATATACACATGTAAGCAGTGTCAGGAATGAGATCTATTCTGACAGCTGTTGGTGAATTATGGGAATTGCAGTGAGCAGTGGAAAATAACTTTGGGGCTGATTGATTTGCATAGGCACACCCACCACGCCTAGCCTGAGCTCACAGCAGCCCACATGGCCACTTCGGCTGATGTGGGAGCCCCAGTTTCTATGTTACTGGGGCAGGAATGATAAAGTGATGTTACCCTGATCGTGTGAATGAAGGACTATGGACATGTACTTGGCCATTGTTATGATGGAGGGATTCGCCATCATCTAAGTAGCACTCACTGGTCAAGGGCCATGCGCTTCAGAACACACTGAGATTGAGAGAGGCCATGGGCAGGTCTCTATATCTTTTAGTGAGGGATTTGTCTAAGGGCCCCTCTCCACTATGGCATGTTAGAGCTAATTTTGATTCCCTTAGGAGTCTAGGTTCAGCCTGCAAAGCTGAATTCACTTTGGGTCTGCTGGTGTACCTGTGCCAAGGTGCTGACCCCCCCCCTCCCCCAAGAGCTGAAATCACTTAAGCGCTGAAACCACTGAGCACTGTGTTAAGTGGGGGTGGGCCTAAAGGCATGTTGGTGGCACCAAGCAATTTGTGCAGCTAGCAGAGCAAAGCAGCGGACTCAGCTGAGCGGTTCCTGGGTGCAGTTCGTGTGGCCGGTGGAGTGGCTGGCACAGCAGAGCAGTCCGTGTGTCGACTAGCGGAGCCGTTTGTGCTGCTGACAGAGTGACTGGCACCGCAGAGCTGTCTGTGTGTCGGCTAGCAGGATGGCTAGCGGAGTAGTTGGTGCTGCTGGCGGAGTGGCTGGCACAGCAGAGCAGTCCATGTGTCGACTAGCGGAGCCGTTTGTGCTGCTGACGGAGTGACTGGCACCGCAGAGCTGTCCGTGTGTCGGCTAGCAGGACGGCTAGCGGAGTGACTGGCGCTGCAGAACAGTTCGAGTGTCGGCGAGCAGAGCAGAGCGGATTGCGGTGAGGGCTGCAGCGGAACCCCACAGAGAGGCGGCGCAGTCGGCCTCGGACCACGTAAGGTGCCCCATGCCCTACCCTCCATCTCCACTCAGGCTGGGAGGTAAGACTCTGCCAATTGACTTTTGAACTCTGCACTGACCCAGAACAGAGACTCTTGGGCTGCTGGACTTTTGGGACTATTGAGTGACTTTTTGGGGTTGTGGAACTCAAGAGCCAAAGGGAAGGCCACGGCCTATTTGCTGGGAGGGGGGCTTCTGGTTCATGGTTTGGTTTATTAACCTTGTTTGTGGTGTTTCCCCAATATAATGCCACATTGTTTCTCCCTGTTATTAAAAGGCTTTGGTACACTCAGACTCAGTGCTTGCGAGAGGGGAAGTATTGTCTCTTACAGACACCCAGAGGGGTGGTATATGGTTGTCCCAGGTCACTGGGTGGGGGCTCGAGCCGGTTTTTGTATTGTGTTATTGGAATGGAACCCCTGGATACTGAACCCGGCCCTTGTTGCTGCCAACTCTGATGGGCAGAAGGGTTACACACATATGGATAAAAAAATCTACAATGAAATAGCAAAGTTTGTAAATTATTTTGGTTCCATTTTATTCCATATGTTTTATATAAATGCAAGTTCCTTGTCATTCTGATTGCATGATGCTAGTCAGTGCAATAACGAACTAGTAACATTACTGGAAATATAGGAGGAACATAAAGTTCCTCCACAAACTGTAGCAGGATGTGGTTTGAGTTATTACCAAGCAACGCACTCAGGAAAGTGCTGAAAACTGGCAGTCAACATGCAGTTAATTACTGGTTGTTAAAGCAGGGCTCACTCTTTTATTGTTTCACTAGTTTCATTCTACACAGCATCAGAATGAAACACTAGCAGGAAGTAGATGTTGCTGGGGACAGAGGGACAGAGAAAGCAGGCTGTAAAAGGATACTAAAATGCAATCCACCACAAGCTTTACATTTTTGTTATCCTGGGAACTGGCATGACTGGAAGCAGCACTTCATTTCCAGGCCTGCTAGAGTCCAGCGTATGTTCCGGGGAGACAATTACAGAGATATTGAAACCTTCCTCATTTGAACGTGAAGGTGAAGAAAATGATAAAATAGTCAAAGCTGGATGAATATTTTATTCCCACAAAGTTCAAGGGAGAGTACAGACCCACACAGAGACCCACTCCTCCATGCCCTGCCCCTCGGCCGCACTCACTGGCCCTGCTGATCCAGCACAGAGCAGGGATCACCCTCCCAGCACAGTCCTAGGAGGCAGAACGGCTGAAACTTGGAAAGCACAGAGCGGTCCCAGCCCCAGGGTCTATCTGCCTGGCCCTGGTGCCCAAGGTGGAGAGGTGGTGTTTCCTTGCAGCTGACTTCCCCAGCCCACTGCTTCTGCAGAGCGGGCCCTTCGGCCTGCCTGTGTGATTTAAAAGGGCCCAGGGCTTCTGGCTGCTGCCACCACTACCACGGTGGCTGGAGCCCCCATTGTCCCTACCCATCAGCGAGCCTGGGCAGGAGAAAGTAAAAGCCACTAGGAAAATGAAACCTGATTCCATTATAGAATTGTAAATAATCAGAGGCATAGTATAATTCATTTCTAAACAGATAAATATCAACTAGTAAGAAATGTTCTATGCTAGGAAGGAATTCCTGAAAAGTGAAAGCAGCTGGTATTGGAATAGGCATTCAATACAATGTAATAGTTTTTCTCTGAAGCACCAGGTCCTCTTCCACCATGCCAGTAGGCCAACCATTAGACATGTGAATTCAGTAACCGGATTACAGGGAGTGTTATTGGAGGAATGATTTAGAGGAAAGGACTGAGGTTGTAGGCTGAGGCCTGGGCTACACTGGGAGGGAGAATTTGAGCTAAGATATGCAACTTCAGCTATGCTATTTGTGTAGCTGAAGTCAAAGTATCTTAGTTTGACTTACCTGGCTGTCCCCATGGTGGCGGGTCGCCTGTGGCTGTCCCCTCCCACCTTCCTGACTCTGCTTATTCCTCCTGCTGAGGTGGAGTACAGCTGTCGATTCGGGGATCAATTTATCGCATATAGATGAGATACAATAAATCGATCCCTGATACATCAAGTGCTTCCCTCCGATCTGGTGGGTAGTGTAGCTGTACCCTAAGTTCTTCCTTTCAAGAGCCAGGTGGGACAAGCCACACTTTTGTAACATTGTTTTGTCATTCCTCCCAGAAATACCAACCAAGAACAGAAGTGTCAGAGTCCTGTGGCACCTTAAAGACTAACTAAAGTATTGAAGCATAAGCTTTCGTGGGCTAATGCCCACTTCGTCAGATGCATGCATCTGACAAAGTGGGCATTAGCCCACTATGAAAGCTTATGCTTCAATACTTTAGTTAGTCTTTAAGGTGCCACAGGACTCTTTGACACTTCTGCTATTCCAGACTAACATGGCTACCTCTCTGATTCCCAATCAAGAACAGGTATGCTCAGCAGCTGTATTGTTTGGAAGATGGGATGTGTTTATTCACCTTATATTTTCCCTCATTTCTTATCTTTCACAATTACATCTCATCTGTAGCATCCATAAAAACTTGGTTCAGGCATGCCTAGCTTTTACTGGACCGTTTTCAAGATATAATTGTGTTTTATGTTATTCCTTCCTGTTCTGTTTTTTCTAAGTTATAAATTCTTCATCACTAGCTCTGAGAAAGTTTAATTAAAATTTTTGTTTTTAAATGTAAGCCTGATGTTAGTGTAGTGTTTCCAGGCTCTCACTAATTTATTCAAAAACCATGTGGCATTGGAGTTTCCTCAGTAAAAAACAGGGTATGAAAATGAGTCATCTCAAGTGAAATTATAAAAGGTCTGTCAAAACCAAAACATTTCTGATAAAGAGTTTTTTCGGAAAGTCCCTTCCACAAACTATGTTTTAATGCACTAATTCAAGAAGAAAATGCTCTACACAACTGAAGTGCCTTAGTGTTTAAGCAACATCAAAATAGTTTGTATGTTTGGAAACATCGAGAGGTTTATGGTCTCAGATCTGGAAACTATCCGTGCAGGTTGGAGAAGTACACAGAAAGCCTAGTCCTCTGCACCGCTTCCTATGCTTGGACCAACTGACCTGTGCAAGCACACTGCTGCTGCACATCTCAAGCAAAGTAGTTGCAGGAGAAAGCATATAGGTGAGGAGGGTGGGGAAAGAAGGAAGTTCTTGTCACTCTCTGCCCTAGCTACATAAGACTGGTCATGGTTAAGTTCCAAGTTAGATGAAGCTGTTAGGCTAAATTTCACCCTCAGTTAAACTACTGTAAAATCAAGGTAACTCCATTGACCCCAACTGAGTTACTTTTTTCCTCACCAAAGTAGCAGTGGGCAGAATTTAGCTTGTTGGCTGCAAGACCTACAAAACAAAGCTTCATTAAAAGTGTGCATAGCTGGTCTGTCATTTTCAGCTGCTTATCATTTTGATCAGCAAACCAATTTCCATCAAATGTGAGGGAGAAGTTGTCCTCATTAAGAACTAGGACCATGCCACAAAATAAGGCCTAGTCCTTACCTATAAAATAAGATTCAAGCCAGCTGGGTCAGTGTGAAACACTGAAACAGCTACATGCATGGCTGAGAGCTCATTTTGTTTGGACTATCACCAGGTGCAATCATCACTGGGTTTTGCAGTCTGTTAACATTTAATTTTTGTTTTCAGATGTTTAGTCTTTACAAATGTCACCCATGTCTTGTACAGCTATAGTGAACCATGTATCTTTGTCATGCCAAGAGTCTGACAATTGTGGTATCACCACTCTTACTTCACAGCTAGTTTCCATTCAACAGTTTCATTGGCTGTGTGAGGGAGACTGCACAGATGGTGGATTTCTTGGCCCAGTTGCCACACCCATGTATGCAACTGCACCTGCTCAAATCAACACACATCCCTCAGCACAATCCCCTGAGATATAAAGCAACACAGCTACCCATGCAACATCAAGTACACATAGCCCCTCACTGCAGCACACACCCACCTTCATTTCCCATCCCCATAATTCTCCCTCCTCAACACAATCCACAAGTATCAACACAACTCCAAAGACACGTAGGAAAGGAAGAAGTGAGAGCAATAAAAAGCCATTCAGTATAGATAGCTGCTAATTGCTCAAAGAGTTTGAAGTTGTGCCTTTTAATATTGTAAAGTAATACCTCAATGCAAAGGAAAGATAGGGAGAATAGTGATGGCTCCCTCAACAGCTCTTTAGCAGTCTGAAAATAAAAACAATTCCTAAAAAGTGGAACCATGGACAAATTATGAAAAATGAGTACAAGAGAACAGCATAAGCATGTAGGGACAAAATCAGAAATGCTAAAGCACAAAATGAGTTGCATCTAGCAAGAGACAGAAAAGGCAACAAGAATAGAATCTATATATACAGTAGGAGCAAGAGAAAGACAAAGGAAAGTGTAGGTCTACTACGTAGAAGGGAAGGAGAGCTAATAATGGATGGCACCAAGAAGGCTGAGTGTTTAATACTGTTTTACTTCAGCCTTCACTAAAAAGGTTAATTGTGACCAGATGCTTAACAATTAATATCAATAAGCAGGAAGGAATTCAAGCCAGAATAAAGAAGAGCAGGTTAAAGAATATTTAGATGTATTGAAGTCAGCAGGGCCAATGAAATTCACCCTAGGTGCGTAAGGAATTAACTGAAGCAATATTGGAACCATTAGCTATGATCTTTGAAAACTCCTGGAGGGTGGGTGAGGTCACAGAGGACTGAAGAAGGGCTAATATAGTATCTATCATTAAAGAAGTGAACAAAGAGGACCCAGGAAATTATAGACCAGTCAGCTGAACTTTGATACCTGGAAAGATACTGGAACATATTATTAAACACTGAATTTTTAAACGCTAGAGGGCAATAGGGTAATAAGTAACAGCCGCATAGATTTATCAAGAAGAAATCATATGACACAAACCCAGTTTCCTTCTTTAACAGTTACTGTCCTAGTGAATAGGGGGAAGCTGTAGATGTGATTTCTAGATTACAGTAAGGCTTTTGACACAGTCACATGAAACATTCTCATAATGAAACTAGGGAAATGTGGTCTAGCTGAAACTATGATAAGGTGAGTGCAAAACTGGTTGAAAGACCATAATCAAAAAATAGTTATCAGTGGTTCACTGTCAAACTGAGGGGATGTACCTAGTGAGGTCTTGATCCAGAAATATTCCATATTTTTATTAATGACAGATAATGGAGTGGAAAATATAGTTATAAAATTGTGGATTACACCAGTCTAGAAGGGGTTGCAAGCACTGTGGAGGACAAGATTAGAATGCAAAATGGCCTTGATAAATTGGTCTGAAATCAATAGAGTATATTCAATAAAGATGGTGCAAAGAACTTTACTTAGGAAAGAAAAAAAATCAAACACAAAATGGGGAAAACCGGTTATGCGGAAATACTTTTCTGCAGAAAAGGATCTGAGGGTTATAGTATATCACAAATTGAACATGAGCCAACAATGTTATGAAAAAGACTAATATTATTTGGGATTGTGTTAACAGGAATACTGTACGCAAGACATGGGAGGTGATTGTTTTTGCTCTACTTGGCACTGGTGAGGCCTCAGCTGGAGTACTGTGTCCAGTTTTGGCTCTGATAAAAGGTTTAGAATCCTGACTTATGAGGAAAGGTTAAAAAAATGTGAACATCTTTATCCCTCACTGGGTCTTCTGTGGCTCAGCCCACTGGCCAAACCGTGCAACAGTTCACTTTCCTTCTAGGAGTCAGCCCTAAACCAGAGGCCCTTTGCCCCCCGAGGTGCAATGCCACAAACAAAAAGTCTTTCACCCTTCTAGGCTCAACTTCAATTCCCTCCCCTTGGAGTCTTCAACTCCAGGCTTCTCCATGGGAAAAGACCCTGTGGGTCTCTCAGCCTGATTTCCTTAGGCTCTTCTCAGAGGACAATTCCCCTTGTTTTTCCTTCTAGAGTCTCTCTCCCACTCCTAAGTTCCCAGCTATGTTTGAATAGCACTTCACCTCCACAGGTGAAGGTCAATCTTTCTAATTAAGTCACAACACTTGAAGCTGGGAGGTCATTAATAGTCTTTATGTTGCTAGTTCATCAGCAAGATTGAGGGATACCTGCTAAACCATGAGCAAGGCTGAGCCCAGTTTGCCTCATACAGCCAGCCAGCCCGTGACAACAGATTCTCTGGTACTAGTTAAATCAATAAAGTGCATAGGCAGAATTCAGAAGGATGTGTTAAGTGGTATACATTGCAAGTCTTTTTTTTGCAGAAGCAAAGCCTGATTAGCTTTTTCACTCAGGATACCAATTCAACCATTCTAATGACAGATTCTACCTATTTGTCTGGCATTTAAAGAGGGACAGGGGATTATAGTTACAGGAACGCTCTATAAATGAGAGATGTGTGTATATATACGTAAATAGTTAGTTAATAGTAAAAGTGCCAGTAGTTGGCACTCAAGATTATGCAGCATTGTTCCTGAGTTTTGTAGGACTAATGAAACATCTTCTTGTTGTGTGCTGCCAGTGGGTTCTGCACTCAGCTCTCTTAACCATTATGATCTCACATATAAGAAGGATGAGTTACATTTCACTTCTCCATTACAGATTCTGTCTAAAGATTATTAATTCAATTTCATTTTTCTATGTACTATTACATTTCATAACGTGCTACATTATTTTGACATTCTCAGTACTCTACCCTTTGACTGACTGATCCCTTTACCACTGATTTGGGATGCTAGAAAAAGAATGAAATGTTGACCATCTAGCCAAAAGTTATAGAAGATAGAAATGATGAGAGCTACATTACATTTTATTATTTTCAGCTATAATGAAGCAATGAAACTGAATTCCAGGCCTCATCCTTCTCAGGTAGCAGCACCAAGAAAATAAAAGACGTGATCAGGAAAATCTAAGTCCTAGTCTACACTAGTGGGGAGAGTCGACCTAAGATATGCAACTTCAGCTACATGAATAATATAGTTGAAGTTGACACATTTTAGGTCAACTTACCTGCTGTCCTTATGACGGGCTCTCCCGTCAACTCCAGTTTGCGCCTTTTGGCAAACTGGAGTTCCGGAATCGACTTTGGGGACCGATTTATCGCATCCTGATGAGATGCAATAAACCGATCCCCAACAGATCGATCTCTACCCGTCGATCCAGCTTGTAGTGTAGACAAGGCCTAAGCCTTTGCCCGACTGGTATTTGCAGACTTTTGAATTTTGTAGCACAATAATAAAATACAGATATTGTGCATTAATCATAACTTACATTTTATTGTCTGCATAGAGCAAAAGTCCTGAGGCCCTTCATCAGTTCTCACCTAGTCAAACTCTCTCTGCTGGGTAAAAACTAAGTAAGGACCTCAGGATTTGGTGCGTCATGAGAGAAATGTACATGACACCGTACCAAGAGAGAATCTTTAAATTTGTGTTTTTTCAACCTTTTTACTTTTGCAGGCCTCTAAAAAATTTCAAATGGATGTGTGGATTGTTTTAGAAGCCACTTGTCTATGGTAACAGCAACCTTTCATGGACCCTTTGACATAGTCTGTGGATGTCCAGGAGTCTACAGACCATACGCTGAAAACCACTGCTTTAAACCAACAGCAGAATCCAGTGCCTCAAAAAATTATAAGCAGAGCAGAGATGTTTTTATTTTAATTAAGACATACTTGGTGTTTAGGTTAGCAAAAGACTTTGGTTAAATGATTCAGAAATATTTGTATAGACATAAATGTCTGATGTGAGCACCAACCTTTAACGAATGTGAGCCAAGAGTATTGACATGTATATCAGTGATGAGGATAAATTGGAAAAAGAACAGAACTGCTCATAGAGTAGCTTAGAGCAAGCCTGTAGTACACTATTATCCATTGCCAAAGTTAGCATATTCTGCCATAGGCAGTAACTGGGGATAAATTAAAGCAAAATATTTCTGACAGTACCAGATACAACAATGGCTTAATCCTACTGCCACTAAACAACGGCCACTACAACAACGGCTTAATCCTACTGCCTTAATCCAATGGCCACTACAACAAAGGCTTAATCTTACTGCCACTAAACTCAACAGCAAGACCCCCACTGTCTCCAAGGAGAGCAGTAAAGTGTTATCACTTTGGATAAAATTATTCCAAGAACCTCTTCCTGTTTTTAATGCCCTAGTTATAGATCCACTATCAATCAATAGAAGTTGGTATTTTGTTTTCTTTACTCTTAGCTTTACTTCTGAAAATGAGCCAGTGCTTGTGTAAAAACAGTAAAGGACAGATCCTTCTCTGATTGGAATCCATGTTTAAGTTCCTACTACTTTCTTTGGGAGTATGGTAGCCCCTCCAATTTCCACAGCACACCAATACTCAAGGCTCCATGCCTTCAAACTCTGATCATTCATAGACTTCAATTACTCTCAATCTATGGAAAATATCAAATACTAAAATTCCTGATTTCTACCATTACATTTCATGTTCATTCACCAACTCATAAAAAGTTCAGGAACTTTCTTCAGTGGGTTTAGCTAAGGAATATTATACATTTGTTTTCACATAGAATAAAAATTAATTTGTTAAGTCTGTTGAATGCCATGTCAAGATAAAAACATTGGCCCATATCTTCAAATACTATAGGTATCCACACAGTGGAAGGTACACAAAACAAGCCAGCTAACCAGTTGCTAGTTACTTGCTTTACATCCTAGTTTCCATTCGTGCCAGGACTACACCACTGCATTTTCCAATCCTGAGTCTGAAACCTGGGCAAGCTCTGTCTTTGCAGCTAAGCCACTTCTGCCACTCATGGAACAAAGTGGCAAGCATATTCATGTGTATTGTGGTAAGGAGCCACTGTTCAGTCAGTGACATTTGAACTCTCTGCTATGATAATGGTGACTAAAAGGTCATCAACCAGGTGATTTGTAATTGCATCCTCAGCACTCGCTATAGTGTAAGGTAGAGTTTGATTGGCCACACCCCCTTTTCTAGTATACTCCTACTTCAGGTCACCTCAGGATCACAGGAGGCAACACATTAATGTTTTTCAAGTGGAACGTGTCAACCATATACCTGCCATAGTTGAGCTAACAGGCTGCAAGGAGCGGAGCCATGAATCAGTGTATTAGGCATAAAGTCACTGTATGAAAAATCTCAAACCAAGTGTTATTCACACATTGGACTCAGAATGACAAGCAACCTACAGATCACCACTATACAATACAGGTTCACCTGACGACATTGTTTTTTCTGATGTCAATGCTGTGTCACAAAGAGAGAGTGGAAATGCTTATTAACCAAAAAAAACCCAGAAGAATTGAATAAATTCTTTCCTGGCCTATAAATTTGAAAGCTTTTAAAAAAGGAGATCTTGTATGTGTTTCTCCAGGTGCTTTACAATTAGAATGAATTCGTTTTTCCTTATTTTTTTAAACTTATAATTATCAAATACTAAAATTCCTGATTTCTACCATTACATTTCATATTCATTCATCAACACATAAAGTATATGAGTATATTGGTTCACTCAAATTGACAGCAATGAATTCTGCTGATACTAAAAGACCAAAAATCCAAGACACTATTTTACTCTTTCAACAGTTAAATCTCTTCAACAATCCTCAGACAAGAGATATGTCACATGCAGTATACCACAAAGTGTAAACACTATGCGAATTTCCCCACTGTGGTGTTTGTGTTGGCAAAAACTAAAGGGGGGTATCTTCAAGTATCAAATTACTTGTCAGGTACAAGACGGATATTACAGTTAAAAATCCTAGCTGTGTGTTCATTTCTTATTCAAATAGTGCAGCACATCTCTGGAAAAAAGAATTGGAATGTTTTATTTAAAATATTTAAACTTTTGTTGATTTATAAATCTCTTGCATAACAACAAGGCCAAGATTCTGCACTGTGCCTAAACTGGACTTGGTATAGCTTAAAAGAAGCAGATATGGCTGTACCCTACCTTTGTGGCCTCCACATCTGGAGACCTGCCAAGAATCAGTCCAGCCTCCTTAGTAAATTAGACTGGCTTAAAGACTGCTTTGATTTATGCTCAGTTGCTAAGAGTACCAAGGAGCTGTTCCAGCAGCCAGAAATACTAACTTTAACAGGGTGATGTCCCTTTTTCCTGGCCGTCGCTCCTACTCCACTCAGCAACTGCGCTTCCCTCAATCTTGACCCCTGGATCTCCCACTGCCACACACACTGTCCCTTGCACCAGTAGTGATTCTCTTTCCTCCTCCCCCTCATACACTAAATGCCAGGCAATTCCTCTCAGGTAACTGCTTTGTGCTGCCAGAGTTGTGTAAAGCAGTGAGCAAAGGGGCCAGAATCTTAATTTACAGAGACTAGAAGAGGAAATGTATCAAATTCATACAGGCAGAGGTTGATCTAGGCTGGTTCAAAAAGGCAATGCTTTTCTGTAGTATCTGCCATGTTATGCATGAGATTTTACTGTGTGTGTGTGGGGGGGGAATCATCTGTAGTCCACATGGTTGTGAAGATCTTCCAGACATGACCTAAATGTAAACTAACTCTATGTCCATCTATAAACAGTCCGAAATAAGAGTTTTGAGATAAGAGTAAATTGTCTCTCTTTAATTTCAGTGTGATGTTGAATCCAAAGCCTCATGACAATTTAAATGTAAATCTTAACCATTTTACTTCTGAAAAAAAGCATAAAAGAGGAGAGAAATGATCATATTATGAAGATCTGCACGCTCTAATGTGAAAGACATCTCATTTGAGCATCATGACTAGGCAGAACATGGATTATGGGCATAATTTAGAGGGGAGTACTACCACTTTTTTCCAGTTGTTCCTTTCACAGCAATATTTATTGTTGGAGTACTACAGAGTGGAAAACCTGTAACAATTTATGGAGAAAAATGCCATTGCAGGCGACCGTATTTCACATTTGTATCTCATTAAGAGGTGTGTTACTCATTTCCAAATCCAATCTAAACTAAGGTATCTCACTTTTTATTCCTAGGAATTGACATCCAAAATGGAAAATCTTACAAGAGACAAGCTTTCTGCACTGATTTTATGATGTAACTCATGATGTTTCCTTGCCAGACTTTAATTAATATGTTTAGGTCTTGGAGGTAGACATCATGAAGTATTGATGTCTGAAAATATTAAGGAAGGGGATAATTTGAAATGATTTGAGACTTGTAAAGTAGGTAGGTGATAGGACATTGTGACTTTCAACAGAGAGTTTTTGGAGACTTTGTATAACAGTAACCCCTGGAGTCAGTGGACACTGATTCTTGCCATATGACAGAGGTATCACTTTTTGTAACTGTCACAGGGTCCACACAGGTCTCTCTGTCCTTCCCCTGTGCCCTGTGTTCTGCCCAACAGAAATAAAAGTCTTCACACCCTCTCCTGGTGTTTCACCCAAGTGTCCTTTATTTACAGTGCATACTTATTGGCTTCAGTGCACAAAAAGTGCTCCCACCAATCCCCCAACAGTCACCCTCTCTGTCCCAGTTCCAGGGTCACCAGGCACCTTGCCTGCAACAAGGAGACAGCATAGCAGCCTTCTGTTCCCTTCCTGGCCTGTCCCCAACTGAGTATGGCTCAGGGCTTTTCTAGCCTTCTCAGTTCCCAGCCTCAGCTGTGTCCATTTAGCCCAGCCTAGTCCTGTGAGCTAGCAATCATTAGGGCTCCCATCTGGGCTCCCTGCTGGCTGCTCCAAGCCTCTGCCCCTGGCCCTCCTGCCAGTAAGCAGGACTTAGCCAGTAGGGGCAGGGCATTCAAGGGGTTTTACCCCTGCTCTGCCACAGTAACCTTGGCCCATGTAATGTGACTGAAACAAGGGAATAATGATCAATCAATTACCAGTTCTCCTGAGCACCACACTTTTGCTACACAGCAAAAGGGGTAGTTTTAAATATGTGGTGCGTGTAACTGAAAGGAGAGGTAGACATTCGGTGCTTTTCAAAGTGCAGCTTAACTCTCCCACTCCTGCATGAATTCCCCAGAGATATTGTGGCTGAATCAACCAGAATTCCTGAGGTCACAGGATGAAGCTCTTCCTCATTCATTTTACATCATACCTAGTAGCTTTACATTACAATATGATCCTTATTCTGTAAAAAGGAATTAATATACATGCTTTTGAAAATCCCAAACTAAGTGATTTAGAAGCACAAATCTCATAGAAAGTCAATGGGATTTGTGTTCCTAAATCAAAAAAGGCATGTTTGAAAATCCCACCCAAATCTACTTTCTGACAAGATTTATAGAATTTAATAATATAAGAGAGTGGGTGTAGATATAAACATCAAGGATCTGATAATTACAGAAAACAGCAGCCAAAGACACTATTATGAATCAGTACAAGTAAAAATACTAAGACCGAGCACTAATACACTTCAGCGCTAACAACTGAGCCATAACATCAGCAAATTTTAATTTATCTTACATTTGTATTCTTCCATTCTTCTTCTGGTACAGTTTTTTATGCTTTAAATTAGATGTAGCACTCCAGAAATGCCAAGGAATTTTTGTGGCTACCCAAAGAATAGCCTGAAGGAACAGTGAAGGAAGTTTTACTGTTCCCATTAATAAAGCATTGTACAACCAGAAGTGTTGTTCTACTGAGAGTTTGTTTTGTCTTCTGGGATAACTGCCGCCTATGTTTCCACAGCTCTATCTGTAGGAGGCTTCCTATCTTTCTGGTATGGTATGTGCTGTACCAGAATATCATAAAAAACTTTTATGCATTTAATTAATCTAATTTAGTTAATCCTGCTACGCAAGAAAATTTAGTGAGCAAATTTGAAAGAAGTTTCTCTCTGTTTCTGAAAATTAATTACCTAGTTACATAAAATTTTATCTAATGAGATGTTCAAGAATCCACTTTGGCTTTTTTTGTTTGTTTTGTTGCAGCAAGTAGTTCTTATTACCATCAACATTATATTAAACCAAGGTTTTCAGGGGAGGAAGGGAAAGAGGGCCAAATTCATCCCCCTTGTTAGCTGCCTGAAAACAATCCGGGGAGGAATTTGGTCCACTGACTGTGTATGGCATATTTCGCAGTCCTTTTCTCTTCTCAGATTCCAACCCCCACCCCCAGAAACAAGACTGGGACAGTTTTCAGGTCACAGTGGTGTCTATCCTCATCTTTTTTGCAATAAAAAGGGATTATGGCCTCCTATAAAAAGGGAATATGTCATAAATGGAAGTTTAACTGTGCACTGTAAGCCAGCTTCTAGTAATGTAGTAGGCCAGATCAACTTTTCCTATCGTCAGGGCCTAGGAAAGCAGAAAACAGAGTTTCTCCTATTTGAGTTTTCCATACATTGTCCCATCAGCAGCAAAGGTTTTGCCTATATGCAGAAATGGCAAAGGATCCATCCTCCAGAATGTGAAGTTCTTCCTAGAGTGATGGTCCCTATTGTACTCCACTCAGGGTTTATGCATGCTGATCCTGTGTCTGGAGCTAAAGAATTTGAAAGTAATAGTGTGTTTTGGTCTATGCATGCGCCCTTGCTCTGCCTTGTGGTTTTTTCCAAGGCGACAAAGGGTGGGGTGGACCGACTGCATCCTCACTTCCTTCTCACTGCTGCATTGTCCAAGTTGGAGCTGCTAGTGTCCTCTCATCTCTGGTGCACTTATTAAAAAAATCTTCTTTTTAGAGTTGTACATAGTTCGTTTGTTTTTACTGTAGTTTTAGTGTTCAGTGGTAGTTTTAGCAATTAAGAGAATTCGGGAATTCCTTTTTCTTCAGTCTTTCTGACACTCTGACTCCCATCCCAGCACCCACCCTTGGCAACTGAATTATGCTGAAGATGCCAGGGTTCAAGATCTGCCCCTCCTACCTGCATTCGTAATGTCAGCATTGCCTTTACTGCTTAGGCAAAGTCCAATTTCATCCAGGTCAGTATCTGTCTCTCCTTCCCAAGCCGAACAAGGGAAGGTTGGACTCTCCATCTCAAGAAACACAGCATGGAGGTCGTCATGAGGCCTCAGGCAAGTCTAGTTCCATATCACCAACTCTCCCAGTGTTTCCACTGAGGCCCGGTCTACACTAGGAGTTTGTATTGCTGTAGCTATGTCTCTCAGGGCTGTGAAAAATCCACATCCCTGAGAGATGTAGCCATACCAACCTACCTCCTTGGTGTAGATACACTATGTAGAGGAAAGAATTCTTCTATCAAACCAGCTATCACCTTTCAAGGAAGTGGATTACCTGTGCTGGTGGGAGAATTTCTCCCACTGGCGTAGGCAGTGTCCATACTGAAGTGTTGCCATTGGTGAAGCTGCCATGGTGCAGCGGTACTGCTATAGGATTGTAAATGTAGACATACCATAGATGTTGAATAATATGAAGGAGAGGACTGTGCATTATGGGACCCTACAGGTCAGGTCTTTGGCAGTAGAGGAACAGTTGCCCATAACAACTCTGAGTTCAATATGAGAGGCAGGACTTCAGGCATATCAGGGTATCTCCATTAGCCCTGCAGCTTTTTGGAGGCAGGGAGCAGTATTTATTTAATGATCAGTGGTATCAAAAAGAACAAGGAATTCTTGTGGCACCTTAGAGACTAACAAATTTATGTGGGCATAAGCTTTTGTGGGATAAAACGCAAACTCACTTCATCAGATGCATGGAGTGAAAGATATTGTAGGAAGATATATATCCAGAAATCCAACAGGATGACTAGGTCTGTAGTTTCCTTGTCTAGGGACAGTGGAGGGTGTTGTTATGGGTTCCCCTTTGGTTTTACCTGGAACTGGGGTACCTCTGAGATCTCTGACTCCCCAGCCTGGGCTCCCTCTCACACTGTGCTGCTGTAAGATGCTGTAGAATGCTCTCAGTCCTACACTTCCACCAGCATTCACACAAGCAGGGACACACCCGCTGCAGTTACACACAGGTGCTGATTAGCCACTGCATGAACCAGCAACAGAGAGGCTACAGCCAAAATAACTCATAGCTCTCCAGCCTAAAACCCCAGAACTGTACCATCCTGCCCTGGTCAAAAGCCTGACCAGTATGAATTTATTACTCAGTTCACCATCACCCCTCCCACCTCATTTTGGTGTGGAGAAGAATTTGCAACAAGCCTCTGTTAACCAAGCTGAGATGTTTCCCCAGACAGTTCACTTAAAGGTATACTGGTTTAGATAGAAAAAACCTACAAAAAGATAGATGTTAAGTGTTTATAAGTGATAGCAAACAGATCAAAGCAGATTGCCTAATAAATAAACCTCAAACTAAGCTTAAAATACTAGATATGAATTAGCAGTTTCTCACTGGGCTGATGATATATGCAATCCAACAGTTTCCATACACAGGCTAGAAATCCCTTTACGCCTGGCTTCAGCACTTCTGCCAGTTCAGTCTTTGCTTATCGGGTGTTTCCAGCAGTTCTGCTGTGTGTGGAGTGAGGCCCCTGGATGATGTCATTCCCCACCTTATATACCTTTAATATAGGGCGGGAACACTGTTCCAAACTCAGTTCCCAGACCAGTTTGTGGAAAAATACAGGTATCAAATTGAAGTTCAGTGTCATGTGATTTGCTCACATGCCCTTGCTAAGTCATAGCAGTCATTACTTACAGACTGTCTGGAGTATTCTCAGGAGATACTCTTTGGGAGATAAGCTTTTCCTAAGGCCTATTGTTTTCCCTAATGGCCCATTGTCCTGAATAGGCCCTTCACAACCAACTGTCTAGACTGGAAGCCTTTTGCCTAGTTATCCATGTGTAACTACATTTGAAATACAGATAAATAGTCAATATTCATAACTTCAGATACAAAAATGATACATGCACACAAATAAGATAATCATATTCAGCAAATCATAACTTTTCCCTTGACACCTGACAAGACATACCTTGTACAAAATGCATCATAATTATGTCATAATTATATCATAATCATACAACGATGAAGAATATGGGGTGCAGAGTCACAGGTGTGATGGAGTGTTCACTCCACAACAGCTCTGAAAGGGTTAAGGAAGGTGAGAAAGGGCCAGTTATTCTGATAGGCACATATCAGGAACTTAAGCTGGAGAACCAGCCCTTGACTGGAAGATGAAGTTCAGTTGAGAAGGTGTGGGCAGGGCTAGTCTAAAGCCAGGAAGCTGGCAACAAAAGGGGCTACAGTGAGGAAGTCTGTGTTCATCTTCTGTGCATTAGTGAGGGAAGGAGGGAACACAGGGAAATAGCAGGACCCTGGCCCTGAGGGAAGGTGTACCCTGAAGAGACAAAGGCGGAGAAGAAAGCTTGTGGGATGCAAGTAGTAAGCAGCCCAGCAAGAAAGCAGGATGGTTGGGGGTTGACCAGATGTTGGCTGCATGTTGTAGAGTCACTGGGCTGGAACCTGGAGTGTTGGGCATGCCCTAGTTTCCCAGCCAGCCCCTGACAGAATGGCACTGTATGGACAGCAGGTCCAGTGAGACTGTACCCCAGAAGGGCACGCCTACACTGAGATAAAAGATCTGCTACACGGCCCTGGCTGGCTGGGATTTGTGGGGTTTGGACTGCGGAGCTAAAAACTGCTGTGCAGATGCTTAGGCTTCAGCTGGAACCTAGCTCTTGGACCTTCCATGCTTGTGAGCTCCCAGAGCCCAAGCCTGAGCATTTACACAACGTTTTTTTCTGCTCCCAGAGACTGAGCCCAAGTCAGCTGATGTGTGTCTCTGACATAGACACAGCCTTAGTGACTGGCTGGAGGACTCAGACAGGCTGTGGAAGCTACAGCTGTGAGAGAGGGGCCACAGAATGAGAGAAAGGACAATAGATTGAAAAACTGCAAGACGAGGTATTGAACATGGAGAGAGCTATTCCCCAGAAAAGTCACAGCGCCACCTGTGGTGAGTGAGTACCCTGGCACATCCAGGAGACCAAATTTCTCAAACTTTTCAGTTGGAGAATCCTTTGACATAAAACATTTGTGCAAACCTCCCTCCTCCCAACATTTACTATAAAAGTAAGAACAAAAATATATATCTGTGATAAGACTATATAATGTATTTGTGTTGAGAGGTTGACAGAGAGTACATGACCTCAAAGGGTGATGGTGGGAGGAGAGCTATGGAGTGAGCTATGAAGCTGTTTTCTTCGCTTTTGATTGTAATACAATTTTCAATGTCTTGTGACCCTGAGTGCTCACTGAGAGCTGCCACCCACTGGTTGAGAAACACTGCACTATACCAACACATTTTAGTATCTGACTGAGGAGGGTCCTGGAAGATGGCACTGGAAGTTGTTTTTGTCAGCTTCTCACTTAGCTTGTTTCAAAAAAGGAGATTAGACTCTGGGCAGTAATTTGACTATTTAGTCTAAGCTAAGATATACTAGAAGTGTGGTGAAAAGAAGAAGCACAATGGGTGTCAAGTTTGGTAGCTAAGGGGCTAGGGAGAACAACACCATCTATCTGTGACCAGTACACTCGATAAAGAATTCCCTTTGCATTCAGTGCAACTGAGTCCTGTTTCTTCTCAACCACAAGGGAGGCCAACATGCTCTTTCACGTTAAGATCATTAAAAGCAAGGATTTTTTGAAATAGAGCTTAATGCTTCTTAAAGGTACTCTTTGTATGCGTAGTATTTATAAAACTTTATTCCTAACAAGGAGAAAGCAGTTTAGATTCTCCCTTCATTTACACCAGATGGTCAGTGAAAACCCTGACTAACTCTAGTGTAGTCAGTGCAATTACATCAGCGTAAACCTGGTTTAAGTTAGCGGAGATTTCGATTTCGATTTTTACAATGGAAAAAGGTCTTCACTGAAAGATGTTAATATATTTTGAGGCTGCTGTAAATTGTGCCTCCTGGAACAAAGGGTTGAAAGATGCCAGAAAACAACTATGTCCCCCTCCTTACATTGAGAAGAATGCACTCAGCGCTCTTTGTACTCCTTATACTCAGAAGAATGCACTGAGCATTCTTCTGAGGTACCTGGGGTCTAACCCAGATATTATTACACCTTTTTTTACAGTTTGAGCATAGTTCATTAGCACTGGTTTGAGAGGTTTTACACAGCTATGTAATGGAACACTTATTTAATTGTAACTAAAACTTGTATACAGAATCATATTATAGATCAGGTATCGGCAACCTTTGGCATGCGGCCCAACAGGGAAATCTGCTGGCGGGCCAGGACAGTTTGTTTACCTGCAGCATCCACAGATTTGTCCCATCACAGCTTCCTTGGGCTGCAGTTTGCTGTTCCATGCCAATGGTGGCTGCGGGAAGTGGCGTAGGCTGAGGGATGTAGTGGTCGCCGCTTCCTGCAGCCCCCATTGGCCAGGAACAGAGAACTGCAAACAGTAGGAGCTATGATTGGCTGAACCACGGAATCTGCAGGTAAATAAACCATCCTGACCCACCAGCAGATTTCCCTGACAGGTCACGTACCAAAGGTTGCTGATCCCTGTTATAGATAAAGTCATATAGGATCAGAAGCAAGCTATGGCCTCTATTTGTCTGGAATGGTTTGGTTATAGTTCTGCCACCCATTATCATTTTATGAATGTGTTTTTCATCTGTTGTCCAGCGTAAGACCCTAAATCAGTCCAAGAACACTTGTATAATTAATCCCATAACTAACTCATGGAGCAGATATAACCTTTTGCATCAGTAAAATAGTCCCTCCAGACCTCATGAAAGGATAGCTAGCTAGACCCACACACAGTGTGGAAGAATGTTGTGCTGATTTCATCTTTACCTTAATGCTGTATCTCCTCACTTTGATTTGATTTAACATCCCCAAAAAAACAAATTTAATTTTATAATAATCCTTAGCTAATTTAAGTACTTCAACCATATCTCCTGTCAATTATCTACATTAAAGATTTTGGGCCACACTGTGATCTCCTTATAGTCATGGAATGGGATGTGGGCAGTCATGCCAAGTAGTCGGAGCAGCAACAGACAGGTCTACTGGTTGGAGCAGCAGCAGGCAGAGCTGGAGTCAGGAACTAGGAGCAGGGCTGGGAAAAGGTGTAGGCAGGACTAGAGCAGTGCTGGGAGAAAGTCATATACAGGAGAAATCACAACTGTAGGTATGTACATTGAATAATCATGGGTGAAGTGCTGCTGCTGGGCCTAAAAGGAGTCTTGGCAGTGCTGCTCAGTCAGCCAGGTGATCTAGCCAATTAGGGGTGTCAGCTGCAGTTAGCCAGCTGCCTCAGGACCAGCTGCAGGCCCTCATTCCTGACTTGGGGTTATATCTTCACTAGAAGCACTGCAGAGGCACAGCTGTAGCACTTCAGTGTAGTCACTCACTATAAGGATGGGAGGGCTTCTCCCATCGCTGTAGTTAATCCACCTCCCCAAGAGGTGGTAGTTACATCAATGGAACTAGTCTGTTGATTTAGCACTGTCTACACCAGGGTTAGGCTGACTTAACTACATGGCTCAAGAGGGTGGATTTTTCACACCTCTGAGCAATGTTGCTGGGTTGACCTAACTTTTTGGTGTAGACCAGGCTTTACTTACTCAGGACTCAGTATGACTAATTTGGTTTGCTGAAGTAATAAAGTAGTTCACAATCTAGCCCTATGTAATCCTTATTTTGTTAGATTTATAGATAAAGTCCCTTCTTCCCAGTCATCAGCTTAGTTGCCTAATTTTGTATTTTGTTCATCTTGCTATGGGCCAGATCCTCAGTCCAGTGGAACTATGCTGATTTACACCAGCTGACAGTCTGCCTATATATCATCAAATGAGGTGACCAACAGTGGCCACTACACTCAGTGATATGAATTCTCCAATTATATATGACAGAGAAAACTAACAGGCCTAGACTTGGCCAGACTTGGCCTGACTAACAGGCCTAGAATTGACCAAAGTAAAAAATTTTAACTTGGCTTTTACTGCTTGACCTTTAACGCTTCTGCTTTTAATTATCTGATGCAAGGTGGGTGGAGAGGCGGAAGGGATTTTTTAATGTCAACCTTATGGTCATATAAGATAACAACTGCCACTGCTAACTGCAAGGTTTCACAAGTAACCGTTGCTTGCAAACCTTCTTAAGACAGTTGTTTTACTTTTCAAAGAATCCTTCTATAAGATGCATAAGCAATATTTGCAACAAGAAAACAGTCTACGTTTGCCCACATTTTTTATTTCTTGCCTTCAGACAATAAATAAGGCACAATGAGCTGCTAACATTAGAATACACACACAGCACTCAAGTTGACAGGATAAGTAGACTTATTGATAAGGAGAGTGAAAGCCTAGCATTTACATAGCTGTGGAATGAATCAAAAGAAAAGCAAATGGACAAATGGACAAAGTGTTCCTGATCACAAGGAACTGATATAAAAATAAATAAAGTTCTCTGTAGCTAGTAACCTGTTTGAAAATTTAAACAAAGAGTGCATTTACTGTATCAGACAGGGTTTACAGCAGAATTTGGCTTAGGAACACAGATATCACAATGACAAGCATGATATAAAAAGATGGTTCTGGAGTTCATCACCCTGGATTTAAATACTTTAAATAAATATAGTTGTGGTCAAGTTGTACCTGCCAGCTGAGAAACGTATTGAGATTGAGTGTCCTGGAGATTCCATGAAGTTCACTGTGTGGAATTTCCTTGGAATTCTTTTCTATAATTGCAGAAACGATTAAGGAGAATGAATTTATTCTTCCTAGCAATCGAAGCATAATAGTTGAAATGTGTAGCTACAGTAAAGTGCAATAAAACAAGTTCCACTGTTTACTGACTGGAAATATATAAATTACCGGATACAATAGAATTGATTGAAAAGTAATCTGGCTTTTTCAGTAAAACCAATACTTGTGGCAAAGTTGTTATATATTTATGATATGTTTTATGAGCTACAGTATGCAGGGGTCAGTTAATTATAAACCCAGTGAAAAGTCTAGATCCCTTGCTGAAGTGGGATAAACTCTGTGACCCTGGAATTTGGAATTTCAAGTCACATAGTGACATAGCTTGTGTCGAGAAATGTTTGAAGAGTGATAAAGCCTGACTGCAATTTGCTATCTGCAAAGTGTAAACCACACATAAAGTAGCTAAACAAGGAAGTAGACATTAAAAGAGTTTAGCTTAATGGTGTGTTGGCCTCATTTTTAGTCCATCTGAAAATGTGAAATAAAGTATAAATAAATAAATATTATTATACAAAAAGTTATTCTATTGGTATTCTTCCATGATAGGTTGAAGCACTGAGGGAAAAAAGTTAGCGATAACTTTTGCAAATTGTAGGTAATATTTGTGTCAGATATTTTGATGTAATTTGGAGATCATTTGAGGAAGATTTTGGTTCCATCCCTGACTTTCCCAGTAAATAACTGTACTGCTATCTATCTTTGAGTATTTAACAAAAATCTACTCATAACTTTGTACTGATGTCTCTGAGGGACATCCCTTGTAGACAATGAGCTCTGATAGTACGGAAGCTGGCTGGTGAGCAAGCTCTACAAGTAAATAATAATATATATAGGGAAGTAGACAACATGTGTGTTCAGGTAGTAGCTGATCAGAGGAAAAAGAAGATGGGAGAAAGTGGAAATGAAGAAAAGAGGAAATTTTCCAAAAGAAGTGATGTGGAAATCAAGGAATATTAGGTGTTAGCAGTTTGAGAGGAAAATCCTAATCTGGCCTTCATCGACATGAACAGGAACAAAATTTGGGCTGTCTCTTGCCTAGGAATCAGCAATGTGACAGAAAACATCTACCCTCACTCCCAAAAGTCCACTGACTATTGTCAAAGCTGAGAAGGAGGTATCAGTGTCATTGTGCAAATTCTGTCTGCAGTCTCAAGGAGACAGATTGAAATCTTGAGAAAAAGAATTGAAGTGCTGGTAAAGGGAGAAGTTGCTCAAGCTTTGGAAAAGTCATCCTGGAAGCTGTCACACTAGCACAGTCTGAAATGTGGCCTTATGAACTGGGAAAGTCAAGGTTAACAGTGGATATAAATGAAGACTCAGACCCTGATAGGTTTGTCCAGTCTGACATTCTTTGCTTGTTTGTTTATTATTTTTTCATGGTTTTTGAATTGAGAGAGAGACTTGTTTGGGAAACAGAGAGGTAGCCGTGTTAGTCTGGGTTTGCAGAAGCAAAAAGAGTCCTGTGGCACCTTAAAGACTAACAGAAGTATAGAAGCATAAGCTTTCGTGGGCTAGTACCCACTTCGTCAGATGCATGCAGTGGGAGTATCCAGAGGCAGGTATAAATACGGCGGCAAGAACCAAGTTTGGGAAAATTACACACGAAGCAAATTTTGCTCTGTTTACTGGTGTAAATCCAGAATAATTTCAAGGAAATCAGTGATTTATTCTAGATTTAGAGTTCTGTAGCTGAGAGCATGTGTTTTCATTTTGCAAGATTTGTTTTCTTACGTCAATATATTAGTACCTGTATGAAAAATACACAAATATAGGGCTGGGGACATTTTCAGTTCTCTCATCTCTCTGGTATTTAATGAAGTTAAGCCTGTGAGACTGAATTAAATATTTTGACAAGTTTTATTCTGTTACATCGCTATGGTATTCTATTTACAGCAATACAGGTGGAAATTTTATATACAAATTGTTCAGTAATTCATGTTCATCCTATTGTTGAGGGAGAAAAATCCACAAAAACATATTGAAGGAATAAACCCAGCATGGGTAATCAACAGGAGTTTCAGTTCATTAACAGCTAATCCTACCCAGAGGATGTATAATTCTAGACCGAATTCAGTCCTGATGTAAAGCAATGCAAATCTCATTGAAATTAATGGGAATTGCCCCTGCTTACAAAAACAGTGGAATTTGGCCATTTAGTTTTACAGAAGTAAGCAACCAGAGTGGTTTTTAGCTTAGCAGTGCTGCTCTATAGACCAGTAGGTTAGCTGCTGTCTGATTCATGGTGCTGTTTAGATGTTTACAATTTTCAGGATTTACAAGTAACACTGGCAAGACAACAGCTAATAGGGATATGGTAAAGTATTGAAATCCCCATGAACATTTACCAATTTATAGAATTGAGCATGAGATGAATTATTTTTAAATCTGGGCTGTGTTTAAACAAGAGCTTCACCTTTGAACCCAGTCCAGGGTTGAAGTCAAAACAGAAGTACGTCAGGGGTGGGTCATGTCTGCAATCCTCTTCAACGTTACCATTGACTGGGTAATGTACCATACAAGACTGACATGCCAAGACAAGAAGACATGCCAAGAGGCATTAAATGGACACCCTTCCTATCCCTGGACACCCTTCTTATCCTTTGAAGATCTCACTCTCCTATCACATACCCAATACCATATACAAAATAAATAAATAAATAAAACCCTCTACTCAACGTATTCAGCCAGCAAATTGGATTAAAAATCAACCACAATAAGACATATATTATGACCTTAAATATTGCCTCACCGTCACCAGTACAGACAGAGGATTTTGTTCTCACCAATGTAGAAACATTCATATACTTAGGGAGCACCATCAGCCAGGATGGTGGAACAAGCCAGGACATCCGGAACAAAATCAATAAAGCCAGGAACATCTTCAGGAGCTTAAATACAGTCTGGAAATCATCAACATACAAAACCAAAACCAAACTCAAGATTTTTTAGAGCTGTGTACTTTCAGTATTAGTTTATAGTTCAGAATGCTGGGGAATGAGAAAGAATGACAAGTCCAAATTATATTCGTTCCAGACAACAAAGATGATCTGAGCACCATCATTGCCAGGAGGTGTTGCAGATGGATTGGCCACGTGCTTTGAATGGAAACTGATTCCATTACCAGCAATAAGATGGACACCTGACAGCAAGCGAGCACGAGGCCACCCAAAAACAACATGGGGAAGAGCTGTGGAAGCTAAGCTGAAAAACCTGGGGCACAGGTGGGGGAACCACTGAATGACTTGCCAGAAACAGACAGGAGTAGAGGAGCTTCATGGCTGCCCTAAACGCCAGAGGTGTAATGGGAACATGAGGATGATGATGAAGTCAAACTCAGAAGTGCCAGATTATTACAAAAGGACTGTTCTTATAATATTTCCTACCAGGACAGGAAATAGAAATTCTGGCAATCTTGTACGAAAGTCTTTTTAGATAAAGTCTTCAAATCTTTCCTCTGGTCCATGTACCTTTACTGATGTTGGCAGGCCATAAACAAATGGCCTACTACTTCCCCCACCCCCCACTAGATCTTTGGTATCCAGGGTTGAAAACTAAGCCTGCTATTCCCGAGTTTGTTAGGGTACTTTCAAGGGTTGGGGAAGGGAAGCTATAGACTCTTACCTATACTAATACACCCCTTACCTTCCCAATAACTATGCTGGAATCAGGAAATACATCTTGCTGCTGCTGCTGTCATCCCTTCCCATTGTTTTATGTCTCTAGAGTCTGTGATGCCTCAGGGTAAACTGAAACCTACAGGATTCCCCACAGGGCCAGACACGAGAAACAATTAAAAGGTGAGGGAATGTAACAGAACTAGGCATGGGATATATTTATTGGTCCAACTGTTGCTTCAGAATCAGAGGTGCAGGTGAATGGGCACGGATTCATCCCCTGACAAGATATCCTGGATAACTGATGGTGTAATTTCCCCCTCATACCTGCAACCCAGAATACAGAAGTAGGTCACTGGTCTCATCAGTGCAGATATAGGATGAGAAGACTGAAGACCAAGATGGTTATAAGGGGTTCTTCTGGTGGTTCTCTCTCAGGAATGGTATGAGATAGACTTCTAGCCTTTTTCAGCTGGGACAAGGGATGAAGGTTTATGGGAGGTTCTTTATTCCCTCACCAAAGGGTTATTTTCTTTCTCCACAAGAGCCACTGGAGTCTGATGGATTCCCTTATCTACCAGTTCTCCGAAGTGTTCATCAGAGGGGAATTTCAGTGTCATTATTCCCTTTCTTCCATCTTTCACCTGATTGTGAAGAAAGATAGCTGGCCAGTCCTACACACATACAGAAAAAAAAGGAATCAGTAAGGAGTGGACTATTGTGTCTCTTTATTAATAACTAGAAATGGTCTTTAAAGGTCAAATTCAAATTCTGTGTAATTCATTTAAAATAACAGCTCTGAAATGTGCATATTAAAATCTTATTAGCAACATTTTTATTTGTCACAGGAAGTTTTACTGACATACCAAAAAGAGACAGACTGAAGCATTGATTAAAAACTGCTTACAGGGATGTTATTGATTTTTTTTTACTGTGATATTAGTGAATGAAAGGATTATTTCAGAGCTTTTCTGTTTTAGTCTTTCAGAACAATGCTGTATTACCTCAGGGTTTTACATTAAAATTCAACAAAAGATCAGAAAAAAAAATACCTCTTTCCTGGCTTCATCTTTCACAAACATGGCATCTAAAATATAGAGAGAGTTTCTTCAATATCACAAAGTATTTGTTGTATCTCCCTTCTAGTATACCAATCAGTCTTTACATCCCTCATCAGAAGAGAATTCTTCTATGGGGCATTTAAAAAATGACAACTGTGAGATTCCTACACTACATCCAACATGTACCAGTCTACCATGTGCTATGTGTATCTGAACTGGTTTGTCTTTCTTCTGATCTAGATCATAAACCCATTGAAAAAAAGTGCATGTCCTCTTGACTGTAACAGGGTTCAAAAAAGAACTAGACAAATTGATGGAGGTTAGGTCCATCAACGGCTATTAGCCAGGATGGGCAGGGATGGCATCTCTAGCCCCTGTTTGCCAGAAGCTGGGAATGGGTGACGAGATGGATCACTTGATGATTACCTCTTCTATTCACTCACTCTGGGGAACCTGGCATTGGTCACTGTCAGAAGACAGGATATTGGGCTAGGATCTTTGGTCTTATTCAGTATGATCATTCTTATTTGTCATGGATGTGCCAAGCACACTGCTGGCACTCAGATACTCTGTATTTATAAATTTCTTCTCACTAGAGGATCTCAAATCACTGTACAAAGTTGGGCAAAACATTTCATCCCCATCTTACCCCTGGAGAAACAGAGAAGTTAACTGTCATCATCATAGCTGATCACTCCAAAACCATAGTCGAAAGCTGGTGTTGTCACTTATCTCAAGTAGTTCCTTGAGCGTATCTGATACTGACAAGGGCACTGTATCCAGAAGTGTTCAAATGTGTTCCTCAGCACCTAAATTTTCAGGGTAAACGCTCCCTATATGCCTACGGCTATGTCTATGCTACAACCTATGTTGGCACAACTTATGTTGCTCAGAAGAAGACCAGGAGAAGTGAGAATTGAACTTGGTCTCCCATATCCCAGGTAAGTGCTCTAACCACTGGGCTAAACGTTAAAAGGTGTGCACCTTGGTGAGAAAGGAGACATTTCTGACACAACCCTCTAGGCAGCATCTCCCATTGTCTAACTTAGGCAAGTCCCCAGCTAGCATGTTGGCGTCTGTGGACTGCATTCCATTCCTCTCTTTCCCTATGCAATATATAGACAGTCTAGGTGTTTTTAACTCAGGCTTCATGGATTGTAATGTTGTTCTTGTGACTTCCTACGCACCACAACACTCAGTGTTTCAACATCTAAGACAGGAGTCTCAAACTTGAATCACCAGGAGGGCCACCAGAGGACTAGTACATTGGCCCGAGGGCCGCATCACTGACACCCCACCCCAGCTGCCCATAGGCCTGCCCCCCACTCCATCGCTTCCACGAGGCCCTGCCCATTCCCCACCTCTTCCCACCCCTTTCCTGCCCCCATTCCAACCCCTTCCCCAGATCCCCAACACTGCCCTGTCTCTTTTCCGCCTCCTCCCCTGAGCTGATGGTTTCCCGCTTCTCCACCCTCCCTCCTGGAAAGCACTAAGCGCCACCAAACAGCTGTTTGGCGGCGGGAAGTGCCTGGAGGTAAGCAGAGGAGTGAGGTAAACTGACTCCCCCTAATGAGCCAAGCTGGGCAACTGCTTTTTACAGCCAGTGGGCATAGCAGCATCTCTGTGGTGGAGCTGCCCTCTGCATGGTTACCTTTGAAGTCAGTTAAACTTGACGTGAGTGCCTGGCTTCCTGTGAGGTATGGACAGACTGCTGGCAATATACTGATTTTACACCAGTGTAAGTGAGATTTGAATCCACCAATCACGTTTCTTCAAACTGAAGAACAGTCTTGTTGAAAAAAAATCATAGGAATTAAACGGCGAAGATTAAGGAAGCACAATACAATGTTAAAACACTTCACTCCCATTTTAAACAAGACTATTCATGCAAGTAGGAGAAAATTATGATACATCTCGTGTTTAATTCAGCTCCCAGGCAAAAATTCTGTTAAACATACAAATTTTGCTTCTCTTAGTTGACTTTTTAATATTTTCCTCTTTAAATTTTCTCAAAAATAGTAACTTCCCAGCACAGGGCATTGGGCTTGGAGATGCTTGGCTTCCCTAGAAGAAAGGGGTATGGACCTCTGAGACGCACAACCTTGAAAATTTATTGTTAAAAGGCTAGCAAATTAACTGCTGCTCCCCATGAACAGAGGGTTTATTTTCAGCAGCCTTGTCAAGTTGGGAATTGTAATTACTGAAGTAGCAGTAAGTTTTCAGATCTTGTTCCAAATACATGTAAATGAAGAAGTGCCAGTCATGACACATATTTTACCATCCTGCTAAATATGAGTGCCATCTTACTGGAGACCACAGGACCAGTGAAGGGTTATGCTCCTCATAAACAGATTGTGGTGTCTCTGCTTTAAATAGAGAGGCTCTTACAATGAAGAGCAATCCATAAAATAGGATAGTTTGTTTTTCTAATATATTCTTTCTAAATATATAGATTCATTGGAGGTCTCTTCAATGTATATTTTGGGTGAATAGAAAATCCCTTCAGTAAGTTGCTTAAGTTTTTTTATTCTTTAAAGTGTTTTTACACTGTCATGTCCAGTAATGAATGGCAGCTGAAATAGGGCATTAACCATATGTAGTAGGGATTACAATTCAGTATCAACGCAGAGCTTAACAGGCTTTACAGTTGACTCATTCATTTTTCATACACCCATTTAGGTTGGTGTCACATTTACCCCATTCTTAATTAGCCACTTTGTAGGTGTCCATTCTTAATAGAGAGCTTATCCACCGAACTGAAAATTATCGAAGGATCTGAAAAGAAAATTAAAGAATAAAAGAATAAAATGCTGGAAACTTTCTTGAGGCTGGGGTATGTTTGCAATATTTCCTGAATCACATTTCAGCCCAAGCATTCTTTCCATGCAGAAACCCTCTCTGCAGAGTTATTAAAAAGATCACTGCAGTATTACTGCTATCATTACTACTCTTTTATGGAAGCTATTCTATACCAAACACATTGATGTTCCTAAAATCAGTTTAGTTGCATGGCTTTACCATCTATTCTACATAGATCCATGTTCTATGGTAATATAGACCCTCTCCTAGCCTGCTTTCTATATTGTACTGTTTTCTGTGATTACCTTTGTCAATAGTGCATGAAATCTTGAGGAGATAGTTAGCCAGAGAATTACAGAAATCTTAGGACTGAGAAACTGAGCATCTCCTTTAAAAAGATATTTGGCAAGTAGACTTGTATGCTCAGAGTTCTAGTTTCCATTAAGTTTTTAACTTGAGTGACACAGTATAATTAAAAGGAGAACATCAAAGTTGGGGATACAAATCTATAATTATCATTAAACTTGTTTTCATTTATAAGGCTAAACTTCTGGATTCACTTAGGTCAGAGTTTTCAACCTATTTCAATTTCTGGACTCCTAAAAAATTTTGAATAGAGGTGCAGACTCCTTTGGAAATCTTAGGCATAGTCTCTAGACCCCGTGGAGTCCAGGGACAACAGGTTGAAAACCACTGCCCTAGATGTTTTAAAAAATTCTGTAGAATGTATGACTTATTTTACAGTCTAATAAAATCAAAATTGTAAGTATGTGCTATGAGTGATCAAAAATGGTCTAATATCATATCATAATAAGACTTTGTATAGTTAGACTTCCAGATTGCCTTAGGTACTTTCTCTTATGGAAAAAGAGGAGTTCACAGAACTGCAAACATCTTCTTTCTGCAGGTATTTAACATAAGAACATAAGAGCTGTCCTATTGGGTCAGACCATGATCCATCTTGGCTAGTATCTGGTCTCCAGCATTGGCCGATACCAGAGTTAAAGGGGGAGTGTACAAAGAAGGGCAATTATGGAGTGATCCACCCCTGCCTTCCACTCTTGCCTTCTGATAGACAAAGGTCTAGTGTTGCCCCAAGCAAATGTTTCATTCCTGACCATCTTGGCTGATAGCCACTGATGGACCCGTCCTTCATGAACTTATCCAGTTCTTGTTTTGAATTGAATTATACTTTTGGACATCACAACATTGCATGGCAATGAGTTCCATAGTTAGTTGTTCATTGTGTGAAAAAGTATTTCCTCTTGTTTATATTAAACCTGCTACCTAGTAATTTCATTGCATGACACATTAATTTTGTATGCAGAAGAATAAATAACACTTCCAGTTCCATTTCATATTCACTTTTTCCACATCATTCATGATTTTATTGACATCAGTCATATTCCCCATCTTATTCATTTCCTTTCCAAGCTCAACAGTCCTAATTGTTTTAGTCTCTCCTCATATGAAGCCCTTATATATCTTGACCAGCTTTGTTGCCCTTCTCTGAACATTTTTCAGTTCCACTGTATATTTTTTGAGATGTAGTGATCAGAGCTGAATATATTATTCAAGGTGTGGGGGGTACCTAGTTTTATATAATGACATTATGATATTTTCTCTCTTATTTTCTTTCCCTTTTTAGCCTTTTTGACTGTTGCTGTACAGTAAGCAGAAATTTTCAGAGAACTATCCCCAGTGACTCCAAGATCTTTCTTAGGTGGTAACAGCTAATTTTAAACCCATCATTCTATATGTATGCTTGGGATTATTTTTTCCAGTGTGCATTACTTTGCACTTATTGAATTTTATCTGTCATTTTGTTGCCCAAGTCACCAAGTCTTTTGTGTAGCTCCTTGCAGTCCGCTTTGAATTTAGCTATCTTGAATAAATGTGTATTTTCTGTAAACATTGCCATCTCACTGTTAATTCAGTTTTCCAGATCATTAAAGAAATGTTGAATAGCACAGGTCCCAGTATAGGTCCTTGGGGGACCCTGCTGTTCCTATGCCTCTACCCTACCCTTTGTTTCCTACTTTTCAACCATAAGAAGACCTACCTCTTATCTCATGACTATTTAGTTTCCTTAGGAGGCATGTCTAGATGAGTTCTTACACACCAGCAAGCATAAGCTGTGTGCAGGCTACATCATTTTCCCCAGCACACAAGAAATATATCCTTTATAGACATAATATTGTACCTTCCTCTACCACACACAGATATTGGAGCTTCCTTCCTTTCCAACTGTATTCCACTGGATCTCAAGAACTGTAATGTATCCCTAAAATGCATTTCTTCAATGAACCTTCCAATGTATACCTCTAACTTGGTTCTAAAAGCTTAAACCAGCCTCTTCTAATAAACATGGGATTAGTTGAAATCTGGTTAATACAGTTCCTCTTTTGCCAGGAAACTAATGTAAGAAAAATGAGTTATAGTGAATGCTGTTTAAATGGTGTATCCATTAGCATTCTTGCCAAAGCAAAAGCTATTTCACAGACAGCACTCAGCCCAGAGCAAGCCGGTGGCCTGAATTTACTTGAGCCAGAAAAATCTTCAAGCTGATGTTTGATTGGCTTTTTGGAACAAAAGTGGATGCTGGATGCTTACATCATGATAATTATGTGCAAAAAAAGATGTGAAGTTGGCAGGGGTTGTGCTTCATTCTCTGGTACAGTACATTTTAATGAATGGGAAAGGTGCTTGGACATCTTCAAATTATGATCTCTAAAAGTGGCTACTTGAAAGTGAGATGCTACAACATTATAAAGTACAAATGGCCTTCAGACTGTTCAAGAACACTTCTTGCTTTCATTGTAATGTCGATGTTCAAGACAGGAAAATCTCAACAAAAAGGAAATTAATGCATAAAGTTACTCCTTTTCAGTTTCAAAATACAAAGACAGGTACTGTTATAGTAGCCTATGCATTTCCATTCTAAAAGGCCTTCTTTCAGTTGTTTATAATCTTAAACTTTTACCTTTTGGGGTGAATTTTCTAGGTTTGGTCTATGCCCAAGTGTCACAGGCTCTGCACAGGGTTCTCTAGCTTCCCCTTGTGCCCTGTGTTCTGGTTTCTCAAAATGAAGGTCTCCACACACCCTTTTCTGGTGTTCTCCAAGTGTCATTTATTTACAGTGCAGGTCTAGTGATTCTGGTGCAAGCAAAGTGCTTCCCACGTCCCCAACAGTTACCCTCACTGCCCTGCTTCCAGGGTCTCCAGGCCCCTGAGGCACCTTGCCCACTGTGAGGAGACAGAGCAGCAGGCAGCAGCCTCCCATCTCCCTCCTGGCTTGCCTCCCCTGCCTGAGTAGGGCCCAGGGCTTTTCTAGCCCTCCCCTCCTAGCCTCAGCTGTCCCTATTTAGCCCAGCTTAGTGCTCTGAGCTAGCCCTCATTAGGGCTCCCAGCTGGGCTCCTTGCTGGCTGCTCTCAGCCTCTGCCCCTGGCTCTGCTGTCAGAAAGCAGGGTTTAACCTACAGGGGCAGGACATTCACAGGGTTTTTACCCTTGCCCTGCCACACCGAGGTTTTATTATGTGCCTAAAGACCATCCAAGTACAAGCCCTTATTTGGCAAGGCACTCCACAAATATGGAATAAACAGTTACCGAGTAAGGATAACTTTTATAGGATTGATCAAAAATGTTCATCCGGTTTTGATGTGAAGGTAGTGGAGCATAAATTTTGTTCTTACAGACTTTTGTCTATTAAGTTCTAGCCCCATAATGGAAGTTGAAAGTTGAAATTTGTAATTGTCTAACTTACCAGCAGGCACTTGCGTCTGTCTTATGAAAATCTGTTTAGATTTGCCTGGAGTTATAAACATTGTGGTATATTCTAATATTTTTCACTAACATTTAGTCACAATTTTTCACCAAAAATGTAACTTAAAAAAAAAGAACATTCAGAATTCTTTTTTCTGTTTTCCAGCCCGCTTTACTAATAAATGTTTAAAAATAACCATCTCCCAGTATTCTACTGGCACTGCACATGCATAGGTATGTAAATCAAGTGAAATCTTCAGTGCTGGAGGCTGTATATGAAATACATAAAACTGAATGTCAAAGGAAACAGGGGTTGTCCACGTAACACCAGAGGGTGGTAGACTCTGGGGTAGGAGGTCAGGGAGAATGAGAGGTAGACTGAGTGAGGTCAGGAGAATTTGGGGAACTGCCAGGGAGATTATGAGAGAGTGAAGAAAATGTCTAACCAGGTGGCATGCCATGACATTTTTAGTCAGGCATACCATTCAAAATGGCATCCTCCATGCAGTGTGACCTCAAACATATGGTGCATGCGAGGTCACTCTGTGTGAGAAGGCTTTCTTGTTCTACACATTGGTGTCTTCCAGGAGCACCTGAGAGGCAGATGGAATTGGCTTGGGGCACAGCCAGTCCGGGGTATGCAACACATGCCTTGCATACACAGACAGCAACACCACTGGTGACAGGGAGAAAGAGTTGGCAGAAAGAGACTATGGCAGTTTGGATTATTAATCTAGATTTCTATTAAATATAAAAACAGTTCTCTTGATTAAACTTTTAACTTCTTTTTCTTTTTAATACAAACCTCACAATAAACAACAAAATGAAAATTATAAACTTAAAATTACTATCTATAACCTACATGACAGTGTCAACACATATACAAAAACATTTTGAACATCCTTAATATTAAACTATAAAATAAAATGAATACTTTAGAACTAATGGGGAGACTATAGAGGTGGGCCAGGGAAGTGTAAAAGTGATGGTGGAGAAGTGGGAAAAGAATGAACAGGGAAGAGGAAGGGAATGGGGGAAGGAGGTCTGGACTTGTGGGTTCTGTCACCACTGAACTTGTGGGTTTTTCTTAGTCAAACATTTCTCAAAATGAAGCCCAGATTTCTTCAAACTGATGTTGTTGATCCCTGTGTCAGAAAATGATCCTTTCTTTGGCCAGCAGATTAGAGGGATCCGTACCATAGTTCTTCTCTGTGCATTCATCTACTTTTCTACGTCTATAAAGTCATTTGCTTCTTGATCATGGCTGCTCTCAGAAACAATGAACACTATACTGATGAAAGACATAGCTATATGGAAAAATATCCTAATATCTAGTATTTAACTCCTGTTTGATTGTTAAAGCACAAAATCATTTTAATTCTAAAGTCAGGATCTTAACACAAATGTTTAACTGAAGGACATGCTCACAATATGTGTGCCCTCATCTTTACCAGAGCACCAGGATGTGGCCAAAGGAAGGACTTTAATCTTTTGCAGTATCCAATCATTCTAAACTTTTTTATTGAATTAAACATAAATCTATAGAAGCCTGGTTTGTATTGCATAATACAATTGACTAGAAGGTGGACTGTAAACAAAGTATGGAAAGCCATAAGGGTAGCAACTGATGAGTTTATGTAACTGATACTAACAATTGGAACTACAATCACATGAGGTAAAATGCAGCTCACCTCATTTATGTCAATTGCCACAATTGTCAGGATTTGGCCTCTTTCAGCCTGAATGCAGTAAGGAGCTGGTACTAGGCCTGACTGTGAATTAAGTCCCCTCTTTTGCAGTGTCCTCCACCTTCCTCAAATACTGCTCGGGATAAGTGCAGTGAGGGTGGAGAGAGGGGCGGTTCTGTTTGATGTGGAGTGGGCTGGCATAAGAAGCTAGATAAGAGGCAGGCACAGTCCCCTTCAGCAGGCCCCATGGAGAGTTTGTTGGGCATGTAATAAATATACCTTGAGGCTTTATAACATTTGTAGGACCACCTTTGTCCTTTAATGAAGGCCTGGGGTCCATTGCAACATTCCTAACAGTACTGGATATATGCATGTTTCTATGGAGTCATTTGGACACTGCGAGGGACCTGGAGACATGGGGGACCTGCATGAATGGCCCTGCCACCACCTGATCCCAGGGCATTCTTGGGGAGCCTCAAAAGGCAACAATCAGGCCTACAGTATCTATTGTATTTTAAACAGAGCTAGATTTTAGTTTTCATAGAATCATAGAATATCAGGGTTGGAAGGGACCTCAGGAGACCATCTAGTCCAGCCCGCTGCTCAGAGCAAGACCAATCCCCAGCAAAGTCATCCCAGCCAGGGCTTTGTCAATCCTGACTTTAAAAACCCCTAAGGAAGGAGATTCCACCACCTCCGTAGGTAACTCATTCCAGTGCTTCACCACCCTCCTAGTGAAAGTACTATCCTATTGAAATATCCAACCTAAACCTCCCTGTATTCAACTTGAGACCATTACTCCTTGTTCTGTCATCTGTTACCACTGAGAACAGTCTAGATCCATCCTCTTTGGAACCCCCTTTCAGGTAGCTGAAATCAGCTGTCAAATTCCCCTTCATTCTTCTCTTCTGCAGAATAAACAATCCCAGTTCCCTCAGTCTCTCCTCGTAAGTCATGTGCTCCAGCCCCCTAATCATTTTTGTTATCCTCTCCTGGACTCTTTCCAATGTATCCACATCCTTCTTGTAGTGTGGGGCCCAAAACTGGACACAGTACTCCATATGAGGCCTCACCAATGCCTAATAAAGGGGAATGATCATGTCCCTCGATCTGCTGGAAATGATCCTACTTATACAACCCAAAATGCCATTAGCCTTCTTGGCAACAAGGGCACACTCTTGACTCATATTCAGCTTCCCATCCACTGTAACCCCTAGGTCCTTTTCTGCAGAACTGCTGCCTAGCCATTCGGTCCCTAATCTGTAGCAGTACATGGGATTCTTTAATCCTAAGTGTAGGACTCTGCACTTGTCCTTGTTGAACCTCATCAGATTTCTTTTGGGTCAATCCTCTAATTTTCTCAATGTCAAGCTGAAGGTACGATTTGAAAAATGAGCTACATGGATAAACTAGTCTAAAGCTGACTCAAGGCAAGAATGAGATGACTGGTAATTAGAAGGAAGAGCTGTAAAGATCTTAACTCCTCTATAACTGCTCCAGCAACTGAAGGGCTGTGAGCTGAAGTTCCAATAGTCCAAACCTTTAGGAGATTATGGACTTCTAAATCATTCGCTAACCCCAAATAGTTATATGTATTTACATCAGCAACTGACCAGAAGTCAGCATCCTGTCTGATACAGGTGTGACCATGGTAATCCACACAATCATGACAACCAAGTTGAAATAATGAAACTCATCAAATCTAGAAATCAAACCATGTACTCTGAGAAGCTCCAATTCATGCATAGCAGAACAGCTCATGGGGTTAGCAGCATGCATTGCTGTGAAAACCTCATGCTGAGGCTTGGTTCTCAGTCCTGGCTCCCTGTTTAATAGAATGCAGTTTGAGGTCTCTTTCCCGATATCCTAAACCCTCCATAGGATTGGCCCTCACTACCTGTGACAGAACACCTTTCCTTCAGGACCATGATCTCCTCTGACTGCTACATGGCATTGATATAAAGTAGATGTAAAGTCAATAAACTGCTGCAAAAACAAACAAAATAATATTTAGACAATAACTATAAATTGTAATTAGGTTATAAATCAGATGTTCCTAGCAAAATGTTCTTAAAGTTGGCATGTTTAACTAAAAATTCAGAACAATGTGGTCTGGACAGTGTGGTACATATTTCGTTTAAGTTGAATAATGTTACGGGGGGGGGGGGGGGTTACAATAACCTTTTGAAATAGCAATAAATATCTTTGAAGGAAATACATATGTAAATATCAGCTGTGCTTCAGACAAACTATGACTTGGGAAAACTAACAGTACAAAAGAAATAAAAAAATTTGTAGAACAGCATCTCTATAGCTGTTTGCTGTAATCTCACACATTCCACACTGAATGGAACTTTCCTTCGTATCAAGAAGGATGTTGTTAAATGGGAAAAGAAATAACTGGAAGAGCCATGAGAAAGGATTAGAAAACTGCCTAAGAGTGACGGACTGAAGGAGTTCAAAATATTTAGCTTAACAAAGAGAAGGTTAAGGGGTGACTCAATTAGTCTATAAATACCTACATGGGGAACAAATATTTAATGATGGACTCTTCAGCTTAACAGAGAAATGTATTACATGATCCAATAACCAGAAGTTTTAATCACTGACAATTTTTAAATCAAGATTGGATGTTTTTCTAAAAGATATGCTCTAGGAATTATTTTGAGGAAGTTCTATGGCCTATGTTATTCAGGAGGTCAGACTAGATCACAACCATCCCTTCTGAGTTTAGAATCTATTAAATGAATGTAATTAATCGTCCTTTCTGGGTTTAGAATCCATAAAATGAATGTAATTAATCATCCCTTCTGGGTTTAGAATCTATTAAATGAATGTAAGCAGGACACGCCAAGCACAATATGCAGAATTGTTGTATTCCACTCATTGCACTGGAGTGATACATACAGCATGCGTTGATTAAACATCTTTCTTTGTCCTGCTAATCATCAGTAAATAGTTCCTCCTCCATGTCCTTCTGGGATCTGTCATTTAAATGCAATGTAGACTTCGGGCTAGTCTACACTGGCAATGCTAAAGCACTCCTGCAGCAGCACTCTGTGACTGCACTTTAACGTGGTTTGTGTGGTCACGGTGCAGTGCTGGGAGAGAACTCTCACGGTACTTTATAAAACCACCTCCACCAGAGGCATAGATATCAGCAATGTCTATACTGGCACTTTACAGCAGTGAAACTTGTGCACTCAGGGGAGTGTTTTTTCACCCCCCTGAGCGAGAAGGTTGCTGCGCGGTAAAGTACCAGCATAGACAAGCCCCTAGAAAGGAGAGATGGAAGTAAGGCACCTATATTCTAACTTATAATGTTTTATTTTGATGTTTTAAATCACCAAAAGAATTTCTGTCATAAACTGGCCATAATGCATTGATTCCCTATGTCTTTTACATATTTTACCATGAAATATTATATAAAGATCTCCAAAACAGGCAGGAGGAGTTTGCAAAGGTCAATAAAATACTAAATTGCGACACTTTTTATCCTATGTTGGAAGGAGGTTCTTGCTGGGGGAATTCATGCCACATTGTTTTGACTGATTCACACTAATGTGAACAATCTGTTGGAATTGTGGTGCCTGCTTGCCTACTGCCTAGCTTGACTTCCTAGCAGCTTTCTAAAAATAACAGGACTTGGCTTTATTTATGGAAATACAAATTGCCTTGATGGTGGGAAATCTTTCAGGATTTGTGTTGTTACTTTTAACAGATTTTTTAACTAGTGTTTTCATCACAGCATAAACCGAAAGGGGACTCTGACTTCTATTTTACCTAAAGAAATAACTGGAAAATAATTATTGATATCGTCTAAAACTATTTCAAGCTGTTTGCTCGAGGCTAAGGCCAAAACTATTGAACTCAGGACTCAAATGAGGCACCTAATTACAGTTTTAGGAATTTTAGTAAGAGCTTGGTCACTCAGTTGTATTGAGCACCTGCAACTCCCACTGAGGTAAAGAGAAGCTGCACTTCTGAAAATTGAGAACGTTATATAGGTGACTAAATATGGACATCCACATTTGTTCTGCCTATAGGCAGACACCTATTTGTGGTGACTAGTCCCACGGCATCTTCTAGAAAAAAAAGTAGTTAATCTAAGCATTGGTTTATAATTGAATATATCCTGCACATACATATCTATATATATATATAGATATATAAGGCGATATCTATCTATCTATCTGTGTACACATGCATACACACACTTTTGCACAGAAGTCTAGAGAATCAATTTTTCTTTCCATGTGTATGATAACGTTAGCGTCCAAAACAAACTGGAAAGAAGTTCAGGATTATGTTGGCAGAGTACAAATTATACCTCCCTTAATCGTAGACAAATTCTAGAGGAGAAAAAAATCACAAGGCAGCCACACAGGATCTCTAGCACCAAACTATGGTCAGTTGCTGCTTCCATATGAAAATCATATGAGATGATGATTAATTACAGATCAAGAATCTTTACAGTACATTAAACCAGGTAACAACAAGCAACATCATACTGTAAAACACCCTATGTGTCCACTGGCATCCATAATTCCATTAAGATATTCTTTTGGAGAAAGCTTAATAACATATTCCATACTTGTTGTTATATTGCATATCAAGATAGCTGCTCAGTGAGCACCCATACTCTCCTGATCCTAATGCATAAGGGCCTAGTACTTTAACTAAAGGATAATTTCTAATATCATCAGCAGTGTTTGACTCCACCCAGTAGAACACAGTGGTGCACAAATACACAAGTCCCTTCATTTCAATATTCCTCAAGGTGCCCAGGCATGAAAAATTACTTATTTGGACACCCAAATTTCCTGGCTTGTGGTCTGCCACAGATAGGTCTCATATTTTATCTCATCATGTTAGTTAAATGCTCTTGTACAGTAAAGCGATATCCAACATAAGTATAAAGACTAAGACCAGTTTTCATGCTTGGAGACCTCAGTCAGTGTTTAAGAGTCTATATTGTTAATCAGAGGCCTACACTGCTTCTCCTAGGATTGCTGGAAATTAGCAAGCTTAAACATCATGTAAAGTCTGTTGTTGTTGAATGTGTCTCTTTGGGAAGCATTTGAGTCGTTAAGAGAAAGAGGGAAACCCTTATTTGGGCGGTGGGAAATGAGAGTTTCCTTGGGAATTTAAGTTTAAACAACAACCTCCAAGCAAAATATGAAGGGATTGGTTCACTGACAGTTCGTATGCCAAACTCTACAGGGGATTACTTAACAATGGTTGCAACTAGAACTCTGCAAACATAGCTCAGCCATAGAAAACACCCCCACACAAAAATGTAGAATAAAGTGAAAGATGTTTTTTATAGCCTTTTTTATGCAGTTCCTCCCTCCTACCATGTGATTGTTATCAAGTTTCACACAGGATATCTCTTTTGAAATGTAGTGGCATATTTTATTTTGTATGAAACCTCATACTCACTATATGCACATGCTGAGAAAATAGGCATTAAAAGCAACCTTTTGACTTTTCAGACCAGTTCTTCCACTGTATCTTAACAAAGTAATAAATTATTGTTTAGTAGGCAATTGTTTTTTTTGTCTCAAAAACAATGACCTCTAGAACCACTCGATATAAATTACAAATTAGGAACAGAGGTTTCAAACCTCATCCTCCGCTGTGCCCTATTTTATACCTTCTGATGGTAAGATAACAGAAGACCATTTCAGGCTAGCGTACGCACAGCAAAGATGTCTGTGAGCAGTTTAATTCAGTAGTAGCTCATTGTGCTGCTTTGTGAAATAGCCAGCTTCATTTCATGGTAAGATGAGTAAAGACGTGCTTGTGAGGGGTACTGACCCAGGATCCTGGATGAGCCCCCAAAATGTAACCCTTCTCCCAGTTGGAGTTCAGAGCATAAGGGCCAGGTTTAATATCTAGGGGTTCCTTGTCAACAATACAACACAAAACTGGCTCGAGTCCCCACCCTGTAACCTGGCACAATTACATACCAGCTCCTGGGTGCCTCTAAGAGGCCATACTTCCCCTCTTGCAAGCACAGAATCTGAGCGTAGAAAAGAAACTTTTAATAAAAGGACGAAAGTAACCTGGCTTTCATTTGGGGAAATGCCACAAGCATGAACATAAAACCATGAGCAAAAGACCCACCCCAGAGTACGTTGGGCAGTGTCCTTAAAATTCATATGAGAGTAAAGCTGGAGGTGTTCGTACATGTCACCAGAACGCTAAGGTAGGGCATAGGCATGCTGAAGATAGCAGAGTAACAGTTGCAGTGTAAGATCCCAGACACAGGTAGATAGATAGGACCGCAAACACACAGTTTTATCATAGCAGTTGCTAGTAGCTATCACTATCTATAAGACTGTAAAATACATAACTTCCTGAAATACTCTCATTTGGGCTGGATTTTTCCATGCTTGGTCTCTGCATTCCTTTATGAAGGGATTTATTTTTTGGATACAATTTTTGAGCTGCTATGAGATCGAATGCAATACCTGTGGGAGCATGAGGTATTGCAGCAAAGCAGATTCCACTGAAGTTTCAGGATGTAGTGTGCACTACCTTAGGTTCCCAGTACCACCTCAGACCCACTGACTGGTTCTGAGTGTCACCAGGCCATTGACCTTCCATGCCCATGCTAGGTAATGACAGTGTCAGATGCTGCAGAAAGGGAAAGCAGGTGTATTTTCCTGTTCTATAGACCAAAGGAGACTATCCACCAGAGCAACAAGAGCAGTCCAGTATAATGTTGTGTCCTGACATCTGGTGGTATCCAGGATACTAGCGGCAGAAAGTTGGTATCAGAGACTGTTTTTTTGCTGGCTTCCCAGTGTGCTTGCTCATAAAAGGGAGGTTACATGCTTGGGCAGGAATTTGTGGGGGGTTTAGTGTTAATTGAAGCCTTCTTCTTTAATTTCCTGTTCATGAATACTTCTTTTATAGTTTTCAGTTACTAGAATGTCTTCTCTACACACAGTAGGCTGATTTGGAGCCAAAGGGGAAGGGAATAGAACAATATAACTTTTGAACAAAGTAACTTTTTGAATAAGGTGATTATTAATTATTATTTCATTTTATTCTATGTATTATTTGATGAATTTCTTCATACTGCATATGATCCATCTTGTAGTCTAAACGTGATGCTATTGTACACACATCAAGACAGAACTGCTTCGTAGCTTAGAATTACTTTTGTATTTATACTATTGTTTTACATTGACAAGGTGCTGGATGTCACCGTGGCATTTTATTTATTTTATTTTACAGATAGTCATCCCCTGAAAGAAAGAATTGAAAGGAGCTACTGGCACAGAAAAAACATGAATGTATCCAGGCCCATTGACAGCAATTCCAGACTCCAGGGCAGAACAGAGCTGCCCCTGCGCTGCTGGGCGCGCTCTTCTGAAACAGCCAGGTCTTTGCCACTGCCGATACCGCTCCATGCGCACCTAAGAGCATAAGTGCCGACTTCCAGATTTCCTGGGGGGTGCTCAACACTCCCAGATCCATCCTAGGCCCCTTCCCCCAATGCCCCACCCCCGCCCCACCTCTTTCCACCTCTGTTCTACCTCCTTCTCCAAGGACGCCCCATATGCCACTGATGCCTCCCCATAGTGGGGGTCACGATCTGAAGGGCAGGTCATGTGTGTCCCCTCTGCCCAGCCCAGGGTCACCGCGCTCTCCCCACCCCATGTTACCTGCGGGGAGGGGGCGGGGGGAAGGGGGTCTTTGTCCTCTTGCTGTGCCTGCTCCCTCTGCACCCCCCTTTCCCCCGTTCCCCCCGCAGCATGTTCTGCTGTTTTCCCTGGTGGGCAAGAGCCCAAGCGGGGATCAGGAGGAGAGCCCCTTTTAAGGCCAGCCCTTCCTGGTTGCTCTTCAGCCCTGCCCGAGTGGGCAGGAAGAAAGTCACCTCCTCTGCCAAGCTCTCTCAGGCAATTGCCATGCAGGGTAGTCACTCAGCAGCTGGAAGGGGCTGTGTCACCCAGACCTGCCTCTGCCCTGCCTCTCCCCTGGCCACTGCTCCTCTCCCTCTCCCCAGTGCCTCTGGCACGCTGCCAAACAGCTGACGGCAGGAGCCAGTGTGGAGGGGACGTGGAAGCTGATCAGTGGGGCCCGCTATTGGCAGGAGGCACCGGGCTGGAAGGAGGGGCCCACCGAGGTGATTTAAAATGGCCTGGGGCTCTTGGCCATTGCTATCATAGCGGCAGCCATGGGCTGTGGGGCCTTTTCAGTCGCCAGGGTCCCTGGGCAATTGCCCCCTTTGCCACACCCGTCGGCAGGCCAGAATGTATTAGCAACCTTATCCAATAGCATTCTGGATATGATCATAACCTGGAAAATGAGAGCATGAGCTGCCAATTGCCAGGACTTGTATGAAAATGCACCTTGAGGATTTTTTTTTTATATTTTAAGATTGAAAATGATTTTCCCTCTCATTTCTTAGGATGAATCTAGTGCTCATGGTAGCAACTAGGTAACTCAGATAGTAACTTCAGATAGTTACTTCAGGTAACTTCAGATAGGGAACAGGTAACTTTAGATAGTTCCCTGACTAGTAACAAAAGGTCAAATTCTGTGGTCCTCAGCTGAGTATGCCAATTTGCCAACTTGCTCTGTAACAAATCAGTGGAATATTTAGGAACCAGAGAGTTTATTTAAAAATGAACTAATCAGGGAACTGCCTGATCTACTTGAGTTACTAGGTAACTAGGTAACTCAATCTCAGTCAAGCTGGGAGTTGTGCTCAATTAAGGACCCCAACATATCATCTGAAAAAACTGTGGGCCTGGGGTGATGAGGCAGCAAGTGTGAAAAATCAGGACAGCGGGTGGGGGTAATAGGAGCCTATATAAGAAAAAGACCCAAAAATCGAGACTGTCCTATAAAATCAGGACATCTGGTCACCCTATGTGGGCCAGACTTTCAGATGGAATAAGTCCGTGTTGCTCCATTGTCTTCAACAGAGCTATGATGATTTATACCAGCTGTGAAATAATGTCTTCTATTTTCATAATGGTTTGGGGGAACTGCTTCAGATAACGTAGGAACCAATTCTTAAACTACCACCCAAATGTTCATTCTGAATTCCTTAGGCTGTCCCTGATGTTTGAAAATACCAGATTAAAGTTTCTCTTTTTAGTTTCTCATATCTCTGCACTTCTGGTTTCATCTAGTTCAAAAAGTAGAAGCACCAAAATATCCTGGAATGCTAAACTTAGGACAGATGTGAAATCCTGCAAGAATTCCTGCTCTCACAAGCTTTCTAAACTAAAGAGGTCTGGATAAATTCCCATAACTTTTGAATGTATCCAAATTTGAGGATGTTTATCATGAACAAACTGAATCTCCAAATATTTTGAGGTGTGCCCATCACAATAATGCAGTCCTGATCTACAAGGAACATTGTTTCAGCAAGAATTGTGCCAATTTCCCAACTGTTCATTATTCTATAATTGCATCTCTAGTTGCTTTCTTGTGAAAACCAGGGAGGACAGAAACAAGGGGGCCTACAGTAGAGAGGTAGAGATACCATACAGGATGGTAACAAATGAGAGCCCACAGACTCACATGATTATTTTTACACTGGGGCTGATTGTGTGAAATTTTTTTATCCGTATTGTTTTTCAACAGAAAATTGTTTTGATTAAAAACAATTTTCACAGGAAATGTCTTCCTTCCACAGAAAACTTTAACTTTGTTGAAAAACAAAACCCCTTTCACCCAAAAATATTTAAATCTTTCAATGAAAAATCAAAATTTTCCATGGAGGGGGAACCCAACTTCTGATCAGCTCTATTTTACACACTTCCTTTGGATACTACTGTGATGTAAATAATATAATAAACCTACCTTGGCAAGGGGATGGAGGAGATGACCTAATGGATCTCTTTGATCTCAATTTTCTGATTTAATCTCTTTATTTACATTAGAATTTACAAGGCACTCAAGTGGCTCACGAAAAATCTCATAACATAATCCAAAAGCCAGAGAAGAATAGGCTGAGCCCTTAGCTGCATTATAGTAAGTCTCTGTTCACAATGTTACAGTTTATGAGGGGTTCTGCATAGATATGAGACAAGCTTTTTCTACATAATTAGCTGTAATGCTCAGGGTTTCTTGCCCTTTGTATATAACTGGACAGGTTGTTTATTTTTCATTTTCTGCAGGAAGGCATGCCAGTGACATAAATTAATCTGACAAATTTGGTATTTCACGTTAGAGATATGCAAATACACCAATATTTCTGTCACACTAAATGGGCTTCATAAGGGGATATTTAATACATCTCATTTCATAATGCACAACACAGTAAACTAGTCTAGACTGGAGTTTTATTCGCTAAGCCATCTTCTTTCATGGGGAAAGACTAGATAATTCTTCATAGACCTGGCTCGGGCTTTCTTTAGGCAATCAGCAATAGTGGATCCACCATAACATTACATATAAACTTTCAGATGAAATATAGGATTGTCTGCCAAATGGGAATAACATGGGCAGTGTTCTAAATGATCCCTAGACACTAAATATTAAAGTAGTGTTGTTATGAGCTTAATTGACCCAAACAGAAAAATGGAAGGAGATTCAGAATCAGTGCTTCCACTTCCTCCTGTGCTTGCATCATTAAACATTTTGTTGAAGGGATCTCTGAACAACGGATGATCTTGAGGGAAGGGTAGATGCAAATGAAAAGCTGTGATCCGGGGGCATTCACATGTGGCATCAAAACACATTGGTGGTATGTGATACAGGTCCCTCTTTATGTCTAATCCACAGGGGATGTGAGTCTCTTAATAGCCCCAGTTAGGGAGGCTTGTTTCTTTAACTCATCCTGTACCAGCTCAGATTTTTAGCCATGAAGGCTCCCCAATTCCGTCCTCAGTTCATTGTCCAAAATGGCAGTCATCACAGTCGCAGGCCAGGGAGGTTCCGAGATTGGCGGTGAACTTAGGGAGCAGCAGGTATATGACCAGTAGATCTGCAATTTCATAGATTGGTTTGCATGGGAGAGTGGCTACTTCCAACCTTAAAGCCTCCCTGCCTCAGACCATGGGGAAACCATCCTTTGCAAAGCTTGGTTATCACAGAGGATTTATCCGAAAGAGACTGAAGAGCCACAACAGATGTTCTTTGTGTCCTGTACATTGAGACTTGCCAAAACATAAGGATACTGTTGGGAAGCACTAGTACTATTGACATACAATTTTATGATAGTAAAAACTAGTAGGACAGATGCATAAACCATCCCTGAACATGCCCTGCTATATTTAGTGAACTTGTAGGGTTAGCCACATATAATTTTCAGGGGGATATGATATATCATGTTCTTTAGAAGAAAGATGTTAGAGAGATCTTTTGAGCTTCTTCTGAGCTTTTCCTTTGCTTTCTGAAACTTAGGTTTGCTTTCAGTTGAAACTGATGGGAATCTTCCTATTAGCTATAGTTCAAGAAGCTAAATTAAATACTAAATACTGAATATATATGTTACAATAGAAGCTTAGAAAACTGTGGCAGTTACTTTAATATTTTTGTTTCTCTTTTAGAAAAAAAGATGTTTAATCCCAATCTGTTTAAAAATATGATTTTTTTAAAAGCCTAAAAAAGTTTAAACTGACTTTAAACAAATTTTGTTTTAAAAAGAAGAGGAAAAAATGAGCTTCTTTAAATTTGGGCTGAGATGTTGTTAGGCTGTAGTCCAATGTGAACTACATCAACTTTTCAGAAAGAGGCTTAATAACAAAAACATTGATAGAGCCAGATGTCATTATAATTCACTCTAAGGCATCATAGAACATGAAAAGCAATATCTGGATCCTTCAACAGAAGTTTTGTATTCAGTAATTTTTTTAGGATGATCTTTTATAATCTCTCAAGAACACAGATTTGGCCTCAGAAATATTTGACAGGGGGTTTTGTTATCAGTTTAAATGAATACACAACTGCCATAAATTAGTTTGATAAATGTTCTCACAATTTTCCCTTTGGGTAGAGAGGAAAGAACCAATCTTTTTGTTATGGAATTGTTATATAAGAAAGTTGGTGTCTTTAATTGGATTATAAATTTGAAACCGTTGTTTTAATATTTCAGAATGACAGTGCTACAGCTTTCATAGCTAGACCCTGCATGTGCAGTCTTTGCTCATTCAAAACTTCCACTGGCTTCAGCACAAGGGTTGGGTACACAAGGAATGCAAGATAGGTCCCATAATAACTTTTCCTTATAATCAATGATCCACGAGTTGAGCTCTAACCAACTTGATTACACAGTGGATGTTCCAAGTACTAAATGGCGGTGCTGATTTGCAGCTTGATTCTGCTTGATTCTGACCACTCTGGTCCTGATCCAGCAACATATTTAAGCATGTGCTTAAAGATTAGCACAGAAGTAGACTTGGTTCCTTCAGTTTAAGAACTTTGCTGGATTAGGCCCAAAGTGCTAAGCAACTGGCAAGATTGAGACCGTGGTAATTGGATGAAACAAGCAAAAGGAGCAATTAGGATAAAAGTTCATTTAGGGCACAGGTAATGGGGTCGAGATGCAGAGTGGTTCAGGGGTGAACACATGAAGCTTGAACTGTATGCAGAAGGACTGGGGGCAATGCAGTTATTTGTGAAGAAAGTAAATGTGGTCTGATGGGAAAGGAAGAAGAATTACTGCCCCTGTTGTAGACACTATGATATTGATGTGCCACTTTCATAGATCCTAGACCCTACCAATTTGGGGAGTAAGGGAGCAATTATGACTAAAGAATTAATCTATATTAAACTACGTTTTAACTGAGAGGGTACATGTGTCAAAGCCAAGTTGTGCCCCCTCTCCTTTAATAACCTGATTACTTATGTCTGTGTTTCACTAGAAGATAATGCTGTTAGAGTAGAAAAACACGTTTATAGCTCCATTTAAAGAACACAAAAATTATAAAAATTAATGAAATCAAAACTTGAGAATCCACTTCACTAGTTGTCATAAACCCTTTTATATCTGGAGTTTTGGGTGAAGGAATTTTTATTCACAAGAATGTAAGTGGAAAGCAAAAGGACTTTGAATAATAGCAGGTGCATTTCTTTTTTCACTGAGGATTCATGATTTTGACCATGGATAAAAGCAAGAGGAACATGTTTTTATCTAACAAAAGAGGTCAAAGAAAATAATAAAACATCTCAAACTTTCTTGAAAGTCCTGTTTATTATTTTCACAATAAATTCACTTCTTAGCATATGTGCAACTTGCCTCAGGTGGCACATGACCAGGTTTCATCCAGCCTAAACCTCCCCCACTGCAACTTGAGACCATTGCTCCTTGTTCTGTCAACTGCCACCACTGAAAACAGCCTAGCACCATCCACTTTGGAACCCCACTTCAGACAGTTGAAGACTGCTATTAAATCTCCCTTCACTCTTCTCATCTGCAGACTAAATAAGACCAGTTCCCTCAGGTGCTGTTCATAAGTCATGTGACCTCAGTCTGCTTAGAGCCATGACAGACACCATTAGCAATCTTTTAAACCCTGTTTTAAAGATACAGAAAAAGAAGGAAAAACAGTTAAAGCATTTGAAATATCAAGTATTAAGCAAATCTTTAATTTTAACATATTTTGTTCTTTAGCTAGAGAGAGTTTTTAAAAGGAAAGAGACCATTGTTTAACAGTCTCTTGTATATCAATAATTGTCCCTTTTGGGGAAAAAGAGAAAAAGTTAGTTGAGATGGACTGGACCTTTTATTAAAATTCAATCCCATTTCTTAGAAGACAAAAGAAGAAGAAAAAAAGAAGAAAGAAAATGCAGCTTCTGTCTCTGCTGTGGATTTTCACTTGCAACCTTACTGCTAGAAAACACAGCCACTCTGAGACCTGTCAAACTTGTAGCAGTGTCGAGCAGTTTAGGGCATTGCTTTTAACTGCCTCTTTCTGGTTACAGGTATCTGGCAGTGTTACAAAATATACATTCTTGCCTGGCTAGTCCAGACTGATAAACAGAAGGCAAAAGTAGAGAGAGAGGAAGGAGAAGAAAAAAGGAAAAGATGTTTTACTATTTTCATTCACCATATTTGTTAGATAAAAGCTTTTTTTCCATGGTCAAGACCATGATTCCTCAGTGAAAACAGAAAGCAATGAGACAGAGGACCATCTTTCAAAATTCATGCAATTACTTTGCCTGCAAAAATTGGGAAGATGTAAATTGAAATTCAAAAGTTTGTGGGAGTGCTGATCATGATCTAGAATACATTTGCTTAAAGCTGTGAGGGGAGAGAAAGAAAACTGAAGGTGATATTAAGACTTCCTACACCTATCATCTCTCCAGGCAAATTAGGTGACAATCATGATTGTTTTAGCACTAACAGTGGGCTGGTAATATTTCCATATAAAGGAAAGCATGGTCCCTGCCCTTAAGGGTTCTGTGATTTGATTCAGACCTGATTATTCAGACTAATCACAAATGGAGCACAGCCTTAGGACATAATGTCATTGTGAAGAGTTAACTGTTTTAACATAATTGTTCTGCTGATTGATTTGGAATGATCACTGGCAGGCTCATTGGAAGTGGATGAGTTTGTTTAGTTCACATGGGTCGGGTTCTGAGCATAAAGACACAGAAAGAAGAGTGAGAGAATACCCCTGTATGTGGACAAGTGGAGAGGTTTGTGAAGCACACAGGCAGCAATGGGCAGAAGCAGGAGACACTGAAAGTGGAGACAGCTGTGCGGGCCATTGAAGGAAAGAAGCAGCTTAGATTTTGCTATGAAAAGGGAGAGGAACCTAGTCAAGTAGTATGACATGATCAGTTTAGCTGCAGCATTTTGTACGGGATGGTGGGGTGAGATTTTGTGGAGGATGAAATTTGACCTTGAAGTGTCTGGCATGGGAGACCGGTAGGATAGTGGTGCTGTCAGTGAAAATGATGAAAGAGAAGGGAGAGGTTGCCCACACTGTACAGTGCCCATATGCACATTTCAGAAGTGGGAACTAAAGCAGAAGAATGGGACTTCACTGGTTGTCACTGCAAGGCACCCTGTCACAGAGAGCAATACAGAAGTGCACAGACAATCCAGGAAGTCTTTGAGAGTGTTGGGGACAACTTCCTGTTCCACGTGCTGGAGGAACCAACCAGGGGCTGTGCTCCTCTTGACCGGCTGCTCACAAACAGGGAAAAATTGGTAGTAGAAGTGGGTGACAACCTGGGCAGCAGTAACCATGAGATGATTCTGTGTTGGTTAAATGAATGATCACTTTCTCTCTAAGCAATAAGAGCTAAATCTTAGCTAACGTGAGTAGGCTGTGCGGAATTAGGTGGTGCAATCCAGTTTCCCAATTAAGGGGGCAGGATTTTAAGCACCCAGGCAGTTCCACTGCAGTTGCTACTGGAACCTGAGGGCTGCAGTAGGATTTACTAGCTACTATACGTAGGATTAACCCCAACAGCCTGCAGAGCTGCAGCCATCACCCAACTAGTCTGTCTCAAGACCTGTTGCCATGCCTTGTAGAGAGTCCCAAAATGGCTTCCAACTTACTCTTTATGCAGCTGAACCCAAACTGTACCTCTGCATTCAGGCCTTTTCATTGCCTTTAGCTGGGCTCAAGGATAATCAGGAAGGATAACCACATGCGTTATTTCTGTGTATTAACTGAGTTCCTGCTTGTAAAATCCAGCTTTTTTCCGGCTACTTTATTAACAAATGACAGCAGCATTTAGAAGTTCAGCCCTAATTTAATCTCCTTGTCTGAATTAAAGAGACATTACTTCCTGTTTCTCTGACACCTTCAGTCTGGAGCAGGTGTTGATTCTCTACAGAGGCTCATAGCCTACAATAATTCTTTGTTTTTTTTCCAACTGGAACAAGAATCTGCTTTAATTTTAAATAATTCACACACCGCTCAAGGCAGAGCTGCTGATGTACCGGATCTGAAAATTGTCTGGTGTTTGGCTGATACTAATCATTTTCTCCATTATTCTGCATAAAGCTCAGGATAATAAAGTTTTCACCTGGAATTCCCTGTTGGCTATACTGAAAAAGGAGTAGGCACACAGACCGGGACACAGCAGTGGCAAACGAAACCTGTCCATTCAACTACTTGCCATCAGTGTCTTTTGTTAGCTTACTGAAATTAGTGTGACTCAAGCAGAGATGGGCCTGAACTATAGAATTTGGATCTGGGTTTTAAAACTCAAAAATGTGTGGTTTGTTCAGAACAAGTATTTTGGGTTCAGCCCACTCATAGAAGCCAAATGTGGAACCCAGAGCAGAGCCTGGTTCCAAACTCCCTACGTATCCCAGGTTTCAGTGGTGTCCAGATTTGGGGTTCTGGTTTGGGGACCATCTTATTTTGTTAGGAAAAGAAACAGTATTTTGCATACGTATGAATTACTCCATAGGGTGACCATATTTTCCAAAGGGAAGTCCCAAGCTCTACCTCCAGGGCTGGTCCAATCTCCTCGCCTGAGCCCTCCCACCATGGACTTGGCCGAAGCCAGTTGCCACTCTCCACCCCCGCCCCCACCGCATCAAGCTCCCCTTTCCCCCGTGGGGCTGACGCTGGCCATCACTGTTTGCTTTAGCCCTACCTACCCCCCTGCATGTGGCTGGCATCACCACTCACCCCCCTATCCTCCCACATTCCTTCACACCCCACTTTTTTGACAAACATGGACATTTGTCCCATTTGCTCTTGCCAACTGATCAAGTTGACAGGGATAACTATATCTTTATTCAAACAGATTATTACATCCATAAAAACATCTATTTTCAAATAATTTCTTCCAGTTGCTGCCAGTATTTCAGAATAAAGCATGAAAAATAACAATACAAATTTAAAAGTACAGCAACTCCTTTGTTCTTTTGCAAACGAGGTGTCTGGTTTCTCTTCAATGCCTGGCTTTACCTTTGTTCTTTTCTGCTCTGTCTTGCTAAGCACGCCTATGTATCCAATTTCCCTCTATCTTCATATGGATACGTCAGTTTCTAATACAATAGAAAGTTAGAACTATTGACATCAGGATGAAGAATGGCAAAACTATAATTATAAACAGGGCCCTATGAAATTCACAGCCATGAAAAATGTATCATGGACCATGAAATCTGGTCTCACCCAGTGAAATATGGTCTTTTGTGTGCTTTTACCCAATACTATGCAAATTTCATAGAGGAGACCAGTGATTCTGATCCAAAAGGGAGTTGCAGAAGGTTGTAAGGTTATTTTAGGGGGAGCGCAGTATTGCTACCCTTACTTCTGCACTGCCTTCAGTGGAGGCAGGAGAGCAGTGGCTGGTAGCTGGAGAGTGGAAGCTGGTGGCCAGGCGTCCAGCTCTGAAGGTGAGGCCCTAGCAGCAGTAGTGTAGAGATAAGGGTGGCAATACCATACCATGCCACCCTTACTTCTGTGCTGCTGCCTTCAGAGCTGAGTGGTGGAGATTGGTGGCTGTTGATGAGGGCTCAGGTCTGCGAGCAGCAGCGCAGAGGTAAGGGTGGCAATATCATAACATACCATCCTTACTTCTGTGCTGCTGCCTTCAGAGCTGGGTGATGGAGAGTGGCTGCCGCTGACTGAGGGCCCCGCTCCGCAGACTGGAGTGCAGAAGTAAGGGTGGCGATACCATATCAAGCCATCTTTATTTCTGTACTGTTGCTGGTAGCAACTCTCCCTTCAGAGCTGGGCAGCCGCTCCTTTTCTGGTGCCCATCTCTGAAGGCAGCGCCACCAGCAGCAGCAGCACAGAAGTAGGGGTAGCAGTACTGCAACCCTCCCTACAATAACCACTGCACAACTCCTTTTTGGGTCAGGACCCGTGCAATTACACCACCATGAAATCCCATGACCGTGAAATTGACCAAAATGGACCGTGAATTTGGTAGGACCCTAATTATAAAAGCTATGGAAGTATTTTCTTGTGCAAACAATTTTATAAAGACAATAATAATATTTAGGGCTCTCAAGCGATTAAAAAGAATCGTGATTAATGGCACAATTAATTGCACTGTTAAGCCATAACAGAATACCATTTATTTAAATATTTTTGGATGTTTTCTACATTTTCAAATATATTGATTTCAGTTACAACACAGAATACAAAGTGTACAGTGCTCACTTTATATGTATTTTTATTACAAATATTAGCGCTGTCAAAACAAATTAAATAGTATTTTTTCAATTCATCTCATACAAGTACTGTAATGCAATCTCTTTATCATGAAATTGGAACTTACAAAGTGAACTACAAAACTACAAAAGTAGTTGAACTACAAAAGTGCCATGTGGATGCCTGTTATCACTTTTAAGTGGCATTGTAAATAAGAAGCTGGCAGCATTATCTCCCATAAATGTAAACAAATTTGTTTGTCTTAGCAATTGACTGAATAAGCAGTAGGACTGAGTGGACTTGTAGGGGCTAAAGTATTGAATTGTTTTGTTTTTGAGTGCAGTTATATAGCAAACAGAAACTTCATTTGTTAGTTGCACTTTCACAATAAAGAGATTGCATTATGGTACTTGTAGGAGGTGAATTGAAAAATGCTATTTTTGTTTATCATTTTTACAGTGCAAATAGTTGTAATAAAAATAATATAAAGTGAGTACTGTACATTTCTTATTATGTTGTAATTTAAATCAATATATTTAAAAATGTAGAAAAACATCTAAAAATAGTTAATAAATTGGTATTCTGTTGTTTATCAGTGCAATTAAACCTGGATTAATCACGATTATTTTTTTAAAAAAAAATGATGAAAAACTCATGATTTTGAGTTAATCACTTGAGGTAACTGCTATTAATCGACAGCCCTAATAAGAGTTTACAATGGCTCTCTGTACTTTCAATACAAAAGGATCTTAAAACACTTCACAAATATACTTAGTTTACCTTGTGCACAATGGAGCCCCAGTCCTCACTGAGTCATAGTGCCAGCACTATATAAATTACAATAGTCACACTGAAACACAGATTATATAAATTTCTCCCTACCCCACAAAAATGACTCTTCAGTTATTTTACTACTCTTTACTGAGTTACGGATTTATGAAAAATAACTCCCCAATAACATTCCCACTCTGCAGTGATCTGGCTAAGGTAACACAGTGAGCAAGTGACAGAACTAGTGCTGGAATCCAGGAGTAATGTCCTGGCTCCACTGAGACCAATGGAAGCCTGTGGTGGGGCATCTGCCCCCCCACTGGCCTGTAAGGAGTTAATGGGATCCTATGGAGGCTGCATGTAAAGCAGCCAACAGGAGGGGGGCTTCGAGGAGTGGCCATTCAGGCCTTGGCAGGCCTGTGTAAGAAGAGCTGCAGGGCAGAGCAGGTTCAGTTGCTCCCCAGAGCTCAAGGAGGGAGGACCGGCTGCTTTACAGGTGGCAGAAAGCTAGTACCCTGGACAGAGCAGTGCTGGACAGGAACAGGGGAGTGAGAGAGTGTTCCTGGCTGACTGCTAAGATTGGCATGCTAAGGCCCTGAGGTAAGGATGAAGAAGATTGGAGGAGCACAGCATGTGGCTGCCATCTACAGGGTCTCTGGGCTAGGACCCGGAGTAGTGGGCAGGCCTGGGTCTCCCCACCACCGCCACTGAGGAAATGGCTGGACAGTTGCACTGCAGTACTGGCCACCGAAAGAGGGGAGCGCAGAGTGGGGCATGGCCGGAGGGCTGTGTCATGAAGAGGGCGCCATGGTCCTTGGAGTGATGTGCGTGCAGGAGCAGGAGTGAGAGTGGATGAGACACCACTGGGAGTGGGTGAACCAACCTGTGCAGCTGATCCCCAGTACGACCAGAAGGAGGCACTAGTGTGGTGAGTGGAGCCTTGTCACAGACCCTTTGACATACACTAAGCTATGCGTTAACCTAAGAAGGTGACATTAGACTAGGTTCTAATTATGTGACAAATAAAGTGCCATTTTGGTGTCTGTACAAATCTGTCAAGTTTGAAAATCATCTACATTGTACCCAAAAAATTTCACCTGATAAGGATTTTGAAAGGAAAATAACAACGTGCTCAACCCCAAAATTAATAATACTCTTTCACTTAAACACAATGGATATAATGAATTTGGTCCTATATATTTAATCCTACCAAACACCAAGATGAGGTAAGCAGTTCAATATTATTAGCCTCCATTTTTAGCAAGGTGGAATCTAAGGCAGAGCAATGCCTCAGAGGGAGCTGGTATCAGAACCAGAAATAGTCACTGTCTTCTAGTCCTGTGCTCAGACCCCTTGGTCACATCCTCTTTTTCTCCTCCTGGAGTCAACATTGGAAGCTGAAGAACATGTTTACTGGGAAAATAATAACCCACAAAAGATAAAAGAGAGTCAGTTTCTAGGCCACGGCACAAGGTTCACTTTGCAGCATATGTCCCAAAATACTCCTCTGCTGATTGCTCCCACATGAGCAATGAGATATGTGGTGATAGCCATCACACAGTTAGAGATCTAATAATCCGCAGCATTATTGATCCTCAGTCAGCAATAATGAAATGGAGGTGATGGGGGGGAAAGAGAATGTTAAGTATACTGGGTTATTTATTAGAAGATTCCTTTCAGCATGACTTAGGTGGAAAAACTCTCCCTATAAAAAGTTTTGTGTGCCTAAGCAGGGGTAGTGAGCCTACTCTAACAAAAAGAACCAGGAAACTCTGCTTTTTTCATTAAATAATACAAAGGGATCATGCTGTCATTATGTCAAAAATATGCTTTTTACAAGGCTTCTTCCCAGGCTGAATTTTTCTAATTATTACATTCACCAGAACACCTGCATTAAGAAGGTAGAGCCCATTTATTGTGTAATTTTGCTTTGTCAGATAGTGCCCCATTTGTTACCTTTGGTGATCTATGAGCTCTTTGATCTATGCTATAGTATTATAAAAATGTACGTAGTGGTGTAAGAATAAAAAATGTACAAATTAAACAGCAATTGAAATAGTGTTTGACAGAAAAAGGATGGCAAAATGTTTTTTAAAAAATGTAGGTGAAGGATTTTAAAAAATCTAGTGAGGTTGGGAAGGGGACTTCACTTGAGGGAACAAAGGCAATTCAGTTAGGCCTGGTCTACACTACAAAGTTAGGTCAACATAAACTGCATTAAGTCGATTTAAAAATGCATGTGTCTATGCTACCAAGTCCCTTCTGCCGACCTAAGTGGCCTGTAAAGTCAACTTCTGTACTCCACCTCTGCGACAGGCGTAGTGCTTGATTTGACATCACCAGGTTGACATGGGGATAGTATGGACAGAATGTTGTGTAATTTGAATGACTTGGTCTCCAGGAGGTGTCCCACAGTTCTCCACTGTGACCTCTCTGGAAGCACTTGCAACTTCACTGCATGTCAGCCAAGTACACAGGAAACAGCGCTGATAAAGCCATGGGAACTTTTGAATTTTAATTTCCTGTTTGATCAGCTTGGAGAGCTCGCCAGAAGAGCTCATCATGGAGGCTCAAGGCCACAAATGCACTCCTGCATGAAGCTCATTTTGCAGGGACAGTGCATGACTGGACTAAGAGCCATTAAAATCATTCTCATTCTGCTTTTGCCTCTTGATGCCATGTTGGATTGTGCTTCATTTTTCCTGACTTCTCCAGGAATGTCTCCAATGATTATAATTAAACGTTCCCTCAAGTGATGCTTTGTTCCAGCTGTGTACAGTTGCATCCACAACTTCCTAAGTTTTATTAATTTTGAATAGAGACGTTTCCATGGAGAGACTCCTTTAAGGTTGCTACTCTAAATTATTCAGTAGCCACTGACTGGGGTGAAAAGAAACAGCATGCTAGGGGACCATCACAATAAGAGAAGCAACAATATATGAAATGCGAAAGAACTTAGAAACATAATAAATACCACATACACATGCTGTATAGCGAAAAAAATTCAGGGATACCCTGGGGCTTTCAAAGTTAGCTACATATGCTGTATTTTGAGTTCAGATATAATCTGTTGTGATAGGTCACATGAAGTTTTCTTTTGCCCCGATTGGATAAATCTACACTATAATTTCAGGGACATCAAACCAGCTCCAGAAAAACCATTTTCAGTTTTTGTTTCAAAGGAAGTTGCTCTAATTTTGTTGAGTTCTCTCATCTAGCTGGAAAAGTCTGAGGGATGGAAAAAAACTACCCATCATTTCCTCCCAGCCCTTAGGTCTCTCTGACTTTAGCAGGCAGTGGCAGGAACAGTTAATTACCTTCTGCATTTTTTCACCTACTGGGAACTCTTCCCTTATTACATTGGGTAATTGATAGTGCTTGCTATAGTTTAGATTAGAAAACCGTTTCCATCAAAACTCCTCTTTCTATACATTCATAGTTTTCCAAAAACTCATCTTTTGGGCTGAAACATTCCATGCTTGATGTCTTCATGGAGGAGTAAATCAACCTCAAAGCTTGGGAAAGATGGCTGAGAAAAGTTTAAAGGATTGAAATTTGGCTATTACACCTTTGCAGTAGAATATTTGATGTAGTTGGAGTGGACACATAGAAAGATGCCCTGCATGAACATACCTCTTGAAAGTGCAAAGGTCAATATTGACAATAGAAACTGGTTGGGATTAAGCGTTAACCCTCCACCCTGCCTCCCATCCTTTTTTCTGTCCACCTATTGTATTGTTTCTTGGAGGATTGTTTTGATATCTCAGTTGTGTCGTCTAGATTGTGAATTCTTTGGACTTACAGTGTTGTTGTAGCCAGGTGGGTCCCATCCATTTCAGCTGCCAATGAGCATCCATGCAATGTTGGAAGGGAGTAATACTGAAGATATTGCCTTTCATCCTACTAATGCATAGACTTGGTAATGCCAGGCTGCTTACCAGGGCTCTATGCCAGCTGCAATTAATCTTTCTTCACTTTTTTTTTTATTGAGACTCCCTGTATGTGTTTCACTATCTGCCACCCTCTCCATTGATCATCTTTTTTTATCCCTTATCATTTTTATGACTTTGTTATCATTTATCATCTTCTCCAGTTATCATTTTCCCCAAAACTCCCAACCCTTCCCCGAGGAGAACAGAAGCTCTATAATATCTGAGGTTAAGCTGAACTTTTCAACCCATTGTATTTTTAAGTGGGTTCAAAATTGGGACCGTCCCTGTTAACTACCCAAATAGAAATTCATCAGGGCTTGGAAATTAACTACCCTGTTTTTGTGCAAGCTACTATAGGATCTTTAATGACCACAGCTTGACTCTACCTTAAGTTTTGTATCTGAATAACTCTAGCAGCACAGTGTCCCTTGTCAGCAAGTAGGGCAGTGCTGGTTTAAATTCTCTGAGGAGGGACTCTCCTTTTTCTGCCTAGCACAATGGGCTCCTGGTCCATGACTGAGGCTCCTAGATACTAAGATAATAACATTATTATTATAACTAGTAATAATAATTGTATGTATTTATTAGTAATGTTATTGTTGTTGTTAATACTAATAAAGTCTTAGGTGGAAGGATACCTCATAATGAATTGCTAATATCATGTTTTGTATTCATTTTTATAACAAATTCCTTTAACATATTTATATATAATTAAAACCAGTTATATTCTCGTTATATTCAAGAAACTGGCACCTGTTGCTATTTTCCTATTCTTGTACTTATTCTTGTATCCTATTCTTACGAAAGCTAGGTATAAAGAGATTTAAAATTGTTTTGTTAGGAAATGAAAGTGGAAAGACATTTCAAAAGTAGCTAAAAATCAGCTTTATTAGCAGCATGGAGTGTGAAAGATCCCAAAAGAGAATCTATTAAAAATAAGTCTTTTAAGTTGTACCAGGGATGTAATTGAGCTCCCTGCCATTTATGGATATTGAATCATTCAGCATTTATATGGGAGAGTGTAGTGAGGCGGGTGAAGCAGAGCAGGGCTGAGGAAAACGGCAAAAGGAGCTGTGGAGCTCCAGCCTGGCATCTCCGCAGTCCTTGGTGAAGGCCTATGGAGGTACTGGGCCTGCAGAGGGGCAGCCCAGGAATGAGCAGAGGCAGCTGGTCCTGATCCCTTGCCAATGATGAGTGGCCATTACAGACTGCAATCTGCCCCAGTGAGTGAGGGCAAGATGATGACTGGCAGTAGCCACTCAGGCAAGGTTGGTTTAGAGGGTTGGGGGTTCCTCTGGGAGTGTGAGGGTACTACTGAGGCAGAAACCTGAGGCAAAGGGCACCGGGGTCTGGGAGGGACGTGGGGGCCCTAAGGCAAGTGAGACATCGGCCACCAGGAGTCGCTCTGAGTGCTGGAGAGCTAATTCTCAAGACAGTCAGCAGGAGGTGCCACACTGGTGAGTCTTCGCTTCACTACCGAAAGCTACGTCTAGGAAACTACCTGGCAAATTACATTCCTTGTGCACAAAGTTTTACAGCAGCACCACTTCTTCCACTAGCATAAAAATACATTGTTAAGCAACTTTTCTTAAACTTTTCCCAAAACATAACCCCCCCCATATTAGAACTTGTTTGCCTGAAAGACAATGGGCTAGTTATAGCATAAATAATATTCATCTGTGAATCACAGCGCAATAATCCGATCAAAAAGTTTTGATAGCATCATAAAACACATGAAGCTTGAGTGCTTGGTGCACTTACTCCTTCATGGAATTATAGCTCCATAATTCAAATTTTCATTTGTTTTTAATTTTCTACAATACACAGATCTATCCAGTCAGGGGGATTATTTTATTTGCTCTCAGTTGTGATTTAAATGAGTGTTAAATCAAAATCCATATTTCTTTTGCCATCTAATACATTTTCCCTACTTCTTACTTGTTGCTAAGTTAAAATGCCTTACTTTTTTCCAGTCAAAGTATCAGTTCTGTGGGTAGGTGTGAGACTGCTATTGTTAAGAATGCTAAGATTGCTAATAGCTGGTCAACTGCTCAGTGGGGGCAACAGTAGGGTATACTGGGGTTCAACACCTTTTGCACTGGAGGATATCCCATGAGAGATCACTTCCTTTAATTTTCAAGAAGCCCTTGGTATATCCATAAGATAAGAGACATTTCTTTTGGAAATGGTTGCAGCATATCTAATACTCTACTGCAGGTATAATTTTATATGAAACAAAAGGGAACAGCAAAGCATGAACAGAATATTTTTCACAATATGCAGTTTTATATTTGAAAAGCATTTGGGCAGGATATTAGCAGACAGGATGTCATGTCTTACATACAGCCCTGAATGGGTGTTATAAAATTTGTTATGGAAGGTGTTTATCTGATCTGTTGTTTTAGATCCAAAAGATAATTCAGAATCAAAACAGAAATGGGGTACATGTACAACACAGATTGCAGCTCAGACATCTCCCTAAAATAGGCCAAACCTGAACACTGAGCCCTATCACCCTGAATTCTTGGAAATCGTGGAACTTGGTCTAGATTTTGAACCTTCAGGTTTGGATCTGGAGTTATGGTTCTAACCATTATAAAGATTGTGCACTGGAGCTACTGTTTGGATCTGTGATTTTGATTTAGGACAATGTCATAATATGTCTACACTGCAATAGGGATGTGACTGCAGTATGTGTGGACCCGAGCTAGCTTTGATCTGGTTCGATCAAAGGTATCTTGAGTAATAAGACGAGTGAAACTGTGGTTGTTGTTCCAGTATGTATCTATGACCCCAGGCAACCAGGGCTAGATTTTGCTTTGCCTTGACAGCTTCATACCTATAGGCTGAGGGGCAAGAGTGTCTTCTAGACTGACAACTTTTACCACCCAACTTGAGAAAAATATTGACATGGAGGCTCTAAGACTCGGAGAAGGATGTAGGCTGATATTGTCAGAATTTGTCTTCCTGTTAGTACAGGGATTGTGGAAAGGTGGCAATGGGTGGCCGTCTTGGTTAATTAAGATGAAGGGGGAAGCATATTTTTAAGGAGAAGCATAATGGTCTGTCTTTTCTGAGCCCTGAGGGCTTCGTGCTGAGAAAGCACAACGCTGGTGAAGGCTCAGCTCTGAGTATTGCAAGTGGGGACAGTGAGTGAGTGATTTTTTTTTTTTTAAAAAAAGGACAGGGAGCCCTGAAGATCTTTAGGCCTGAAGGTGGTGACCCAGTTGCATGTGTGGAAAGAGGGCTCCTTGTGCTCCCCTCCTGTTTCTTGGCTGGGGCTGCCCAGGGTATGACAAGCCTTACAGGTGGTTGACAGACCACATTAATTAATAGGCAGCAGGTTTAAAACAACCATAAGGAAGTTCTTCTTCATGCTACACATAGTCTACTTGTGGGTTCAAAAAAGAATTAGACAAGTTCATGGAGGATAGGTCCATCAATGGTTATTAGCCAAGATGGTCAGGAATGAACCTCATGCTTTGGGTGTCCCTAAACCTCTAACTGCCAGAAGTTGAGAGTGGACAACAGGAGATAGATCATTCGATAATTGCCCTGTTCTGTTCAGTCCCTCTGAGGCATCTGGCACTGACCAGTATTGGAAGGTAGGATACTGGACTATATAGGCCACTGGCCTGACACAGTATGTTAGGAATTAAAATGCTTTTCTTAAAATGAAAATAATTAGGGACTGATAAGAGAATGGCAGCAAGTACTTCTTGCAATCAGTGAAGACTTAAAACAACCAATAATAGACCAACCGGTTGTTTTGTAGAGGTTTATAGACTTGTCAATAGTCTTGCGCTCATCTCTAAAATGGATGTTCTTTTAAACATCGCTTGCTTTCTTAATATATCTCATTAGTGTTCTGTCATATCTGCAGGGCTGTTACTTCAATGGAAATCATTGTCTGAAACATACTGCCTTAAATACAAGTGAGCTGAATAAATATTTGCTGATTAGAACATTCCGGTTCAACAACAACAGATATTTTGTAAACATTTTTACTAACTTCATTTTAAAAGGCATCTTCATTATGTATCTTTAAAAACAAAACCCACGCATACTTAGAAAACTTAATGGATAGGTTGGGAAATATCCTTTGACAAACTATCTATGAATGTAGTGCATCTGCTCTTACTTACTCATTTTTTAATTATCTGCCTCCAAAATGAAATATGCATTTCATGTAGTGATGGGCAAAGGAAGTGACGTGTGTTAGGTGGAAATTTTCAGAGTTACAAAGGGAAGCTATGTGCCTAGCTTTCATGGAGTATAGGCAGAGCTGGTGGCAGTATCTAGAGTTAAGGTTGCCCAGTATTTTCCATTATAAGACTTTATTTTCAGAGGTGCACAACTCTTCAAAATTTTAATGGTTGGACCTAAAATTTTGCATGCCAGGTGTCTGCCTGAGATTGAATCTATCTGGGAAGTTTCAGCGAAAATGGTTCAACCATTTCCAGGAATGAGAATTTGTTGAATTTGTTGATGTCCATGTTAAAAAAAATATTCTTCTAACTGTTTTGGTGAGAAGTTCTAATCCCTACATGCTTTGAATTAGGAACCTGAAACTTGGTGAGGGTGTCTCCCTGATGTCAGGAATGTGCCTTTTCACATCCCTGTGAAAAATTGCCCGAATATAGCCAAGTTATACACTCCTGAAAAATCAGTTTGCACATTTAAGGGCTGGAGAAAATGCTTGATGGTGAGAGAAAGAAAAGAGCTAAACTGGTTTAGTTTATCAAAAAAAAAAAAAAAAAAAAAAAAGAGGGAGAGATGAAGATGTGGCTTGATTACAGTGTATAAGTACCTTCATGGGGAAAAAACACTGAGTAATAAAGTAGTCATTAATCTAATAGAGAAAGTCATAATAAGAACCAAAGACTGGAAACTGAAGCCAGACAAATGCAAATTGGAAATAAGGCATACGTTTTTAACACTATGGTTGAGTAACCATTGGAACAAACTACCAAGGAAAGAGGGATGGATTCTCCATTTCTTGATGTCTCCAGATCAAGACTCGGTTACCTTTCTGAAAGATATGCTTTAGGGGCAAGTGTGTGAAATTTAAGGGTCTGTGATATACAGGTGGTCAGACTAGATGATCTAATGGTCCTTTCTTGTCTTTAACCCTGTGAAACATGCTCAGAAGAGATTAGCTAAGGGTTTGTTAGCTAAATTCTGTGAAGATTCTGTCTACCTGGAGAATGATGCTTTTCCTCACAGGTCCTATGCATGACTGGACTACGCATCCCCATAGAGTAACTGAGCATGCTCCAGCCATGAGTGTGGTGGCTGAACAGGACTTTCCCTTCTGTTGCTACATCTGGCTGATGTGGACTGTTGTCATGCCAGGCACAGGAACTGAAAGCAGGGAGACGGTGGTCTTCAACTCCTTCTGCTGGCACCTAGGTAGTGAACAGAAGGAGGCAGTTGCCAGAGAAGGGTGAGAATGGTGCGAGGAGGATGAAGAAATGCAAAAAAGGGGGCAGTTCAGAGCAGGAGCTGTGATGGAGGAAAAGGAACAGGAGTGGTGACTGCAAGGAAGGACAGGAAGGCTGGCACGTGGGCAGGAACAGAGGAAGGGACAAGAGTGAGGTACAGAGACCAGGGAGAGAACATCTGGGGCATGAGTAGGAGGGAGGACAGAGGCAGGAACTGGTTGGGGAGAAGGACAGGGAGAGGCTGGAGAAATGTGGCCCAAAAGTCTATAATCACTAGAAACACTCCCCTTCAGAACATGGGGATTCCTGACTTTCAGCATTCCTTTGCTATCAGCAAATAGCTCTAACACCTACTGACAAAGTGTGTGTGTGTCACCTCCTCCAGAGGCAGGTATACCTAAAGAATACATGTTTGCTGCTGCTAGCAGCTACTCAATTAATTAGCTCAAGTGGTAAAGGACTGTGCTGTGAATATGAAGGTCCCAACCTTGCTGATGACCCATGTGGGGGAAGAGTGATAAATATAGTTCCATGCAATAGAATTTCAGTTTCCTTTTATAAAACTGGGACTTAATCTGGTTTATGTAGTGACAGAAGCAGGGACCTGTCGGAAGAGGAAAGGCCGGTTTTGTGATTAGGCAGTTGAATGCAGTTCTGAGGAACTGGATTCTTTCCCTTTTTCTGTCACAGAATTCCTGTGTGATGCTGGACAAGACTCTGAAACCAAACTTTTCACTGTCTGCTGTGTGTTCTTCATTTCCTGCGTGTCCAGCTCAGGGTTTGACTTGCAGAGATACTAGAGCACTCAGATCTGCAACTGAGATCAGTGGGAGCTCTGCTCTGAACATATCAGATAAGTACTCTGAAAAATCAGGCCTCTGGTTTCTTAAACTGGGCACCCAAAATTAGTTGATATTTTATCAATGTTTGTCTTAATCTTTGTACCTCAGTTCTGCATGTGTAAAATGTAAAATGTTAGGTGTGAAACCTAACCCCACTGGGATACCGTGAGATAAACTGATTAATGTTTATGAAGCACTAAGATACCGTGGTTAGGACACTACAGAAAAGCACAAGAGGAAGTTAATAATTCTGTATTCAGTATAAGGTTTATATGTTATGCAGCAAAGGAATCATGGGACCACACATTGAATAAGGAGGATAAAAAGAAATATTGAATAGCCACCTGTTTAATGAGCACTATTCATTCTGTGCACAGAATGAGTCAGGAGTCCTGATATAATCATGTACGTAAAGACTATATCATAATGCATATGCACAAAGGAGCTGAATGAATATGTTTAAAGTGCCACTCCCATTGACTTAATTTGCAGCTGTGAGCGCTCGGCACTTCTGCAAATCAGCCTCCAGAGACTCAAGATGGGCATCCGCAAAATGAAAAAAATATATGATCATATAATTAAAGATTCTGTCTTAATTCCTATGCCCAAAAGGACTGAAAGAAGGTTGTACTGATTTTGCAAGCTTAATATTATTTTAATTTTCTTAGCATATGCACAATGTGCCTCAGATGGCACATGACCAGGATTCATCACTGAATTTAGTCCTCTGGTTGTATCATTAGCTTACCTGGCTCAGGCCAGATACTGACGGGAAGTGTGATGTGAACACTGATCCATGCCCCCATTGTAATGCAGACTGTTATTAATGTAATACTACATATAATCAATATAACTGATAAGGATATTGATCATTATCAATTGATATTCATATTAAATGGGAGCTGGGCACCTAATTGCTCATAACCTTGGACCTAAGTCATTTTTTCCTCCAAACTTTGATGGAAGTGTTAGGGAATTTTGACTATCCTCCCCATTAACAATACTTGAGGTACAGAGAGTTATATAAGACACAGGATTTGATCTGCCATACTTACATAACCCACTGGTCTGTGTGTGTTGGGTGTGGCCATCTGTGCCCAATCCACAGAAGATGTGAGTTTGTTACATCTTTTCATTACAGAGCTTGACACTTTTGGTCAAGGTGTAGAGTCATGTTCTTTTAGTTTGGGAGGTCTCTGGTCCAATCCTTGGCATTAGCCAAGATAGTAGATGGCACTCTTACTCGTATTAAAGGGCACACTACTTATGAAATACTTCAATTGCCCCTACTGTAGCCAATAGAAAAATTCTCATGGATTTCAACAGCGTCAGGATTTTTACCCATTTATCCAGTAGAACTGTACACAAACAGAGATATTATTCAGTGCAAATCTGTCAGAATCAGGCCCGTAGTGATTATTCTGTTACTTACAAGAACTCTGTAAACTAGTTATTTGATCATCCTCCAGGGTACACTCTAGAGTTTATGTGGGCCTGGTTCTCTGCTGGCCTACACCTTGTGTAATCATTTATATCAATGTGGAGTTCTTGCAAAATTCTTCCATTCTGACTTGGGAGGGTTTTAAATGTACTATACACTCACTCTGCCTGGATTCAGTGTACTTAGTGCAGGAACTCTTCTGTGGTACACTTAGCTCTGTGAGGATCAATGGTTATATCATAGAAGCTGTCTCTGAGCTGACTGGTGGTGCTCGACTCCTACTTTGCCTCAGACCCTGCCTCCACACCACCTTTTCCTGCCCCCATCCCACCCCCATCCTGTTCCCTCCTCCCCATCCCTGCCAGCACTTCCTGAATGATGCTGAACAGCTAATTGCAGCAGGCAGTAGACTCTGGGAGGGAAGGGAGAAGCTGATTGGCAGGGCCCACTGATTGGCAGGAGGAACTGGGCGGAGGGGCAGGACTGACCTGGGGGGCTGCCGGTGGGTGCTGAGTACCCACTATTTTTTTTATGTGGACGCTTCAGCGCTGGAGCACGTACAGAGTCATCGCTATAGAATGGTTTTCAATATAATCAGGAGAGCACCAGGGTTGTGTTCTCTCATCTGTGTTATTTAATATTCTAATAGACTGTTTGATGACAAGTTGATTGAGCCCAACTAGGAGCTGTGAAGTTTAGTATGCAGATGATATTACCTTAGTCGGTGAGACTATTGACCAAATATAGCTAATGGTGAAAGAGCCTCGAAAAACTGCAGAATCTATGGGACTTAGGATCAATGGTGATAAACCAAAAGCTACGCATGCCTCCTATTAAGTGGAAATGAATGACCTGCCAATGCTGCATGTAGATGGCAATGACATTGAATGGATGGATTATTTTATCTATCTGGGTAGTTGATTGACAGTAGGAGGTTCTATTTTCCAAGAAGTCACACCTTGGATTGGTCTTGGTCAATTTATTTATATGCACAATACTACTCTGAGTCTTTTTCCTTTCTAAAATACATTACACATCCAAAGTTTGATTGAGCAGCTGAAGTCAGCTAAGAGAAGTGTATAACTTGCAAAGTGTAAAGTAGGAAAACATAGAGAAAGATGCAGCATGATGTGTAGGTTAGAGCTGGCTAAGAAAGATCTATTAGTAGCAGACCACAGCCACACTGCGATAATTCTATTCTCAGCTACAATGGTAGAGTTGAGGCAACTGTTTTGCAAAAGATGTAGCATGTAAAAATGACAACGGAGGAAGAAACATTGGAGACAATGAGGCCATTCATAATACAGAAATTGCTGTTATCTCAAATAGCCCAAAGTCAAATGATCAGATTAAATAATAACAATAACATTAAGACTGTTATGAAGAAAGACTGATAGTGCACAGGCTTATTACTACCACCGGTAACCTAAAAGTGCACATCACTAGAGAGAAGCTTCATATTTCTCGATCCAAGAGAGAGAATAATTCAGGGGATGGTTTTTAATTTTACAGGGGAATAATGGATTTACTAAAACAGCGTAATTTTCTTTTGCAAATACCATAGAAGATTCTCTGATATATATTTTTCCTTGCCCTTTGTGTTGACATGGTGCCTTGATCAGTCATATGTACTCGAGTTTATTCCCATTTCTCTTGAACTTGAGTCTTTAACCAAGTGCAAAATGATGCTTCAAGCCTTCTAAAATGCATTACATAATTACTGAAATTAAACAGAGACCATTAATTTTCCCACTCTCTGGCTTTTTCACTATCAGATTTAGTTAATATGGCATTATCTAGGTTTGGTTCCTATATGCTTTATTTTGAGAGGACAGGGAATATTTATTACCTATTGAGCTTTGAGATAGTTATCAAATTCAAAAATTAACCACTGAATAAATGTGTAGCTAAACTTATATGGGTTCTTCAGCACCTATTGCCTTATTCACTAGATGGCATTATAAAATTTTACAAACATACAAACTCAAACAACCAAATGGCTCCTTAGTTGCAAAGTCCCAAACCTTTCATGTGATAAGAATGATTTGTTCAGTTACTCTGCTCTGGCTGCTATAGCTAGGCATAGCCAGTGCTTCCTCTCATTGGCACAGAAATCCTGTAGGTTTCCACAGAGAGGATAGGTTACAAAGTGTTAACATGTGCACTTAGCATTCACCTGCTGAGGGCACAGTCTACATTAGCTGGCTCTGAGGATGGTTGGACACATTTCCCAATCTGCAGACCATGCCCCCTTGAGGACATAATGCACATGTTATTTAGACCCAGCATCTACCATGCTGAGGTGCATTATCTACTCCTGAGGGCATTCTGTGCCAAAAAATTAAAAACTCTGCACTATTTTTAAAATTCTGCAAGTTTTATTTGTCAATAAAAAAATTAGAGGCTCCAGCATGGCTGTGGGGAGCACAGGCCACTGGCTGCATGAAGGTGGGATGTCACCCTGCAGCCTCCCACCCCTGTACTCCAGGACACAGACTCAGCAGTGAGGCTGAACCCAACCCTGACAGCACACAAGGCCTGGGCCTACCCTAGATATATGCTGGGGTCCTGCCACTGTGCACCGCAAGGAGGCTCTACCAGGCAGGATCCAAGTGTGGAGTGAGAGGATTCTGTGTGGGGCAGTGTGGCTGCATGCAGCTCATTGTGTGAGAAGGTACCATTGTGGGGGGACCTGGATACACAGATCATGGGGAGAGCAGTTCCAGGTGCAGGGGCAATGAGACTCTGCAGGGTGAAGGTGGTGGGGGCTCAGTAGAGGGATCTGGGAGTCTCAGTGGGGGTGGGGTCTGGATGATGGGGGAGTGGGGCTTGGTGGCAGTTTTGGATGCAGCTGACTGGGGGTCTGGATGTGGGTGCCCACAGTGGTGCATAAGTACAGGAAGCTCAGATGGGTGTGGTCTGGCTGCTGGGGTGGGGGTCCAGAGGTAGGGGATCTGCATGCAGGGGTGGAGGTTGGGAGGGCTAGGCAGATTCTGGTTATACAGGGTGATGCTTGGCAGGGGTGTCTGGATGCAAGGGGGTTGGGCTGATGGGGGTGCAGCTCCCTGTACAGTGACCCTCCTCCCCCCACCCCACCCCACCCCACAGCTGAGGAGTGATGGGGGGGGGGTAGGAAGCAGGGGAGGATCATAGAATATTAGGGTTGGAAGGGACCTCAGAAGATCATCTAGTCTAACCCCCTGCTCAAAGCAGGATCAATCCCTAATTAAATCACCCAACAGATTTTTGCCCCATATCCGTAAATGCTTCCCCCAAGGATTGAACTTACAACCCTGGGTTTAGTAGGCCAATGCTCAAACCACTGAGCTATCCCTCCCTCTAAAAGCTTCCTGCAGTTGGGAAAGGTTTCTGATTGTGGATCTGACACAGCCCCAGCCACTCCTTGCAGGGGAAGAGGAAGTCCCATCCTCTCCTGCCTCCAGCTCAGATGGACTAGCAATTGATCCCAACTCAGGGTAGGAGCCACTGGCTGGGGTGTCCTCAGCCCCATAGTGAGTTCTCTCTCCTCTGGGTGCCTGAAACAATGTACCTGTGCTGTTAGGGAGTGGTGCATGATGGCTCTTGCATCTTCCCTTTAATTCCCAGTCAGAAAGTCATTTTCTGCGGGGAAGCAAATAAATCTGCAGGGGACATGAAGTCTGTGCATGTGAGGTGGCGCAAAATTCCCCAGGAGTAATTACCAAAGAATTGTTCCTTGCCACTTGCATGGGGAAAAGTGGCTCTCTACTTTCTAGTCTCCTTGGCATGAAGAAGTGCAACATGGAGCATGTATGATCCCTTAATCTTAGTATAGGGCAGCTATTTTATTTCTATTTATGTTATTAACGGAACACTCCCCATCTTAATTCATTAATGTCCTGGGAATTAGAATCTTCCTTTCATGTCAGCATTGTAAGTGATCCTTCCTGAATGACTCCAGGGCACATACAGTACTTTCTACGCTGACTCATGAGAGATGTTGCAACCACATGAAGCTTTAGTTATGACCTAGACAAATCATGCAAATACATTCAGATGGATGATTGGCGAATAAAATTCAGCACAGACCAACAAAAGATGAAAGGCAATGTAATGCCTAACAACCTGTGGGAATGATTAGAGCTTGTTGAAATAGTCATTAAGAATAAATTGCCTGACATACTTATCCATGTTTTTTTTTTAAATTGGTGAATTGTTTGTGAGCAGATCCTAATTTCTACAAAAGTAGTAGTTATTGTTCACAGGAATTTGATGCATAGTTTCTGAGAACAAACCTCAGCCTATGTATGGTTTTGTCTGTTGAATGCCCCTACTTAATCTCTTAAGTGGACGATATTCACCTTGCTGCTGGAAATGAACTCAAGGCCTATGCAGCACTTAATTGTCACATAAGCCTTTGTGCTAGGCCTTCTCCTAAGGATGAATTTAATCCAATGTGCAATCTCACCTAAATCACATAGAGGGGCTCCAGTGATTCAAACTATTTAAACAGAAGAATAATAAAGGATTAATGACACATTTCCAGTGCAGTTTTTGTCCAACTCATTATGCATGTGAAATGTTCCCAATTCTTCAGTTGGGCATACTTTTTAAGTATTTCAGTGAAAAATTACCAATTGTTTAGCATATTTTTGCCATTTCAACTAGTTCCACTTTCAGGATTTATATGCATTTATATAAACAGAGTGGCATTCATCTAAATACTTGTGAATATCAAATAATATGACACCGGCTAGAACAGCAAAGTGATCTCTCCATGATTTTTCACACAAATATTTGCAAATTACTTTTGTACTATTCAATCTGCTCTGATATGAATACTCCTGACAGTCCATAGAGGGCAGGTGAGGATAATAAAGGAAAGGATAGACTGTGCAGTCAGTATGTGAGAATTTGACATGGGTCCATTTATCATATGGATCTAAGCCAGATGTTCTATATACCTACAGATTTATATTGTCGTCATCAGTCAAGTTAGGATTTATTTTTTTAAAATGCATTAGGAAGTTCCTTTTTCAGATAAGGAAAGGATAACATTGGTAAAGGTTGCCTCATAGATTAAGGCTGACGTCAAATATTAAATTGTGCAATCGAGGTTTATCTAAAGGACTAGTGTTTACGTTTTTCCCCCTCTTTTGTATTGTACCCATAACTGTTTTATTATACTGCCATGACAGATGAGGCTTTAATAACTCAGCCATTCATTTTGGATTGAATATGGCATACGGTGTCTTAGCCTAAGCAGTGTATAGTTTTATCATTTTCTGTGGTGGAATTTGCATTCATGTCAAGTTCAGACAAGGCTCCTAAGATCTTGTTTTTATATTCAGGGGTTACAAAATTTGCAGGTGTATGTAGATGTATTGTATCAGTCTTCTGAATGTGGAAGGAACAGTATGTATCTTTTCTGCTCTTCCCAAATGGCAATAGGACACTTTGGAACAATGTGAGGCAGGGAGTCAACAGAGTTGTCAAATCCAGTCATTCAGGTGTATTAAATGCTTCTGGCCACATGAATTATGGGAGGGAAATCTGATCTGGTTTGGAATTTTGTAACAAACCTCAAATGTAGGTCTACTTTGTGGAAAGGCTCCTAATCAGGTTTCAGTTATTTTGCTTTTTGAATTATTGAATTGGTTTAAATGCTAAGATGTAGATAAAACTCAGTGGGCACAAATCTTTGCAATTACATTCTTACCACCATCCCAATCACCCCCAAAAAAGCTTTGACTGAATCCTTTCTGTCCGTCCTCATTCTTAATCTTGCCCTAAAAGTTTCCAGCTTCCTGGTTGGCTTGGAAAGTGTTTTGCAGGACTCTTCTAGGAGACTTTTGGGAGACTGTATAGATTACCTAATATTTTTTTATTTCTCAGTTCTGAGTCTGTGATTACTAGTTAAGATTGCAGTGTTCTGAAGAAAACACCAGGCACACTACTGTATCATTGTTTAATACTCCTTTGAAACTATTAGTGTTCTTGTGTCTTTCTTCAGGAGGAAAAATATAAATAGCGAAAGTATGTTAATCTCATGTGTGTGTCCAGTTGATGACTGCTCCAGAAAAAACTGCCAATAAATTAATATCTTTATATTCTAAACACATACTAATTAATTTTAATTTGTGTATAAATGTCAACATTTATTCATTGCAGATGGTAGACTTTCACACACATATCAAAAATACAGACAGGTATATTAGTATTGCAGAATAGATTAAAATAGAGTTGTTGTCTTCCTGAAAGTTGTCATTTCATTATTGGAACTGAAGTACTAAATTCATGCATATGCACATATCAGCATCAATACAGACACAGAGTGTTCTGAGAAAAGTCATTTGGCAATTGCTAATAAGTTAATCAGTGATGAAATATTCCAGCAGTTTCCCGCAACCCCTGCTTTATTGTGAATTACAAACCTATCAGCAGCTGCTCAGTTTATCAAACTCTGTTCTCAAACAAATCCTCTAGGCTGAATAAGTAGCTATATTATTAATTCACTTACCAAAAGAGGTTTGGTATTCGTATTCTTTATATATAACTGGAGATTGGGAACTGGAATCATCCTCATCTCTTCCCCTCTGCCCTTTCCCAAGGATTAGAGATACTAACTAATGAGACTCTTCTGGGGGGCAGCATTGTCCTGATGGGCAACTGTCAATGACAGTAGTCATATGATAGCACTGATATGATGGGAGGGCTCAATCGTAGGAAACCAATCAGAAGTTCTATTAGTGTTAATTGTTTTTAGAGATCATTGTAATACCTAAGATGTGCTGGGTTCTTGCCAACGTTCACTGAATCATAGAAATGTAGGGCTGGAAGGGACCTCAAAGGTCATCTACTCCCACCCCATGCTGAAGTAGGACCAAATATATCTAGAAGGAAGAGAAAACCTTTGTCCTGAAGAACATCCAATACGACAATATTATCTTTTTGTCAAACCAGCATGTCACTTTTCTTTACTTTCTTATATCTTATTTCACTTGATGTTCTTTTGGGTCAAGTCTATAATGTCTCTACTTCTCCATATGTATATTTTTTTCTGTTGTGAATTCAGTCTTGCCTTTCATTTCTGCGATGCTGCCACCCAGCTCCACATTCACCCTAATTTACTCCATCTGTCTTTCTGTTAGTTCATGAATCTAACATAACTTCCTAGTTAGGATGAGCAAATTCAGCGCTTTGGCCCACTACTGTTAACTCTATTTTAATTCTGGCTCAGTATAGTTGCCCCTCTCCAATTTTCTTCTTTCCCTCCTGGGTTAGAAAATAGAATGTTGTTTATCATTGAGACCTATGAGGTTTGCATCTCACTACTGGAGCTTTAAACCAGCATTGCTTGCCATTGGAAAGCAGGGATTCTCAGCTTTTTAAAGGTGCACCCCTTGCCATGACGGATCACAAGTTTAGATATCAGACCTTGAAATCATATCAGTCTGATTACTAGGCAGCTTCAGTGACCTAATGTGATGTAAAGCACTAGTCTTTTTAAACTAGTTCTTTTCCTCAGAGCACTGCATCTTTTTCTATAAGTGTCTCTAGGTGGGGGCTCAAGTCATTTTATGTAGTTAGGAATTTTGCCTACAGTTTGACTTAGGGACTACTATTGTCACCAGAACCTGCCCTTCAATTCCATCTGAAAACCAGATTGGCTATGTTTACACTAAAAACTAGGGCTGTGATTTCCCTATTTGTGTACACATACTCACACTTGTTCTCATTGAGCTAGCACAAGAACACATGCAGTATAGCCATGGTCACATGGATAGCATCAGCAGAGGCACTGCTGAGCCATGCTGAGAACATAACCACAGGTTTAAGGTGGTACAGGAACAGGGGAATCACACCTCTGGCTCATAGTGTACACATAGCCATAGATGTGTTACAGCTAGATGTTCCAATGTTAGTAGCATTTATACCATATTTATACTTGAATCTTCAAAGTGCAGTCCAAATACCTCAGACACCTATTATCATTTCTCTAAAGTTGCAAAGACAATCTTTCCTACACTTATTTGGATGCTGATGAGTCTCACTTCATAGATACTGCATGGAAATCTGTGGTTATAAACTATTTCTGTTAATGGAATTTCTGATAATACAGGCTTGGTTTCCTTTTCCTTTACTGACCAATATATCCCCAGAATGAATGTTTAAAGCACATTGCTGATGTCATTCAAGAATTTTATTGTTGGGGTACATGATTTTAAACAGCTTCAGAATCCTTCCAGATCTTGTTCCTTCACAAATCAAAAACATAGTTTATAAATCTGACCCAAGCAGAAAAGCTTTCTCCAGCGTGTCTGACTGGCACAAGCAAAGGGTGACCTAGAGGGAGTTACCTGTAAATAAATTGAAAAATATTTATCAAGTCCATTTTTTTTCAAATGTGTTTCTAATTGAATTAACAAGGCAGTCATTTACTTAAAAGATTATCTAAGTGTCTCGGTTTCAGACCAATGTGACTAGTGCTTATCCTCTGACTGGGATTTGCATGACATTATACACAACCCTAGGGAGCAGTATTCCTCTTAATGCCACTGCATATTCCTAACAATAGTAACTAATGGAATGTGAGATGCAATAAGGAATAGCCACCTTACCTCTGAATTGTTCCTGCTGTTTAATTACAAAGCATAGCTTGAAATCCAGACAAAATGAGACACATTCTGCAATGAATAAGTGGGTTCACCCTCCTGGTTGTCAGCCTGAATTTGGCCCTCTATGACTTTACAATTTTTTTCTGGTAACCTTTTTTCCCTAGAAAATAACATCTGACACATTAATGCCTATTGTTTTCCCCCTCAAATGCACCATCTGCAGAATTATCCAAAGTCACAATTTTTCAGATATGAAAACATACTAGAAATTACCTTGCATTTCTGTATCTGGTTTAGTCATAAATCTGCATTAAACCTAAAATTATTTTGACTGGACGGCTATGGAAGCCACAAGAAGGTTTTATGACTCCTCACAGATGTTAGTGTCTGTTTTTAAAATCCTCCCCAAACACCTCGGCGTTCCTGAAACGTTCAAAGAATTTATGCGTCTCTTTCTTTTCCTTTCCTTCCTTCCAGTAAACACTTTGTGAGAACCCTGTCACCTGGATGATCTGTGCCTAAGGATTACATCTCTTCCTGAAGGCAAAATCCAGGAGGAGGAAGAGTGGTGGAATTGCTCTGGGTTATGGGAACCACTACCTCAGGACCATTGTGTAGCCAATTTCCACCAATTTTGCTGTATGCAGTATGACGGAGTCAGACCAGAAGGATATAGGAGAGTGCTAGAAGGCAGGTATATCAGCCTCAGGATGTACAGGTCCTTGTTCCCTGGATAGCCAAACAAAGGCTACTCCAGACCAATCAAGACACCTGGGGCCAATTAAGAACCTTCTAGAAAGGAGTAGAAACAGCTAGCCTGACTGGGACACCTGAAGCCAATCAGGGACTGGCTGAAACCAGATAAAAACCTCCCAGTTAGTCAGGTGGGCTGTGGGTGTCAGGAGCTGTGGAAGGAAGTTATGCTGTTGGTGAGACTGAGTGGTGAACAACATATCATACTGAAGGAAGGAGGCCCTGAGGTAAGGGTGAAGTGGAGTTTGAAGAAGCGGGGACTGCTGTGGGGAAGTAGCCCAGGGAATTGTATTGTGTTTTGTGGATAAAAGGTCAGCCATCTTAGCTGATACTATTAGGGTCCCTGGGCTGGAGTCCGGAGTAGAGGGTGGGCCCGGGATCCCCCCTTTTCCATCTTCCATACTGGCCTGTGATGAAGGTAACTCACTAGGTGGTGACTCTTGCCAATTATACTGAGAAAGGGAGGTCACTCTGGGGCCTAGATGAGTTTCTGAGGCCCCTAAATCTGCCAGGAAGCGCAGGACCCACAAGTACAGACTTGGAGCTTTGTCACAGCAGGTTCACTGTACGCAATATTGCCTGGCTGATTTTCCTTCACTCGTCAGTGAGAGCACATTCTCCATTCCTTCAGCCTTGCAGCTCAGATTCCAACTCTGTTTCTGTGAAGACTTCAGGAGATCTAAAGTCTTGGTACAGATAATCCTCTCCAAATTCACTTTCCTAACCCTCCTCTTTGGTCTGTGTTGGAAATCACATGTGAAAAACCCTCAGGCTCAGTATTTCAGCACTACTGCTCTTGCCTAAATCACTAAGTTCAGAAGAGCTCAAAACTAATTTATAGTGGGATAAGAGGTGTGATTTAACCAAACTTTTTCAAACCATGAAAAGGTTGAATGTTGATTTTGGATGAAGCTTCAGATCAGTTCTTCTTTAGGTTCACCTTCCCTACTAACAACTCAATGATGACAGTGCAGCAGAAGTTTGCACTAAGTTGTTGTCCTGGGATATTAAAGCAATGCACTGACTTCAGATTGTTTGGGATTTCTGTTGGTGGTGAGACTGTTACTTCTATTTGTGACTTCCTGGTGAATAAGGTTGTATTTATTATTTAAACTTCATAAACTAATGTTAAGATTTTAAATGAACAAAAAAGTATACAATACTCATTTACATGTTTGTAGCAAGTCTGAATCTGATTTCACTTCTATGGTATAAATCAGGCCTGGCACGGTGGCGTGCGCCTGTAATCCCAGCTGCTTGGGAGGGTAAGGCTGGCGGTTTGTTCAGGGATTCTGAGCTGCTGTGCACTATGTTCCTTGGGTGTCCGGTGCTACTGACAAGCTTGCCCAGTGGGTAGCTGGAGGACTGGCTAGAACAACATGTCTGACATGTGATCGGCACTCTCTCTGATCGATCAAGGTGGCGGTATAAATCAGAATTAACTCTTTTAATTAAAATTAAATCAGTGTGGTTGGAGCTGTGTGCAACTGGTGGAAGTCAGAGTCAGACTTAGTACCTTTAAGAACATAAGAATTGCCATATTGGAACAAAAGAAATTGCAATATTCATATTGACTTTCAAGCTGGGGCAAATACCAGATAATTCAGAGCAAACTTGTAAATTCCAAGAGTTGTAATGCACCTTCTCTCAAAACTGTACCTAACTGTGCAATACTATTTCATGATATTGGAGTATTTCTTCCTGATCCCAGTAAATCATCAGCCAATATCCTGATGTGTAAGAATTCTTACCTCTTATCTAGAGTAACTGCAGGCCCAGGCTGTTGTGTCCTGAAGATGCTCAATGAGGAGAGGTAGAAGATCAACGGTCCCTCACCCAGATGTGCTGTGGGGTGGGGGAGGTATTTTGAAGTGATGGGTTCTTGTGAAGAAGGAGGGTCCTTCATCTGCTTTCCTCTGGCTTCTCTATGGGCTATGGTAGGGGCATGAAAATTTTCCCCTTTCCCTTAAGGCAAGAGTGTTCCTGGGTTCAGACCTTCTGCTCCTCCTCCCCTGTATATAGTAGAGTGCCATATAATATTTAGGTAATATTAATGGAGTCAAATAGCACCAATATTCATGCCTGTTGGCAAATTTATATAATTTGTACAATGGTGTGAATAGTATGTAACGCGTGCAGTGGCACCAATAAAAGCTTGATTTGAATTTGTAATCTTTTTCCAGTATTTAGTAGACTGGTGATGTTAATATACCAGATTTTAGGGGGACTGTATTTGGGTTTGTAGCATTTTAATGGAAACTAGACTGCAAAAACTGCCAAGACAATAAGGCTTCTTAAAATAAAATAATAAGGAAAAGATCTGCAAGGAAGAACCTAATTCAATCAGAGGAAGAATCTTTAAGTGATGCTCAAAAAGAGTAGCCTCTCAGAGCCAGAAAATAAGTTCATGATGAATGATTATGTAAGATAGAGTCAAAAAGAAAAAAAGGACAATATATGTGGGGGGAGACAGGAGAACAGAAAAAGCACTACTTGTCACGGACTCACAGGCTGTGCCCACTCTTGGTCCCGTATGGACCGTGGGGGGGTGCCCCTTTCAGTGAGACCGCCCTTCTTGGGGGTCCACTCCCCCTCGGGGTAAGCCCCTCCACTTCCTGGATCTGCACCTCTCTGAGCCTTAGCACGTGTCTCTCTGCCATGGGCCCCCTCAGGGAGTCCCCTTGCCTGCGATTCCCGGGGCTTTCACCCCCGAAAGGGACAATGCACCCCCATTCTCCAGACTGGAGTGACTTTCAACCAGCATAAAACAGGAGGGTTTATTGAGCATTGAACACAGCGCAGGAACTCTCACGACCCTCAGGCCTGGCCTCCCTCAGCCCAGCACATCCAAGTCTCTCCTGCATCCAGGTGGCTCTCCCTCTCCAGCACAGAACCTGCCTCCTTCGCAGCTGGGAAGCTGATCTCACTCCCCCAAGTCCCGCCTCTGTCCATTTTCCTCTCTTCAGGTAAACAGGGTCATAAACAGAATCGTCTGGGCCTCTAGCTGGAACCGACTGGTTGGGTCCCCAGGGATCCTCTCTTCGCAGCCCATTATTTTCCCACCAGCCAGCACTGCCTGCGACTCGTGAGCTGGGCTCCAGGTCACCAGGTCACTGGTCGCTGGGGTCTCCATTCTCCAGGCCATTGGTAGGGTCCCCAAGTTCCCTCCACAGTCCTCTGGAACAGTGGTCTTCAAACTGGGGTGTGTGAGCCCATGCCCAGGGGTGCGTGAGACTCCGCCACCGCTGTCAAGCCCGTCCGGGAGGCCGCTGAACTCCCAGATGGGCTATTTTCATCCCGCCAAAATGCCACCGCGCAAAGCAGACATACCCCCCGGGGGCTGCCAGACTTTTCCCTCCGCGAAAAGGGGCCATGGGGGGAAAAGTTTGAAGACCCCTGCTCCAGAATAAAAACTCCCTCTCCCATTGCCTTGTTAAATCAGCAACTCTCAGGGAAACTGAGTCCCATCTCCTTTGTATGCAACCCATAGGAAACCCAAGGAGAAAAAAATCCTCATTCCATCACACTACTTAATGCTAGAAATGGACAAACCAGTTTAGATAAAGATTGTGTATCTGACTGCTTTCTGTGTGTGCATGAAACCTTCTTTACAACATCTTCCTCCACACAATGACCAAATGCAATCTGTGCCTCTGGTCTTGGTAGCGCAAGGACTGTCCTCTCTAAAAAAGTAAGAAATAACAACAGCCGTACTGGGTCAGACCAAAGGTCCATCCCGCCCAGTATCCTGTCCACTAACAGTGGGCAATCCTAGAGTGAGTGAACCTAACAGGTAATGATCAAGTGCTCTCTTTACTGCCGTCAGTCACCACCCTCTGATAAACAGAGACTAGGGACACCATTCCTTACCCATCTTGGCTAATAGCTATTAATGGACTTAACCAGTCCCGAATTTATCCAGTTCTCTTTTAAACCCTGTTATAGTCCTAGCCTTCACAACCTCCTCAGACAAGGAGTTCCACAGGTTGACTGTGCGCTGTGAGAAGAAGAACTTCCTTTTATTTGTTTTAAACTTGCTGCCCATTAATTTCATTGGGTGGCCCCTAGTTCTTATATTATGGAAAGAAATAACAACTTTTCCTTATTCACTTTCTACACACCACTCATGATTATATATACCTCTATCATATCCCCGCTTAGTTTCCTCTTTTCCGAGCTGAAAAGTCCTAGCCTTTTTAATTTCTCCTAATATGGGACCTGTTCCAAACCCCTAATCATTTAGTTGCCCTTCTCTGAACCTTTTCTAATGCCAGTATATCTTTTGAGATGAGGTGACCATATCTGTACGCAGTATTCAAGATGCGGGTGCACCATAGATTTATATAAGGGCCATAAGATATTTTCCATCTTATTCTGTGTCCATCTATCTCTGTCACCGCAAAGCACAATCCTTTCTAAAGAGGTGAATAGATGGGGTCAGCCCTTCTGCATTAACAGCAGAGCTGGCCAGGTTCACAGGCCAGGTACGCAGGGCATGTGCTGCACCCTTTTCAGGCGTGTAGTAAAATGCAGTCTCTCCTCAGTGGAAAATCATAGCATTTTACACCCACTCTGCACAGGTCCCAAGACACTGGAGAATTGAGCGCAAGGCAGTAAGGATTTTCTCTGTCTCAGATTCTGCTGCCTCATTCTCACTGATAAACACCTGACTTCACCAATAATTTCATTGATTTCCATGGCACATAAATCACTAAGTAGCATGAATGATGGTGCCAGATGCTAAATTGCTAGTCTGAGCAGTAGAAGGCTGACACTTAAATTATGGCCAGTGTCAATTAATTTATCATTTTTACATCTACTGCTATTTCGGATTTGTATTTTACTTCGTTCCATATATAAGATGTAGGTTTTATGCTCACACTTCCTATCCTCCAAAAATGAGGAACAACTTTATTTGAAGTGACCCTACCTCCTAAAATGAAAAAAGGAGAGAAGGTATGTAATGTGTGACATGACAAATCCCTTTACCTCCTTGTCTTGTACTCAAGAGCAAATCTCATTTTCTTGAAAAAGCACTTTGAAGTGAGACTGTGACACAGTGAGGTCCTGTTCTGGACATGACATTATCTCCCTTCTGTAATGCAGGAAACATTTTGTTAGTTCCCACACTCCAGTAGTTCAAGTTATGGAGACTGGCAGCAACTCAACCCAATTTTTGTCAGTTTACAGCCTACCTTTTTCACTAAAAGTGAATAGTTGTGAGCCTGCAAATTTTTATAAGTCAGCCTGCCCTGAGTACGCAGTGCAGTTCAAATTGACAATGAAAAGTAAATTGCACGTGCATTTTAAAAAGCTCACTTTGGTTAGAAGTCCAACTATGTGATAGTTGGCTTAGAAATGCCGATACTGCCAATTTATAGGCAAAAGTTGGTGTTATATCATTGTAATAAAATTTGCAAAACTGTAAACAATCCTGATATTATAGTAGTTCAACTATTATTTACTGTTTGTGTTATACTTGCCCACAGAGGTTCAACAGATGTTGGGGGGCCCATTGTGTTAGATATAGTATGAACACTTAGTGTGGTACAGTCCTGCCTCTGACACCTTATTATCAAAGTATAGAAAACCAGAAAAGGAAGCATTATAATTTATTATGCCCATTTTACAGATTGGGAAAACAAAAAGAATAAGTGACATTTTTAAAGGTACAAAGGGTAGGTATATACCTAAATCACATTGCCTTACAATGGCAGCTGAGCCTCTAATTCCTGTTTGTGTCTCTAAATTGTCCCCTTAAGTAACTTACAAAAGGTCACACAGGAAGCCTGTAACAGAACCAGGAGTTGGCACAAGCGCACCTAAGTCCCAGTGCAGTGCCTTAACCACAACATCATCCTTAGCTTAGAATAAATCTTGCCCTCACAAGTCTGATCTACACTGCTCCAGGGCAGAGGGAGAAGGAGCAAAGCAGTGACAGTGAGGTGGGGAGCCTGAGCTGTCCTGGTGTCACATAGTATGACAGCTAAGATGTCGTAAGGATGTGCTTTCTAGCATTTATGCCAACAGCAGAATTTGTGTGGTGGCAGGAGAGATGGCTACTCACTCAAGTAAGCAGAAGTTCTGTTCAGGACAAACCTATGACTGTATTAGCTGTGCCCCTGCCTGATGGTAAAGGGCATAGGCGCTGATTCTGTAGGTGCTCTGGAGCATGCACAGGGAAAAATTAATGGGTGTTCTGCACCCACCGGCAGCCAAGCTCCCCACCCCACCCCACCTCACCTCATCCTCCGCCTCTTCCCCTGAGCACACCGAGTCCCTGCTCCTCCACCTACCTCCCAGTGCTTACTGTCACCAAACAGCTGTAGCAAGCTCCAGGAGAGACGGGGGAGGACCAGGAACGTGGCGTGCTCAGGGCAGGAGGCAGGGCCAGGGCAAGGATTTGGGGAAGGAGTTGGAATAGGGACAGAGAGGGGGCAGAATTGGGTGAGAATTTGGGGGAAGGGGTTGGAATGGGGTCAGCAGGGGCAGGGCAGGGGTGGAATCAGGGAGAGGGTGGGGACACGGGTGGGTCAAGCACCCATCGGTGCCAGTAGAAGTCAGCACCTATGGTAAAGGGTGTGATAGACTGGAATCATATAGAGAGGCTACAATGATGCTTGAGGGAGTGGGAAAGGCTAAGCCATTTTCAAAAAAGCCTTTCCACCGAAGGACTGACACTCACAACATTGACACCTCTTTCTTTCCCTAAATCCCCATCAATTCCTCACTAAAAGGGAAGAAATTCATAAAACTAAAAGCTCTACCCCAAGCAGAATTTTTATCTCCAAAAAAGGAGACATATCACATTCTGCCTGAAGCCCTCTGAGCAGCAAGGGTTGGTTAGATTGGGCATTGGGAAAACATTCCTAATTGTCAGGGTAGTTAAACACTAGAATAAATTGCCTAGGGAGGTTGTGGAATCTCCATCAATGGAGATTCTAAAGAGCAAGTTAGACAAACACCTGTTTGAGATGGTCTAAGTGCAGGGGACTGGACCAGATGACCTCTATGACTTTGCTGTTGCTATTGATTTTACAGGGAGAGCACTCAGATACTATGTCAATGGGCAGCAGTACAAATTGACAGATAACCCTCCCTCAGTGCAACACAAGGCAAACATTCAGCGCTCTACTTCCCACTGCTATATAGTCTGTTTATTTTAATATGAATGATATAGCATAGCTCATAATTCACTGCTTACTCTGTATTTCTGATTTTCTGTTCCTTTCTTTTAATTTAATTTCCCCATAAAAACTGCATTTCTGAAGTCTGTAAAATGCATAAGGGCATTGTGAATGCATGATACAACTGTAGCTGAGAATATGACTATATAAACTGGGGTCAAACAGGAAGTAGGGAGGAGTAGGGGAAATTGGAATGATGCTTTCTGGAAATTAACCCCAATAAACATTGCATTGTCTGCACATTGGACTTCTGGTCTTTTGCTGCTTGCTGTCTGTGTGGTAAGAACCAGAGAAGTAGGTGGGTTGAGGGAAAGCCCTCTAACAGTCCCTTTCGTGAGTGGAAGATTAGATACTAGATAAGAGCTGCCAGATGATGAGTCAAATGATGGCATGTTTGAGCAAAGTTTGCACAACCACTTCTAGAAGAGAGGCCAGCAACCTGCCCTCCCTATGGGAGACATTAACAGTCTCTGCCATACAGATTCAAACAATAGGCTGTAGATGAGATGGCCACTGACAGCTCCTCAACTTCAGTGGCCTAACTTTTATTCCTTCAGATTTTAACCTACATCTGCAGAAACAGACAGATCCATTTGAATCCACTCAGCTTCATCCACAAAATCACCAGAAATGCCCTCACCATGGGTGAAACTCAAATCAGCCACCAGAGGAAGAGGTTGGATAAATCAAGCTGCTGTCCCATAAGAGAGGTTACCCGTCAGCAAAGGCTTCCTCTTGCTTCAGAAATGAGTCTCTCTGGGATTTCCCATCACTTTGTCTTTTTATTTTCTTTGGCATGGGCAGAAGGGTTTTTGGCTTCGAGACCTCTGGGCTTCATTGATTTTTCTGAGTGCACTTATTTATCAATATATTAAAAAACCACAGCAAAGAAGTCCATATTTTCCTGACATTTATGTACTTGTTAAATTATACAATTATGACTATTTTGGATGGATTGCCTGCCAACAGCACTTAGCATTATACCACTATAAAAATAAAGACATTCTCAGCCTCTGAAAGCTTACAATGAGGGAAATGGTGAGAAAGACAACTCAAAGCTTCAGTGCTTATTGTTGTTAACTCACTTATTTCTGTGGTGATTTAGGAAAAGAGAGGGCTTTGTTTGAAGGTTACCCTATTTTACATCTTGTGTTTGGATTCCCTTCAAGACTTTCCACTCTCTTCCAGACTTTGCCACTCAATTTGGTATCTCCATTTGGGATTCAGCAACACTACACTGAGTTGATCAGATTCAAGCACTGGTCGGATGGAGGCAGGGTACATCACAACTCCAAAGTTACACAGACACCCTCTTCCTTTATATACATTTACACACTTCAGTCATGTACTATACATTGCATTACACACACTTTGGGACTGGCGGGATTACTTTGCAGGAACCCATCCCTGTGCAGCATGCTCTGTCTACACGTTATCCATGCTCAATCTACTCTTTACATTACCTCTACATTTCTAAATTGTCCACTGTTACCTTGTTCATGGTAAATGGTTCTCTAGATGGTCTCCCTCTTATTTTAACTGACCCAGATATTCTGTCTTTTTAGCCTACTGACCCATTTACTTATCTGGGTTAGCACTGACGATAAGGGAGATAAATAAATCATATCTTTCAAAGAAAAAGGCCTCCCTCCATGTATTTAATTACTCTTCTCAGGCCAGGTCAACCTACTTTCTATTGCCTTTGCTTGTCCGTTTTATATTAACATTTGTTTGATTTACATTGTGCTTTTTGTCTTTGTGTTTTTTTTCGAGTTTATTACCCAGTACCACATGCCCAAACCACCGTTAAAATTAAGCTCAGCGTATGAACCCAAGAGTGTAAGCTCACTACCTCGGGTGTCTCCAGTGTCTGTACAGAAGTGTCACCAATTTCCTGTTGTTCTACTATTAGTTAGAGCAGTTGGTCCCCATTGTTCATTTTAATTATTAATTTCATGTAGTGCCTAATGTCCAGGACCTTATAGTCTTGCAAACTGCAAATTTTAATCCTCAACATTCTTAATTCCCTTTTCCAGTAGGGTGGCCCAGATAAGTGGTCTGTTTAACAGTCCCCTGCTTTATTATCCTGCATTAGATGTTACGCACAATGGAATACATATTACTAATAGTTAATGCCTTTTCTGCAAGATTACAGTACTAATCCCCTGCTCCTTTTTAATGGTTTGATTAATTTATTAGCAGGGATTCCATTTTTCCATAACTGAAAAAAAAGAACAATTGCCTGGAACCCCCACACCCCAATAAAAATCTGTGTTTTTCCACGATTAAAATGAAAGCCTGAACAGGGTTGAGGAGGAAACACAGGAGAGATCAGGATATCAGCGAGTATTGACACCCGTCCCAAGTTCATTCCAGGCCAAGGGGTGTGTGGTTTTAGAGAATGCCATGTTGATTCAGAAGGGGTTTTGGGAAGTAGAACGATACGAGATGAAGTACTGACTCATTAATGATGAATTTATTACAATTATTACCAGTGGAATTGTGTCTATTACCCAACAGCTGGTATATACAAGCGAACTCGTCTCATGTTTGTTTCAGACACATAATGACACTCACAACATTTTGTTGACCTAGGGTTGGGTTTGCAGGAGAATCAGTGAGATTGATCCTAAAGGCCACAGTACAAATATGGAACAATATTTCATAGACAGAATTAGTACTGCAATGCTTGTGTCTAATTCAAGTTATATAATACATAAGTTGCCAAAAAAATGGTAAGAGAAAGATCTGAGGTGTGATTTCTATACTCTGCTCTGCTGCTTTGCCCAGCTCTGAAGATGCAAAGTGAATGAACTCTGGCCCTATCTCCCCTGCTGGGGACTCTCCTGGTATAGGAGATTCCCCTGTGGGCAAAGAGCTGGTATAGCTGGCTCCTATGGCAGGTATCATTGTGGCCCTTGGCGTATAGGGACACAGAGCAGTAGTGGCCAAAGTGGATTGCACTCTGGCTGTCCTCAGCTGACAGATGGTCCCCAGTGGACAATTGATGTACATTGGTGGTGATGCTGGCACTGTCATTGTACTTGTTCTGTGAGTAAAGAGCAGATTTCAGTGTTGTCGGCCTGCTTTAGCTGGGAGGGAGCTTGGGTGACCAGATGTCCTGATTTTATAGGGACAGTACCAATATTCAGGACTTTTTCTTATATGGGCACCTATTACCCTCCTCCCCCACTCTGATTTTTCATACTTGCTGGCTGGTCACCCTAGGAGGAGCAGATACAAACAGTAGGGCCAAACCCAAATGTACTATAGTTCTGCGAAGTCAGCAGTGACATGTGCCTATACGCTAGATCTATGTGTATTGCTCTTAAAATAATGACCAGGATATAGTTTGTAGTCACCAGCATCAGCCACACACGCACAACGCTAAATTATTTCGGCCTTTGCTGGGCCAGGGTACATGAGGAAAACTGTGCATGCCCTGGAATGCTTTTCAGCAGGTTCTATCCTGGGTGGCCCACTAAGTGGTCTGTTTGGGGGTTATGTGGGGGTAGATGTGGGAGCCAGAACTGGAGCAGGAAACCTGTGTCCTTTGCTAGCTCTGCTGCATTTGGTATATCTGGAGAGTGTCCTGCTAGAATTTTGTGCCTTGTGTCCAGTATCAGTGATAATATCTCTGCCAGATACCACACCAAGAGACAAAAGTTGCTGTTTTGTTGTTATTTTTTTAGGTTAGATGTGTTTGTTCAATAGAGTTTGACACTCTGGCAAACAGCTGAGCTCATTTTAATACTGTGTTTAAGGCTAGGGTTCAGTGATGAGTGAAATGGTAGTTTGCAAAATATGTGTTGCAGTGTGTGTGTGTTTAATATACATTTAGATAAGATTTCACTCTTTTGCCATTAGCAATGCAACTAAGCCAAAACAAAATTAGATAGATTTAAATTGTGATAAGCAGCTTCTGCAGGCTATTCTTGAAAATATGAACTTATGAAAATGCACCAGTTGAAAACAGAAATCAGACTCCTGCAGTCCACATAACTTACCTCCCCCCACATTATTTTTAAAAAAGAAAAACCTCAGCTATATACTGGAGATTAATGCATCAAGTGGAATATTCCACTAGTCATCTCTTCTCATGTAGGTTTCTCTGGTACTTTTCCATCCAGCCAGAGAAATGAGGACAACATTTTTGCTAGGGACTGTTAAGAAAATTTCCTTCTTTTGGCTTCAGAAAGACTCCATAGAGTGGAGACAATAAGAGACAGGGGAATCCATTAATATATTTCCCCATTTAAACAAAAATGTTCTCTTCTAATAATAACTAGAGAAAGGAGGCAGCATCACATGGCACATGCTTATAGCAAACTGCTTTTTGTAGAAATGTTTAGCATGTACGTTTGCTGGAAAGATGTATTTCATATACAGTAACTCCTTACTTAAAGTCATCGCAGTTAACGTTTCGTTGTTACGTTGCTGATCAGTTAGAGAATAGGCTCATTGAAAGTTGTGCAGTGCTCCTTTATAACTTCGTTTGGCAGCCACCTGCATTGTCCGCTGCTTGCTTTGGCAGCCCTTTGCAGCTAGCTGGTGGGGGCTTGGAACCAGGGTGGACCTGAAGCCCCTGTATCGGCTCCCCTAAGTTCCCTGTGCGGCAGCTGCCCAACAGGCTGTCAGTTGCTGGCTGTTCAGCTGTCCCTTCCCCCACTGCCTTGTACTGCTCCTGCCCTCTGCCTTGAAGCTACTCCTGCTTACTGTGTAGGGGGGGAGGAGGGTGGGTGTCCCCCTCCCCCCTGCTCCTGCCTCCCATCTACCACATCTCTGTGGAGAAGGGGGGACACACAACAGAGCTCAGGATGGAAGGAGCTTGCTGGCAGCAGCTGCTGTCTCAACTTGCTGATCTACTTAAAAAGGCAATGTACTAAGAGTGAGGTCAGAGCAGGGCCAGTGCAAGGATATTTTGCACCCTAGGCAAAACTTCCACCTTACACCTCCCTTCCCCCGGGAGCCCTGTGGCAGCTCCCCCCACCCTTCACCCAGGGAACCCTGTGGCAGCTCCCCATCCCCCCTCTCTGCACGGAGAACCCTGTGGCAACTCCTCCAACCTCTGGCCTGGGAGCCCTGCAGCAGCTCCCTGCCCCAGCTCATGTCCGCTCCTGAGCACACTGCCATGGGGGTGGCGTGCTCGGGGAGGAGGCAGAACAGAGGTGAACTGGGGTGGGGAATGGTTCCCCTGCGTGCCCACCCCCGTTACTTGCTGCAGGTGGCCCTCCCTGTGCCTCCCTCCCCCAGCTCACCTCTGCTCCACCGCCTCTCCTCCCAAGCACCCCCATGGCAGTGTGCTCAGGAGTAGAGGTGAGCTGGGGCAGGGAGCTGCTGCAGGGCTCTCAGGCCGGAAGTGTGGGGAGCTGCCACAGGGTTCCCCATGTGGAGAGGGGGGGCGGGGAGGTGCCACAGGGTTCCCTGGGCAGAGGTGGTGGGGGCGGGGAGCTGCCGCAGGGCTCCCGGGGGAAGGGAGGTGCAAGGTGGAAGTTTTACCTAGGGCGCAAAGCAAGCTCCTTCCACCCTGAGTTCTGTCATGTGTCCCCCCTTCTCCACAGAGAAACTTTTTGGTGCTCCCAACCACTTGGCGCCCTAGGCGGCCACCTAGTTCACCTAGTGGTTGAACCGGCCCTCGGTCAGAATACTTAAAGGGGCAATGCACATTTCTCTCTCTTTCTCTCTCACACACACATACACAGAGTGTGTGTCTCTGTTTCTGTCTCTGTCTGCCATGCTGTCTCCCCTCCTTCCATTCGTGCTGCCTTGTAAAGTGTGAATATGTTAACCCTTGAGGGCTCAGCCAAGTGCTAGTTCATCATTTAGCAGTAAGGCATTTCCTGGAAAATACACCACCTCTTTCATCCTCTGACATCACCACCTCAACCACGTTTCACAATCATCATTGGTGTGTATATTGTTTGTTTAAAACTTATACTGTGTGTATATATATACACCTAACCCTGGAACCTAACTCTCCCCCCCACATTTACATTAATTCTTATGGGGAAATTGGATTCGCTTAACTTTGTTTCGCTTAAAGTCACATTTTTCAGGAACATAACTACAACATTAAATGAGGAGTTACTGTATACATAATATAGCAGGGGAATCAACTGCTATGCCAGCCCCAAGACTGATAATTCCCCTGTCATAGGTGAATCTTCAGCTGCTTCCTTAAGGCTGTTTTAATCTGCTTTGTCCCACTTACTTCATGTTCAGTTCACCATACGACTTGGGAAAGATGCCTGAAAAGTTCATTGATTTGTAGCTGTTAATGATTAATGAATATGGAGTCTTTCAACACTAAGTCACTAGATCAGATTGGTAGTGACCTAAGCTGACATGACAGATGGCATATGTGAGATATTCTAGTGCCCTCTGCTCATTTTCTAGGGAAGATCCTGAAAGACTCCTGCTGAGTTCAATGGATGTTAAATCAGGACTCTAATCAATCAGTGTTCATCTCACAGAAAGCACCATCACAGGTGACGTTAATTGTCATTCCTTTCAATAGAGAGGCCAAAGGTAGAGAGTAGAATTCACTCTTGTACTAATGTTTTGCACATTGGCCATGTGCTAGCCCCCTGCAGAGGGGTGAATTTGACCTGGAATAAGTATGAAGATTGACCTTTCTCTTCATCCCTAACATGTTGCCCTACACAAGTGTGTTGAGGTACATTGCTGGGCTTGTGTGTGGAAGATTCCACTGCCACTGCCCAAGTGAGTCCTGACATATGAATGGAAAATGCAAAGCAATCCTGGCACTCTGATATCATCCAGAAGCACTAAATTCTCTAAAAATAACATTTCTGTATATTTTTTGAAAGGCAAAACATGGAAACATTAGGCTCGCAAACATTAGCTCATCACTTCTGTATAGTGGGAAACAAGCCATCCAGGGCCTGATGCTGATTTGATTTTCCTGCTTAGCAAAAGCCTAACTGAATTCAACTGGCATTTGGTCTGTGTGAGGAGTTTAGGATGGGGCCCCCAAAACCCTCCCTCCCATTGTCCCGAAACACTTAAATGCAAAACCCAAATGACTTTGCCACCTGTGCTTTATAAAGGGACTGACCAAAGGTGAAAGCAGAAGTTACTTTGTGTTTGAATTCTAGTGAGATCTCTCAAATGGGAAATGCTTGTGTAAACAACAGCTGGCACAGTGTATTTGTGATGTACTTTTGGAGAGGCCTGTAATCCCTGTTGTTCTACTTCAAACACTCAAGGGTGGTCCAGTGAAGCTGCAAAAGGGCCTAGGGGAAAAGGAATCCTTACCCCTTCCTAATCACCTCAGGCCGTGGAGCTGCTCCGTGGCTTCAGCTGCTGCCCTAAGGTGGTAGTAGTGCCTGCTCCTTATACAGCCTCTCCCTATGATGGACAATGGCTGGCGAGTCTGTGTAGAGGCAGATTCAGTGACCCAGTTCCTGGTTCCTCTCCCCAGCATCCAACGCAGATGCACAGAGATACATTGGTTGCCCCATCAGAGGAGAGGCACCAAAACGTGATCTCTGTGTGCACTGGAGCTGCTGTCACAGACTAGGATCTGCGCAGTCAGGCCTAGTGGCCAGAACTGGAGTCAGAAACCAAGCCAAGGGTCAGAGCCGGAGCCTGGAAGAGGGCTGAACAGGGTGAAGCCAGGGTTGAAGAGGAGGCAAGAGCAGAATTGGGGTCAGGCTAGAGCAAGGCTGGGAACAAGGACAACAGAGACCTGATCACAGCTGTAAGTACATATATTGAGTAGCCACAAGCTAAGTGCTACGGGGGTGCCTAAGAGCAGTCCTGGCAATGCTGCTCAGTCCATCAGGGGACCTAGCCAATTAGGGGTTTCTGCTGAGGTTAGCTAGTTGATCCTAGGCCCAGCTGCAGGCTCAAATTCCTAACAGCTGCACTGCATCTAGAGATTTGCACAGCCATGGATTAGGCTTCAGGATTTGTCCCACACTATTTATAAACAGATGAATATATTATTCTGGTAGAAACACGCTGTGATTGGCCCCAGGCAGGGAGGGATAGATGCAAGAAGATTTCTATTCCCGTTCACATGGCCCCCCACAAGGTCTGGCTGTAGCCGCTGTCCCTGTATCCCATGAGAATCCCACGCTGTGTGCCACAAGTGCTAGCAAGACAAACTAACTGGCTGCATTAGGGGAAGCATGCTGCAGAGCTCCCCTGCACAGCTGAGGGCTCCAAGCCAGGTAGCATTGTGTCTCCCAGAAGCACATGCCTCCCCAGTGTTCTTGAGGGGGGCAGTGCAGCTCCACCCCAAACACAGGCGGTGACAGGAAGCAATAAGAGAAACAACAGCTTTTAGTATTTTTCTGGTATCTGACTAATTGGTGCTGAATGTGTTCAATCCATTTGGTCCTTATTTGCTATAAGTAGGGATAATTTTAATGCCTTTACCATACTTTTGTTTTGCTTCACAGTAAACAACTCATTAGTCTGCAAAGAGAGATTTGAGGCATTCAGGGACTACCCCACGACCCATCAAAATCCATGGAAGACACTCATTGTCTTCAAGGAGAATTGGTCAAGCCTTCAGTTTTACATGTTCTTGACTTGCTGGTAATTTGCCTTCTTAAGCAGCTTTGCTTTCCAATAAATCAGTAATATGCACAGGTAACAAAAGTGGAGCAGACCTGGAGATGTTGTACTTTTTCAAATGCTATCTTTTATTTCACCTAAGCTGTACCTATATACTCACAGTAAGGATTTTTTGTTTTCCTGATGAAGTAGAAATAAGCCTCTTTTGCTCTGGGGGGAATTATTAAAGCAACCTTTTTTGCTGTGATTTTATTTGTTTGTTTTTAAGTTTGTATTAAAAACCATAGAATCAGATGTTGACCTAGTGAAAATGTACTCACTTAAAGATTCTATCCCATGTATTATCATAGCAGACCCTTGTAGGGCATCAATCTCTAATGTGAATAATCATATTGGATTTACTGTGTTTTATATGAGAATACACACCTGTCTGCCTTTTTAAAGCAGTATATATAAGGGAGAGGGCAAACACACTGCAATTTTCATTTATTGTACCAGGAGTTGTGTTGCTAGAACCCTGTGCAAAGCATTAGAGGACTGTTAATGTTTTATCTGAAAATGAGAACTAAGCTATTATTTACTGCAGATTCTGTTACTGATGTTGGACTTCTTTATAAAGGGATGAAACCTTCCCTACAGAACAACTATAGAAAAGAGGACTTACATTAAAAAAAAAACCCAAACAAAAAAAAACAAAACAACCCTCAATCCTTTGGCTAACCAGGAAATGGACTGCTACAAGATGAAAAAAATATTACATGTAGAATACTTTAGAAGTCTATTATGGGGTACCGTATTAGTGACAATGGTCTTAATCACATTCAAATCCATGAATAGGATGGGTCCCAGTGTAGCATATGTAAGCCGATGGTCTGCCATCTATTGTTTAACTGGGGAAAAAGAAGAGAACTTGTTTGCGTAGACACACCTACTTCATCAAGGTGATCAAGTTTGGCCATTTTGGTTTAAAATCCACCTAAAACTTGGATGTATAGGAAATTAAATGTTGTTATCCTTATTGCATGACTCTAGGGCAGCAGAATGTACTTAATATGCCCTAACAGAGTAATATTAGTTACTGTTGCCACAACTTTACTCTCACTCTCTAACTGTGTGAGTAGTGACCAATAGCTTGTTAAAAGATGGAAGGGGGTGAGGATTGTTTGTGAGTGCTAGAGAGTGTTTGATTCTGTCTGTTCAGTGTTAAAAGCCAGAGTTGTTAAGTTTCAGTTGAAAGTCTTTATCTTTTCTAAGTGACTATTAGAGTTGATATCAATAGTGAGATGGCCTAGGGGGCTGACTCTTAGACCTGCTATGGAGACAACATTAAGATGACACCGAGGAGATAACAGAAGAGAGGTCTCCACCACTTAATAAAAACAGGAAGAGCTGAAAGTGGTAGGAAGTGAGCTACATCTGTGGCAGTGGCAAAGCAATAGTGGTGAAGGCATCGATTATCTTTCCCCACCTTCAGGAGCTGGAGCTGAACACACCTGAATTTACCCCTGGACTACAGGACTTTGCTCATCTCTGGCAACAAACTGTGAGTGGGGGGGTCAACAGAGGGAAAGGTATATTACAGGAGATTTGTCCACAGGACTTTCTCACTGCAAGTGGGAACTGAGTCAAAGAACTACTGCCTAAGATACTGTGGCGTGGGAGTTTCACCTGTTGTTTGCATACTTCTGAATCATTGGTGCTGGGTTTACTGAAGTTAATGTTGTGCTCCTTTTCCCCTTAGTTTTCTTTTTGTTATACCCAGACTCAGTGTTTGTGAGTGGGGAAGTAGTGCCTACAAGAAGTGCTCAGGGGTGATATTTAGTTTCCCCAGATGTCTGGGTGAGCTGGTTCTTTTATAACACTAACAGATCCCCCTACATATTGAACCTGGCCCTTCTTGTTGCTGACACCACTTGGCAGAAGGGTGACACGTATCAAAATAATTTGGCAAAGAGTACTGACAATAAAAGTTCCTGTTAGCAGGTGTTAACACTGCACATCAGACTGTGAGATATAATGCAAACAAATTCCAAAAGGATTTGGATTATTTAGGTGATTGAGTCAAGAGATGGCAGAGGTTGCTTATTGTAAACATGTATTGAGTAATTATCCCAGGAGCTAGGAAATGCCTGCTGAATGGAACAATCATAGTGCTCAAGAGGCTACCTTGGAAAAATCATTGAAACCATCATCTCAGTGCAGAGCATTAATACAGAGCAGGCAAATGAGGAAGTAACTTGTAGTAAGCGGCTGAGATACAAAAAGGTAATATTGTTACTGTACATGGAACTTAACTGAGCCCCTCTGGAACAGTGGGGAACATTACTGCTCAGAGTAGATCAGAATGAATATTATTTTTGTAAGAGCGTGCCGCAAAATTAATCTCTCTACTGGGCCTGAGGAATCTGAGAGATGTGTACACGTCAAAAAACCCTTCGCAGAAGTGGGTGTCAAAGTCCAGGTCTACAGACTCGGGCTCATAGGTCTCACTAAAAATAGCTGTGTAGATGTTTTGGCTCAGGATCTGAAATCCATCCCTTTTCCTGGGCTTTAAAGATTGAGATCCAACTCAAGCCAGATGTCTACATGACTATTTTTAGTACCCTAATGTGAACCTCACAAGTATGAATCTGCAGAGCCAGGCTCTGAGACTTGTGGCTATGGATTATTTTTTTGCCATATAGATAAGAAGTTATGAGGAAAAGTTTAGGGATTCAGGATTATTTTCAGTGGGAAAGAGGAGAGTAACCAAAAATTAACCAAATAGAAGATTTTAAAATTTATAATAGGGAATGATGCAGGTAACTTAGCTAAATTCTTCAGGTTGAAAAGACTTTAAGGGTACAGAACTCAGTGATAGCTACAGTTGTGCACAGAGTTCACATAGAATCCAGACCCCAGTGTAATTTGGGAAAATTCAGGATTCTGTTACATTAGCTAAATTCAGTGCCTTGTTAAGAAAAGTTTGCCGTCTTTTTTTCAGATCATTAATGACATATTATGTATTAATCAGCACTGGACCAGAACTTTGAGGCATTGCTCTGTGAACCTTTTGTTATTTTGACAATTGCTGTTTGTAGATAAGCGCTGCCTTGGATCAGAAGCTAAGTAGTCCATGATGGGAAATAAATAGCTGCTCATGGGGCTGAAGGTTCTTATAGGTCTAGTTATGGCTCTTATGTAATTACTGAATATGTGGACTAAAGTACCAAGCAAATGCAACAAGAAATATAAAGGCATTTGAGAAGCACATTAATTTGATGCTGGAGAAGAAGTTTGGGGGATGTGGGAAAAGAAGGAAGGTGAAAGAGACCAGGAAAGAGGAAGCAGGCTGGAGGGGAAATATTATTTTTGCCACTGCAGGTTGTCCAGTTGGGTTTAATATGCTGAAAACAGCTCAGGTTACTTTAACTGGAGTTTTTCAGTCAAGACTTCAGGGGTTAGTGACATGGTTTTATCTGAAGGCTCATTAGAGCACACATTTCCTTATATCAAATACAGTATCAGTCAGGGGAAAACCATAGCTTATTTACTAAAGTCGTTGGACAAATATCTTATGAAAACATTGGGCAAGGCTTTATTCTTAAACAAATAATGAGACTGGAGTGATTCATTCAGGAGGAAATGTCACCTGTGGTATAAAACCTGATCCTTGACACGATCCTTTTGACACAATCCTCCACTATCTCTGCAGCGAACACTTTGAACAGTGAGATGAATATTTAATCATACCTAAGGGTAAGATTTTGTCATGGATATTTTTAGTAAAAGTCACGGACAAAAAAGAAAAGTTCATGGAAGCCCTTGACCTGTTCTTGACTTTTACTAAAAATATCCATGATAAAATGGGAGGTGACTGGGCAGCTGTGGGGTGGCTGGGAGATTTGGGGCCTCCACCACCCATGGAGGCTCAGATCTCCAGGGTCCCCCTGCCCTGCTACGGTGGCAGGTAGGCAGCTGCTGGGGGACCTCCATGCTGCCACAGCTGATGGGGAGCTGTGGAGTACCCATGCTGCTCAGATGGGAGTTTGGGAGCCTGCTGCCTCAGGCAGTGAGGGTACCTCACAGCTCCCTGCTGCTGCAGGAGGCCATGGAACCCTGCAGCTCCCAGCCATGGGGACTGAAGTCACGGAGGTCTTTGAAAGTCATAGATTCTGTGACTTTTTCAACCTTTGTGACAAAATCGTAGCTTTAATCATACCACTAGAAAAAGGTCCTTCAAAATGGAAAGCCAGAAAACCAAATAGAAGGCCATTAGTTTAAAAGTGATACACTAATCCTCAACCCAGTGCAATTTACTATAGTCCATTATGATGGCAATTAGTTTTTTCCCCACAATCCTATTCCTCTTACCTTTGAAGCCTTCATGGCTCTGTGGTTGAAATCAAAGACACTGAATATACTGCCTCTGGCATTTGCTATTGGTATAGAGACAAGTAGATTATTTATCTTCAGTACCCTAATTTTCTGCTACTTTAGCACAAAGATTCTTAAATAAAAGGAAAAGAAAAGACTACAACAGAAGTTCTTATCATTGCAATTCCCAATTATTTTGTTTCTGTGGTTGGTGTACATGTATTCCAAAGGGGGAAAATATTTGACTTTTTTCTTTTATCATTTATAAATGCAACAAAATAAAATGTGCAGTTTCCCTAACTTTTGTGTCTTGCCAATTTCTCCCAGTACGTTCTCAATGTACTGTCTTGAGAGGACCAGGGAATTCACAACATCAACCATAGACAAAATAGAATCATGATTTCATATGACAAACCCATACAAATCTTTACTGCAGAGCAAAGCCACAGTATTTTGCTCTGTTTGAAATCTGGTTATTTCACCAACATCCATGTTTACAAAGCAAGATAAAACCAATAGTTGGAAAACTCTTCTTTTGAGTCACTACTCTACTGTGACAGGTTTAAGATTAGCAGCCATGTTAGTCTGTATCCATAAAGAAAATGAGGAATATTTGTGGCACCTTAAAGACTAACCAATTTATTTCAGCCTAAGCTTTCATGGGCTATTTAGCCCACTTCATTGGATGCACAGAATGGAACACACAGAAGTTGTCTCATTATATATGGTTTGCAGAATTATTGGGCCCAGGCAAGTGGATTTTTGATAGACTGAAAAGAGATATAAGGAGACAGTAGAAGTTTGTGACACCCGCAAGTATGAAAGCAAAATTGCAACATTAAGATGCATTACAACTCTTTTTTGGAACAGAGTAGGATCTCCCTTCACTGCCAAATATACTTCAAATAATTGTAATTAATTGCAAAATAGCACAAGAATGTCTTTATAACTAGATAAAAGGCATAATACATGTCTTAAGGAAGTGTAAACAATAAAACCATGCAAATCTGCTCTCATTTCAACTGAAGTATAAATATTTCTGACCAGGGTCAAACATACGGCCCCTCTCTACTTCCTGCCCAGATCTTCACTCAAAACTTGACCTGAACCTTACATCTGAAATGTCTGGGACTTTCAAAAGGGCTCAGTATTGGCCTACCTTTGCTGCTAGTGAGGTAAAGGGAACATTTCCCAGCTGAGCAGAGTTGGGCTAAAACCAAGCTCTTTTGAAAATCCCACCCTCGAGGTCTACCCACAAGGAGTACTTGTCTCCATGAATACAGATATTAGTGTATGGGCCCAACTATTCTGCATGTCAAGCCTGATCCAAAAGCCCACTCAAACTAAGGGAAAGACTTCAAGGAAATTTAACAGAGTTTGGATCAAGACCATGCCATTTATTTTCAGACTTTACATATTTTTCACTCTCCAGCAAATTAAAATATTTGTTACTCTGTGTGTGATACATTTATCTGGAAAATGAGTATCAGGATAATAATGACATTGTAACAATTCACTAGAACAGCCAAAGGGCAGGTAAAAAGGACACTGACTGGCACAGTTTCAGTATTGAAATGGGCGTTCTCTCTTCAATACATTAATCTTTTATAGTTATCCGTAACCAGTAGCTGGGATTTTACTAACTTGTAACTGGCTCTAAATGTTTACATAAAAATTTCCAGTTTAGATTTGCTCTGTGGTGTTAGATTTCTTATATAGTTTTCTTATTTTGTGTGTTGCTCTTTAAACACAATTATTAAATATTGTGCTTTTGTGCAGCCAAGCAAAGGAAAACAGTGGCAACCATTTCTGTTTCTTCTTTTAATCTTTAGTAAAATTGGCCCCAAGCTTGCCAATTAGATCCAAGTGGGAAGAACCCTGCATCTGTGAAGAACCCAGCTAACAGCAAGATCAGGACTTTAGGGATGTGGGCATCTTCATTTTTTAATGAGTATCATGCATTGATTCTAAGTGACTGTGAAACACATCATGATGCAAATGCTGCCTGGGTGTGGATTGGAGTCTTCTTCCAGGACATGCCTAAGGAAACTGCTTTGCAATGTGAAATTGTATTAGGAACAGGGTAGAAATGTTACATTTTATAGCTTTATACTTAGAGAAGATTAAAATGGTGTGTGAGCAGCTCAGCTGAATGAAATAGGAACCAGCCCAAACTGACAGCCCTAAGAAAAACAAACCAGTTCTATGGTTCACAATTCAATTGCCTTTTATATTCTAATTTGATATGGCCATAAGCTGCACCAATTTGGATGCAGATCCCAAACTCCTGAAAGTTCAGGGTGGTTTGCGTTCACAGTCATCTGCTGTTCTCATTAACTGAGGCCTAGTTTGGGACTCGGTCTTATGTGGATGCCCAGAGGAAAGAAAGAGTGAGGACTCATTGCGCATCTAGTCCAGCCATCTTGGTATTTTGCTCAGAACAGGTGAAGGACAGGGATTTCACACTCAGTGTTCTTCCATCCCCTGAGCAGGAGGAGCTGTGGCTGCATAATGGAGGGAAATAAACTCCAGGAAAAGATTACAGGAAGCTACCTCTCCCTGGAATCATGAAGGGAGCAGGGAAAGAATTGTTGCTTCCCAGGGCAGTGGCAGCTGCTACAAACTGCCCCTCACCAAGGCTGAAGGCTTAATCAGAATACTACCAATTGTCATGTGACTGTATTTCATTTAGAACACCATCTGGTGTCTGGTTTTGGTAACTTCAGCCATATGCACTGCATTCTGGGTGTGGTTAGACTGCTTCTTGCTCAGCAGTAAATTCTCAATCCTTATATGTCACCTTACAGTGGTTTTCATTTGGCTATCATCTTTCACAGTGCTAGCAGTTACCTGGTAAATGTTGACTTCTATTCACTGGAAACCAAATAGCATAGTTCTGGTAATGGAATTATTAGGAAAAGTTATGGGTTAGAATTCCACCTCTGGAGAGTGGCGAAGCTTTTCTACTCTCATCTCACCTCACCTCAGCTCCTTGTCCCCCTCACTGTGAGTCTCTAGGATGGCCTAATTTTGGCACTTCTGGTTTCTCCATCTTTTACATTTCACATAAGGTAACCAGCAGTCGGCCTAGCTGTGCAGTACAGCTGAGATGTTTAGATTAACTGGCAACAGTAGTCTCCTTGCCTTATGTAAAATGCAGTTCGACGTTGGCTCTGTATAGGCTTATCTCGGTTACTTAGCTGCTGGGAAATGTTAGCAGCACAGCTCCCATAGACTGTGTTTTCAAATAATAAATCATTCCCTGACTAGAAAACCTTATAACTTTCCCCTTTCTGTGTACTAAAATAGCATGTTTTTTTATTGTTTGTTCCTTTTTTTATTTATCCTTGAAATTCTGATTCAAATGATAACACAGAAATAGCCTAAGCAGGTGCTTGTAAAATCATTTTCTTCAGGGAGAGATCAATGAGATTTCTATGGCTACTTTAACTCTTTACCACTAAAAGACAAAGTCTTTTCTCGTGAGCATGAACTGGGTTGCAATGAACTCTGAAAGTGTAAGTAATATCCAGAAACAAGATAGATGAGGTAATATCTTTTATTGGACCAACTTCTGTGGGTCAGAGAGACAAGCTTACATATGGCTCATCTTCAGGATCTGTGACACTCAGAATAAGGGCAAATCTATACCACAGTGCTACATCGGTGCTGCTGCACATCGACATAATTACTCCACCTTGGTGAGAAATGTAAGCTGTGTTGGCGGGAGAGCATCTCCTGCCAGCATAGCACCAGTGTGGACAGTGCATCACTTGGGGATGGGGGGCTTTTTCACACCTCTGAGTGTTAAACTTGATTGACTTAAGCAATAGTGTAAATCTGCCCTTAGTTTCCCAGACCTGAAGAAGAGCTTTGTATAACCTCGAAAGCTTGTCTCTCTGACTAATAGAAGTTGGTTGAATAAAAGATATTATCTCACCTACCTTGTGTCTCTGATATATCCGGGGACTAACATGGGAATTGGAAGTGTGGCACCCCAGAGAAGGGGGCAGTACTTAGACTGACTGAGTAGGGGCCTGTGGTCAGAGAACTGAGTCCAAGAGGGATGGCTCAACAGGAAGGTTGGGGTCACTGAGGATTCAAGTAGGGGCAAGAAGCCCTAGGGATGCTGCTCAATTTCAGAGCAGAAACCTTGTAACCTAGCCACACCAACCAAGGGTACCGTGATAATCCCTGTTGGACTGGCTAATGACTCAGCCAAAGGAGGGCTGCAGGACATTGAGGATATTTTGGACTGTGTACCCTGGAAGGAGTTTCATTTTTTCCTTCATGGCTGAGTCACTGAAGACCTGCTGGACCAGAACAGAGCCAACCAGGGGCACTGTGAGCAGAGGAAATTGAGAAAAACTGCAGGTACACAGACATTCAACAAGGGGATGCTCGCGAGAGGTGAATGCGTCTCATTAAAAGCACTTACTATTTTTCAGCTAACGGTGTCCTAAATTCTCCACTCAGCAGCAAGTTGTTAAATATCTGAAGTGAAAGAATCGTATGCCTACTGTTCAATGGTATGGTAATCAGATTGATTATTGCGTATATCATAGAATTGTATAGTCATCTAGTGCAGTCCCCTGAACTCAAGACATGACTAAGTATTATCTGGATATGGAATGACTTGCTGAATATCTTGTTTTCAAACTCTTTGCCAACAGACCAAGTTCAATGAAATGAGTGCCACTCTAGATGTACAGATTTTTTAAAGTACACTGCAACAGATAAGTTGAAAAAAACAGCATGGTACAGCTGCCAAATGGCTTACTCTTTCCTCTTCCACCCATTGCATTGGAGTTATCCTTAGTCATGAGACAAATGTGGTGTATACATGTGAGAGCAGCTTTTCCTCTGTACATGCTCAGTCAGGAAGCATTGACCAGGTAGAATGCATTCATGATGTTAGAGGGGCTGAGTATTAGAAAGACAATAAGCCACTTGTCAATATGTCAGAATAGGGAGGCTAAGGAAATATGTACTTCCTGGCATGTTACTGGCTTATGGAAAACATGTTCATCCTCCAGTGTCTCAAGCAGAACACCCTGGTGAACCACTATGATGCTGTCTCTGACAGATCACCCCTCCTGTTTGTTTGCTGTAGAAAGAAATGTGACATGTAAGTGCAATGATTTATGCTACTGGAGTGCATTTAGTAGATATCAGGTTAAAATACTGAAAGAGGAACCTTGCAAATGGGAAAGGGAGAGATTAGAGGGGGAAGATAAATGCAGCCTATTTTCCTTTCATGACTCAGGCACCCCAAATTGTCCTTAAAAGATAACTAGAATGAGGAGCTTTTTGTGGGAGAGAAGTTATGTACAGCTCCCTTTAGGTCTGCAAGTTCCACTGACCTTGCAACTTTTTCTGGCAAGTGAGGAGCTAGTTTCAGAGTGATTCTTGCTGAGTGGGCAGGACACTTGTACTTCACTTTAATCAGAGTTAATACTGGTGATTCCTGCCATTCAGTATTCCTCCCCTCACATATATTTTCTTCTTCTTGCACCCTCAAAGGAGATGGCCAAATCTCTTCTCCTTCCTCCTCTTCTATTTTCTGTTAGTAATCATTTTAAAGGCACATTCTAAGCAGCTTGACTGGTACAAGCTTACTGGGCAAAATACTGACCCAGAGCTCCATAACCTGATCAGGCTCTTCACCCTCAGAGCGTGACTTCAGTCCTGAATGAGACCATGTGGCTGCTGTGCAGCTGCCTAGTCCTGCTAAAAACAGTTTGAGACTCTGTTCTCTTCTGTTTGGAAGAGGATGGGGAGGGAGGTCTTTTCCGCTAACTGGCTAGTATGATGGCCACCTGTGAGCAGACTAACAACTCTGAAATGGAAATGTCAGTGGAGGAGGGAGAGCACATCGCAACTAAGAAAATTCCCCCAAGCCTCCTCGCTTGTGGGCAGTATTTGGGGCAGGAGAGATGCATACAGGCATACAAGACCCCCTCTAGCACCTCACCCACTAGGCAACACATTTGGGGGAGGGAGTTCAGAGTTACCCTCCTGACATTTATATTGGAGGTTGATCCTCACAGATCTTGGAGACATGTAAAGATAACGTGTGTGGAGACCCTGTAAGGGTGTCTTTGGTTTCAAACAGGCCAAGATGATGACTGAACCTCTAGGCATGCTACTGTTTTAAAAGGGGAGGTCCACTGATATCCATGAGATTGTTAGTAGGGTTACAACATGCTAGTTAGCGCTGGTTAAAACTTAGTATATCAGTTCCATAGGAAACTTCTACATTTCAAAATTTCCTTTTGTCCCAAATCGGACCAAAAATCAAAATTTTCATATTTCCCGGGGAACAAAAATTCTCCCCCACCCCCCCAAAATTAATTTTTGAAATAGTGAAACAACCTTTTTGAAGTGCTTCACTTTGATCAAATTGCTTTAATTTTTTTTACTTTTATAATATAAATGAAGCGTTCTGATAATTTTTCATCAAATTTAACAAAAATTAATAGGCTTCCAGAAATTGCAAAATTAAATTAAATTAACTATTTCCAGTAAAAAACTGTTCCAATGGAAAATTTTCAATGAACTCTATGCTATTTCATGTACTGAATAGGTTAAATATAAACTGATTCAGTTGACCTATACATGATTGCTATAACAACAGCACCTATAATTGCTCAGTCATACCATGGAATAATTTCTATAACTAACATGAGAAAAAAGAATAAAATAGCTGAATTATGATTTTATCAGTTACGATGAGGGATGATCCTCTGCAGGTAAATAGTTATCAAGATCAATAATTAATTACTAGTTTTACATTAAAATTGAGACTGTCCTCCAGGATCTAGAAATGGTGACTGTTTAAATTGCCCTTTAATCTCAGGTGAGGTTTCATCATATATTTCCTGGAATAAAGTGTGTATGAAGGGGATAAGTATTATACAAATTTTGCAAGATTTCTGATTTTTCTTGACTATATTTTAATAGTTAGAATGAGCGATCACGTGAAGATTATGAAGCATCTCCATGTGATTGGTGGAATATTATGTTTTGCATATTTGAGGCTCAGCCCCGAGTGGCCTCCATTGGTGCATTTTCAAGCACTAATACCAATGTGCTCTGTTTTGAAAAATAGTACTGTTCAAAACTTCATGTTCAGGTGATCCTGGTGCACAAATGGCCTCTTTTGAAAATGTGGCTGCCAACACAGGTTGCCTGCTAAGAGGCATTGAGAACTGGGGCTTCCTTAACTTTCTGTAAACTGTGCGTCTACCCCATTGTTCATCTTTTTGGTGCAAATAGATGAGAGACTTGGCTACTTGGTGAAGTCAGGCATGTTACATTTTTCAATAACTTATTCAATAAAAGGCTAATAGCATCTTGCATTAGTTATCCAGTACAATGTCGCTGGAAAGGAAAATTAAATGACTATTCTTTTTGTCATTGAAATCTGTGATTTGCAGGAATTTTCCCCCTGGAATAAATATTCAGGTGACAGGTTTTAGTTGGTGGCAAATGAATGCTACTTTCTAACAGCACAAAGTGGTGATGATTCTATGGGTTAAATTAATTCCTCCTTTATATCAGCTTCCATTGTTCTGAATCTACAGCAGCCAGGAGACAAGCGAACTAATTCAGTATATTCCTGCTCCAACCTCTGTTTGCATGGTTCCCATGGAGTCTCTGATGGAATTTAAACTGCTTCTACTGAGGCAGGGTGCTGGTGGAAACAATCCCTGCCCTCCTCTGCACATATCCCCTTGGATGCAGATTCTATCTCCCTGTAGAAAAGAAAGTGGATTTTGCTATGTGTTTCTAGAGAAATACCTCATGCACTCTTACTTGTCATCTTATTGATACAATGGTCTTCTTGTAAAAGTCAATGTTTACTGAGGTACCTTGGAATGGGAAAAATAAAATACTAAAAACTTTCAAGGGTGTTTCTGGACCCTAAACATTCTAGCAGCCCTCCAATTGCAAAAGAAAGAAAACTACTAAAGAAACAAAAAGAAGGGCTGGTAGAAAAGAGAAGAGAGTTCAGTTAGCAGAGAAGTTTATTCATGGCACTGAGCAGCAGAAAAGAATCTGAGACTGGTTCTCAAGTACTGGAGAAGGCTCACTGTCAATACACAGTAGCTTATTTAGCTCATTGACCAGAAAGAAATGCAGAAAGGAGCAGAGCTGCAAAATGAAACACTAAATGTTGACAAAAGTTAATCTATTGCTTGTAAATGATGGATTTAGCTTGCAAAATATACTTTATCAATTCAGGAGAATGGCAGCTCTTTGAGCATCGTGGAAAGGATCCACAATACGGGCAATGAATAAAGAAGGTTAACTCTAGAATTTGGATAAAAATCAGGATATGATGAGGCTTCTAGATACAATTCTCAGGTATCTGGTACATTTCTCTTACGTGAAGGATACCCTTAAGGGAACAGAAACTGAAAGCAGTTGCTGTGTGATGATGACTATGCAGTCTCCTGTGTAAAATGAGCTTGGTAGTCTCTAGCAGATATGCGTCAAAACACCCCAAAACCTTCATCAGTTGGCCCAACTAGAACTAGTTGGCAGGCTCAAAACCACATTTATTGTGTAAATAGAGGATCCCAGACTCTTATACTGTCAAACCAGAGCCATCTACCACAAGTACATTATGTATATGTCTATAATTACATGAATACCTGAAAGGGGATACTAGAGAACAATGGAAGGTGGTAGTCATGTTCGAGAGATTCTGAAGTCAGGCTAATTTAGTATGCACAGTAATTTATTCATGTTGCTTTTCATATTCATCTGCTTTAGAGGAATAGTAGTGATCAAGATGTCTACAATTTTTCTTTTGATTGTGAAACCAGTATTAAAGTAAATAGGAAGCTGGTTTATAAGTTTTGGTTTTATCTGTTTTTGACCCTCATTGTGGCTATTTTCAGATACTGTTTGTTCTCACTGAGAATTGCTTCTTCCCTATTGAACTTCCAGGTTGCTGCCTTACCAATATAGCAGCAGTTCTATTAAGAGAAGAATGCGTCTGTTTAATAGGTACCTCGGGCATTCAGTTCAAAACCCAATGGAGGACCTTCTGAAAACAACTAGAGAGAGAAACCTTACTTGAGCAGCTTAAAAAGAGAGAAAAATAAGAGGTTAGCTTAGTAATTGAACTCCACTGCCAAATACCATTTGTCAGCAGAGACACTGGGTAAAAGGTTCAAATTCCTATTGCTTGATGTAAAAGACCATAATTTCTACAAAAGAGGGAAGAGGCTGTCCTGTCTTTTAATTCACACAGGGCCAGATTCACTCATGGAATGGGCCAGCTTCCACTGATACAAGGTTCCCATTGAACTAGGTATATATATATATGGACCTCAGCTCTGTAGTATCTGAGTGCCTCATCAACATTAATAATCTCATTATCACCACCCCCCCTCTGAGCTAGGCAAGTATTATTACCTGTTTTACAGACAGGCAGCTGAAGCATAAAAAAATCACGTGACTTGCTCAAAATCACACACAAGTCTGTGGGAGATCAAAGAGCAGAACCCAGGGCTCTTTGGTTGCAGTCTAGTGCCTTACCCCCAAGTCAATCTTTTTTTTCTTCCTAGAAGCAGAAAGTCTTCTTGAAAGGAGTTGTGGTCGCACAAGGCCTCTCCAAAATGCATCCTACAGAGGGTTTATGGAAATCTAACACAGCCCCAAAAGTGGGAAGTGCCATTTAGGAAACTCTAGCATAATTGCCAATATATCTGGTACATTTTGGAAATTTAGAAATGTAGGACTAGAAAGGACCTCAGGAGGTCACTAGTCCACCCCCTTTCCCTTCATACTGAGGTGAGATTAAATATACCTGATGTTCCTGCCCTACTTGTTTACCTGCGTCAGATCTGTAGCTCTCAACCTACCTGTAGAGTACAAGAATGTGCTACCTGTAGTATCCTATTAAAAAGCTAGCAAGCCCACTGGTAGTGCTCACTGTGTTCAGTTTTAGAAGCTGTCAGTCAAAGCAACAGTTTATATGTAGGTCGGCCTTGCATGTTTGTGTATGTTTAGTCAATGTAACTATTTGGTACCTAACTGCGTTCCTGTGGATTCTTCATATTTCTCCATTGTTGTGTAAAGACCCAAAGAGACAACTCTGCCAGTGCCCAAATATGGAACTTAACATGTGACAAAGATCCAAAAGGAGGGACATACTTTACATCTTCATACTAAAGGTAACATATTTCAGGGTTAATTCTTGTAGCATAAATAACTCTTCCTATAATCTCTTGCACTATTCTTTATTTCCAGTTAAAATAATTTTCATATAAGTGAGGAGACACTAAACTTGTTTGGAACATAGGGAACTTTGGGACCAAACTGAGTGAGTAACATCCCTCAGAATAATTATGATCAGATCTCTCTGTTTCCTTACATGGAATTTATGCAACTGGTATTGATATGTGACCTGTATGGAGTTTCAGAGAACTCTGCATGAATTTCTTGTCTTATGATTTGTAGCAGGTATATCATTAAAGATTCTTGTTTTATAATTTCACTGCACTTTAAGACTTTTTATGCCCCCCTACTTCAGACAGTGAGCCAACGGATATTGTCAGGCAGTAATCCCTTCTATTACTCTTCAATTATTCATGACACTGTCATAAGTTTTTCGGTATTACATTCCACCATTAGTTTGGGAACTATGAAGTGTCTGGATTGGATTCAGGCTCTATGGAATGCATTTTCTGGGTGGCATGCAAGGATCTGGGTTAGAATTCCCAGAAATAGTAATAGGATTCAATACATAAAGAATGAAAGAGTAGGAAAATAATTAATGCTCGTCAACATAGTTTTGTGAAAAATTGATCTTGTCAAGCAACATTAATTTCATTCTGGAAAGAGATTACAAGTCAGGTCGATAAAGGGAACTTTGTAGATAGATATATAGAGATATATAATTTAGATTTTGTAATGTACTTGACTTAGTACTTAGAGTTAGTGCTATGTAACCCACACACCTCCTGGCTGTGGTGCTCTGTCACCTCTAGTGGTACCAAGACCACTTAGAGATCAATGAGTCTGCTACAGCCTTAGCTAAGGACCATGTGGCTTTTATCTCATGCCGTAAAATATCATGCGCTAAGCTCCAGAGGCCTCATGTTCAATCCCACTGACCCGGGTCTGTCAGTGTTACGCTACATCATATTCTGATTTAAAAAGCAGAACTATACAATATCAATAAAGCGCATATTAAAAGGATTCAAAACTGGTTAAATGACAGATTTTAAAGTAGTTGTCAATGGGAAATCATCAAATGGGGTGTTTCTAGTGGGATTTCGCAGGGATCAGTATTAGGCCCAGCATTATTCAACATTTTCATCAACAATCTGGAAATAAATATTTAATTTATTTGCATTACCGTAGCACGAGGAGGAAATGCCAAGTATAAAAGAGTTCTTCCGTCAAGAGCAGAAAATTATAACAAGAACCAATGTCTGGAAGCTGAAGCCAGACAAATTCTACCTGGAAATAAGACCCATGTTTTTAACAGTGGGGGTGATTAACCACTGGAATAAAATACCAACAGATGTGGTAGATTTTCCATGTCCTGAGATTTTCACATCAAGACTGGATACTGTTCTGCAAGTCACACTTTAGCCAAACCCAAGTTACTGGGCTCAATATAGGGATAACTGGGAGAAATTTAAGGTCCTGTGAGGTAGAGGATGTCAGACTGGATGGTCTAATGATCCCTTCTGGCCTTCATCTCTGTGAATCTATTACCTGCAGTGACATGGCTCATTCCCTGTACAGCATGCAGGATATGTCTATGTTTAGATCCATGCTGTAGAAGTTGTTTCCAAATGATCCAACCCAGCTATTTCCTGATGGTACTGAGGGTCATAATGATAGGTGTGTGTGTGTGTTATATTACCACAGCACCAGGAGACCACCACAATCATGATTAGCATTCCATTGTGCTGGTTGAGGTGCAAACTCTCATGGAAAATATTATCCCTACTAGCTGATCTGTGAAGCGAGTACCCACACAGGCAGTCTTGAATCTTTTTTTTTGCCAGTGCGTGGGATGAGGGTAAGAAGGATGAGAAGAACTGTCTACCTAATAATTACAAAAATCAAATCTGAAATTACATTTCCTCTGAGCCAAAAGACCAAGTCAGATAGTTACAATAAGCAAAGCCATGTGATAAAGATCAGCAACAGATAAAATGGAAAGCCTTTCCAAAAGCTTCTCACGCAGTGTGGAGCATAGCTCCTTCAGCTGCATGGTCTATACCACCCGACCTACATAATCATAGTGGTGGATGAAGGCACACAAAGTATATTAGCCATGAGCCATTAGACATGTTCTCAGGGAGAGCGAAACTCTTCTGGGCCAATTCTGTATATTGCCTATGATAGAGTAACTGTTTTCTGATGTGCCCTATATATTTCTGGCATTTGCTGTTAGATCAATCATTTATTTTGACAGATCATCTCAAATTTTAATGTAAAGTACTGCATGATATTTCTTCATCCTCTTCTGATCACTTTTCAACAAGGATGTTGAAGTACATGATGATGATGATGCATATAACTTGGAAGAGGTACATATGTCCTCCGTGCCAAAAAGCAATCTCTTGCACTGTAATATTTTATTTCATTAGAGATATGTTGTATAGAGTCCTACTCTATTTATCCAGCTTCTTATATAGAGCCCCATCACTGTAATATTTAGGCACCCATTGTGTGCTTATGGAAATGGCAGTGGACAGTGTGAATAAACCAATATTTGCTAAATTATCTCTGTATCCTCTGATTTAAAGGTAAATACATAACAATCTATTCATGCACCAATTACTTTGAAGACTTAAAGAGCCAAAGACTTTTTCTAACAGTTGCGCACCAGAGGGCTAGTGCCATATATATGCAGGTTCCATATTTATTATTCCATATCAACCTGGTTGTAATTTATGCTTATTGACTTCATACTGGCCTCTTTGGGATTCATGCTGAACATTGTACAGGGTGGATTAACCTAAAGCCTTGTTTTGAGACCCACCACCATGGATTCAAAGAACATTCTTAGAGGACAAAAAAATCTAAATGGATCAAGAGTTAGCATGACAGCTGCTGGCAGGCCTTGTAATACGTGTTTATGTCCTAGAGGCTGCAGAGTCTGGCATATCTGGAAGTTGGACTGAGTCCTGTGAATGTTGGTGGTTTTATCAGTTAACTGAAACTGATTTTTATATCCACCTTTGTGTATCTTACTAGCTGGTTACAGCTAGGATTTAACTATTTAACAGAGCTGGTGGAGAATTTTCTGATGGAACAGCCTCTTGTCAGAAAATGCTGATTTAATGAAATTGAAACATTCCATGGGAATGTGTTAATTCCATTGAGAGTTTTGATGGAAGCTAGGCTGGCTGACTGGCCAGACTGTGTGTCTGGGTGTCTTCTTGGAGAGCCTCCCGAGTGACCTGGCTTTCTGCGGAGTTGGGCAACTCAGCAGCAAGTTGAAAAATTCAATTTCAGTTCTTCTGAAGTAGAAATCTTCAGAATCTTTTTCCTTTGAAAAGTGTCAAAATTTTGATTTTTCATCCCAATTTGGGACAAAGAAAATTCAAAACTTTGTAAATTTTTTATCAGAGGGAATTTCTATTTTTGGTCAGCTGTGGTATTCAGTTGCATCTCTGATACATTCATGAAGCATGAAATAGAAATCTTAGGTGTGATTCACAGTTATTCAGTATTGTCATCTCCAAGGCTTAAAAATTGATTTCTACCTTCAAAAGACAAGCCTGGGAACTTAAATTAAAAATTCTGCTGGACATTAAAAACTAGGGGCTTAACAAAGACACTGGTTTTATGGCTCACTACAAGAATTCATAACATATTCTGCTGCCTATTATCCTCCTTTGTCCTACATGAGTAGAAGTATCCCCTTCTTTTTAAGTGATCTCCTACAACATGAGAGAACCCCTTACGCTTAACCATCTGTCCCAGCAAGCTGTATTCAGCTTGGACATTCTGAGTACCTTCCCCTGAGTGAAGGGAGAGCTCTGTAAAGCTCTAAAGCTTGTCTCTTTCACCAGCAGAAGTTGGTCTAACATATTACCTCACCCATCTCATCTTTCTTAAAGTCTGAAATGTACATTTTTTCCACAGCAAGCCTTCCCTTTCCACACTGTGTTTTTTCCCCTCCCATGCTTACATACGTTCCATGTTATTCATTAACTACCTTACCCATTCTTTCATTCAAATTAGGGTGAATTCTTTACTTTGCTAAAAAGAATGAAAGGTTGCTCAATTTAATAAAGGTCTCTTCCAGCCTGGGTCATGTTGAACTTTCAGAAGACTCTTAAGATGTAGAATAAATCATTGCATTCCTCAGACTGTGGTAAAGGCTGTTAGTAATATGCAGACTTAAGAGTCAAACACCTGCTCATAGACACTCACTGGCAACTTCACTGGTTACCAGGCAAAGCTTTCTTTGTTGTGTTACTGTTTTCAAGAGTCATTTGAAAAAGCATCCAAACATACAAAAAATTCCATAGAGTCTGGGGCTCAGAGAGAATTACGAATTACACCCTGAGGAATAACAAGTTTACTTTGATCTGGAACATTGATTTTGATAAACTAACTAAATGCTGCTTATTTTTCCATTACCAACCTCCTGGGACACTTTAACGTTTAATTGCAGGAGGGTGGGGGAACAAAACCCAACCTCACAGTGTTAACATGACACTGAGTTATTTGCACATGTTCAGAAGGGTGTTTAGTCACCCTCTATAACCAATAATTACCAAGTATAGCTTGACTTGTAAAGAAGGATCAAAGCTAGATTGAAATTTACCTTAGATCTTCAGTTCCCTGGGTGGCAAATGGGTCTGCCATTCTTTTAACTAGACATGGGTATTAGAGAGAAAATAAAGTAAAGCCCCAGTAATTTTTTAACCTGCTGTTATGCACAAGGTCAGCAGAAACGTCTGACTGTAAAGCTTTTGTGGATAAATGATGAAGTCCGTGAACAACGTCCACATACAAAAGCAGCTGCTACTGGACAGAGGTGAATCATTGACACAGCACTAGGAGTCTTATTGGGATGAGGGAGCCTAAAATTTTCCCAGTATAGCCTACTGAATCCTTACCTCTGTTCTACATGTACCTGAGAAGGGAAATAAGGAATAGAGAGTCTCTAACAGGCAAGTGGCTAGGCAGAATATATTCATTGAATGTTGGCACACATGGGTATGTATGCATGTTTGCTGTCAAGGGACGTGACATGGAACAATGGGTCAGCCCCTGAGTAACTGTTAGTCAGTCACTTAGTTAGTTAGCAGCCAGTACCCATTAAGGAAAGCTTGCTGCTTCTGCTGAGAGGAGCAGCAACTTGTTTCTTGATGAACATGTTGGGCCAGCTTGTTCAGAGGTATCCTGCTATCCAAGGGTGCTGGTTTCTCATGGTCCCTTACAAGTGGCATGATCCTTATTCCCCCTAGTGTTCTGTAAGAACAGGATTCTAGCCCCACATAGCCACTTAACTAGAAGTAACCTGAGCTTTTCAAAAACTTGAATTTCTCTTCCGCAGCTTTGTCCAAGAAGCATAGCTGCAGTTAGTGCATTTGTGTAGCCTGAGTTAGTAAGTTCAAGAACAGGCTTCACGTGTTGGAGCCAGACAAATGCATGCACCTACAAACTTTGGTGGATCTTCAGGGAAAAAAGCATGATGAAAAACAGTGAACAATCACATAGCCATAATAAATACATGACCACATCAAAAGAAGTCACAAGAGATTAACAAGTTGTGACAGTATCTACCATTTTCTTTCCCATTCCTAAGTCTAGTGCTAGGAAAAGAAGCTCATATACTGTAACAGTGTAGGCAAAGCTACTTAATTAATGTGCTATCTCAAACCCACCTTGAAATTTTTATTTAAAGGCCTACCATGGACCATAAAGGTGACTTTGATTGTGAAGCTAACCGACTGATTTCAGTTTGATTATGTCTAAACCAGATTCTAACACTCTTAGGCCAGGTAACATGGACAATGTCGAACCATATTCATAAACAGTATTCTGATCTAGGTCATCACCTGCAATGCAATGACCTTCTCCTGGAAATGGTCCTGAAGGTTACCTTTATTAGCCAAATCAGGTTTATATCAAATATGCTAATGGTTTAAGGTGAGAGAGCCACCTTTGTTCATTTAGAGGAATTTCTGGTAACAGCCTGCAGTCTTATTCCATTAGTTAGTGCTTTAGGGTGTCCAGGCATTAAAAATGTCTGTTATTGCTTTGTATGTACAATATGGCACTGCATAATGTATACCTCATCACAGCAGTGAAAATGGCTGACCCACCTGTGTTCAAAATTATAGGAGTCTGAGGTAAAGAATGAATAGGCATTAACAGACACAACAAAGTTAATGGTCCTCTCTGATCAAATCCCACCAACACAGATAGTTTCAAGAATATTAGTTGACATTAGAGATGGGGCTGAACCAAATAGTACTGAATTTTGGGGGCTTGAAGTCCAAACGTGCATCCAGTTTTGAATGGGCCCTGAACTAAAACCATCAGATTGGAACTCCCCCATGAATTTGTCATTTTATCCTCATCTCTAGTCTGAATATATTACAGATGTCTCTGCCTGATTAAGATCTATTTAACTGGATTGTTTCTAGAGGAATTCTAATATATTTGCTGCTATTCAGCATTGCTCTGAATAGTTCAGACTGGTTCAGGCAAATGATTTCAGAAAGCTTTAAGTACAGGTGTTCCCATATCCAGGAGATAATTCTATTTACCCAAACTTCATTATTGCATTCAGAACTTCTAATATGAGTCCATATGATATTTTAATAAGCCAAAGCAGTGATTTGCCATCATGGGAGAGAAAAATGGAGATTTTTATATATTGTAGTCTGTAAAGTACAAGTAATTCAAAGATGATAGGATATTTGTTTTGCAGGAAAGCACTAACCCCAAAAGCTTTTTTAACCGATGTTTCTGGTCAAAATAGATATGAATCATTCTCCATTTATAAAGCATTGAAAACTGAATTCTTTTTAATAACATATGAAGTTCATATTTGGATTTTTCTTTTAGGTATCAAAGTGCACATCAGCAGCTCTGCAATATAAAGTCAGGAGTCAGTCTTATGAGAGTTATTTTAGTGTTTGTGATTTTTAAAAAAATACCATGCAGTGAAAAATGTGCAATCGCTTTACTAACACATTACTCCCTAAAGATAAATATTGTCCTCAAGTCCCTTCCCAGCTAAGTTATTTAGAAGCAATAATGAATATATACCAGTAGATTTCCACTTTATATGTTGATGGAATTCAACCTATTTAAATTTTCCATTTCCCACTATGACATTCCAGGGTGAAGTCCAGATCAGTGAGATGCTGTGTCACCCTTGCCCTGCAGACTCAGGGGCCTCACCATGCTTTGCTGCTGTAGCTCCTACCTAAGCTTCCCACAGACAATTTTTCAGTGTGTGGGTAAAACCATGACTGTCTGTGTATAGCTGCAACCTGCCATCCACACTTCAGCTTTCACCAGCTTTGGTTATCACTTGGAAGATGACCCTAACACACTCCCAGTCCTGAGTTTTCCCCAAAAAACATACGTTCTGCACTGTCCAGCCCTCTCCTAGATAGACCAGGTAGAGAGTTTGGTGCCCCTCCAAGGGGATCAGTATACAGCTACCTTAACTGATGTTACCCAAACAATTTACAACAGTGGTTTAGTTTTAATTAAAGAATAAAACAAGTTTATTTAACTACAAAGATATAGATTTTATGTGAGTACAAGTCTAAGGTATTAAAGTCAGAAATGGTTACAAGATAAAGATAAAATGTTTTCTGGTTCTAAACAAACTAGATTTGATTCAAGATAAAATTCATACTACATGTTCTCAGCAACAGGGCTGACCAAATTTCAGGTTAGGATCTCCTACCAAAATCTATGAGCTGATTTTTTTCTTTGGCAAGAAAGCGGGGCAGGAACATCTGCATCCTAGCAAACAGGAGCATGGAATCTCTTTCGCCATGAGACTCCAATCTCACAGCAGGAATTAACGTTATATAGGAGTAACCCTCAGGAAAATGAATTTCAAAGGGGGACTAAACTATAAAAGTGAGGGGCAATTCTCACACACCCAAGTTATCTCTCCCTGTCTCACTCTCTCTTTTCCACCTAGGAAGATATTTGATAGGTGATGGCCCATCAGCTTTGATGACACGTGGCTACAGGCATCAACTTGTCCTTTGTATTTGGGAAATAGGTTTACCACCTCTCCAGAGGCGGTAAACATGCACACTTTGTTCATGATTTCGGCTTATGTTTATAAGTGTACATATAATGTTAGTACACACAGTTCATCATGATATTGTTGACCAATGAGTTACTAGTTTTCAAATGATACCTCACAAGACATATTTTGTACAAATATCATTACGATAGTTTGTAGGATGTGAATACACCTGTGTGTTTCTTGACAGAAATATTGAGAATGTAACTATATGAAAATGATTGGTAGGATGTTTGAACCTGTTGTTTTGAGACTCCTGATGATTCATATTTAATGAAAGCTAAAACAATTCCATATAACAGAATTATTGTATATTTAACTAAAATATCACATTAATAAATGTGTAATCCCAAAGTAATTAAACGAAGAGTAAATTCACTACAGAGGCAAGCATCCTAGTGGGTGATACACACCTGGAAAATGAGTCAGTGGGGCCCCTGGATGATAGAGACACAAAAGGAGCACTTAAAGATGATAAAGTCATTGCAGAGAAACTAAATGAATTCTTTGCTTCGGTCTTCACAGCTGAGGATGTTTGGGAGATTCCCAAACCTGAGCCGTCTTTTGTAGGTGACAAAACTGAGGAATTGTCACAGATTGAAGTGTCACTAGAGGAGGTCTTGGAACTAATTGATAAACTTAACTGCAACAAGTCACCGGGACCAGATGGCATTCACCCAAGAGTTCTGAAAGAACTCAAATGTGAAATTGTGGAACTATTAACTAAGGTTTGTAACTTGTCCTTTAAATCGGCTTCTGTACCCAGTGACTGGAAGATAGCTAATGTAACACCAACATTTAAAAAGGGCTCTAGAGGTGATCCTGGTAACTATGGACCGGTAAGTCTAACGTCCATAGCGGGCAAATTAGTTGAAACAATAGTAAAGAATAAAATTGTCAGGCACATAGAAGAACATAAATTGTTGGGCAAAAGTGAGCATGGTTTCTGTAAAGGGAAATCATCTCTTACTAATCTATTAGAGTTCTTTGAAGGGATCAACAAACATCTGGACAAGGGGGATCCAGTGGATATAGTGTACTTAGATTTCCAGAAAGCCTTTGACAAGGTTCCTCACCAAAGGCTCTTACGTAAATTAAGTTGCCATGGGATCAGAGGGAAGATCCTTTCATGGATTGAGAACTGGTTAAAAGACAGAGAACAAAGGGTAGGAATAAATGGTAAATTTTCAGAATGGAGAGGGGTAACTAGTGGTGTTCCGCAAGGGTCAGTCCTAGGACCAATCCTATTCAACTTATTCATCAGTGATTTGGAGGAACGGGTAAACAGTGAGGTGGCAAAGTTTGCAGATGATACTAAACTGCTCAAAATAGTTAAGACCCAAGCAGACAGTGAAGAACTTCAAAAAGATCTCACAAAACTAAGTGATTGGGCAACAAAATGGCAAATGAAATTTAATGTGGATAAATGTAAAGTAATGCACTTTGGAAAAAATAAACCCAACTATACATACAATATGATGGGGGCTAATTTAGCTACAACTATTCAGGAAAGAGATCTTGGAGTCATCGTGGATAGTTCTCTGAAGATGTCCATGCAGTGTGCAGCGGCAGTCAAAAAAGCAAACAGGATGTTAGGAATCATTAACAAAGGGATAGAAAATAAGACGGAGAATATCTTATTGTCCCTATACAAATCCATGGTGTGCCCACATCTTTAATACTGTGTACAAATATGGTCTCATCTCAAAAAGGATATACTGGCATTAGAAAAGGTTCAGAGAAGGGCAACTAAAATGATTATGGGATTGGAACGGATCCCATATGAGGCGAGATTAAAGAGGCTAGGACTTTTTAGCTTGGAAAAGAGGAGACTAAGGGGGGGATAAGATAGAGGTATATAAAATTATGAGTGATGTGGAGGAAGTGAATAAGGAGAAGTTATTTACTTGTTTCCATAACAGAAGAACTAGGGGCCACCCAATGAAATTAGTGGACAGCAGGTTTAAAACAAATAAAAGGACGTTCTTCTTCACACAGTGCACAGTCAACCTGTGGAACTCCTTGCCTGAGGAGGCTGTAAAGGCTAGGACTATAACAGGGTTTAAAAGAGAACTGGATAAATTCATGGAGGCTAAGTCCATTAATGGCTATTAGCCAGGCTGGGTAAGGAATGGTGTCCCTAGCCTCTGTTTGTCAGAGGGGGATGATGGATGACAGGAGAGAGATCACTTGATCTTTACCTGTTAGGTTCACTCACTCTGGGGCACCTGGCATTGGCCACTGTTGGTAGACAGGATACTGGGCTAGATGGACCTTTGGTCTGACCCAGTATGGCCCTTCTTATGTTCTTATGTTCTGTCTTATGCCTGGATTGTTGCTGTGTATTTAAATACAAATTGTACAGAGGATAGTTCATCCAAAAGCAATTGATTTGATTCTCAGTGTCTGCTGAAAGGAAATATCTTTACAGTGATACTTCTGTGGCTCTGTATAAGTGGATATGGAAGTGGACATTAGCACAGAACTTTCAAGCTGAATATCAGATTATATGGAAAGAAACATGCAGGAAAGGTATACCGATGATTAATTTATAGTTTGGGGAATGTATGCAACATACATTATCAGTCCTTTTCATTAAGCCTTGATACTGGACGAACATTTCTTGCACAATGACTTGTCCATTCTGCTCTGTGTTGGTACAGTTCTCTTAGCTGTTTTGGCTTTGTTCAGGACTTGCAGAGATGAGACCCCAGCAGTGAGATCAAAGTTCACCCTCAAATTTAGCATGCACAGCTTCCTTCTCTGAATTGGATCACAAATCTTATTGCACACTGAAGGAATAGCTTCAGACATCTGATTTTTCAAATTACTGCACACCCAGTTTCACACATGAAAGATGGAAATTCCAGAGATCTTGTATGTACAACAGGGAGGAGCTTATGAAATTTTACATGGAGTCAAAAAAGATTACATTATAATAAATATTTTCCTGATTTTTTTGCTAAAGCTATAGTTCTCAAGAAAACTGCACTTTCAGCATTTCTTCTTCTCTAAATCATAATATATATTATTTATGGTACACAAAAGTGTGGATAGTCTCCAAAACAAATTCCTTTAAGTAGCCACTGTCAGGGAGCGTTTTTGATGCAGCACACTCACTTTTACCAGTTCTTTGTCCTCTGTTAATGCCTTAAATGTTAATCTCAGAAGTCAAAATTAAATCATGGGAATTGTTCCTCCTAAGCTTTCTGTGAGCATGACATGACAACATGACTCAAGAAGGGAGCCTGGGGAATTAAATTGTTTCTCAGATCACCCTTACAATTTATTATTTTACAGTTGAAAGGAGACAAATGCCAGATGCCATGCTCTAAAAATGTCATTTAACAATTTTGAAAAATGGGAAAATTCCAAAGCACAGGTTGTCTGCCAACAAAATTCTAATATCTAAAATGGGGTAAAAGAAATGAACCAGGGAACTACAGACTGGTCGTTAGCCTGACATTAATTCTGGATAAAATAAAGGGATGGTTAATTCAGGACTCTATATTTTTGGCTTTGATCATTACTCACAGTCAGCATGGGTTCATAGATAGTAGATCTTGTTGAACAGAACTTGTCATCTTTTTCTTTTTATACAGGATTAAAGGTCTGGTTGCTAAAGGCCATTGTGACAATATAGTGATTCTGGATTTCTCAAGAGAGTTTGACTTTTTTTAAGTACTGTATGATGATCTGATTTTTAAAGAACCTCTTGCATTACATGGAACTAACAAAACACATGTTAGACAGTGGGATGGGTTGGGATCACAGAAACCCCCTCAGAAGCTGCCAACTGATATGCCAAGGCTACTCCTGCCTCTGTTTTCCTGCCCAAACAGCTTAGAACCTCAGTACCCTGCCTGGTTTGAGTCAGATTCACTAGCCTGCTGCAAAACCTGACCCAGGTCTGAGCCATGTACCCCAACAGCTGTGAGCTTGCCTGGAAACAGGTTAGGAAGTGTTCCTACCTTTAGCACTCAGATGCTCAACTTCCAATGGGGTCCAAACCCTGAATAAAACCGTTTTACCCTGTATAAAGCTTATACAGGGCAAACTCATAGACTGTTTGCCCCCTAACACTGATAGAGAGATATGCACAGCTGTTCCGCCTACCCCCACCCCCACAGATACTAACATGTATCCAGGTTAATTAATAAGTAAAAAGGTGATTTTAATAAGGACAAGAAGTAGGATTTGAGTGGTTCCAAGTAGTAACAGACAAAACAAAGTGAAGTACCAAATAAAATAAAACAGAACACACGGATCTATCACTAATGCAGTAAAAAGCCTCACCCTCAGATGTTTCAGTGAATTTCTTCTTTCCGATTAATCTCTCTTATAGTCTGGGTCCAGCTATCACTCGCACTCCACCCTGCAGTCACTGTCCTCTGTTCCAGCTTCCTTCCGGTCTCCTTGTGGGGTGGAGAGGCTATTCCTTGAGCCAGCTGAAGACAAAATGAAGGGGTCTCCCCAGGGTTTAAATAGACACTCCCTTGTGGGCAGAGACCCTCCTCTCTCCTTGTGCAGAATCCAGTTGTGAAATGGAGTTTCAGAGCCACATGGGCAAGTCCCATGTCTCTATTCCTTACCAGCCAAACCACATTCCTGAGGAAGCTCTGATGTGGATTGTCCATTGTGGGCTTGATTGGTGCTTGATTGGCCACTTATTGAGAATAGTTTTCTCTCAGAAAGCTGGCCAGCTGTTTTGCTGAAGCTATTCAAAATTATCCAAGTACATGGCCAATGTGTATAACTTCGAGTACAAAAATGGCACATGCATACAAATAGGATGAACATGACCAGTAGAGCATAACCTTTACATAGCATATGCAGCAAAACCATATTCCAGTGACATCATACATAAATTTATAAGCACTCCCCCATAAAGCCTTATGGGGTACAACGTCACAGATGGATTAAAAATTGACCTGTTAAACTTAATCATTAAAAGGTAGAAATCAATGTGAAGGGTTGTTTCTAGTGAGGTGTCCCTGAGAGATTGGTTCTCAGTCCATCCCTATTTCATATTTTTATCAGTGATGTAGAAGATGATATAAAATCTTTGCTGGCAAAGTTTGCAGATGACACAAAGAATGGACAGGTTACTGTTACAGTGATCTGAATCACTAGGTTAAATAGTCACAATCCAACACACAGTACTTTTAATGCTGCCAAATGCAAGATAATGCATCTGGGAACCAAGAAAACAGATTACACCTACAGGATCGGAGACTCCACCTTGGAAAGCACTGACTCAGAAGAAATTAGACATCATTGCAGTTTATCCTCTCCAAATCCCCCTGCTTGTCCCCTTCCTTCATGGGCCATGGGGTGAACAGGCAGTTATGCATTGCTCTCAACTTATTCATAGTACCTGAAGCTCTGCACTAAGATATTGACTATAATCAAATCTCATGCTTCAGGGTTTTAGCTGGTTGTCTTAAAGAATCAGGAATCAGAGAGGTAGCCATGGTGGTCTGGAATAGCAGAAGTGACAGAGTCCTGTGGCACCTTAAAGACTAACTAAAGTATTGAAGCATAAGCTTTCATAGGCTAATGCCCACTTCGTCGGATGCATGCAGTGGAAGTATCCAGGGTCAGGAATATATAAGAGGCAAGGACCAGGTTAGCGATAACAAGGTTATTCCAAGCAGGCTGAACCAGCTTGTTATCTCTAATCAGGAAAGATGAGGTCCTCTTCTAGCAGCTGATGTGGAGGTGTGAACACCGAGAGAAGGGAAACTGCTTCTGTAGTTGGCTAGCCACTCATAGTCTTTGTTCAATCCTTGATTGATGGTATCAGATTTGCAAATGAATTGCAGCTCTGCAGTTTCTCTTTGCAGTCTGGTCTTATAGTTTTTTTGCTGCAAGATGGTGACCTTTAAATCTGTCATGGTGTGTCCAGAGAGGTTGAAGTGTTCTCCTACAGGTTTTTGTATATTGCCATTCCTGATATCTGATTTGTGTCCATTTATCCTTTTTCATAGGGACTGTCCAGTTTGGCCGATGTACATAGCAGAAGGACATTGCTGGCACATAATGGCATATATTACGTTGGTAGATGTGCAGGTGAATGAACCAGTGATGGTGTGGCTGATCTGGTTAGGTCCTGTGATGGCGTTGCCAGGGTAGACATGTGGGCAGAGTTGGCATCAAGGTTTGTTGCATGGATTGGTTCCTGAGTTAGAGTTATTATGGCATGGTGTGCTGTTGCTGGTGAAAATATGCTTGAGGTTGGCAGGTTGTCTGTGGGCAAAGACTGGCCTGCCTCCCAAGGCCTGTGAAAGTGAGGGATCATTGTCCAGAATGGGTTGTAAATCACTGATCACTCATCAGTAGTTGAGTTAACCTAGATTGACCTTGGTTAGTTCTGGGATGTAGTTGGAAGGCATCTCAAACACATGCTCTTGCCATAACTTTAGAATAGCTAAGACATTTGCATCACAGTTCAACAAGTGCTTAGAACCATGAGAATTAAAGCAGTCAACAATAGTTTTAGAGTAAAATGGATGAGAAATGTTATATGTATTCCATAAAAAAGTCCTTTAGGGAAAAAGACTGCCAACCACTATAACTCTTTCAAAATAGGCTCTTGTCATATCCTATTCATAAGGAATTTGGCAGACATACTGATCACACTGTAATTTTATATAAAGCTAGAAAAACTAGACAACAAATTCCAACAGCCTTGTTTTTAAGCATGTAGAGACATAGGGTTTAATCCAGCATTTGTCTTGCACCTAAACTTCTCATTCACACCAGAGCAATTCAGGATGGTGGAAATATATCAAGGCCTTTTAAAAACTGATCAGTCTTCTGTAAATGGTGGACATTTTACTCCCATAATTCCAAGTCCAACTTTCAAAGCTGTCAGCCTCTCCACAAAATTTGTCAAGCACCAGTTGCAGATGCAAAAGTGATAGTTACATGAATAAATCAGAACCAGATATAGTGTGAGGCTGGAAAGAGTATCTGATGGCTCCAGTATTCATAAGTATTTTCCTTGTAGGACTGGGGGTAGATACCCATCTCTTTCACGGGGATAGGTACTTGTCATTTCCCATTAGGCTCTCATCCGTTTTGATGATGGTCTCTTTTTTATTAAGTGTTCATGACTGCTACATGCGCCTCAGTCAACATTAGGCAATGGATATACAGCAAAGCCCTGAGTCAACAGAGGGTAATTAGCCTGGATATTCTCAATCTTGGTGCTTCAATAGGCATGGAACCACCCTTTTTGTTTAATGCACTCAAATGTGTAGGTCACAAGACTTGTTTCCTGATAGCAAATTTGAAATTTACTTTACATAAATATTTCATAATGGTTGCTTAACATTTTGTTTAGTAGAGCTTGCTGTCAATAAATTTGTTTGCTAGACTATTTTCAGGAAGTGAATGCAAGAGGCAAGTGCACACACCTCTAAAATTTTAAATGAGCATTCGTGGAAATATTTTTTCAGTAATCACCCACATCTTGGAATAACTCTGCACTGACAGAAGAATGGATGAGATGTCCCAATATAAGTCTTTTTCCATCTCTAACTTCTCTGATTACTCAGAGAGAACTCTAGCTGGCATTGTAAAGGAAAAGTAACACACTACAGCCTCTGGAAAGAGTGGCTATCTATGGTATTTATCTGTGGGTGTAAGCTGCTACTTCTATTTTTACTTACTGTTAGCATCTCCATTTCCTGCAATGATGCATCCAACTGTTCAAAGAAAAGTGCAGTACCAGCACTTTAGATCTGCATAACCAAAAACTTTCAGTCAAAAATCTTCTGCTGAAAACCTTGATTCAGAAAAGCCACCATGATGTCTCATGGGAGTTATAGTTTGGGTGTCTCACGTACCCTTTCTCCTCTACAGGATGCGTTCCCTGGATGGACTACAATTTCTGTGATGCATCATAATCTTGCATCTTGTTGAACCATGGTGGCACCTCATGGGAGTCCCTGGCCAGAGTGCATCATGGGAGATGTAATCCTGCTGGGGAAACTAGTCAATAGAAGAGAATGGAGGCAGGCAGCAACAAAAGTACAATTACAAGAGGCTAAGAAAGGAGGGTGCCACGTTTTCTTCCCACAACTTCATGAGCTTCTCCTATCTCCCCAGGGAGCATTCTCGGTGACACTCTACTCCCAATTTTCACTTTGAAAATATGATCAGCCCGCTGAGTCTGGGTGGGTGCAGATGACATCACTTCCACTTATTTTGCGCATCATTGCTACTGTTTATAAAAGAATTTAGAAAAGAAGACTCTGGAGACTTTCTTAAAATCACTGCATAGAAAGGTGGATAAAGCACCTTCTGAGGGTGAACCCCAGAAGGAGAATAAAACTCCTGAAGGATGTCTGCCAGAACTTAGTATTGACATCTCTTTATGAAGTTAAAATTAGAAAGCTATATGTTTCTTAGGCCTTGGTGGTTTTGTAAAGCATCAGGGGAAGGATATTTTAGTCTCTTTTAAAATCACCATGTTGTAATCTGAGAATCCCATTTCTACGTTAATAGAGATTATTGCATAAATGTGAAGCTGTTAGGCATGAGCTGTTAGAGGCTGTTAGCTACTGCAGCTCTACTAAATAATGTAGCTTGTATCTAGATTTACAAGACACTTTTATTTGAGGCTACAGTGGAAGTTTTGCCATTTACTTCAAAATGACCAGGATTTGGCACTAAAAGACCTAGTGTAGATTGGCAATGGCATGATTTCTGTTCAAATGGCTCTGGAGAGCAGATTGTAAGTGGCTACAGTACATTGGGACAACATGTGTGAGCATGCTCGAGCTAGCTTTGATGGAGCTAGCTTGTTCACAGTAGCAGCCAATAGGGACCGCAGCCTTCTCACCCAATTACATACCTAACGACCCAGGTTGGACTGTACTCAGCTGCTTCCAATGCCGCTACGGTTACACTGCCATTTTGAGCATGTTAACTGGGGTATGCCTACATGTGCTGCAGTTGCACCAGCCAGTTGCCATTTAGACAAATCCTTAAATGCCATCCTGATCAGAACACAAAGCTGAAGTCAAACACCTGGTCCGCCTCTGTAGTCAGCTGCATGTTGACTACGGAGCCACCTGACTATCAGATATTTCTGACTCAGACCACCCTAAATAAAAATTAAATAGTGAGAGAAAAATGCCTATTTTGTTTTCTTTTGCATAACTCCAACGAAAGCAAGCTCCTTCCATGGAAGAAGGTTAGATGCTTCCATTAAATGGAATACATTAAATGATCAATGTATTTTTCCCCACACTAGATGAACTGGTTTTATCACTGTTATAAAAAGTTATAGCATGCAGTACCTGGAATATGCAAGACTAAACTAACACTTCAGGCATTAATTATTAACTATAATTCATATTCTCACATATCCTGTTGTCATGGCATCTTGTCTTATTATAGTTTAATGAAAATTGCTGCTTTTGCATTTTTTAAACTATTAGAACATGCTGATTATTTACAGTATCACACCACAGCAAGCAAATAAATGCAACCCTGAAGTTTTCAATTTTCTGCCGCAGAAGACCTGGATGTTACAGAATTTTGCTGAATTATCCATTGCTATCAAGTGAATGTCATGGAGTGACCCAAAGCCAAGTCAAAGACAAATTTCTACGATATCTACACTAGACCAAATCTGATGGGATTCTGGAAGACTGTCAACAACACTTCGAAGGGGAATTTTGTCGTAGTCTACTTTGTTACACACACAAATATCATTTGTAAAAGGTGATTAATTTTGTTCAGAAATTTAAAGCCAAACTGTAAGAGAATTCTTCTCTCATTATTGCTGTAGAACCAATTCACATAATACACATTTACCTGTGAGTTTTGTATTCCTGTAGCTCTCATTACGAATATCTGTGTCACTTATATTCAATACGATTAATATTTTCTTCCTTTTCAGTACGCATTTTATATAATGATCAGTACAGAAGCCTTCTTTAAATCTCTATGGGCATTTACAGAAGCCTTTTGGAGCCCAATGGATTAATTATCCTGCTGGGGTTGCATTTTTAGCAAAAGTTCTAATTCTGTTCAATGTGATCATTGATTTTGGGCCACATTCTCAGCTGGTATAAATTGATGTAGCTCCACTTAAGTAAATGGTGCTATGTCAATTTACAACAGCTCAGGATATGGCCCATTTAAAAAAGAAGAGATTCAACTCAAAACAATGACATGGTTTGCGGAGAGGGGGGAAACAAAAGCTAAGTCAGTAAAAGAAGAGTTCAGTTTTCTAAAAACTAAACGTGATTTCTGCTTTCGTTTACAACCAGTTTTTAATGCCATTGATTTCTGTAGAGCTAATACTGATTTACAGCAGCCTCAATCATGAAAGTTAAACTGATAAAAATCTGGTATAACAGCAAAATCTGGTTTCTATATACATTTTAAAAGAACAGATTAGAAAATAAGCACTGCCCACTCCAATAGCCAAAATAATACACAGTGTGATTTGCCCTGTACTCCTTGCATGAAAGCACATTGGATGTATAAAGAGTGCAGGACTGATTCCAAGTAGGGCTGTCTCCCTTCTCTCAGTACATTTCCTATCTCCCAATCACAGCTCCTGTGTATTGATTTATGAACCCTAGGGACAATTCAAATTATTTGTATCTGCAGAAGTGGGTTGGATTTCCTATGAGATTTTTGGTAGTTCCAATTGGACTGGAAATGCTATGGAAAACATTGCATATTGCACTTTTGCTTCAGTTCTGATAGAACTGGAAAGCACAAAATAGTATGAGAAAAACTTAACTGAACTTTTCTAACCTTAAAGTGATTGATTTGCAGCCAGATTTTGAGTGAAACTGCAGATCAGTTCTTCCTCTGCCCACAATGATTGAATCATGCCATGGTTTTCTTAGTGGTTGTACAATGCAGGGCATTTCTAGCATTCATTTGATTAAATTAACACAGTACAGTTCTTATCTGTGGAAAAATCCCCTCTGTGCAACTTTGACATCCAAGAATAGAACCTAAACCATGTTACAAAAATAGATTAGAACCTAAGATATCCCTTTATGACTAAATGATTCATGCGTGTAAGGTAATAAATGGAACAAATAGAAAAGAAACAGATTTTCCTTAGCACTAATAGATGAGCCAAGAATTGGACACTGCAATTTTAAAAACATAATTGTCAACAGATGTAATGAGAAAAAAAATTAATGAAATTCAGAATGAAGATTTGGGAATATCTGCAACTTGAATGGAATAGCTGGAAAGGAGGGGAGATGATACTTTGAGAAAGAAAAGGGCTAAGAATTCTTTTCCTGTCCCAAGAAAGAATTACTGTCCAAACCACCTACTTGTGGTTAACATCAGATATGGTGCCAGCTGTCCACTTAAAGAAAAAATAAGACTGAATTGTTGATCAATAACACAAATCTCATAGACTATAAAGCCAGAAGGGACCATCATGATCACCCAGTCTGATCTCCTGCACACTGCAGGCCACAGCAAGTGACCCATGCCCAATGCTGTAGAAGAAGGCAAAGCACTCCACATCCGCTGAGCCTGGTTCTAGAATAGGCTGATCTAGCCACGGGAAATATTTAAATGAGCTCCAGAATTCCCACGCTGCAGTGCTTCCAATTCCAAGGAAAAGGCCACTTTCTCCTGCTCAACTCTATGCTAACAGCAAGCGTTAATTATATTACATGCAGTCTTAGGGCTGGACCCTACCATGGAAACACTGATGGATTCATAGCTACCTCCCAGTGGCTTCTTGAATGAGACCTGAAATGGATTGTCATTCAAAGACTGACTTTTAAAAAATCTTCCCAGCATCACTTGTACCTAGCTAGCTGAGAAAAAAGTAGGAACTGGTCAGCCACTTTAGATAAGGACTTTCCAGAACTTTTGTGCATCCTTTGAACTGAAGTAACCTGTGCCAAACCTGTTTTGAGTAAATATAGTTAGTAAAGCTAGTTGAAAACTGGGGAAATCTTACATGAAGATGATTATGAAACATCCATCCTTTCTCTTCCCCTTGAAATTAAAAAAGTCAAATGTAATTAATTTCACAATTTGGAAAATTTCAACCCACTCTTTAAGTATCATTTTAGCTATGAAGATTTCCTCAAGTATTTTAGTAAAGTCCAAATTTTCCTGATTCTGAGATCATTCTATCAGTGGTTCTTAATCTTCCCCATACCCTAACTCTATGTTACAGCAGGAAAAAAGCACCAGGACACCTTTTCCAACTAGCCCTAATAAAAAGGAGGGTTCTCATTTGCCCTTGAGATCTGTGGAAGGGTCGAAACCCCTCCAGGTTGCGAATGGATGTTGTTCATGATATCCCATTGATGTCAATGGGAGTTTCCCATCCATTTACCACAGTTGTAGCATCAAAAGAGGAGCATGGAACTGCAATTCACAGAATGTTAGAGAATGGGTAAAAGTAGGACTGTCTCTAATTGTAATGTACATACATAAAATTCATAGAAAGGAAATGCAGGAAAAGATCTGTTAGGAAAGATCAATCAGATGACCTATCAGCGCAGGACTACTCACTATAATTTGGGTTAGATTATGCAACCTTTACTCACATCAGCGAGACTTCAGTGAGACTACTTATGTCTGTAAATACTCACCACTGGGAGTAAAGGTTGCACAATCTACCTCTCTATTGGGGAAAGAGTGAAAGCCTCGGTGGTTTAGCTTTGGAAGAACTTCTAGAATTTCTCTCTCTCTCTCTTTCTTTTTGTTAGTTTCAATTAAACATTTTTCCTCCATTTATTTTAAAAGCTGAAAAATCCCTGGGGCAAATCCTCAACTGCTACAAATCATTGTAGCTCCACTGAAGTCAATTCAGCTACTCTGGTCAAAGATCTGGCTCCTTATCTTTTAGCTGGTGCAGTTTTCACTGGTAAAACTCTTTATTTGTGCTTGTCAAGAAGAGAAGCTTTGTTCTTCTTAGCAGAGTTGTGGTTTGAAGGTCGCATGGCACACTTCCCAAGCTGAATCTTCCCTTGCGAAGGGAGTGCTTACAGAGTATTCGCCAGGCCTCTTTCTGCAAAGAAAGACAGAAATACTGTAATAAAATTTGTGGTGAAGTAAGGAAATCAGCCGCAATGCCTAACAATTATTTATTTATGGGGTTATGGGAGGGAGGGGGCTTGTTGTGTTTGGAAAAAACAAAAGCATCTATGAAGTTTCTTTGTTTTCACTGGAAGAAGCCTGAAAAGGATGCGGTGAAGTGGGGATAGTGATCAAGATGGGAGTGGTTAACCTAGTTCACATGAGTGTATGTGTGTGTCAATTTGCTTCTTGAGAGAGTAAGTTGATAGTCCTGGGGAGTAAAGTTTTCTCTTCACTGAATAGTTACAGCACAGGCAATAGCAATGCAAACTTCCCCTCCACTGCCCTCTCAGCAGGAGGGAACCACCTCTGCACATAGGAGAATAGTTCAATCTTCATAACCCACACACTTCTTCTACAAAGCCTATAAGTATTAAACTGCTTCAGTGAATTACCTCTAACATGCTCACATGAAAATAGTTTCGTGTGCTGAGCCATCGCTGGAAGATCAAGTGTTTTTTGTGTTTGGACTGTTTTCTGTCTATTTAAAATGTAATCTGCTTGAGTTTTGATGTTAAAAAGGCAGATAGGGATAGTAAACACCGGGGGCCTGATTCTGTTCTCAATCCCACTGGTATGAAACCTTTTATTTGAGTGGCGCTACTCCTGGTGTCCTCTGGGGTGAGATGACAATTAGGACCAAGATAGACATTACAGTTAATTTTCGCCTAGATGCTGACAAGTGTAATAGGTTAGAAATCCTTTCTTTGGAAGAAACTGTGTAACCTACATTTTCTTATTTTGTTTAACTGCATCAGGTCTCATACACTATTGATTTTTCTGTAGGAGTGTCTGCTTAGGTTACTGGAAGTGAAGCACCCGCATTTTAAAAGATGCTGAAGACGATAGCCAGGAATCTTGTAGTTGGCAGATGCTGTTAATTTCTTCCCTGCTTCACTGAACTTGCTGAATAGTCTTTGTATACTAATACTCTAAGATCTTTCTCAGATTTCCCAGAACCCATTCCCTTAGACATGTGAATGCTCTTCTGTAATCACCAGAAGGTCATTGAAAGAGAACTTTGATGCCAGCTTCTTACTGTCTCTCAATCTTTCATTTGAAAGTACAGTTTCCCACTTCCAAAGTAGGAAAGATGTTACTAATTATGAGAGGCTCTCCTCTATACTCTTCTCAGAATATTTGGTTGTCCTCATCCAGTTTCCCCTAAAATATTGTCTAACAACACGGGGAAACAATTTGTATAAAAGTTATCATCCCTAGCTAGAAAACCTGTGCTACATATAGTCCAGGTGAAAATAAGACTAAATACCGAAGACAACTAAATCCCCTCTACCTGCAGCTGATGAAGTCTAATTCATGCACATTTTTTGAAGACACATTCCTTCATCTGGCTATGCAAAATAAAACTCAATTATAAATATTGGCTATGTACATGGTTAATGTTAAATAGCCTCAGCAAAGCAGCTGGCCAGCTTTCTGAGAGAAAACTATTCTCAGTAAGTGGCCAGTCAAGAACCAATCAAGCCCACAATGGACAATCCACATCAGAGATTCCTCAAGAATGTGGCTTGGCAGGTAAGGAACAGAGACATGAGACTTGCCCATGTGGCTCTGAAACTATATTTTGCAACTGGATTCTGCACAAGGAGAGAGGAGGGTTTCCGCCCACAATGGAGAGTCTATTTAAACCCTGGAGAGACCTCTCCATTTTGTCTTCAGCTGGCTCAAGGAATAGGCTCTCCATCCCCTAAGGATACCTGAAGGAAACTGGAACAGTGGACAGTGACTGTGGGGGGCGGGGGGAGGTGCGTGATAGCTGGACCCAGACTATAAGGGAGTTTAGTCGGAAAGAAGAAATTCACTGAAATATCGGAGGGTGAGGCTTTTTACTGTATTAGTGTTAGAGCTGCGTGTTCTATTTTATTCTATTTGGTACTTCACTTTGTTCTGTCTGTTACTACTTGGAACCGCTCAAATCCTACTTCCTGTCTTTATTAAAATCACTTTTTACTTGTTAACCTTGAGTACGTTAGTACCTGAGGGGGGAGCAAACAGCTGTGCATCTCTCTCTATCAGTGTTACAGAGGGCGAACATTCTATGAGTTTGCCCTTTATATGCTTTATACAGTTAAAACAGGTTTATTCAGGGTTTGGACCCCATTGGGAGTGAGCATCAGAGTGCTAAATGCAGGAGCACTTCCTGACCTGATTCCAGGCAAGCCCACAGCTGTTAGGGGATGTGGTGTAGACCTGGGTCTGGGTTTGGAGCAGGCTAGCGAATCTGGCTCAAACCAGGCAGGGTTCTGGCATCCTAAGCTGGAAAGGGCAGGAAAACAAGGGCATAAGTAGCTTTGGCACATCAGTTGGCAGCTCCTTAGGGGGTTTCTGGGATCCCAACCTGTCACAATATACAATTATTTTAAAAGTCAACCATGTTGACTTCACTACAGTGTATAGAAAGGGACTCAAATTCTGTGGTGGCTTAAGTATAGCAATGATGAGTGAGACCTCATCTGGAATACTGTGTGCAGTTCTGGTCTCCCATGTTTAAGAAGGATGAATTCAAACTGGAACAGGAATAGAGAAGGGCTACTAGGATGATCTGATGAATAGAAAACCTGTCTTATGCAAGGAGACTCAACGATCATGGTTTGTTTAGACTAACTAAAAGACGGCTGAGGGAAGATATGATTGCTCTCTATAAATATATGAGGGATAAATACCAGGGAGGGAGAAGAATTATTTAAACTCAGTACCAATGTGGACACAAGAACAAATGGATATAAACTGGCCAGCAGGAAGTTTAGACTTGAAAGTAGATGAACGTTTCTAACCATCAGAGGAGTGAAGTTCTGGAACAGCCTTCCAAAGGGAGCAGTGGGGACAAAAGACCTATCTGGCTTAAAGACTAAGCTTCATGAGTTTATGGAGGAGATGGTATGATGGGATAGCCTAATTTTGGCAATTAATTGATCTTTGCCTATTTGCAGTAAATATGCCCAATGGTGTATGATGGGATGTTAGATGGGGTGAGATCTGAGTTATTACAGAGAATTCTTTCCTGTGTGTCTGGCTAGTGAGTCTTGCCCACATGCTCAGGGTTTAGCTAATTGCCATATTTGAGGTCCAGAAGGAATATTCCTCCAGGGAAGATTGACTGAGGTGCTGAGGTTTTTTCACCTTCCTCTGCATCCTGGGGCACAGGTCACTTGCTGGATTCTCTGTACCTTGAAGTCTTTAAACAATGATTTGTGGACTTCATTAGCTCAGACATAGGTTAGAGGTTTATTGTAGGAGTGGGTGAGTAAGATTCTGTGGCCTGCGTTGTGCGGCAGGTCAGACTAGATGATAATAATGGTTCCTTCTGACCTTAAAGTCTGAGTGATATAAATTACACCCTGGGTGTAACACAAGTGTCACTTACATTCCAGTGAAGCAGAAGGGGATGTGTATAGAAGAAAAATTATCTAACAGGAAGCAATAGGATAAGGTGGAGAGGGCAGAAGGGCTGTTTTATCTCACAGATTTTTGAAACTTGCCTTTCCTGCTACAGTGCCTTCTGCATCACTAGGAGAGTAAGTTACACTCATTTTGCACAGCCTGTGAATGATAATGTGGTGCAAATTATATTATTTTCTCCCAGTTAACCCACTTTAGGATCTGATTTTCAGAGGTTCTGAGGACCTACAACTTTTGCTTGAGGATAGCAGTAGATAGAATACTCCACATCCTTTCAAAAAATCAGGCTTTTAATGACTAATTTGGGTCTAATCAGGGGTGGATGTAGGGGCAGGCCACCCATGTGACCACTATGGGTCACCAGGCTTGAGGGGTATCAAGCTTGTGGTTCTGTTTTTGCTGTTAGTGACAAAAAAGGAAATAGAATGTTTGAAGTAAAATGTTTTAGGTATTCCATATGTGGATTCATTTTTCACTAGCCTCCTAGAATGTTCAGGACATTTGTAGAATCTCGTGGAACCTTCCAAACTTTCCGAGAACCTCATATGATAAGGATAAATCATGCATGCAAATTGTGAATCAAATTGTGAAATGGGCTACAAATGCAATAAAAAATAAGGTATTCAAAACTTTAACAAATGCAGGAGGAGGGGTACCAAAGACACTCCTCGCCTGCGGTGCCATTTGATCTAGGACCAGCTCTGAGTCTAATTATCTCACCAGTTATATACATACAACTCCCATTGAAAATAATGGAATAATTGATGCCTGCACTCTTGTAATTCACATCAGAATATACAGAATAATAGAATATCTAAATCAGTCAAACCATAATGTTTGCATAAAAAACCCACTCACACTAAAAATAATGTGTAGGGTGGGGGAGTTAGCCAGTCAATAATTACTTGATGACTTAATTAAAACAAATCACAACTTTTCTAGCAAAGAAATGAAGTTCCCCATGCCACCTGCTGATTAGCCAAAAGCAAGAATAAACGTTTCCATTTCAGTTAATTAGACCGGCAATACAATATAGAAGTTCACATACTCCCAGCTGTGAAAATAACTTGTATTGAAATAACAAACTTCAGACTGGCAAGAGCCCTAAAATAAAAAACAATGGGCCTGTTTGTTCTATCTGCCTTGCACCCTGCTTTCCAGAAAGATTGTCTCCTCTCCCATAATCAACAGTTAAGCACTAATTAGTAACTGCAACTGGTAACAAAATTGTAGTAGATTCCAAAGTGCTATTGACTGTAACATAAGTTACGCTTCCTGATGACACTAGTTATTTATTGTGTTTATTTATGCAAGGACATATTGCTGATTTAGCAAAACAATGGCTAATGCGAAATGCAAGGAAAGTGCGGTTGTTGCTGTTCCTTGTTGCTTCAAAAATCCCTGTTGATGTGAGGGACATCACAAGAAGGGATTTGAAATAGCAGTCACAGACACACTAATAGCCAGAATAGGGTTGTCTTTTTAGTTGTACATTTCTATGATGAACATCAACATACAGCTGGAAGATGTGACAATCAAAAGGAATTCTTGACTAATTCAGTAAGGTGCATTGGGAATGGGATTTACCTCTCAGGGAATGACAGAGATAGGGGATACTTGGCTGCAAGAGGCCATAGTAGATATTTCTGAGAGCAAATATTCGCTGAACTATGCCATTTCAGTCGACCAAAACTGTTTGCAAATGCAGTTTGAATTCAGCAAATAGCTTCATTTTCAACATGAAACATTTCTTCTTTTCATTTCAGTATAAAATTTATTTTCAAAACTTTGCTAGATTTAACTAAAAAAGGGTACAAAAAATTCAAAACCAAAAATTAAACATTTCATTTGGCCTGAAACAATTTTTTTTTAAAAAAAATTCTACGTGGCCTGTGCACCGAAAAATCTTATCCAGCTTTAATTATAAACAGAGATGGAGAGTGATTCTGTTCCTCATATCCCAACTGCAAACCCAGAGAACGGTGGAGATTGGAGAAAACAGTAATTTTTTCAGTCCTCTGGAGAGCATGGCTGCTGTACTGTCAGAGGAATTCTGCCTGTCAATACTCAAACTCCCCTTCAAGTAAGGGGAGGAATGTTGGTTCATAATGAAGAAGTGCCTAAGGCACTGGATGGGAACTCAGGAGATCTGGGTTCATTTCTGCCTCCTCCACAGGCTTCCTGGGTGTCCTGGGGCAATTCTCTTAGGCCTCGATTCACAAGGGAAACTTTGAAGGTACAGCATCTAACTTTTTGGCCCTATGCTGCCTTGTCAAATTCACGACAATGAGTCAGGAGCCCAGTCTACCTAAATAATGCACAAGGAGAATTAGGTGCCTAAAAAAGAGATTCACAGAAGCATGCATAGCAGGGAGCTATTTAAGCTAGTCAGTAGAACACTAAGAGGACAGGAGAAAAGAGGGTTAAACACCTAAGTCAAAGCTGGAGGGAAGCATCTATCTCTGCTCAGGATTCACAGCTATGAATCCTCTCCTGGAGGTAGGCATTCAAGTCATGTTAATCATCTTTTGGGAAAAAAAGTGGTGTGGGTGCCATTTGCTTATACCCAATAGACTAGTGGTTAATGTACACATGTGGGATATGGAAGACGTATGTTCAAATCCCCACACTGCCTGATGTAGAGCAGAGACTTGAATCTATGTCTCCCCATTCCAGGCAAGTGCCCTAACTATTGGGCTATGAGCTGGTCTCTCACAATGTCTGCTGTTGAGGGGCCTTTATGAGTTTCAGTGGAAGCGGAAGGAAGCTATTTTCAGCCATTGCCTGTGGTTTTACTCTAATATTTTCAGGTTCTTATACCACAATTATCATTATGCTATCTGCACATTTATACTACCCAATTTGGTACAGCTCTGTGTTTCACTACGCTCCCTAGACTGAGAGCCAGAGTTAACACATCTTGCAATGGTAGGAAAATAAAACTAAAAATAATTTAAAGGAAGAGATGCAGATCAAATAAGTGAGGGAAACAAAGGTGCTCAAAGTGGTGATCAGGTCACATATCCACGGAAGCGGGGAGAGAAAGAGAGAGAGAACCTGTTTAGATGTTGTGAGGCAGGAATGGGGAGCAACTGTAAATGTTGGCTAAAGAAAGTGAGACATCTTTAAATAAGCTATGTCTGAGAACACAAACATATCTAACTGTTGCCTGCGTATCTGCCCTTGGCTGATGTTCAGTAAGTGAGATCACCCTTTCTGTTTAGTTGATTATCTTAATCCACTAGCAGTGCATTAAAAACCAGATCCTAATTAAACAATGTCCCAGTGAAGATGTATAAAAAAGCAAAGATTTTTTAGACTGTTGTTACTTATTGGCACTTCCACACTATTTAAGAGATCAGAAAGCCTCAAATATCATTTAGGAAACATTTATCTATAACTCTTGAACAAACCAGATTAGAACTATTTTCATTTGCTCACAATCATCTGGAATTTTTTCATTCCCCTTAAGTTTCAATATAACACCATTCCCTGGCCATATTAATGATACCAAATTAGGCTAATCACTTTAGAGACACTTTAGCTCATTCTTTTCTATGTGGCACAGAACTGTGTTAACAGATGAAATATTTATGAACACAGATTAAAATCTCCCTGGTTGCAGGTCTGAATGTGCTTGACTATAGCTTTAGGGAGTTTTCTATGTTTTGCTAGTACTTAGTGGTCTGTTTACTTCAGTTTTACATGACGTGTGTGATTAAAAATGATTGTATGACGTACCTTCTGCTGGGCTAATACAAACCTGTTGCTCTGTTGTTGAGGTGTTTGGGGGGAAATAATTAATTCTTGCACATCAAATTATCATTATCCTTATAGTACCATATAACAGGCAAAGTGCACCAGAAACATCAGTCCCTGATACTAGGTTCTGAAAGCAGGATACAAAAACAACAGCATGGAATGTGACCTTCATTTGAGACAGGCCTAAAATGAAACCTACAGTCTTGAACACTTGAATTATTTGATGGTGAGAAATGTTCAAATTAAAACTCTTTGATATAAACTTGCGCCTCTCATTCTGATTCCAGGTCAGATGCAAAGAGGAGGGGTCTTTTCTTGGTTCCAGCCTACATGTGGCCAATATAGCTATCATTCTGGTTGAAAATCTCATGAGAACAGGCACCGTAATTTTAGCACCATAAAAATCCAAAAATAAACTCATCTCAGACCATTCAGCCTGGAACTGAACTCTACTGTAAATCTAATGTAGCTCTAGATGAATACAGCCTTCTTGGTCCAGCTCTAATCTTATTAGCTGGGACAATGTGTCCAGAAGGGAAACTTGTAGTGAATGGCATAAAACAACTCAAATGAGATTAAGCAAAATAACAGTGGATTTTGCTGGTTGGATTTACCACCAGTAGAATGTTTTCTTTACTGCTTATTGTTTTTTTTTCCCCCATTTTAAACATAATTTGTGTTTTCTCATAATATGCAGCAATTTACATAATTCGGGTGCTCAGTGAGGAGGCTTAGAGAGAATGTAAAGTTCTGCTGCATTTGGTTCCAGCACAATCTTAATCTAATTGAACCCATAACCTCTTATCCTCCTAGTAGGTAAAAAGACTCCAAATTCTTGTTTCTTTATTCAATTGCAAGTCCTTTGGGCCAGGACCTGTATCTTTCTGTGTGTTTATACAGTCCCTAGCACAATCTACTTGGAGCCTGATTAAGGCCTGTAGGTGCTGCTGCAATATAAATAATGAATGCAAATCAAGAGAGAAATCTGGGAGCAATCTTTAAGGTAATTCTATATATGAAACTGATGGTTTCATCTTCCAGCTGAAGACAGTCAAAGTAAGAAATGTAGATGCTTACCTGGAAAGCCATTGTGCAGGAAAATAATAATCCTTTAAGTGATGTCTGCTTGAAAGGCTGTCAGAGAACTGGCACATCATTAGATTTAGAATCTTGCTGGCAATTCTGAATGCCCTAGGAAGTGATATTTACAGAGTGAGGTCATCCTTGTTGCTTTAGCTGGTCTTCTTAATCTAAAATAATAAATCATAACCCAAGCAAAACATTGGCAGAACCAAGAATGGTTTAAAATCCAGGATCTTATGAGAATGTTAAACAGAACTGAAAGCTTCATTCATAAATATTCATTTTATTTCCTTATGGCAAGGAATTAAAATAGTTCTTATCTGATAATACGCCTGTTCCTAATACATTGCTTAGGAATCGCCCGAAAAGCTGGCTATTACTTCTCAACATATACCCTGTCCTTCTGTTGGAATTGGAAAACCCTTGATAAAGCTTGTGGTATCATTATTTACATAACACGAGAGGCCTGCATGACACTTTATAGATGTATCGGACTGTGAGCTCCTCAGACCTTTAATCATCAACGTCTAGGTTTTCAAGAAATGGAAACTGTGAAAAATACTTTTCAGCAAAATGTTCCTGTTCCTGAGCTTGCACAATTGCTGGCTGTTTGTGTCCTCCTATCTGTGCTCTGAAGACAACATGGTCTAACGAACTGAGCGGAGTGCATCGGCCTGATTCAGCAAAACTTTTAAGGCCAAGCTTAACTGTATGCATGTGAGTAGTCCCATTGAAATCACATGCATGCGTGTTTCGCTGGACTGGGCTGCTGTGCTCAGTTCCCTAGACCACGGTGGGGTCATGAACTCTTAAGTTCTATTTGTTCCATCTACCTTTGACCTGCCTTAAAAATACTTTGCATGTCACTTTACAAACATTGTTTAGGTATCCCTCACTGCACCCCAAGTTATCCCCTATTTAACACAAGGGGAAACTAAACCTCAAAGACCTAACCAACATCACACAGTATTTGTGTGACAGCCAGCTTTAAACCATGTATCACCTGTTTCCCAGTCCTGTGCCTCATTGCTCCACCATAGGGTTACTGGATAGCAACTATGAAAAAACAGAACAGGTGGGGGCGGTAATTGGCACATATATTAGAAAAAGTCCCCAAAAATGGGACTGTCCCTTTAAAAATGGGACATCTGGTCACCCTTCTCCACCATGTATTTTCCATGTACTACATGTAATCTGCTGCACAACCTGAGGGAGCCCATGGAGGAGTGCCTGACTGCCCTCCTTTGGCTGTCCAGGCCTGTGGCCTTGCAATGGGAACAATGTGATGTATTCTGAGTAAGATTGTCAGCCATCTTTTTCCCAAATAAGTAAGCATTATCACTCGCACCGCATCTGAAATTCACTTCCTTTGTCATGCCAGGCCCCATTTGTCTCAAGGCACTGTTAAAAGCAGCACAACTAGGCCATGTGGTCTCCCCTGTGCACAGATCCTCCAACATGCACAGGTTATCATCTAAAAATAATGATGTATCACTTAGTTTATGTTTTCATATCACCGTATGAACACTAACCCTCCTCCCTCCCTCTCCCCACCCCCAGCTGTGAGCTAAAGTAAGTAAATTTTATCCCCATCTTATATCCAGGGAAAATGAGACAGAGACGTTAACTGCCCTGCCTGAAAGGGTGGGGTAGAAGCAGTGGAGTCTTATGGATTCAGAATGAAATTTGGAGTGAATGGAGTAAGAAGTCAATCCTGAAAGTGAACTGCTGTAATTCACTTGACTTTCCAAAGCCATTTTTCCCATCTGTAAAAGGGTAGGAAATGGTAGTTATCCATCTCAAAGTGTGGTTGATACTGAGGCACAACTATATAATGTTTGTAAAGTGGTACATGTAAAGGTGCAGTATTGATGCCAGTCAGGACAAAAGGTGAGACTGGAACGGGGAAGTGCATGGCTCTGAACCTCAGTTCAATGTGCCAGATCACGCCGCTCTCTCATGTGCTTGCAGTTACACACATCTGTGAATTTTTCATCCACAACTGTTTATTATTATTATTGACGTCTTAATGCAAAAGAAAAAAAAATTAAGGCTTTAGGAAGTGGGTGTAAAAATCACAGACAATTAAAGGATGGTATTTTTATACCATTAAATGGTGAAAACTGATCACCAGTTTCACCCTGCTCTATTTTGAGTATATGTGACCTGGATGATATGGGTTTAACAAGACAACAGGCTTTTGAAGATGTTTACAAATACTGCCCCAATTCCTTCATGCCAAAGATTGGAATTAAACATAAGCTTTAGGACATTTCCTCAGTTTTGTTGATTTATTATCATTATAATAATTATAATTTATTTATTCCACTAGCATTACTTATGCTACTATAGTTAAACATTTCTATTATACTTCCTACTTTCAGTTTCATTGTTAAGGAAACATATGAAAGAAATTAGGTGTTTTTTTAGTTCCTTATTAAAAATACAAATGAAAGAGAGGACATTTAACTAAACCCAGAATAATATTACAATTTAGTCTGGAAGCCATGTAATGCTTCAGCATTTGAACAAGAAGTCAATGTCAGACATTTTACTTTAACAAGCAGCTCACTGTAGCTTTACAAGAAAGAAAATAAAGCTGAGTGAATCTGGAAAGGGTAGAATGTTTAGTGTGGATAAGCAGCTGGGCATTTATATGCATTTCTAAACATTATCTGAATTTCTTGGGTTAAGTTAGTCCAGGATGGGAATCTCATGAAAACAATCTTTTGCCCCTGGAGTTAAAGGCAGAATAACTATAACTATGTGTGTGCAAATTGGGGCATTGCACAGTCTATGGACATTTGGGTACCCGGCTTACTTTTGAATAGGCAATTAATCAATTTACATGCACTATTGCAACAAACAAATGTGTGTCTGCAGATACACATATGAATGAACACCTCAAGCCTTTGTGATCTTGGTGCTGTCTTTCTATGGTGCTGTATAAATAATGATGCTTCCAGCATTATTAACAGTATATCTTTTACATGACAGGTATTAGCAGGCCAGATTCTGAAACCTGCTCCATTCCCATTGTATTGATCAGGCAACATAAAGGAAATTTAAACTGCCTGCATCTCCACTGTTGGGGATTCCATTAATGTTTGGCAGAAATAGGCTAGATCCTGCTATCTTTTGGGGATGAACAGACTATAGGGAGCCATTGCCACTTGATGTAGGTTAGAGCAGACCTTAGCTTGCTGTAACTTACATTGGAGCCAAAGCAGAGGAGAGAATCAAGTGGCAAAGTTACAGTGGGAAGAGAGAGTGAAATTTTTATCACAATGCTTTAAAAAAAAAATCAGCTGAAATCCTTAGATCCAGATCACCAAGCGGTATAAATTGGTATAGATCTATTCACTTATGTGGAGCTATGCTTATTTACACCAGCCAAGGATGTAGCACTTAATGTTTTTCTTTACTCTTCCCTATTGCTCACAACTTACCTGTTCCATGATCTGCACTTGAAGACAGCCAGACTTTAAGAAAACTACTAAATTAGTTCTTCAATGTGCAAAACACTTCAGGCCTGATGAAGTCTGAGTGTCACCGTAAAACCTCACAATAGATATTACTGAAATAAACAATCTCTAAATGCAAAAAATATTAATATTTTCCCCTTTCTAAGATAAATTTTAATTAGGGCTGTCATTAATCACAGTTAACTCACATGATTAGCTCAAAAAATTAATCATGTTTAATTGCAGTTTTAATCACACTGTTAAACAATAGAATACCAATTGAAATGTATTAAATATTTTGAATCTTTTTCTACGTTCACATATATTGTATTCTGTGTTCTAATTTAAATACAAATATTTGCAATGTAAAAATGAAAAACAAAATAAATAGTATTTTTCAATTCACCTCAGACAAGTACTATAGTGCAATCTCTTTGTCATGCAAGTACAACTTACAAATGTAGATCGTTTTTGTTACAAAACTGCGCTAAAAAAACAAAACAATGTAAAACTCAGAGCCTACAAGTTGCAGGCTCTAAAATTTTGCATTGTTTTATTTTTGAATGCAGGTTTTTTTGTACATAATTTTACATTTGTAAGTTCAACTTTCCTGATAAAGAGATTGCTCTACAGTACTAGTATTAGGTAAACTGAAAAATATAATTTTTCTTGTTTTTTTACAGTACAAATACTTGTAAACAAAAATAAATATAAAGTGAGCACTGTACACGTTGTATTCTGTGTTGTAATTGAAATCAGTATATTTGAAAATGTAGAAAACATCCAAAATATTTAAATAATTGGTATTGTATTATTAACAATGTGATTCATTGTGCGATTAATAGCGATTAATTTTTTTAATCACGCAATTTTAATTTTTCTTACCATGGGAATAGAATAAAATAAAAATGGATCTAACAGTGATGGGCTCAGCTTCAGCCTCTTTCTGAACCATACTTTTGTACAATGGATGGTGTGGAATAGAACTCGCTGACAAGAGCTGATTAAGAACTGAAACAGAAAATTGTTAACATAGTCGGTATTAAGATTTGAAACAGGATCTAGAAAGAATGGCAACAAGAACCCCATAAAATGTACCAGATAACATCATGCGTAACCTTTCTGGATTTCCATCAAGTCACTTCAAGTGAGATACAATTCCTCTAGCGTAGCCTTTCGACTGCACTCTGCTGACTGTTTAATGTTCGCTGTGAAAGACAAACAGAGAGAGAATCTGGTCGGAAGCAAATATACCAAAAAAAATACCCTAAATCCTTCCTATTGTTCTGAGGCCAGATCCTCAACTAATGTAAATAGGTGTAGCACCACCGAAGTACTCCTAGAAGCATAAAGGAGTCTTAGTATTAATGAGAATCAGGTCCTAACAGCCTATGCCTATGTTTCCTTTGTTTTTTCTATATGACAGATATTTGTTCTGAAGCAATACTCCCCAAGAAAAAAATGTGACCTCTATTTTGTCATGGCAAACTTAACTAGTCTTGCTAACTCAGGTCTCAGTCCTGCCCCTTTGGTCATTCCCTTCAGAAAGAGAGCAGGATCCAGTTCTCGTAGATGCTTTTGCAATATTTTCCAAGGCACTTTTGGACGGGTGTTCCTAGGGTGAAGAATTCTACCATGTGTTTCAATGAGATATTTCAATACTCCCTCATTATATTTTTGAAACGTCTTTCATTTAAATTGTCACAGGTTGAAAGCCACACTGTGGGCACTTTAACCTGAAAGAGTTCAATTCAATGTAGATTAAAAGAAGAGAGCATTGCCTTAAAACACTCTATTGACGAAGCCCCTAGATATTAAAGCACACTGATGTCCTTCCTTAACCACCTAACAAGGAGGACATGATTGCAATAAGGGAACACTTTAAAAAGGACCTTTTGGCGCCCAATATTTTTTTTCTAATGTGACAAACAGATGTGTGGCCTGTTGTAGGAGCAGCAGTGATCTGTATCCTATGTATACCTGTATGCTCAAAAAGTCTGTTACACTCTTGCCCCTGCTCCGTCTCCTCTCCCTCTTTGAATACCTGTGAAGTGGCTTCCCCCCCTCTCCTGGAGTGCTTGTGAAATGAATGGGCCGCTTGAACAGCTAGAAGACAGAAGAGCTCCAAAGGCAGACAAGGTGTCTAGGACTCTAACTGGGCAGCGATCACATACTCAGTGCATGGATACTGCATGAATCCTGCCTGAGCTAGAGTGTGACCAACCAGATACCGCCAAGTCATCTGTAGTCGCATGCCAAAAGCTGGTCCTTAAAAGGGGAAGGTGCCATGTGCTCTTCCTCTCTCAGCCTTGTACCTCCTGAGAAGGCCCTTTGCCCGGACCACCTGGCCAGTGGTCCACTGAGTTGCATTCCATCCTGCCTTGGGAAGATTTATCCTCATCACACCATCCATTGCTGCACTGTGGGACACTTACCCTGAAAGATCCTGACATCTCCAGTGCTATGCCTGTCCTGGGAGCGTAAGTATGCAAGTGTGAATGTGACCTGACCCCCACTCTTCTCCTGCCCCTTTGGAACTTAGATATCAATGCAATAAATGTGCTGCTTTCTGCCAAACTCTGGTGGGTCATTAATCCTCCCTCAGCTTATTAGCTGGCCCAAATTTAGGGTAACATGACCCACTGTACTAACTTCTAAGGGTGTCTAGCAATGCTGTCTTGTGCTCAGTGTTTCCAAAACCAGACCCTTTCTCCTTCTGCTTGTCAGTTTGAGATGAGCACTCTAAAGTTCATTCTAAACATGGGGACATGGATCAATGTTCATGTCACACTACCCATCAGTACCCGTCTTGAGCCGGGGAAGCTCATGATCCAACCAGCAGACAACATTCTGTGATGAATCCTGGTCACGTGCCACCAGAGGCACACTGAGCATGTGCTAAGAAGATTTTCACATGAATCTTCTGCATACACAATGGACAACTGTGACCAGCATCTGAGGTTTTCCCTTTTTAACCCTCAACACACGGGGTTTTTGTTTGTTTTTTTACATTTCTTAATGGTTCACATGCTATCAGGTCAAAGCAATCATGTGCAGTTCCCATATTGGACTATACCATAGTTACATTCTTGTGGAGTTCTCTGAACCGTGCATGGGAATGAGTCAGTTAATAGGCCCTGTTGATCAGGCAGACAGCAGGAATACTTTAGGACAGTTGGTAGGGAAGGAGTGTATTATAAATACACATAGATAAGCTTTCCAAGGCAGCCCTAAAGTATATAACTAATATAATTCTATTCTATTATAATATATAGCAACCACAGACCCAGAGTTTCTTCAAGCCCCTGTGAAGTCGTATCCTTTGTATTTTCTCACCCTAAAGAGACAAAGGACAAAAAGTCAACAGTCTCCTTCTGTGTTGCAAGTTACCAATTGCTCCTCTGTGGAATGGGAATTGGCTGCTTTAATATAGAAGGAGCAGGGTCAGACAAGGGATGCAGCATTGAGGTCAGTGCTGTCTCTGCTGGATGTGAGCTCACTGGGTGAATAGCACTGACCTCCCTGAAGCTCTAAGAACAGAAGGTATTTCCATTAACCACAAAGCAGATAGATTAGCTTTGTTTTCATTGGCAGCAGTATGAGGCAGAACCATGTAACTAGTCACAGCAGGAGGCAAGAAAGCTGCAAACTAGCTGGCTAGCTGAGCACAGCGCTGACCAAACAATCTGTCATACAAAACACAAGATTTGAATGAGGTTTCTTTTTTCCTGTTTCCATATTTCATTTGAACTGGAGAGCGGCCAGTTTTGCCCAGCTACTTCGTCTAGCCAAATCTACCCAACAGGCCCCAGCCCCTTCAGCCAAAGTTTGCTATACACCTGAAACTTACAGTGTCTTTGCCTGACAAAGGGTCTCCTGATTTTATTAGTGCATTATTTTATTTAGTTTTTGAGGGCCTAAAGTTCAAAATGCTAAGTGACAATGGGCCTTGTTTTCATGAAATGTCTTAGGTCTATATTAAATAGAAATGACCTGATTCTTCACTGTCTTGAACCCTGTGCAGTCATTAACATCAGATGAATGCAAAGTAGGCAGATAAATGCCACCAAATCAGTTTTACATTAACCTTTACAAAATCTTTGGTTTTGACTATGCAAATCAATGAAGAATTGGGCCTAAAAGTCCAAATTCTACTATGTCAGTCCACTGTAGATCCAGGGTAACTGCATTCAGTGGAGTTAATTTAGGTTTATAATGGAACAGGTAAGGACATTCTGACCTTGAGAATATTTAAACTGGATGCTACTTCAGACATGGCTATAAAGCAGTGTATTTCTCATGGATGGCCCACTTACCTCATGGTCATCTTTGAATTCTAGTACATAAGGAAGAACCAAAACATTTTGTGGAAGCCCCGGGAAAACAAATTGCCAATACTAGGAATTCATTGCTGTCTTTAAAATCAAGTTACCTGCAGCTTTGTGTCAAATCTAAAAGTAAGCAGTACAATGTTATTACACCAGTGAAAAGTTCTGATTTGCTTTCTCAAATATGCACATGAACATGTGCAGGGAATAACAGCCAATGAATCTTTATGACATGTAGAAGTATTGTTCAACCTTTAGTGAGTTGGGTAATAAATAACAAAGCCAAGTGAAAAGAATAAAACAATAAAAATAAATGAGTCTCTTGCCAGAGTTCTATAAATGTCAGAACCTTGGCCACCAATACACCAACTGTAAACACATGTCTAAAGCTCTTTGTGACTATAATAAGGAAAAGGAAGTTGTCCAAATCTGTCACCTGGAAGAGAAGGCTCGGTGAGCCAGTCTGTGCATACGTGTAAGGAAACAAGACAATGAACAAATTCTTGCATATAGCCTGAACTGTCCCAGAGCAAGGCAGGAACCAGCTTTTGACTCTGAGAGTCACAGTTTGTTTCCTGCTTTCCCCTCACTCCTGTGGGATAGCATGCAGGAAAAGGGGTTTCCCCCCTGGTCTGGTATACAAGACAGAGTCAATCCTCAGCCTCTGAAGCATCAGATAGACCACAGTTGGAGACAGGACACCTGATGGAGTGAACAAGCGCTCTGAGATTGTATGTAGAATCATTTTCCTAGATGCCTGACTGGTGTGTCTTGTTCACATGCTCTGGGTCAAACCAATCACCAGATTTGGAGATGGGAAGGAATTTTTCCCCAGGACAGAATAGCAGTGACCCTGGGGTGGTGGTGGGAGGGGAGTGCCTCACCTTCCTCTGCGGCCTGGGATGTGTGGCTTGCCAGCTAAGATCTGCTGAGCATATCTCACCTAATCAATTTCCTGCCATTTCAGGGCCTCAGTAGCTCTCGGTCTCTCCTTTTTTCTGTTTATTGCACACAACAGTTTGGTCTCCTGAGGACTGAAACGCTTTTGACTGTTTAGAGCCATTGGGCTCAGCATAGGGGCATCTGGGTGAAATTCTATGACCTGTGATATACAGGAGGTCAGATTAAATCTAATAGTCCCTTCTGGTCTTAAACTCCAGGACTCTATGAAATCTGTGAAGTGCATTCCTCACCTGAGTAGCCTATGAAGGGATCCTTAACATCCTCCCCACCCTTACTCCCGTGACTGGATGCATAGGTGAGCTCACAACTGAGCACTGCGGGCCAGATTCTCGATCCTTTTCTGAGGTCCCTTTGCACATAGCAGAGTTGCTGAGGATTTCCCCAGCAGAGTAATATTTCCTTCTACCTCTTACTGTGGCCTAGGAATTCACACAACGTAAATCAGATTACAATGGCTTTTCTTAATCCACATTTCCATTTTACAGATTTCCTCCCCCTGCATTTTCTGACCACAGTTTGGTTTATGGGTTATTTGGTTTTTGTTAGTCATACTTATTGAAATCTGTATTGCAGTGAAGCAACATGTTACATTTGTGGAACTCTTGTTCTGTGCAGCGAAACAAATGTGATTTCTGCTTTGTCTGTCTCTAAATTTGTTTTGCACATGGGACTTCATGTTTGTCTCCATACTTCTGCTCTGATCCCCTGCCAGCCAAATAGCTTCATGAGTGTTTTATCCATTTTCTTCCTTTATTGCCAAGATCTTAGCGTTCCCTGCATTTCAGCAGAATTTCACTAGAGATTAAACTGATCATTTTCAATTTTTGTAGGAAGATGTATTGTGCTCTAAAAAGAACAGCAATGTGGAGTCACTTCCTAAACTCCTGACTCTGGAGAATGATGTGGCTTCTTAGTATTCTGTACAGAACAGCCTTTGACAAGTCTTTACATTTTAAATTCACTCTTTACAGATATTTTAATGTGGATATCAGTGCAACAATCGATGTAGTGTTGCTGTAGACCAGATCCCAGCCTAAGTCATATCTGCAGATTGGAGCCATGAGGATGTACAGAGTGCCTGGGCTGTGCTGCTATGGGTATTATTGCCTCTGCTGAGAAAACTCCTCTGTGGTGGCTGAGTAACATCTATGTGCACCGGGAATTGAGTCTGTGATGGTGGGGGATGAGGGTAGGGATAGAAGGTAGTTTCCTCCCTGACTGGACTGTCCAGCTCACAGTGTCCCTGACTGACAGCTCTAAAATGGTGCTGCCAGTCAAAGAGACAATTTGTTCTATCAGATTGCTGTACAGTTCCAGTCCTGGCAAGTCACAAGAGGAGGAAGCAGGGCTTTTAGAGTTACCCCCCAAGCTTTTTGGGTTGTCACTCTGATCTCTCTCCCCCCCCTCCCCCCGCAGAGTTTGATTTTGGTTTTGTTCTATTTCCCCCTCCACTTCTCTTCCCTCAGGCTAGGTCAGCCAGATAGTGGGCTATATAACATGGTGGTTCCAGGCTATATAAGGTCTCTGAGTGCTCCGGGTGGGGCACTGTGGCTCCAGAATACTCCTACCTTCAGGCTGTGACTGTGTCATAGTTTAATCCTAAAAGATATATTTTAAAAACATTCAAAATAATATGTATAGACCTACAAATCATTTTAAACTAACTTGTTTGGCCTAATAACCTTCATCGGGAAGATAAAATACACCCTTACAACTGTCTTCACAATGTGTTGTTCAAACCATATATCAGCAAGAGACAAACTCCCAAGCCTATCTGAAATCCTTCAGATCTCTATCAACTCAGTAATAAAGGGTTTTTCTGCAGTCTGCCTCTACGCCAATAAATCAGTTCTTTGGAGAGCAGAAGTCCACATAAAAAGAATTCCCAGGGTGGGCTAAATGGAGCACACAGTTATGCTTTATGCAGATGATGCCATTGTATTTGTATCTAAGGCAGAGGTTACTATTGCTAACTGTCTAACCACTATTAATAAGTTTGGACACCTCTCAGGATAGAAGATTAATTGGGATAAATCAGAAACCATACACATTAACAAATATGCCTAAAAAGGCCTTTTCTCAGATTGGGACTTTCAATGGCAATCCTCTTACATGAAATATTTAGGAATACTGATTCCCAATAATATTCAGAACATCTCACAGATAAATATAGAAACAATTATTGCCAAGTGGCTAGTGACTTAAAGAGATCCTCAGTTTGTGGGGTTAAAATGCGTATACTGAAAATAAATGTATCTTCCCAGAATTTTGCATGTCCTGAGTGGTCTCCCTGTTTCTATTCCTCAAACTTATTTTAAAAAATTCAATTACTTTCAGAACATTCGTTGGGGATGCAGGTAAGAAACCTAGCCTGGCTCTGTACAAACTACAGCTCCCCCTCTCTCTGGGGGGGATTTTGTTTTCCCAACTTGTCCTTTTTGTTCATGGGGCATCTTTGTGCCTGTTAGATATGACCTCACAGACTCCATCTTATGTTCAGAGTGAATGAGAATTGGTATATCGTCTCCCCTTTTCAGGCATTGTAGGATGAAAATATTATCTGTTTGATGGCTTCAGAGCTCACCGTGGGGCACATTTGGCTAGAAAGTTCTGCTTCCATCCATTCCTTCATTCCGAGGCGGTCCTATGGAGCAATCTTATCCTTGAAACTGATGGCAAAACCTTTTAAGTGGGGGGACTGAATGGAGAAAGAGGAATTACAACTGGGCTGCAGCCATCAATTGACATTGATACATTTAAACCATTTGTAGATTTTCACCCACAATTTGGCTTTCCTGTGCTCCAGCGCATGGAAATATCTCCAGTTAAGGCATTTATTTAGTATTTGGATTGGCTGCATGGGCAGCTCCAGAGCCTCCAGAACTTTTATTATTTTGAAGGAAATTTTCTGGATTTACTCAGCCAATGGCTTTGCTGGAATAAAAATATCTACCCAGGATTGATAATTTGAGAGTTGCTTGAAGTAGAGATTTGGGCACACAACTGTCTCTCAACCAGTGTACCTAAAGTTTAAAAAACAAATATACATCTGACACTACAGCTTATTCAGCAAAAGGTACTTTTTCAAATATGCTGGTCCCCAGATAAGCTAATGGTAATGGACCTCATAAATGCTGACCACTGTGGGAAATGTAGCACCAAGGAAGTTACATCAACTCATATGTTTTGGGAGTGCCCCTGTATCAATAATTTATGGTATGACATAGGTCAAGGGATCAATTTCCCTGGATGCTAAGTTGCAGTCCTTCCCTTCAAGTCTCATTCTTGGATATATTCCTGAGTTTACCTGATAACATGGCAGAGAGGTTCCAATGTGATCTTTTGTCACTAAAAAATTAATCCTGCAAAACTGAAAAAGTCGATTTCCACCGAACACTGATGCCTGGCTCAGTGATATGACTGACTTCACAGCTATTAAATGACTGGCATTCCTCAGAAGGGTAAAGCCTGAAAAATGCAAAGTTCTGTTAGGCAAAAAGTCCAGGATACACACCTAAACACAGTAAAAAATGCCTTCCCCAAACAAGGACACTCCACCAGAGAAGTAGATCACATCATGGAATGGGCCACCAAGATACCACAAAAGAACATGCTTCCATACAGGAAAAAGCCGCACACTGGTATTCATGCAGGGTATCATCAAATAATTACAGCCATATTTGATACGGACCCCATCCTGGAAGAAATCTTTCCTGAAACCCGTTTTCTGGCCTTCAAAAAAACCAAAACAAGCTTGCCAAGCTCCAGTAACTTGACCTGCATTTTTGAGAGTTCAACATTAGCATATGCTAAAATTGCAGCTGCTGACATTGCTCATAAAAAAAATGCAGATTCAAATTACATGCAGAAAACTGGACACACAAATGTAGGGACTATATTTGAGCATTTAAAATTTGGCACTTAGTCCATTCAGTGGGTTAATAGTGGCAGCACACAAAGAAAGATAGCAAACATAAAAATTGTAAAAAGATGGGGAAATATCAGCATTCTCGGATCAGCAGATGAGTGGACACTTACATATACAGTGTGAGTCACTAGAACAATCCAGACTCATGTTTGTCTCTCAGGCATTGGGCTCAGCTGTGTTTCTCACTAACTCAAAAATATAATTTCTTTGCTTTTTGTGTTTTTCAGCTTTGCCAAGTCTCTTCTTCCTGGTCTCTCTGCTCTGTAATGGTCAGTTTGGGAATCACTTTCTTGTGTTTGTAGCATGCGATACTTCTTAGTCATCTCTGTAATGGCTTTCCTATAACTATTTGGATTTAGTTTCTGGGAATACAGGCATTTTGGTCAGCTGTTCAAATAATTGTGTAAGACACAGTAATGACGGATTAACTTGTTACAACTTCAGTTTGCTGATGTAGCTTGGTGTCACTCTATTCTACAAACAACATCTGCATGTCAGATATTCTATAGATTTTACAGGGTCTGGGACAAAAGTACTGATAGAGATACCAACTTTCTTCAGATTTGAAAGTGTTTGGATGTAGAGTTTTTTTGTTCAGTCCCATCTCTATCTTTTAATACAAATTTATCCATTCCATTTTCCTAACAATTTGTTCTGGTGTCAAGGAACTGGCAGAATATAAAATATGTGATAGCTTTTATCCTGACACCGAGAAAAAGTGGATGTCATTTCTTTTCCCAATAATTCAGAATTTGCCATTTGAGATTCCAGCTACTCATATGACAAGGCAGGAGGACGAGAAGATATATCTGTTCAATGAAATATCCATACTTTTAAAATCTTGAAGAATGTTTTCAACCTTTTATTTCCGATACACTGGCATAGATCAGGGGTCTCAAAGTCCCGGTCCACAGGCCATCTGCAGCCCAAGAACATCCCCACTGCTAGGGTGACCAGACAACAAATGTGAAAAATCGGGGCAGGGGTACGAGGTAATAGGAGTTTATATAAGAAAAAGACCCCAAAATCGGGACTGTCCCTATAAAATCAGGACATCTGATCACTCTACCCACTGCAGCCACAGAGGAGAGATGCATGCAGCCACAATGGCGGCAATGTCTGCTGCAGGTGCTGCCCTCTGCAGCTCCCATTGGCTGGGGAGAGGGACAGAGATACCATCACTAGTTGCTGGGCAGAGTCAGCCATGGAGGCAGCATCATTAGTTGCTGGGCAGCTTCATTTTTTTTCCACAATGAACAAGTCAAAATGCTGAACACAACTAATGATGCACACCTTGCTGCAATCCTGAAAGTTTCAGCTGCTCAGTCACAGAGGCCAAACATCAACAAACTGACAGAACTGAAGTGTTCTGGCAAAAACTAACAACTCTCTGGCAGGCGAAGAATTGTATAAAGTTGTGTGACAGTTTTACTATTTCTAAGAAATTTGAAATTAAAAATACAATATAAACGTTTTCTTTTCTGAACACCATCATCAGTGACATTATTGGCCTGCTGGGAGGATTTGAGGACTGGCACCGGCCCTAAAGTAAATTGAGTTTCAGACTGGCATAGATTGTGTAAATGTGAAATGATTCTGGTACTCAGAAGTGTTGTTACGGGGAAAATAGTTGGTAGTTTTTTCATGACTAGCTTTTCCCAACATAAGGAAGTTTGGCCCCAAAAAATTACCTTGAATGTTTAAATGTGGTGTTTAAAATAAGAGTAGATGGATGACGTGTGATTGGATAATAGAATTTAATAGAATCAGAGGGGCAGCTGTGTTAGTCTGGAATTGCAGAAGTGACAAAGAGTCCTGTGGCACCTTAAAGACTAACTAAAGTATTAGAGCATAAGCTTTCGAGGGCTAATACCCACTTCGTCGGATGCATGCAGTGGAAGTATCCAGGGGCAGGCATAAATAGGTAGGCAAGAACCAGGTGGGAGATAACAAGGTTAGTCCAATGAGGCTGAACCAGCTTGTTATCTCTAATCAGGGAGGGTGAGGTGTTCCTCTAGCAGCTGAACTGGAGGTGTGAATAGTGGGAGAAGAGAAGCTGCTTTTGTAGTTAGCTAGCCACTCGTAATCTTTGTTCAATCCTTGATTGATTGTATCAGATTTGCAAATGAATTGCAGCTCTGCAGTCTCTCTCTTTGCAGTCTGGACTTGAAGTTTTTTTGCTACAAAATGCTGACCTTTAAATCCTTTATGGTGTGTCCAGTGAGGTTGAAGTGCTCTCCTACAGGTATCACCATAAAGGATTTAAAGGTCAGCATTTTGCAGCAAAAAGACTTCAAGTCCAGTCTGCAAAGTGAGACTGCAGAGCTGCAGTTCATCTGCAAATTTGATACAATCAGTCAAGGATTGAACAAAGATTACGAGTGGCTAGCTAACTACAAAAGCAGCTTCTCTTCTCTCCCTATTCACACCTCCAGTTCAGCTGCTAGAGGAACACCTCACCCTCCCTGATTAGAGATAACAAGCTGGTTCAGCCTCATTGAACTAACCTTGTTATCTCCCACCTGGTTCTTGCCTACCTATTTATACCTGCCCCTGGATGCTTCCACTGCATGCATCCGACGAAGTGGGTATTAGCCCACGAAAGCTTATGCTCTAAAATTTTAGTTAGACTTTAAGGTGCCACAGGACTCTTTGTCACTTCTAGAATTTAATAATTATTTATGATCTGATTTCCAGAGGTGCTGAAGTCCCATGGACTTCGGTAAGGGTTACTGTTGCTCAGCCCTTCTGAAATGTAAGCCAGTTATTTAAACCAGAAATAAATTTACTCTGAAACGGTTAAAGCCCAATGCTCACCACTTTTTTACAGAAGTGACAAAGAGTCCTGTGGCACCTTAAAGACTAACTAGTCTTTAAGGTGCCACAGGACTTTTTGTCACTTCTGCAATTCCAGACTAACATGGCTACCCCTCTGATTCTCGATGCTTTTTTACACTAGTTTTGCCAGTGACATTTGTTCTGTGACCTTGTGGGGGTACTCTAACTTCCTTCTCTCCTCGGATACCTTACAAACTCTTTGCAAACTTTAGTTTCCCAACACTTCTGTACACAATAGCCCCTTTTTTGCAGATGGAGATAGAGAGACAGTGGACTAAATGCCAGTGGAGTGTTTGCAGTGCCAACCCATTGACTGTAGTGGAAGTTGAACCTGCTTACTCTAGGACTAAACGTGGTCTAAAGAGAAGTTGTGACTTGCCCAGTGTCAAAAGTGAAATTGCTGTTCCTAGCTCCCAGTCATGTGTTTAGCCACTCATCCACATGTATTCTCCTTTGCAGTCACAATCTTATACAAAACTGAGGCATTACAAGCACTTCCTTTCATTTAAGTTATGAGGCTCTATTGTATTACAGGTGAAGTTTAAGTAGCATTATACTAGCATTTATATTCTAGACATAGAAGTGCGTACTGGGCGTGCTGAGTGCGCTCAGGCACACCCTAATGCAGGGGTGGATAGAGGTTGGGGCAGTCAAGGGACAGGGAGCAGGGGAGTTGGGTAAGGGGTGTGGTTCTGGGGGGTGGTTAGGAGTGAGGGGGTCTTTGAAAGGGGCAGTCAGGGGACAAAGTATGGGGGGTTGGATAGGTTGGGAGTTCTGGGGGGCCTATTGGGGAGCAGGGGTGTGGATTAGGATCAGGATGGCAGGGAGCAGGGTGGGGTTGGGAGTCCCAGAGGTCTATCTGGGAGAGGGGGTGTGGATTAGGGTCAGGGCAGTCAGGGAGACAGGTAGAGGGTAGAATCCTAGGGGGACAGTTAGGGTCAGGGAGTCTCAGGAGGGGGCAGTCAGGGAACAAGGAGCAGGGGGGTTGGAGGTTTTGAGGGGGGCGGGAGGTGGGAGGGATTGCATGGGGGCAGGGGTAAGGCGGGGCTTCCTGGGTGCATACCCTAATGAAATGATCCTAGGTTCATAGCATGCCTATGATCCTAGGTTCAGCCTTGTGTGCATCTCTGTTCTCACTTCAGTTCCTGCTCACATATTCTCTCTCTCTCTCTCCAGCATCCCAACCCACCCAATAAGTTCTGTGCCCTGCCCCATCATGCTATGCACCATGCATTGCTGACCTCTCCATGTAATTTTTCATCAGCCTACTTCTCCCTGTAATCAGGATAAAACCTGTTGGGAAAATTCCATCTTACCCTGGGCTACACTTGCGACTTTTCTTTACAACTGAATCAACACAAGGTGGAGTTTGAGTGTTCCTGCTGGAGCCAATCTCACAATGACATGGCTCAGAAACCGGAGGCAAATATTTAGAAAATATTCTCATAATTTATAAAACAGTTGTGATTTTTAGGGGCCCGGCTCATTATTTTTTAATGATTTTGGTAGTACTGCCCATGTGGGGTTTGTAGGTGCATTGATATGGGGGGCTGAGGAGGGGTGCATAATTAATTGATGGCTTTGTGAACTGAAGAACCAGGCTGCAGCAGAGGAGGACAGATGGTGGCAGGCTATCCAAATATTTCCATTACATGTGACATTGCATTTTAATTGAATCCTTCAGGCATTAGTTTGAACAGTTACTCTTGGGTTACGTTGGATTTTGGTTGGTTTGTTTTGGGATAGCCCTGATTTTTGATTGCACCTGTTTGTATCTTGTTGTATTAGCAGTTTTGCTTTCAGCAGCTGTACTGCCCATGTCGAAAACCTGTATTGAGTTTGGACAACAATCCTTGGCTGGGTGTGTTCCAAAGAATAAAAATAATGGAGAAAAAAATAATATAATAAAGTCTTTGATTTAAAATTCATGCAAATGAAATGGTGCCAGCCAAACACAGTAATTATGATTCTACAGTTGAGCCCCACTTGTCTCATTAATATTAAAAAAAAAAAAAAAAAAAAAAAAAAGGCACAAACAAGTAGTAATGTTGTGATCTCATTACATCTCTCCCTCTTTTAGGAAAGTCTACATTAGAAGTTGTTTACTGCTAATTAATTGCCAATTAACTCAGCGTAATTAATACTCATTTAAAGGCTATTGTGTATACTTCCAAATGTTTGGTCCAGAATTAACTGGTAAAAAGTGGTGGAAAAACCTAGTATAGTTCTGTTCAGGCAAAGCACAAATGTTTGTAGTCTGGAACAAACACTTGAGAGTGTCCGGACTGGCTTTTACAAAAGGGTTAAACTATCCTTACTCAATTGCCTCAAGATGAAGTCATTCTAATGTAGCCAAACCGTTAGGTGTCTGCGACAATGTGGCAACATCAGTTGCTGAATCAGGATTATTCCCATGGATAAACAAGGGCTAAGTGTCAGCAAGGCCTTCTCACTCTCTCATTTCATAGTAACTTCATCTATAATTAACAGGCTGTAACACGTTCTCTGTTGTCCATTCAGATAATACTTGTGCTCTGCAAGAATGATTCTCTCTCCCTCTCCCTCTCCTTCTCTCTCTCTCTCTCTCTCTCTGCTGTCACATTCTGAAAACACACTTCTTCTTAGTATACTTTCCCTCTGGGCTATGAGAAGCTTCTGTTCTGGTTCTTCATCCAGTAGCAGAGCGTTGTACAGATCCTAACTAAATATTTTGCTTAGTTGGTAACTTACACTGTCACAGACCCTAAATCCATAGATTTTCTGGTTTATTAATTGCTGAATCTATCATTTTCAGCTAGTAACGGACCAATAATATTGTTAGGATTTCTTTTATTTCTGATGTTCTTAATTCTTATTGTCCTTAATTCTTAGACTTCTCCTTGTGTCCTTCTGTTTCCCTTATACGTTTTCTACAATTCGTAGCTTTTGATTTACATTCATTAATATCTGCTTCCCTTTCCTTCATCTTTTAAGCTGTTGTCACTTCCTCTGTAGTGGCACTGTGCACACATGTAACTAAGAAGCATATCCTCAGAGAAAATATGTGAGGAAAACAAATAGTGGGATGGGTAGGGGCAAGAAGAACATGAAACAACTTTCAATGGCATAATAAGCCACAGTGTTAGCTAAACCTTTCAACACAGCATTCGTTAAAGAGAAATGGAGGGCCAGAAGGGACCTTAAGTAGTCATCTTGTGTGTGTGTGTGTGTGTATGTATTGTGACAAATCTCTGTCCTTATCTTCGTGGATCCTGCGTTTCCTGACGGATTTTTACTAGCCTTAGCGGCTCACTATGACCCTCCATGGAGCCCTTTTCTCTCTGGAGACAAGGTCACAGCCTATTGAGCCATTTTCATCACAAGCCAGTGAGGAGGAGCTATCCTTCCTGGCACAGTCTCTATTGTCTCCCAATCTCAGAGACTAATTAGGGGAGGCAGAAAAGGGGGAGCCCAAGCCCGCCCTCTACTCTAGGCTCCAGCCCAGGGACCCTAATAGTATCAGCTAAGATGGCTGACCTTTTATCCACAAAACACAATACAATTCCCTGGGCTACTTCCCCACAGCAGTCACTGCTTCTTCAAACTCCACTTCACCCTTACCTCAGGGCCTCCTTCCTTGCGTATGATATGTTGTCCAACACTCAGTCTCACCAACAGCACCACTTCCTTCCACAACTCCTGACACCCACAGCCCACCTGACTAACTGGGAGGTTTTTATCTGTTTTCAGCCAGTCCCTGATTGGCTTCAGGTGTCCCAATCAGGCTAGCTGTTTCTACTCCTTTCTAGAAGGTTCTTAATTGGCCCCAGGTGTCTTGATTGGCCTGGAGTAGCCTTTGTTTGGCTATCCAGGGAACAGGGACCTGCACATCCTGAGACTAATATACCTGCCTTCCAGCACTCTCCTATATCCTTCTGGTCTGACTCTGTCACAGTGTGTGTGTGTGTGTGTGTGTGTGTGTGTGTGTGTGTGTGTGTGTGTGTGTATATATATACACACACACTCATTCTCTTCTGAGGCAAGATTAATATACCTAGATCACACCTGACAAACGTTTGTCTAACCTATTCTGAAAAGCCTGCAATGACAGAAATTCCACAACCTCCCTTGGTAACCTATTTCAGTATTTAACTCTTCTTATTATTAGAAAGATTTTCCTAATACCTAACCTAGATCTCCCTTGCTACAGATTAAGCTGAATACTTACTGTCCTACTTCAGTGAATGTGAAGAACAAATGATCCCTGTCCTCTTTATAATACCCAGAACATATCTGAAGACAGTTATCAGGACTCTCTCCCACTTCATCATCTTTTCTCAAAACTAAACATGCCCAGTTTGTTAGCCTTTCTTCATAGGTCATGTTATCTAAAACTTTTTATCATTTTTGTTGCCTTCCTCTGAGGTCTTTCCACATTTTCTTAAAGTATTGGGCCCAAAACAGGACACAGTACTCCAGCTGGGGCCTCACCAGTGTCAAGTAGAATGGGGCAATTTCTTCCTATGATTTACATATGAAACTCCTGTTAATGCAGCCCAGGATGACATTTGCCTGTTTTGGAACTGCATCACATTGTTGACGTGTGCAATTTGTGATCCACTGTAACCCTCAAATCCTTTTCTGCAGAACTATTGTCTAGTCAGTTATTCCCCATTTTGTATTTTTCATTTGATTTTCTTCCTTGAATTTCATTTTGTTCATTTCAGAGCAACTTTCCAATTTAGCATGGTCCCTTTGGTTTTCTAACCCTGTCCTCCAAAGTGCTTGCAACCCCTCTGAGCTTGGTGTCATCCACAAATGCTGTAATTACACTCTCCACTCCATCATCCAAGTCATTAATGAAAATACTGAATAGTTCCAGACCCAGGACAGACCTCTGCAGGACCCCTGTAGATGTGTCCTCCCATTTTATAGTACTTTCATCTTGACTGCATTTCCCTAGTATATTTATGAAAGTGTCATGTGGAACTGTGTCAAAAGCCTTACTAAAACCAAGATATACCATATCTACTGCTTACCCACAACCACTAATCCAGTAACCCTATCAAAGAAGGAAATTAGGTTGGTCTGGCATGATTTGTTCTTGACATATCCATATTGGGCTATTATTTATCAAACTAGTATCCTCTAGGTGGTTACAAACTGACTGATTGTTAATTTGTTCTAGAACACTGAAATTAGGCTGACTGGTCTATAATTCCTTTGGTATAGATTGTTTCCCTTTTTAAAGATTGGTAGTACATTAATCCTTCTCCAGCCATCTGATACCTCACTCATCCTCCATGAGCTCTTGAAGATAATCACTAATGGGTCCAGTTCTTTAAGTATCCTAACATGAATTTCATCAGGCTTTACATTCTGCCTTGTGTTCCTTCCCCTTGTTGTTAATATTAATTATATTAAGATCTAGACGCAGTTAACCTTTTTACTAAAGACTGAAGTAAAACAGACATTAAGTACTTTAGTCTTCTTGGTGTCATACATTATTAGCTTTCCTTTCCCCTAATTAGTGGACCAATGCTTGTCTTTCTCTTGCTCTTACTGTATTTATAGAACCTCTTCTTGTTGACTTTTCTGTCCCTTGCTAGATGTAATCCCATTTGTGCTTTAGCCTTTCTGGTTTTTATTCTACATGCTTCTGCTATTCTTTTGTACTCATCCATAGCAATTTGTCCATGTTTCCACTATTTTTGAGGATTGCTTTTTGATTTAGATATCATTAAAGAGATCCTGGTGCAGCCATATTGGTCTCTTACTATTCCTATTTTTCCTTCATGTTGAGATAGTTTGCTGTTGTTCCTTTTAATACTGTATCTTTGACAAGCTGCCAGAACTATCTTTCTCCTTATATTTTCTTCCCATGGGACCTTTGATACCCGTTCTCTGAGTTTGTTAAAGACCGCTTTTTTAAAGTCAATTTTCCTGTTGCTTTCACTCTTTACTTTTCTTCAAATCATGAACTCTGTCATTTCATGATCACTTTCACCCACATTGTCTTCCATCTCTAGATTCACTGACAATTCCATTTTGTGTTTTGCCATATTACTTTTCCTACAGGGAAGTGATGAGGTAGCTTGAAAATAGTTAGAAAACAAAACCCTCTCAATTTCCAGTATTTATGTATTTTATTTATATTAATTTCTGAAGACTCTTTTGTTCTGTGCATCTCTGTCCTTCAGTTCTAACCTGCTCTTCCCTGTGAAGGTCCAGGGTGCATCATTAAGGTGTCTGCTTGAGACAGATGGCTCTTGAATTGCAATGAAATAAGTCTGGGTGTACATAACCAGTCCAGGATCAAGTACATATTCCCCTTGTTGAGCTCCCCAGCAATGGTCCATAGTCACTCATGTCATTCAAGTATATTACTTCTTAAAGTTCCTTGCAACATGCAAATCCTTCTACCAGCAGATCCTAAAGCCTCTTTCTCTGAGTTCTGCCCTGCTTTTCACCACAGGTAGTTTTACCTATGCCTTTCCATCTCTCTGGTGTGGACAGCCCCTTCCCAGGTCCTCTCTAATTTTGCATATCCTACAGGTTGGTCTGTCTGTAGCAGACACCTACAGCCCTCCTGGCCCTTTAAGTCTCCCTCCTGATTCACCTGAGGCTGTCCTTATATTCCCCAGCAGACCTATCCTAGTTACCTGCCCCATCACATGACCACCCGCCCACACCAGACTGAGAAGTAAACTAGTCACATGTGAGACTGAAACCAGGACTTCCCTGAAGGGCCAGCTCACCATGTAACAATGAATAAGGATACAAAATTATCCTTGTTCATGGGCCCGAGCCAACTCTCACTGAAGTCAAAGGGTATTTCTACAGTCTTCAGTGGAACTTGAATGAGACTTTGTAAGTTTAAATAAATACATATACAAATGAGTTTATTCAATATAAGAAGAAGAGAAAATGGAGGAAAATGCTGTTTAAATTTCTAGAGAAGATTCAGATCGCCATGAAAGATATGTTCTAGATAGTTTGTTGAAACCAAAAAAACCCAAGTTATCTGCCGATAAGGTGGCAGATTCTTACTAACACGTATTGGTTAGACTGAAAACCAGAAGCCCTGTTCAGACAGTTAAGTATGATTTAGAGTCGTGTCTTAGGGCAAAAATAATATGCTGGCAACCCTCCAGTTTCATGGGAACCTGGTTACATAACCTTATTAGTATCTGACTATGCTTCAAGATCCATTCATCTTGACCATGGACTAACTCGATTAACTAGAAAACTGTAATAACTATAGTCTTAAAGAGACATTTGTGTGACTATTAACATGAATATAATTAGCTCTTTGCTCACTGATTTCAAAATCATTCTAATCTAAGCCATAGAAATTACTCATAGTTGCATAGTCACTCCAGGTCAAATGTTGTGCAACATACCTAAATGCTGTGATCTTCCAGAAATGTGATTAACATATCTTGCATCATTCCTTTTTTATGACTTTCACACTATTTCTTTTGTGACATGGTTACCATAAACACATTTTATCACTTCCTAGTTTATTTGATTGGTGACATAGAAAATAATATGTACTGTAGTAGTTGCATATGGTGCAATTTAGTTACACGGCAAACAGTAGTAGGGGGTGGAGTTGTACTGATGGGCAAGCCTTCTCCCTATGCCTTTAAACTAACACAAACATTTAGAAAAAGAATACTTCATTTAAAGTAATTTCTATATCTGGGTATATTTAACACAGATTCCATTGTCACAGCATTGCACTCATAACATACTTTTGTCTCTCTGTCTCATCCTACTACTGTTACTATTATTTAATTTGTATTAGGGGAGCACCTAGGAACCACAGGTCATGGACCAAGACACGTTGTGCTAGGCTCTGTATGAACACAGACCAAAAAGACACTCATTGCCCCAAAAGTCTTACAATCTAAGTAATCTCTTCTCCTTTCCATTGTCCTGCTGTTTGTCTCTCTGTTCCACTCTACAAAGGGGCACCAAGCAGTCACTGGGATGCAATGAGACATGACAGCCATTTACAGCTCCTCCATCCTGGCACCGCTCTCATTCCTGGCCTAGTTTAGAGCTGTCAAGTGGTGAAGTAGAATTAAGGTAGGTGAGATATAGGTTCAGAATTCTAAGGTGAGGTCTTATCATACTGAACTTGCCAAATACATATGAGGTATCTGCTAAATTAAATAAATAATAATAAGTAAATATAAGATCTGAAAAGAAATATGCTATTTACCCCCGTACTTCTCCCAAGAATTTCCATCCTCTAAGCACACTCAGAGAGCCCAGCAATTCCTTTTCACTCAGTCCAACCCAGTTTCACCCAGGACAGTCTTATTTTGTATGCCTCCTGTAGGAGATGCCTGCTGGCCTACGTCTCCCCCGCCTCAATTCCCTTCAATGCCAGGAACTCTCCTCCCATCCACTAAAGATCTTACAGGGAGTGGACTATGGAGCTACTCCAAATGGAAGCCTCTAAAAGGTATCTTCATGTGTTGACTGGTATGGCCCTGCTCTCCTAATCCACTGGAGGTTTTTTGACAGGGTTGGACATGACAGGTCCCTCCCATGTTGTGGAACTGGAAAGTCTTCTGCCGAGTCCCTTCATTTATTTCTTGAAGCTGAGATACTTCAGACTCCTTAGTGGTGATTAGTAGCCAGGAAAACTAACTCCCATCGCCCTCCGGTTCCTCCCTACTGAACATTACAAAATCCTGTTAATGCTAATTGGAGTTTTCACTATGCCGGGCGTACCTTAATGACTGTTGGCATGTATTGTTCAATTCTGGAAAGCATTTTGCGGAACAGTTTGTTCAAAATTCAATATAAAATAAAATGGCATTTTGTATGCACCATAAATTAAGCCCACAGTACATAAATTGAAAGTAAAAATTAAAGTACCAATTATTGGCTAAGCCATGGGGAAGGTATAATATAAGTAATTAAATGTTAATATTTTTCATGTCTTTGTCATCTTCAGACCCAGCATACCACTGATTTGTAAAATGTAAAGAGTAATTGCTGCAAATTTGAAACAGCAGAAGCATCAGGTTACTTATTTCAAAAGGCAACATTAATGATCAAAGTAGCCTACAAAAATGTGTGGTCAGCAAGGATTACTGTTTCTTTAACTCCCTGAATTTATTTGAACTAAAGGATAAAAAGAAAACTATTGTGACATTATGATTCTTGTAAAACAACACATAAAAATCTTCCTAGATTCAAGTGCGAGTAATTAGCTGTAATTCAATCAAACTCTGCTTAGACTTAAAAGTGTGACAAATTAGCTGCAATCAAACAGAAACCTAGAGCAATATCTTGATAAATCTGTCATTGCCACAATCATTGAGGGCAGGAGTATAGGAGGATTCAAAGATGGACTGGACATTTAAATAGAAAATGGGAACATCCACAATTATTCTTAAAAAGATTAAAAAGCAATTCAGAAGGCGCATAAACCCCCATGCTTTAGGGCATACACCCATCTTTAACTAACAGGATTAGGAAGAAATTTACCCATGGCAGGATATCTTGCATTTTTGAAGTACCTAATACTAGACACTGTGGGAGACAGAATGATTAATTAGATGGCGACAGATCTGATTGGATATGGATGATTAATTAGATGGATGACAGATTCTGATGTAACTGCAGTAAGACAAGCCCATTACCAGCCGGTGAAATCTGAAGCTCATTTATGTGAATTCCTTGTTCATTTGTAAATGGCATTAGTCACAGCATCTGCTGCACAGCCTTTGAGCCAACTGCAAACTTCAGAATTCTTCATAAACGCAATCCAAGAATCACCTTCCTCTTACAGTATGGAGGTGAAGTCCTTGGAAAATGCAGATCCCAAAGCACAAAGCTCCATCTTGATCTGTGTGGAAGGACATGGACACTGAAATCTGTATTCTCCCTGGGTTTCACCTCTGTGTTAAATATGAGGGCAGCTACAATCTCTCCCATTTTTTTGCAAACATGATGCAGCTTTTAGGCTCTTGGCAAGTTGCCAATACAGCCTTCCATTGGATAAAGTTTTGCAGTATTCCTGTGCTATGCTTTCTGCACACAATGACACAGCTGAAACTGTTATGTCGACAGAGAACAGGAAGATAAAAGTCAGAATTTAGAATATTCAGTTTCTATCACTATCATTTATATAAACGAATTTCTGCAGAGGGCCACACTCATTTGCATGCTGTTGCTTTCAATAATGACAAAATATTGCATGGCTGTTACTAAAAGGAAAATTACTCGAAATCATGAAGAATATCCAAACAGTTGAAAGATATAAAGGCAAACTTTGTGCTGAAGAGGCAGATGCTGAACTGAGTATTATCACAGTGAGCAGAGCTCAGTGACTAATTTACTGTGGTTAATGAATCAGGGTCTTTGATCCATAAGAAATAATAAATGTCAGACTTTGAACCAATGCCTAATAAAATCATAAAATAAGCTTCACATCCGTTTATCATTGCACTTACGCAATATCATCATTATCTGGGAAAACTTGCTGGTAAGAGTATTCATATTTCTCCAAACACCTGCACATAAATTGTTAATTATATTCATGCTCTTATCCTGTGTTCTCACATCCTTTAACCAATTTAAAAGATTTTAAGTTTTATAATATTCAGACATCATTTTAAAATCCAGTGCAAGATGCTTATTGATCAGGGATTATAAATATAAATAATATCAGGTGTGTTATTGACACCTGAAGTTGAGACTTCAGTGTTATGTTGCTTTATGAGATGCTTGTATTTCATGTCATAAACGGTCTATACAGTATATTTCTCATTAGCTTGAGATGGAGCATAATCTTATTACAGTTTTAAACAAAGGAATTCTCTATGGCTTGTTCACTCAATACTTGTAGGTAGCAGAAGTATCCTCCTTTCCATGAGGTTAATAAAATCAGAACTTTAAATAGCTTTTGAAGATTCCTGACAATCTAGAAAATGCCTGCAATATAAATGAATGAAATTAGAGCTGTGTGAGAATCCAAATTTCTCTTTCATGGGAAATTTCATGATTTCAGATTTTGGTGTTTGTTCCAAATCACAATGAACACGTATTTTGAAATATCCCACAAAAAAATAAGAAAAAATTGTTACAGGTCAGTTGAAATGTTCCATTTTCAATAAAATCAAAACTTACTTTCATCTGTGGCTCTTGTGAATTATAACTTATACAATAAATTTCAAAATTAAAAGTCATTTTGAAATATAGAAAGTCAAAACAATGATCAGCTTCATTACAATTTTTTTCCTGAAACAAAATTTTGTGGAAATCGATATGGCCTCAAGGAACTCAAATTATTTATTTTAACTAAAATAAGGTTAAAAGGTGACTTGATCAGAGTTTATAACTACTTACATGGGGAACAAAAATTTGATAATGCACTCTTCACTATAGCAGACAAAGGTATAACAATATACAATGGCTAGAAGTTGAATATGACTGGAAGACAAATTTGGACTGGAAATAAGATGCAAGTTTTTAATAGGTTAGCAGTTTACACTTTAGTTATGTGCAGAATTCACTATATAAAATAACTGGGGTATACAATGGTTTTACTGAAATTTCTTTTATTTTTAATGCTCTTTGAGAGTGGTATCCTCTACACATTCCTCAGCCAGGTGCATACACAGGGCATAATATAACATGGCATTTATTTATCTTGTAGGCTTGATACTTATTATTGTATTTTATCACAAACTAACTCAAATCTCAACATCTGAGATAAGGATAAAATATGACATCTATAAACCACTGACGTTCAAGCTGAATGGTTCAGCATAATATAGTTCAGTGGCTAAAAGCTGAAAAATGAAAGTACTTTGAAAATTTAAATGCTAGTTCTGTTAGCCTGGTGCAACTTCACAAGGGGCCAGTTCAACAAAGCCCTTAAGCAAGTACTTAAATCCCATTGACTTCTATTAGGATTTAAGCACAAAGTTATGTGCTTTGTTGAATAAAGGTAGATTTAAATATGTGCTTGAAGGTAAACATTTCTGAATCAGAGTGAAAATGCATGTGCTTTGAAGGATGCACTGTTTCAAATACTATATTGTACTATTGTCTCTACTGAAATGCCAGATCTCTCCCACGTTGAGGGACAATTTCCAATACATTTCCAAACTAAAGTAATATACTCTATTAAAACATATTCCCTTAAGTGTTTGTCATTCAGGAAACAGAAGGGCTAGAGCTATTTGAATAACTTACAAGGGTCTCATTTCCCTAATTATTAACTAATATTGTCCTCCATTATGACAAATTAATTTTTGTGATAATAATTAAATGACTAATAAATATAATGTTTTGTATTTAGTAAAGGAAATAACTAGGCAATTTCCTTGCATTTGATGCCATTCTGGTTTATAAAAAGCACATGCTCTCCTACTTCCTGATGCGGTCATCCATGCATTCTGTATGGCAATACATCCAATGGATCTGTGTGAACAGAGGGCCAAACCCTGCAAACTTGGCATCAACTGATTAATGTAATAGCCTGTTTATTTTAATATAAACTTGAGAATGAATCTTTTTCTCCTTCTTAAAAGAAGAAATGAGGATTTTTTTTTCACCCAGACAGGAGCCTTCAGCTCTAGAGAGACACAAGAAATGGATTCAATGCAAAAACTCACCGGTAACCAGCATAACTCGGTGATAAATTATTTTTCTGTCGTTGTTTCTAATCTTTTGCTCAGTACTGGAAAGGTGGTTTACTAAGGGTATGTCTACACCAGGGGTTCCCAAACTTGTTCCATGGCTTGGCCAGGGCTCTGGCTGGTTGCAATATGTTTTGTTTACCTGAGTGGCCATAGGTTTGGCCGCTTGCAGCTCCCACTGGCCATGGTTTACCATTCCTGGCCAATTGGAGCTAAAGGAAGCAGTGCGGGCCAGGCCACCACTTCCTACAGCTCTCATTGGCTGGGAATGGTGAACCGTGATTAACTAATGTCATATGACTTAGATGCTGAATCACATAGAGACAGATTGTGGTTTGTTTTCATGCCAGTGCAGGATGCCCCTTTACTCCCTTGTACCAGTGCACACTACACCTGATTCGGGGAGCAGGCTCTGTAAGTGTACTCCATTCTCCATTATGCAGGTAATGGGAATGATCATGATGGGGTGGAGCTTTGTCACCAGCATGCTTGGTGAACCACCCTTTGCTGGGTATAACCCTGTCACAGAGCACTCCCTCCCCAGAGCAGCAAAGAAATCAGAAAAGATACAGTGTCTCTCAGATTTAGCATCTCCTTCCTGGGATATTCCAGGGGCAGAACAACATTGTGCTGCCCCTTGCTTGGGACTAGATTGTAAATCATAATCTACCCCCATAGCTTGGGTATTGAATATCAGAACAGCAATCATAGCAAATGGTTCTTGAACATTCTGTAGGCTGAAACATGTTCGAACAAAACATTTGTTGACCAGGCTTGGAATGGCATGCTAAGACCTGCATACACAAAGCAATCTCTAGAACTCAGCAATTTATATTTTTGATGAACAGTAGGGCTGTCAATTAATCATGATTAACTCAAAAAAATAATCACAATTAACAAAATTAATTGTGTTAATCTCCCTCTTAATAGAATACCAATTCAAATGTATTTAATATTTTGGATGTTTTTCTGCATTTTCAAATGTATTGATTTCAATTAGAACAAGGAATACAAAGTGTACTTTATAACTTTATATTATTATTTTTATTACAAATATTTGCACTGTAAAAATGATATAAGCAGTAGTATTTTTCAGTTCACCTCATACAAGTACTGTAGTGCGATCTCTTTATTGTGAGAATGCAACTGACAAATGTAGATTTTTTTTTATATAACTGCACTCAAAAACAAAACAATGTAAAACTTTAGAGCCTGAAAGTCCATTCAGTCCTATTTCTTGTTCAGCCAGTTGCGAAGACAAACAAGTTTGTTTATATTTACAGGAGATAATGCTGCCCTCTTCTTATTTACAATGTCACCTGAAAATGAGAACAGGCATTCACATGACACTTTCAGTAGCCAGCATTGTAAGGTATTTACGTGCCAGATATGCTAAACTTTCATTTATTCACACTAATTTAAGGTTTTGCATGCCAGTAATACATTTAAATGTTTTTAGAAGGTCTTTTTCTATAAGCCTATAATATATAACTAAACTATCATTGTATGTAAAGTAAATAAAGTTTTTAAAATATTTAAGAAGCTTCATTTACAATTAAATTAAAATGCAGAGCCCCCCAGATCAGTGGCCAGGACCTAGGCAACTTGAGTGCCACTGAAAATCAGCTTGCATGCCACCTTTGGCACCCGTGCCATAGGTTGCCTACGCCTTTGCGAAACATTCGCATACCTCTTCATGCTTTGGCCACCATTCCAGAGGACATGATTCCATGCTGATGACACTCATTAAAAAAGTAATGTGTTAATTAAATTTGTGACTGAACTCCTTGAGGGAGAATTGTATGCCTCTGGCTCTATTTTACCTGCATTTTGCCATATGTTTCGTGTTATAGCTTTCTCTGATGATGACCAGCACATGTTGTTCATTTTAAGAACACTTTCACTGCAGATTCAACAAAACACAAAGAAGGTACCAATGTGAGATTTCTATAGATAGCTACAGCACTGGACTCAAGGTTTAAGAATCTGAAGTGCCTTCCAAAATCTGAGAGGGATGAGGTGTGGAGCATGCTTTCAGAAGTTTTAAAAGCACAACACTCCAGTGTGGAAATTATAGAACCTGAACCATCAAAAAAGAAAAACAACTTTCTGCTGGTGGCATCTGACTCAGATGATAAAAATGAACATGCATCGGTCTGCTCTGCTTTGGGTAATTATTGAGCACAACCTGTCATCAGCATGGACACGTGTCTTCTGGAATGGTGAATGAATCATAAAGGGACATATGAATCTTTACCACATCTTTACCATAAAGGGACATATGAATATAAGACATATGAATCTTTACCACATCTTTACCACCTTGCAACGCTGGCTGCAGCAGTGCTATGCGAACACCTATTCTCACGAGCAGGTGATATTGTAAATGAGAAGCAGGCAGCATTACTCCTGCAAATGTAAACAAACTTCTTTGTCTGAGCAATTGCCTGAACAAGAAGAGGACTGAGTGGACTTGTAGGCTCTAAAGTTTTATATTTGTTAATGCAGTTACTTTTTGTACATAATTCTACATATGTCAGTTCAACTTTCATGATAAAGAGATTGCACTACAGTACTTGTATTAGGTGAATTGAAAAATGCTATTTCTTTTGTTTTTACAGCGCAAATATTTGTAATTAATAAATATAAAGTGACCACTGTACATTGTATTCTGTGTTGTAATTGAAATCAATATATTTGAAAATGTAGAAAACAAAAATATTTAAATAAATGGTATTCTATTATTGCTTAACAAAGCAATTAATCGTGGTTAATTTTTTTAATCACTTGACAGCCCTGATGACTAGTAAATTTGCCGGAAAATGCGTTTTTTCAGGGTACTGAAACAATTTGCAAATGTGACATGAATTTATCAAAAGTTTTGACCAAAATAGGTTTTGTTGGTGGTTCTGCAACCTTTATAAGCTTCAGTCGAGTTGTTAGGGCACTTATCTGCGATGTGGGAGACCTGGGTTTAATTCTGCCCTCTGCCTGATGGGGACTATGTAATTGAACTTGAGTGACCTGGCCACTGAGCTATGGGATATTCTGATGTGGGTCTCACTCAGTTTCTCCTGTTGAAGCCATTCTACTTTGTGTAAATAATACAGTTTTCATTGGGCCAGAGAGAGTGCGAGAATGACTCTCTATCCTGGCGGTTAGGGCACTGGGATGAGAGACCCAAGTTCATGTCCCCGCTACAGTCCCAGCACTGCTCTGTTCCTGGTTTCAGCCCAGAGGACTACTGGGAATCATACTTCTGGGAGGCATGGCCGTCACAACAAAAGATCCTGCAGCCCCTTTCCTTTAGAGCTGGGTGAAGCCGGGAAAGGAATAAGACCTCTTTAGGAGAATGATGCACCAGCTTTGGGTCTCTCCTGAACCTGCGAGGGACTTTGGAAGGACTCTTTAAAAGAGACTTTAAAAACCAGCACAATGGCTGGGAAAGGTACCCCAAATTGGGGGAGGCAGGAGTGCTGACTAGAGAGTCAGACAGTGCTAAGGCCCAAAGGGGGAATAAAAAGGTACTATGGTCAAACAAAGGAAAAGGGAAAGTGGGAAGAGCTTATGGCCAGATCTGGTGCCTGCTTCATTGTTTAGGGTCCAAGACAGTAGCTTGCAGAAGAGGTGCTCACTCCCTTTAAACTCTGAGGGACCACCAGGGCTGTGCTGTGACACACTGGAGCAGAAAGGATGATGGGGCTATGGGAGGGCTCTGACCCAGTGAAAGGGACTGCATGAAGGACTTGGACTTGAGTTTGAATTTGTGTTTCATTTGGACTTTCATTCCTCCAGAAAGGATGGAGTTGTTTCATTTAAGTGGAAGGCAAAACTATCTTAGCAGGGAAACTGGGGCCTGGCTGAATGTCCAGGCCAAATGTGGGGAGGGTAAGCAAACTACTACACTACCAAATACAGATGTCAGGATATTATTAATCAGCTCTTCCTATTGCCAGATACAATAGCCAAAACCCAGCAGGCCTTTTAGTGTTGTTCAGAACTCAGTAGTTTGCTCTTTGGCGGGTTATAGGCTTTAAGGCCAAAAAGGACTATTAAGATCATCTAGTGATCTAGTCTGACCTCCTGAACATTGCAGGCCCCAGAACCTCGCCCACCCACTTCTGCAAAAGGCCTGTAGCCCGGGCTGAGTTACTGAAGTTCTCAAATCTTTATTTAAATACTTCAAGTTACAGAGAATCCACGATTGACCTGTTCCCCATGCTGCAGAAAAAGGCAAAAATCTCCAGGATCTCTGCCAATCTGATCTGGTGGAAAATTTCTTACCCCAAATATGGCAATCAGTTAGACCTTGAGCATGTGGCCAAGATCCATCAGCCAAACACCTGGGAAAGAATTTTCTGTAGTAATTCAGATCCCTCACTAAGCATTTTCACACAAACATTTCCTTTTGGTTTTGCTCCAGGTGGTTTGGAATCCCTGGGTTTCATTTTGAGTTTCTAGTTTAAACAAGCACTACTGATGGGCTTCACACTGAGAACAGGTGAAACAGTTAATTTGGCACACCTGTGATAATCAAGGGCATGCAGAAAATAGGCCTACATTCACACAAAGCAGGGCCTCTGCTTGCTCCAAAGATTCATGAACCTTGATGATCCTTTCCACAAATCTGGTCTGAGTTTCAAAGTCGCATCAAAGTAAAAGGCAAGCAAGTTTCCCATAGTTTCAAGTTTCATTGCTAGCCTTTCGGACAGCTCCCTGAGTAAAACTCTTGCAAATGTGTCATACCCTTGAGTTCTTATATGGTTAAGTCATCTCTTATACCTGCCTGCAACATTTTGCTTCTTACTGTGTGTTCTCCCTACCCCCTCCCAATGGGTGTTCCACTGGCTAGAAGCTGCTGCTAATATTAATTCTACAGATACTGAAGAGCAATATTTACTTTCTTTAGGCAGCTGATAAATTATTAGAGTTGACCATTGTATTGCAGGCATGTGTCACCTTTTCCTTATGAGCAGACAAGCACACATGCAAGTTACTTCTGTGATGGGTTGTGTTCCCTGCATTTACACTAAAGGGATTAACATACGCCAGTGGGGCCAATTAACCTATTAGGTTGCAAGCTGGGGATATTTAGGCTGAGGAAAGTTCACCTGTACAGAAACAGGTTGGGGCTTTTATAAAACTATGGAGCTGGTAGCAGAAAGAGGGCTGCACTTGTTCTCCCTAGAGCAAGCGAGAGGAAGGGCTTTGAACTCTCAAAAGAAGAGAGTTGTCTAGTAGGCTTGAAATAAAGGGTAGAGAATGCAAGCCTGGGATAGGCTTGGTAGAAAGCACTCTAGGAGACTGGCAGGAAGGTTTGTGGTTTCCTAGGCCTTCACTGCTGAAGACAGGGTCCTAGAAACCCAAAGCAGAGGGTGGGCTTGGGTTTCCCTACTAGCTGCTGAATGAGTGGCACAATCTGAGCAGTGATCTTGAAGACTGTCTGTGCCTGTTAGTTTCATTCACTGATGGAGTGATTTAGCCAGGGCAGTGGACTGAAGGACTGCCTGGGATGCTCTGGAGGACTTTAACTACCCCAGAAAGGGAGGACTCTTCTGACTTGGCCTGAGGGCCAAACCATGAAGGTGAGCTGTTGCAGCTCCTGAGGAGCAAGTGTGGGGCTGCAGAGTGAAGTAGTGAGATGACAGGCTGAGGAACCACAAGAGGGTGACAGGCTGGCAGAGCTAATCTCCAAAGAGAATAGGAGGAGCTGCCACTTACCAGTGAGTCACAGGTGCCTGTGACGACCCTTTTCATTTCTTTACAAAATAGTCTATAGAGAAGCTGATATAATGTGCTGATTGGTTACTATAGATACAATCCAAACCCCATACCTTTCAACATTACCTTTGTATTTGGAATGAAAACATGATTCCAAATATGTTCAAGCTCTAATTCTAGTTTAGTCATTGTATAGTGGTAGTGTTTAGGGGTTTTGTGTTAATTTTGATGGAATAAATAAATGGGTAAGGAGAATCAAAGGTGTGAATATGATTCTATCACCGAGCAGTGCTAAATAGTGTTAGACGTTTCACTATTTCCAGTACAGAGACCTCAGCCTGTGTGGTTACATGATACAAACATCATTATTTTTTAACCTTTTATTAAACATATAGAAAAGAAGGAAAAACAGTTAAAGCATTTGAAATGTAAAAGTTTTAAGTAAGGTTTTCATTTTAATAGTATTCCTCTTCCCCTATAGCTGCAGGGAGTTTTTATAAGGACCTCTCCTCCCCACATTTGTCAGTCTTCTAGATGGCATTAAAGATGGTCACAACTGTGCTTTTTGGGGAAAAGGGAAGTTAGTTGGAGATGATCTGAGCTGCTGCTGCTAAAGTTAGATTCTACTTCCTTTAAGACAAAACAAGACAACCCTGCACAAAAAGAGAGAAAAGAACAACAGAGACAGAAAATGCAACTTCTGTTTCTGGCGATGCCTCTTACTTGCAACCTTGCTATTGGAGAAACACAGGCACAACATAACATCTTATCAGGCATTCTGAGGCCTAGGCCTGTTTAAGACATAGCTGGTCAAAGGTCCAGAGCTGTGTTGCAAAAGCTGCAACCTTGACTAGCTAACCAGACTCCTATTAAAAGGTGAAAGAGGAAATAAGACAGGGAAGGAAAATGACTCGTGAGGAAGGGAATGACAGCAGCAACCCAAGACTCACCTTCAGGTGGCATTTGTGATTTAGCTGGAGACGGTGGTCTCATATGGGTCCCTGTCTCTGGCCCTGACTAGGCAGGATATCAGGATGATAAACTCTCAGCTGAATCTTTGGATCCCAGAGATGATGGAAGTGGCAGCCATGATGGTAAAACTTGCTCCTTCCCTGTTCACTCATCTCTATCATTTTGATCCTCACCTTGAAGTCTCTTTTTAAGGACCTGTAGCTGAGTCTTTGAGCATTCCCCTTTGCCAGCATGCTGCCACAGTCTCTTGCCTCAGTTTTGCTCCAAGTTTCAGGAATAATCTACTCACATCCAATATTTTTCAAACAATATTTCACCTCTCTTGGGGTCTAATTTATTAAGCATAATTCAGCTCCCAAAATAAGACCCCTTTAGGTCTAGGGCTTCATCACCTTCCTTCTTGAGACTTTGTAGTTCCAGACCTGGCCTCTCTCTGACCTTCAGCTTTAGCCTTCTTGTGTTTGTGAGGATGGAGTCCTGGCCTTCTTGTCCTGCAAATGCACCCCTTAAGTCTCTAGTTTCCATAGCTATCCATCTGTGACTCTGGGATCTGGATGAGTTTTTCCTCTCAAAGGGTTCTCCTTGACTGGGCCAGGCTGAGTACAAACTCACCTGAAATGAGTGGATATGTACTTATAATGGCACTGCCATGCCTCCGCTGCCATTATTCATGCTACCCTGCTATTTATATTCACACTAATTTGAGAGCTAACACAACTACAGTAGACTCTCGATTATCCAGGATCGGGTTAACCAGGTTATGGATTAACTAGGATGTCAAAAAAAAAATGCGTAACTCGCAGGGCTGGCTCTGGCTTTGTTGCTGCCCCAAGCACCAAAAAAAAACAAAACAAACCACCCGGGCACAGGGCAGCCAGTGAACCAACACTCCCTCCCCCTGGCGCAGGGTGGCTGGTGAACCATCCCCTGCCCCATTTCCTATGGATGGTGATTATCTGGCATTTTATTAACCAGGATTATTTTTTTCCCTATCATCCTGGATAATCAAGAGTCTACTGTATGTGTATGCAAGCAGGGCCATCACACCCTCACTTGTGGTGTAGATATAGCCGAACAGTCATGATTTCCAGCTACAGGAACTTACTTGTAGCCATTTCTGTAATAACTTATATTTTTTGGAAGAAGTTCAAAGCCTTACTCTAAGCAAGCCATTTCCTCAATTACGCAGCAATTGCTTAGCATTCTAATGTCTTGATGCTGTTTCCATTGAGTTCAACAGGAGTTTTACTATTGACTTCCATGGAAACAGGATCAGATTCTAAATGCATTGGCTTCCAGGGAGAGGACTTCCTTCCACACAATCTTTTTCAAGTGAATATTTGCATTTTGATATAACTTACTAATGCAATGCACTTTACCGCATGCAAAATATGCTAGCTTACATTTGGCTTCAAGCACTTACTGGAAGGAAATGTCCATTGGGAAAGCCAGTGAAACTCCATAATTGCTCTAATTTATTTTTGATTAGCTGATACGCTTTTTCTCCTTTCTAGAATCGCAACATGCTGTTCAATCCACTTAGTCATTAAACAGTTTATTTTAAACAGTATCAGTCACAGAAAACAACTCCTCTTTTTAACATATTCAGACATTTAAATGGTGATAAAATCTTGTTATTCTGACAAACAACTATTTCCTGTCTGGTTTAGTATTGATAACAGATTTACTCTGTGGGATTTTTATTCCAGGAAACCATAAGGTAGATAATGCAAATTCCTTCATTTAGGCCCAAATCCTCTTCTCTTAGGGAAACTTCAAGTGTTGTAAATGGAATTAGCCCAGTTCTTACAATCCACATGCCCCCAAACTGCATAAATAATGGGGGCAGTTTCAAGGATGCTGGAAAAATTGTAGATGCAGACATTTACTGTCAGGTGATTCATCTGTTCCTACTAACACCCTAAGCTTTCTCCTGAGCTTCCCATTAGTACAGAATGAAAAGCCCCAGCAAATATATAACCAACAAAATAATCTGACAAAAAAATAAGTCTGTATAGAGGTTTATGATCTGTACTGAGCTCTTTAGAAGTGGTCTTGCAGCTCTGTTTTGCCCCACCTGACAATATTGATGCCTTTCTGCAAGCTTGATTAACTTGCCTTGTCTTTACACACATTGGGTATCATCTTAACTCTTCAGAGGTGTGTGGCTGTGTATCAGGGGCCAGAACCGGCAAAACGGATCTCTGCATCATCATTGTAAATAAAACACATAAACTCAATCATGAAGGGTGAAATCCAGACCACAGTGAAGTCAATGGAAAGTTCTCCTAGTAAGGTCCTGGGGTCAGAATGTCACTGAAATTAGTCTCCTCTGGGGAAGATGCAGCTTAACACTCAGTAGGTAGGAGGAGAAAGGTGGGCTAGTGACTAGGGAATTAGCCTGAGCCATGGAGACAAGAATTCAGCTCCCTGTTATGCTACAGACTTCCTGTCTGACCTTGGGCAAGTTGTTTAGGTCCAAATCTATCAAGTATTTAGGCTCCTGTGGCTGAAAGCACTCCTGTAGTCCCACCCTACACATTATTGTCATAATCTTTGTACAAAATATGCCTTGTGAGGTATCACTTGAAAAACTAGCAACTCACTGGTCAACAATGTAATGGTGAAATGTGGGTAACAACATTATATGTAAAGGTGCTGAATTCCTCCTGTCTGATGTTGTTAGCAAATGTTCAAAACCTGACAGCCCTGCCTTGGCAAAATTTGGTAAATAGGGCTATCCTAAACAGAGGAATGTGTATTTCCCTCAATTTATATATAAGTAGTGAACAGGGTGCTCAAGACAGCAGGCAGAGGAGATGGCAGGAAACAGAACAACAACTTGTATTTTAGCAAACATAATGGGGCGGGGAGGGAGAAAGAACACGGAGCTTCCTTCATCACCAGGCTCCATGTTGCCTTCCTCACTGTTTAGATAAACTTTATGTTAAGACGTAATCTTTAGAAGAATCCATTTCAAAGGTGCCTGGACTATAAATGAAAGGGTTAGAAAACCCAAGTTTGTCTCTTTCGCCTGAGAAGACAAAGGCACTAGCACCTCTCACCTCTACGAGAGACCTTACCTAAGGAGAGGGTCAGTCACCATCTTGCTGGAAGACTGTGGGGGGAAAAGGCCATCTTAGACAAAGCCTTGAACAAAACCTTGCTAGATTAAGTTTTAGACTTCTAGATGTGTTTTTCACTTTTATTTGCTGGTAACCATTTCTAACTCATCTCTTATGTGAATTCACCTAAACCTTTCTTCTTTGGGTAGTGAACTTGTTTTATTTTTAATCTAAACCAATCCGCTGCTGTGTTTAAACTCTACTCCAGTTAAAGTAGCAAACTGTTGAATATTGATTCCTTAAAAGGGCAATGAATGTCAGTTTCTACCTCACAGAGATCATGTGAGAATAAATACATTAAAGGGATTGTGAGGCATTAAGGGTATACCTATACTGTAATTTAAAAACTTGTGGCTAGCCTGAGCCAGCTAACTCAGACTTGTGGGGCTCAGGTTAAAGGATTGTTTAATTGCCATGTAGACATTTGGACTTGGGCTGCAGCCTGAGCTCTGGGATCCTCCCACCTCAGAGGACCCTAGAGCCTGGGCTCCAAACTGAGCCCAAATGTCTACACTACAGTTAAACATCCCTTTAGCCCAAGCCCTGCAAGCTCAAGTCAGCTGTCAAGGGCCAGCTAAGGGGTTTTTAACTGCAGTGTAGACACATCCTTGGATACTTCAGTAATGGGGACCGGATGTGTACCCTACACAGGCTCAGAAACAGTTAATGTGAGCCTGAGAGGCCAGTTAACATACCAGGCTATACGTGGAGGAAGAGCCTGGCTTAACTGAGATTGGAGCCCAGCTGTGAAAGAACTATAAACTGAGGAAACTGAGAGCAGATGGGCTGCTGGGAGAGAGCCTGCAGTCACTTTCAGGGACCAGAGAAAGTAGAGGTACTAGGAAAGTCTAGGAAGAAGACTAGAGGGGAGAGTAAACCTGAAAGGAGAGGCCTGGCAGGAGGCCAGGAGAGCAATGAAGTAGCCACAAGGAGTGGAACAGGCTCCAGTGGTATGCACTAATAAAAGGGCAGATCTGGATTTCCATGGAGAGAGCCTGAGAAGGGATCAGTGGAGGAACAGCAAGGGGAATCTAGGCCACATGAGAGGCCAAGCCTGAGGAGTGTGGCAGTTGGTTTCGGTTTGTACCTTTTTGGTTTGGGTTTGTTAGGGAATTCTAATGAGGATCCTGAAAGAAAGGTGAACCTAGCCCATTTGTATGGAAGAAGGCCTCAGAGCAGCTGAGTAGGAAGAAGCCCAGGGAGCCAGCAGCAAGGAGTTGCATGAAGCAATGCTTGGCTGCTAGTTATAGGGTCCCTGGGCTGGAACCTGACATGATGGGAGGGCCTCCCTGCTATGATGGCTTGGGGCTGAAGAAGGGGACACAGATGATGGAAAGCCTTGTGAAAAGGGAGTGAAGACCACAGGGCCCAGAGTCTGGGCCAAAAACCTGAAATGAGATCTTGGGTGTTGGTTTGTTGGATCTCTTGTTACCCTGGCTGGAGGGCAGAGTTAAAGTGAGACCTGGCTGGAGGACAGAGACATAGGATGAGGCACACCACCATACACCAGGCCTGGCAACAAGGAAGCATTCCTCAGTGAGTCCCACCCAGCCACCCCACACCCTTTGCCATATAAGTACCTAAGATGGTTAGAAATAATCATACAGGTGTTACTATTGAAAGGTGAATGAAAATGACTGCTAATGATATGTACCAACTGTGCAATGGTGGTCAAAAAATACCAACACATTAGTTTGCTTTGAGAAAAGGCTAGATGATAATGCTGAAAATTTGACAAGAAAAGATCCAGAGGACTCCTTCATATGAAAGGAAATGTAAAATGTTAGGCATATTTATTTAGGTTAGATATGAGATAAATAAGAGGTGACATAACAGAGGTATGAAAATGATACAGAATAGGTAAGTAAGGTGATCTTGTTAATCTCTTTTTTACAATACAAAAACAAGAGGTCTCCCAATGGAACTAAAGGCAACATATCAAAAAGTGAAAAATGAAATACTTTTTTCATACAACACAGAATAACCGGTAGAACTCACAACCACAGCGTATTGTGAAGGCAAAGAGAGCTTTTGTAGAGTTCAAAAACAGATTAAATGTTCATATATGTGTAGGATATAAGTCCTCTTGATTCAGAATGTACATTGCCTGGAGTTTAGAATAAAACTTTTGCCATGGGTATAAGTGTCCACTATGAGAGTTTTACACCTTCTTCTCAAGCATCAAGTACAGAGGCTCAAATAGCTAAAATACTGGACTAGGTAGTCTAATGGTCCAGTCCTGAATGAGAAGTCCCGTACTCCTTTATACCTATTTCTCCAGCTATGAAATGACACGATGAACTCAGTGATCTGATGATCTAATGATGAATCTTTTTTTTTTATTATAGCTTACTATTTACAGAGGATGACATAAGCCCTTTGTGATGCAGGCTTGGAAATTATTCACAATGTTTTTATCCTTTCTTCTTCTTTTAATAGCAACACAAATCCGTTGTACAACTTCATTAAGACACTCCAGGGTTTGCATTAATAAGCTGTCATAACACTTCTTAAGTGGTTGACAATACTTCTTCTTTGGCCTTCTACCATACAATTAAAATTGTGGAGAAAAGAGCCATTTTGCATCACAGAGTTCATGCAAATATACTTGCATGCGTCTCTCCACATGGATTCATAACCCTTCCATTTTGCATTGTACTAATTTGAATAGTTCAACAGTTCAATCATTTCAAAGTCCCAGTGTGAGACTGAATCAAAATTGGCAGAATTTCACCTGGTTTCATTTGGGAATGCTGCAAATATCACAAATTTCACCTGATTTCAGTTTATAATCATAAGTTAACTTTGTTTCACTCAGAACTAGAACCCGAGGCACATAAAAGGTTTCTGATTAGCAAATGTTTTGATAATTTTGTAATGAATCCCCTAACAAACTAATTTCATGTAGTTGAGCTCATTTGGCACAGCTCTGTTCATAGTGCATCTGGGATGTGATGAACACACATCAACACTGTTTTCAGATTGAGTTCAGATCAGTAGCTAATTGTTCCAAACAATCGGGCTAAATCTAGAGATAAGTGTCATCATTGTGACTTTTTGCTCAACCTAATCTGAGACAGTTTGAAACATTAACTCCAATTTGACCACTACGGCATTGAGTGGGTTTGAGAAGGGAATGAAAAAAAATAATGAAAATATCAGGTGAAAAATGAAGCTGAGAGGAGGCAGGAAATTAAATGCAGAGAAAAAGAAAGTGAAAATAAGAGCAAAGAAGCAGAGAGAAAATAATCTAATGAAAAACTATGACTATCTAAATATACCACAGAGGATGGGAGGGGTTATAAAATACCTAGTAAAAGCTTCCCTTTATTGTTAAAAAATATGTGGTAGGTCTTCAGTTTCTTTTTTTAATTGTATCTTCTTTTTTTAAAAAAATGAATCCATAAGATGCTTTTTACTTCAAGTTTTATGACTCGAGAAAAAGTTGGAGATCTCAACCAGTCTTAACTTCCTTTTCATTCTCCCTTCCCTTCTAAAAAGTCTTCTCTATTCCTGCACCCCATAATCCAGTATTTTCCTAATTTTGACTGGATTAGAAATACCATAAGATTGGCTATATTTACATTATTTCTGTTTCTTGACCAAGTCAAAATCAGAAGGTACAGAGGTATGTGAAAAATCTAAACAAACAAGCAAGCAATGATATTTACCAATATGTTGCCAAAAATGACCAGTATCAAAGGTTGGAATTTGCTAACTGTTCTCATTTTATATGTGATGTGGTTCCTCTACCCCAACAAAAGCATGTCATGGAATACATATGAGCACTTATTGTTCACTTTCCAGAGCAGATGTTCTTAATCTTGGGATTTAGTCAATGTCAACAAAGAAGATGATAGTAAAATTAGATACATTCCAAGAAAAGAGGATTTTTTAAAAAATAGCAATAAAAATAATTGATGAAAAATGTGTGTAAATTGATTGTGTGTGAGAGAGATTATGATAGGAAAAAACTGGCAACTATCAGTTGCAATTTCATCTTGAGAAGAGCTAAATCAAGGGGTATATGTATTCTTCACAGCATGTATTCAGATCCCAAAGGACACAGCTCCTCTGTAATCTGTCTCAGGACCAGGCAGTAGCTTGGTAACAGCAGACTAGCAGCAGGATGAAATTTTCCAAGATTATACTTCAAGCCTCTTCAATTTGTTCTTTGTTTTATTTGTAAGAGATTAACAGCCAGCTGTTGCGTTGGATAAATACACTGAGGTACCAATCTCAGTGAACTCATGTTCAAAGAGCCTCTGAAATGCCTCTGAAATGCATATGTAAAATTTGCTCATGCACATTTCAGTGCTCCACTAGAAACTTGGCTTAATGTGTCCACGCATTACATCCATCGGAACTAATTCCAGTTCCTAGTAGAGATTGTAATGAGTACCTTGACTGTACTAGTTATATGTATTGATCTTGATAAAAATTGCCAAAGACAGATGTGGCTTCATTCTGCTACCACTGGTTCTGTCTGTAGCCTTGATCACAAATCATGGCACATATACTACATACCATTTAATTACATAAACCAGCAGGTAACCCTAAAATCAGTTGATAGCAGAGCAGAGCTCTCCTGCATTTTCTCCACTATCTCCTGACTCTGCAGCAATCCCAGAATGCCCCTGTAGGTGGCCCACTACCAGTTCAGTGCAAAAACAGACCCTGCAGAAGCCCCAGTGTCTGATCCATGTCTAGAGTGCTTGCAGATATTCCTACTGAAACCACTGGGAGTCCTAAATGTGGTGGGCTTGTTAGAAATGGGCCCCAGGCTCATTGCGTTGCACAGGTGTTAACCTCCTCATGAGGTGTCTCAGGAGACCTAGGATAAGCAGTTACCATAAGGAGAAATCTTGTAGGATGTATCATATAAAATTGTTGCATGGCTGTGCTGGAGAGACAATGTCCCACACGTAGCATTGCCAGGTGAGCTACAAGCCATTGCATGATTCTTTTCTAGTCAGGTTCTTGTACTGCACCTCACCATCATTCTCTTCCCTTTTCAATTTCTCAAGCTCAGGAATAATCTTTGTAAACTGAGCAAAGAAAAACAGGTGCAGTTTTGATCTATGATTTTCAAATCCAAATAATCATTAAGATGAAAACACTTTATCGGTTCTGAGTTTGGTCCTGCTCCCATTAAAGTCCATCACAAAACTCCCATTGACTCCAGTGGGAGCTGAAGGTTCTTGGCACCTTCAAAAATGAGGCAAGCTATGTTTGTGAAATGCAGTAATCAATGATGGGTCATTTAACTGCAAGTGCTTTAAAATAACAAGGATCCTACAATAAATCCATAGTAATATGGTGACTGGTTTGTTGTTATTTTTGTTCATAGCATCTGGACTTAGTAATGTAGGGGAAGAAACCTTTTTAATTAAAAAAATTGATACTTTAGTTAAGCACAATGGGTCGGGAAACAGTCTAATGATCATATAAGACAAATAGGAACAGCTGTCTGACAATGTTTCCTTGTAAGCAAATAATGGAAATGAGCAAGTTTCAGACCAAACAGAGTCAGATATTCCCCCTATTTCTCAAGGGAATGTATTTGTACTTTTAACAACTCTGTCAGTACATCTTACATTCTGAAACATGGCCAGCTAATAAACATGGAGAACATCTGTATTTCCATTATGATTAGTGTCAAAAGAATTTTATTTTAATCTCATTTAGCATCAAGATCATTGTGTACATAGGCTGCTTCTTGAAAGACACCCAGACTTTTGAATAAAGATCATGTAATCATAGAATATCAGCATTGGAAGGGACTTCAGCAGGTCATTTAGTCCAATCCCCTGCCCAAAGCAGAACCATTCCCCAACTAAATCATCCCAGCCAGGGCTTTGCCAAGCCTGACCTTAAAAATCCCTAAGGAAGAACATTCTACCCCCTCTCTAGATAACCTATTCCAGTGTTTCACCACCTTCCTAGTGGAAAAAGTGTTTCCAACCTAAACTTCCCACACTGCAACTTGAGACCATTACTCCTTGTTCTGTCATCTGGTACCACTGAGAACAGTCTAGATACTTTCTCTTTGGAACTCCCTTTCAGATAGTTAAAAGCAGCTATCAAATCCCCCCTCATTTTTGTCTTCTGCAGACTAAATAATCCCAGTTCCCTCAGCCTCTCTTCATAAGTCATGTACTCCAGCCCTGAATCATTTTTGTTGCCTTCTGCTGGACTCTTTCCAATTTTTCCACATCCTTTTTGTAGTATTGAGCCCAAAATTGGACACAGTACTTCAGATGAGGCCTCACCAATACCAAATAGAAGGGAATGATCACAACCCTCGATCTGCTGTCAGTGCTGCTCCTTGTACAGCCCAAAATTCTGTTCGCCTTCTTGGCAACAAAAGCACACTGCTGACTCATATCCAATTTGTCATCCACTGTAACCCCTAGGTCCTTTTCCGCAGCAAATCCAAATTAAAAAGAATGAAGCACTGTAAGAAACAAAAAATCTATTAGTTACCTAAGACTGAGAACATTCACACAAAGGATCCACCTGCCACAGAATTCAAAATAACTGTATTTCAATCAAACATAGGACACACCAAGATGACAGTAATCCAAGAGTGTTACTATGGAGGGCAGAGTGACTTCCTTTCTGTTTCCTCCTTGATTACGATGGCAATTCTGAAATCTTAACAGCCTGACTCAAAAGTAGCAGTCACTTGTTCTGAAAAGAACCGCACTTTGCAACCACTAACATTAGGTGACTCATCGTGATTAGTCCGAAGATTGTAAGTAGGATCCCTCAAATTCTCTAAAATGTCTTGATCAGGTACAGTAATAGGAGTGAGTTGAGAGAGTTTTTCTATTTGTTTAATGCCCTGTAATTTCCATTAATTTATTAGTTATTAGGTTTTTTACAAGGGGGGGGGATGGAACTGCATGTGCACGGTCCTGTGTATACTGAGAAATCTAAAGATCTTTTGGAAAGAGATCATATTACATTAAAAAGGCACCATTTTTAAACTGATTTTAAATGTCTTTTTATTCCTCTTGAGTTTTGTAATTTTTGACACCTTATAATTCTTTGAAAATTACAGGGCACCTTTATCTTATGCCTTTTAAACCACCCTGCCTATCCTTTTTACTCTCTCCATCTTCAGACATCCTGCATCATGCTGACTACCTTCCAGCCAAAGAATGAATGTGGCTCCATCCTAAGTCCATCATCGTAATTCTTCAGTCATCCAAGGGGCAGCTACAGAGTAGCTCAGAGCCATCCCTCATTCAGGGGCTGTGTGCGCTGCCTTCACATTGTTCTCTGTTACTGACCATCTTCTTATTTTTCTAAAGGTGGAGCCTGCATCCCCTGCTAGAACTGTGGCATTATCTTTGCAGCGGCTCCAAGAATGTTACTGTTTTAAGGAATTGAATTCAAAGGCAGTTTAGATCTCCATTCAATGCTATTATTTAAAAAGCAGGACCCCATCAGACTTAACAGAGAAAATATGGGTCCGTAAAGAGCCCTGGCTGCCCAGGAACTGTGAGTTTAGGAGCCTGCGAACTAAGGTTCCCAGGGCTTCCTGGCTCTCTGTCAGGTGAGTTGCTAAGAAGGTTGGCAGTTAAGCTGGCAGGAAACCAGGCAACTTGCAAAATTTGCCTGGCTGGCAGGGTTCCATCAGAACCTGCTTTCCATTAGAATTTCATCAAAATCAATATGTTTTGTGGAGGGTTTCAGTTCTGATGAATTAATATATTCTGACAGAAAAATGTCCTGTCAGAAACTTTCTGACCAGCTATAGTTCTAATGTTTGATAAATGCCTAGAGATCCTCAAATGAAAAGTGTTTGTTCTTTGAAACTTTCTATGAAGGTAAAGTTACAACAAAATGTTAATGTACTGCATTGTACTTATTCAGGATAGGGTTAATATTCAAAAAACTGGCTAAAGACTCTGGCTTGCTGGCTTGGAAGCCCTTCTCCCTTGAGTACACTAAAGATGACTGAATTTCTAAATACCTGTCCTCTTTTTGGTACTTTTCTTGTGCACGTACGTGTTGTGAATTTTTTTTCCATTACAAGGACAGTTGTTATATCACAATTCCACAGGAGGAAGTCACATTTTTCCAATAATGTGCAATACAAAGCTTAGCATATAAATGCTGCTGAAAAAGATGGTTGTAGAAGGGACAAAATGCAAATAGCAAGTCCAGTACTTGATACTTTAATTAGCACACCAGCTTCATGCGTCTCCTAGGAAGACAGGGAATTGTCATATCAGATTAATCTGATTTCTTCCATTTTGAGACTGATTCTGGTTTGTTAGTGGAGTTATAAGGATGGTCCTTCTCTGCAGGTGTAAAAGATTATAGGGAAACATCACTACAAAGGATTCGCAATCAGCAGCTAAAACCGTTCAAGCAAATCCTTTCTGGCTCAGATATTCTATGCATATTGCACATTTGACCATTTTAGTTTTCACTTTTTCCTCAGTACTTGTTTCTTTGATCCCATAATCATTTGGCTGTTTCTAGTGTTTATGGGAGAAGAATGTATTAATACCGCTGTACAGGTAGGTCTCACTTAACTTTCTTGTTGAAACACACTACAACATAAGAGCATACCATTTGGGGAATGTCCACATCCTCATTACTGGTTCACCCCACTACTGAGTTAAGGTTATTCCCTGGAAAGTTTGAATCTGAAGTTCCCAGGTTTTAGGGTTTGGCTATAAAATTTTATTGTTAAAAAAAAAATCACCAGCAAACAGAAGGTGGTAAACTCTGAGGCTATGACCAAGCAGTAAGGAATCTACTAATAAAAATACCACAGTGCAAGAAAGGAACTGACTAGGAGAGAGGAAGATTGATGCTAACTGGATATTTATCTTTTGTGAATAGAAAAGAAAAAATGTGGGTAACTTGCCAAATAAACAGGTTATTGTGTGAAATAGTTAACTAAACTAAAATATTTTAATAAGTGTCCAGGTTTCCCACACAAGGTTTGAACTGTTAACTCCTGACCTTGACTAAGAGAAAATGCTTCTGAGGGATACATGTGTGATGAAGGTGAAAGAAGAAATATGATGTTGGACTGAGAGATGGCAAAATAATAAAGAAGCACACTTAATTGAGACACAATAAGCTACAGTCATTCCATCTCTCCTGAACAAAACCAATATTAGAAGACTGTCTCAAAGGTTGTGGTATGGCAAATACTAAATATGGTTGAACTATGCAAAGTAGAGCAATGAAGACCTTTGGCACTTTCCCAAGAAATGTGCAGAAGGACAGCCAATGACTTTCAGTAAGCAGAAAAATGAGTCATTTATCACTGTAAGACCCACTAAACACAGTCTTGCAGAGGTTTGTATTGCATAAAAAATGAAAATGTTACTGAGAGTCTCAAACGAAACCAAACTTTATTGTCAACTTAAAAGATAAGGAGACTAAACAAGAGCCATTGCTGCATACTGATACATCTATAGCTTGTTTTCAAGGCCAAGTCTCTGATCTGATGAAGTAAATTAGTGAGAGTGTCTTCCACTCCTACATAAAACTTTTATACTGATTTTTGGGCGTAGCACTTTGGATGGAGGAAATAGTTAAAGAAGAGCAAACACATTGGGTCACCATGAAGAATGATTTCACAGCAACTGTGATTTTTTTCCACATTCTGAATACATACTCAATGAGTCCTCTGCTCTCCCTGTCTCCTGCCAAAGCAGTTGCGATCTGCTGTATCCTCCTGTACCTGCAACAAGCCCCTTACTTCCACCCTGAGATACACTGCAGTGCAAATAACCTTCCTCCTAGTGGAAGATGGCATGAGGGGAGTTCATTCAGAGCCCATCACCACCACTTGTCTAGCGCAAACACACACATGCTGAGCGTATGGCTTCCGCTCCCACGCTTCTTAACTTGAGGAATGAGAATGTCATCTTGATCTCAAAAGAGCTCAAATCACATTATTTAAAAATGAAGCAAACAAAAGGAAATGAAATTGACTGCTTATGGATATGAAACCTTCATAGAGGAGGAACCAATTAAATACATGGTTCTACCACTGGGACAACACTGCTGTGTGTACTGTGCCAACAGGATTTAAATATCACTATTATATCAGGTCCATAAAAGACACACCCTCCTATCTACACGTAACAATGTTAAACAAATCAAGATGACCCATAGTGGGCCCCTTACATATGTTGATGTGCTAGCTTTTTTCAGTTTTGTTTTATTTGTCTCTGTAAATCAGTGAAGTGAGCAAAACAAATGAGCTAAGCTGTTAAATATAGGACTAACATTAACAACAATTTAGCAAAGTGGTCTTTGCTGTGAGAAAGAAATAGCTGTGGTCCTGGTGTGGAAATGGTTGTTATACGGACCACACCGGGAATCCTTGTTCCAGTTCTAAACTCCATCCATCTAATAAATCTATGTCCCCAGGTTGCATCAGTATATTATTATTCCCTTTCCATGTTAGCTACATCACTGTGTTGCCCTTTGTGTAAGTGAATTACAGTATGCATTAAAAGCAGCCATCTGGAATTGGACCCATTCCTTGGAGTTTAATCCTTTGTCGTCTTCTCTCCGCCATGCCAACCCCTTGCACTCTGTATCAGTGATGCTATTATAGGGACTGATATAAAGGAGGGAAGAGATAGTGACGGGCCTGGCATTTCCTCAGATGTATGTTTTTGATGTGGTATTAGAGGAGATGCTACTGCTGCTGTTTTCACTTCTGCATTGGCCACACACCCTTTTCCTCTGATTCTGCAGCTGCTGCATGTGAGCAATTGTCATTAAAGTCAGGGAAACTGCTCTGATGGAAGCTGTGCTAGAGCGTTTTGGGAGTGGGGGGATGTTTTCATGGTTTACTTCATCTCTGTTTTTGATTTTTCTCTCTGTGTAAAGTACAGATATGAGTTGTTTATGGGTTGTTCTGTGCAAAAACAAGGAAGTGAGGAGTGCTGATCAGTTCCCATTACTGCTTTGTTTTCTTTGTTTTCCTCCTCATATTTTCTGAGGCTTTTTTTCTGTCTCAGGGATGGGGTTGTTGCAAAAGTATTTTTGATTTGGGTTTTTTGTTTTTCCTCTATCTCCTTCTTTCTACAGCAGTGAACAGGGTCTGACTCCTTAGTTCAAAAGTCTGATGGGCATGATCTTTGATCCCCCCGTACAGTAAGTAATCCATAAAAAGTTAGAGAAAACAGAATATTTGGTTTCTATTAAGCCATGCAAAGTATATTATGGCCTGTGCAGTGATGTTCCTTCACTCTACAGCAAAGTCAAAGTTTGCCATGGGACCCTGCCTTGGGAGAGCTGCTAAACCTTGCAACTTACAGCAACTGTTTCAGATGCACCCCTGGGAAGAAGGGCAGCCTCCCACATCCTGAGGGATTTTGTGTATGTATGCTCACACTATAGCTCCGTAGTCAGGGCTCAAATATTCCTTTGGAATTGAAACCAAAGCTTTTTCACACTTTAAAATACCACTGATGTTCACTTGCAGCTGTTGTTTCAGATTCATACCTGAGAATGTGTCAGCAGTAAGATCCTCAGCTGCACCTTCTCAGTACTCCTGATGCCCTAACAAGCCAGCCAGGCTGCCTGTTGGACAGCCTGCCTGGATGGCCACTTCTTAAACCTAGCAGCAGCAGCTCCTTGCTGGCTGCTCAGTGCTCTACCCACAAACTCTACTTTCCTATGCTTGTCTCTCCAAGCTCTGCTCCTGCTTTACTCCTCCACAGCTCCAGCTCAGACCCCATTCTGCACCCAGCCTTGTTCCCATCCTGTTCCAGCCTTTGAACCAGCCCTGCTCCTGCCTTCTTTAACTCTGGCAATTCGTCTCTGACTCTTGATTCTGACTTCAGTCCTGACCCTGACTCTCAGCTCTGATTTCTGACTTTGACTCTGTCTCACCCCTGGGCTCTGGCATTTGGACTCTGACAACTAGGTCTGGCTCTCACTCTGACCACTAGGCCTCACTGCCTACAACCCCATCCGCCAGCAGAATGAGGCATGCGCCATGCCAGAATGCTGCTTTAATTAGTGAAGATGGCTTTCTGGAAAGCTGGCAACAAGTAGTGAGTTAGCACTTGTCTGTTTTTAGTACAGGCCTGAAATGATTGCCAGAAGTGCGGCCTGCAGCAAGACAGCCTAGCACTGTGATTCTGTTACCCTGATAAAGGTGTATGAAATAACGTCTTTTACAGAACTTACTTGTGCAGGTGACAGAGACAAGCTTTTGAGTTTCAAGTCTGAAGAAGAGCCATGTGGAGCTTGAAAGCTTGTCTTTCACCAATAGAAGTTGGTCCAATAAGAGATACAACCCTCACCCACTTTGTCTCTCTAATATCATGAGATCAATACAGCTACAGCCATCCTGTTAGATTGCAAAAGATAAATAAAGTGGGTCATGCTGGCATTTGAATGAGAGACCTCCCAGGAAAACATAGGTATTGAGGATGTGCTATTAATAATTAAACATGTATATTGCTTGGCTCTGAATCAATATAGTAGCAATACCTCAGCATTATGTTAGTTTGATGATTTTCAGTGACTCCATTATTCTGAAAATAGTGACAGCATATTTTGTTTCAGCTGTTATGTGGATTTTAGGCACAAACTACTGTCAACTAAATACACAGATGAAGCTTTCACGCAGTCTAGAAAAAGAAGTGAGACAAATTTGAGAAATGTCACTACAAAGCAGCCAATGTTCTTCAAAAATCCACAAAGAATATGAGTGACATACTAAGTTTTCGGGACTCTCAGGAGAAAACAGGGGATCCTGCTGAATATATTAAGTACCAGACAAGGATTAACCATGAGAGGCCATCATAGTGAACAAAATGAAATATACCATGTAAGTGGAGAGGTTGACTGCAAATTTAAAGTGAATGAAAAAGCATCAAGAGAAATTCACAAGTCCAGTTATTTAAAATGAGATAGTGGAAATTATGACTCATAAAATCATGAGGAATATTGCTGAGAAAATGTCTAGAAAGTGGAATGCACGGGTGCCATGCCTATAAGAAGCATAGGGACTAAACCTCCCCAAAATAAAAAAAGTTGGCCATGCAGGCGGCAAATGCTGAATGAAGCTCATCTCCCTTTTGGAAGCGTGCTGGCCTGTCTCCCTTGCACCCTGGGAGCAGGAGTGCCGGAAGCTCCCTAGAAATGGGGGTGCCATAAGTGCCTTGACCATGGCGCTACCCCAGTCCACCTCTCCCCGTATGGCCCCGCCCCCACTCTGCCTCTTCTCCCGAGGCCCCATCGCTTTTTTCCTGCCTTAAGGCCAAGTGATGTGGGGAGGCATGTGGGGAGGCAGAGAGAAGCAAGCAGTGGGCAGAGCCTCAAGGGAAGAGGCAAAGCAGCGGTGGGCAGAGGCAGAGTGAGGGTGGGGCCTCGGAGGAAGAGATGGGATGGGGGCAGGGCCATGGGGCAGGTGCTGTTGGTCCCCCTGACACCTCTAGGAAGCATCTGGCACCCCTGAGAGTACATCTACCTTAGAACAAAAAGACTAAACATTATTCAAAATACTGAAACTCTCATAGCTCCAAATATAACAAATGCAAGTCCAAGGCACACTTCAGGTGTGTGCTTCCAGTTTCTACCATGACTGACTGATTACTCAACTTCATCTGGTGGAAGACAATTATCTGCTTAGAGAAAGATCACTGAAGTCGGTTCAGAAATATCTCAGTTTTCTTGGCCAGACCAAACATCATCTGTTTTCTGAAGTGGTGGAAACATCAACCAATCCTGTAACAGAGAGTAGTTCAGTGCTCTACCATAATATTAAAACATTGCTTTGATCCACCATAGGATAATCACAGCTCCAGTGTGTGATTTTTACATGTACACACTCACAGGGGAAAAAATGACTTTCACTTTTCAGATGTTTCAGAAGAATTAATTTTAAGAAACCCAACGTGAAGGTAGTTTTGTACCATGACATTTGTTGACTTTATTAAAAGTGAGATAAATGAGGTTTCAAAGGAAATTTAAAGAAATAAATGAAATGTGCTGTGGGCCAAATACTCAGATTTCACAATACTATATCCATTCAAGCCAGCTAAAGAATTTCTCCCTAAGTAGTTTGCAACTGCTCTCTTGGGCCCCAATTCTGCATACTTAAGCATCTGTTCAATATTACTCCCCATTGAGCTAATTGGGACTACCTACAATGCAGAAAGTTTAAACATGTGTAAGTCTGTGCAGGATGGGGCCCTGTATTGGTACACTCTAAACTTTATATAGAAAGCAAGAAAAAGCCCAACATTTAGAACGAAATATAAGGACAATCATCTAAAGTACACTATAATATAGGAACTCGGGCGGGGGTGGGGACGGAGGAAGTAACTAACAGATTTTTCCATTGATTCCAAAAGAAAATGGGTAGGAAACACACACAAAAAACAAGCTAAAGTTGTTTTAATTTTTTTTTAATTTTCATATTAGATATTGGAAAGATGGATTCAATTTATTTATGAATGTAAAGCTTCAGAAGGAAGAAATCAAAATATTTCTTCAATAGGAGTAAATGGATTGCATCTGCAAGAGAATCTTCAGAACACTTAGAGTAAAAGAAAATTCAAAACCTTTCTGTCAGAGCTCATTGCTAACTGGAACTGCACTGAGAGTCTCTACAATGGCTAGGGAACATTTTAACAGCATGTAATTTATCCATTTAAGCTGGCTCAAAAAAGCTCTTTTTCTCCAGTCATCAGTGTATAGTGTCTTATGCTTATTTTGTTGGAGTGAAAACTTTACACAATAGCAAAGGCACTGATTGATCGGGTAAAGTCCTGCTTTTGATAAGTAAAAGACTATTTACAAGGAAGTAGAAGAAACAAAAATTGGTTTGTATTTTCCTATTCCATTATAATCAGACAATTTCATGACACTTTTCCTTAGTGCAATTTCCTACTGTTATAAAAAAGGTTTGATTTCAATTATCTATCCTGTTTATCTTCTACTTTGTTTCAAAGACCATAGATCAATGATGGAGTCTTTGGAAATAGTTGTTGGATTGCTTTCTTGGACTAGATTTGTCTACTTTACAGAAATTGTTGATTGTGGGTATCAGCCATGCACGTAGCTGAACACAGGTTACCTGCAAGTGCACACAACAACAAACCATATTCAGCTTCATCTCAGTAATTGCAGTATTCAGCTTCACCTTAGTAATTGCAGTGACAATCTACTTCCTTAACTTAATTCAGATAGAGCCAGATTTTTAAGAGTGCAGCACCAACAATTGAGACCAGATTTTCAAGACCTCTCAGCTCCTACTTAGGCACTGGAACAAGGGCCAAATTTTCAGCACTCATTAGCTCCCATTGTGACACTTATGGGATTTTCAAACCGCTCAGATCCCAATCAGCTGAAAATCTGGCCATCTACTTTGGTACCTAAAAGGAAGCTGGGCTATTTTGTCCCCAGTTGTGAGTACTGAGCCTTTTTGCAAAGCTAGCCCTTAAGCTATGTGACTTTGTTCCTGAGGATTGTGGATATAAAAATCAACAAAAAACTGTTTATCGGGGTGCGTCTGTGGGCATATGCATATGTATACACACACACTGCAGTGATATAAAAAATAAACAGAAGCCAACTTGTTTCCTCCCAGGCAGAATGAAAAAAAAATGACAGGTGTATTTCAATGCACTCAATAAAGTTTGAAGAGACCATTTAGTATGAATGAAATATTTAAATATCAATGTAATATTCTGCACCTCATGAACAAGAAATTGTTACAGACTCATCATTAGCCCAAGAATCAGTTTTTAAAAAAGCGGGAAGAGGGCATTTACTCTCTCAATAATGAGAGCTTTTTAGTTTGCTGCCAAAGAGAGGAAATTAAATATTTTTAGGTCTGTGGTATTTGAATATAGCTTAACTGGGGCTTTTAAAAAACTCCAAATAGATTTCTCTCATGGTTCAAGTAACAGATGCATCTAGAATCAATTTTCAGCAAGGGCCAAAAATTACAAACAAAATTATCTTTTTTGCAAATTTGGACCTGGATAAAAGACCATCAGGTTTTCTTTGTCTAATAATGGGTTCTTCAGAGAAGCACAGCAGGCAGAGCAATGCACAAATTTACAAAGATACTGTTGCTCTGTCTACCAGCAATGGCATAAGATGTGAATTTAATGGAATATTTAGGGCCTCATATTCAAAAATATAGCGGCAGAGTTTGCACTATAGCTTGACATGTTAGGCTGGGACAAGAGTAACAGAGGGGCCAATGGATCTACTACCTATTATACTCCTTGGAGCCATAGATCTAAACACTCTACAAAGGAGATGAGTAGTGACCCCAGCTGCTACTATAGCCCATTAGCTAAAACTACACAATTACTAAGCCACCAGATTGGAGATGACAAATTTCTCCCCTTATGCTCAGCTACTCATAGTTCCCTTGTGCAAAGACTGTTTCCTCAAGTGGGAGTGGGCAAAGCCTGAGGAAAATTAGTCTGGTTTGGATCTTCACTTAGACTGTCTAGTTATACTCTTAATCATTAGCTTTATCTGTCTCACTTAGCCTCACTATCTATTTTAAAGCTTTTAGGCAGCATTTTGGACAGTAAATTATTGCAGCCTTTCAGCTGTAACTTGGAAATGAAATTCAGTTGGGTGCTCATGCATTGATTTTTGTACTGATGTTTGTTTCATCTAAAGATTATCTTGTTTCTTTAAGATCACAGATTTTGTTTTATCTTCAAGGGTTTTTTTTCCCCTTGTTAGCAGATACTAGTGAACTCTCTCTTTCTCCTAACAATCCATGGGTGGGATTTGCAAAAGAGCCCGTGACCCAGTACAGATAATACATTAACTTTAATTTTGCATCTTTTGACTAGAAGCTTCAAGTTCTGTGTAAAATGCCTCCAAGTCTCTCTCAGTTAAAGTAAGTCACTTTCTGATGTGATTTAGGCAGTTAGGGCCAGATTTCCAAAGGTCTTTAGGTGCCTAAAGGTGCTAATAGGCACATAGTGGGTTTACAAAAACACCTTATGTGGTTAGGCATCTAACGCCCATTGAAAGCCATGGATTTAGGCACCTAAGTGCCTAAATCACTTTTGAAAATGAAACTTACGTTCCTAAATTACTTAGTCACTTTTTAATTTTTATCCCTAAAGAGCTAAGTAGTTTTCCTTATTCAAAATTTAATGTTGTTTAATGATTCATCTTGGGCAGATAATTATGGGCAGATCACAGCCTGGTACTTTTGGAAACAATTTCTGCAAAAATACACAAACATTTTATTTAAAACTCTTCCCTAGATCTAACATGCCCTTTAACAGATCCAAAACAGTAATAAGTTTGTCTGTGCTCAAATCAAGCTGGCAAAACATGAGCTCACTTTCTATTCTGAGTGGTAAATATATACTCCTAAGGTTGATTTTATTGATTTTTTATTATATTTTAACTGCGCCCACAGTGTACTGGCTGCTTCCCAATGCATATTTTAAAAGGCACAATACAGGCCTCAAGGAGTTTACAAACTAATTTCCAACATAACACAACAACTAGCACTTTTTCAGTTCATACTAGTGTTATTACTTTTTCAGTTGAATGACATAAACAAATACATAACATAGCCCCAATCCTGCATACACTTACACGTGCTTAACTTTACATACCTGAGTTTTCTGACTGGTGGTTGGATTCCTATTTGTGGCACACTAAATGCTAAGTGAAACAAAATCAATGTTGCTCTAACCAAAGCTCACACATGGCCATGACATTAGAAATATTTGCATCATCTTTGAGTCACACATTTCTTTAAATGCTCATAACTGCAACATTGCCAAGTACCTCATTTTATCTGACTAAGATTCTGGCTATAGGATCCAAAATACACACGCTGTGATTCATACTTTGATCGCCTAGAGAATGGATGACTGTAGTACCGTGATGGTCAGCCCAGTATCCTTGTGGCTTCTCTTCTGTTTGTACAAAATGCTCTTGCTCAGTTAGGGCTTGATCCTGCAAACATTTCTTACCCTGAATAGTCCCACTGATTTCATGAAAGTAACACTACAGCCTATATTAAATATTTGCAGGATGGAGACCTTACTTTAAACATCTGTCAAAATGCACAATGGAACTTGTAGTGCAGTAGCAGGGTCCATAAAACAGCTAGTGCCTGGTAGGCTACAGTGCTTTAGACTTATAACCTGCCTTGCTGCGCACCAACTGACTGTGCAGACAAGCCCCAAGAAAACAGAATGTATATAATGTTAGATGGCATAATAAGCCACTATCAGGATACTATCGGTGTCAAGAAATCTTACAATTTATGTTTAATATAAGAGATTTCCCCTGTTTTATTAAACTGAGTGAATGGTTCCCTAAGTTTTGGGGAGTTCTGTTCTTGCCAGATCTTTTCAGCACTGCGATCCCAATGAAGCAATGTAATCAAGAGTGGTTCAGAAATGGATATTAGAATAAACGATGCATTATACTGATCTTCAAGAAAAGGAGAGGAAAAAAAAGAACTAAACCTGGAACTCTCAATCTAAACACCCACAAACATGGTGTATGGTTGGGTTCTAGGTTCAGATATTACTCCAAACTTAATGGTTCATCTCCTTTACCAGAGACCAAACAGCCTCTTCAAGGAGTTTGTGAATGATGTTTTAAATACAATGAAACTATTTACTGAAAATCAGGATTAGAGGTATAAACCACAGCAAATGAGCCAGGCAGTGCATTATGTGATGTGCAGGTAATGACAAAGCCCTTGAGGGTACACAATTAATTTTTATGTTACTACTAGTAGTATCAAAAACACACAGTGGGTCTCTTAGAGAAGATCTGGTAGAGTATGTTTCAAAGCCCATTAAAATCATTGGAAAGGGTCCAGTTGACTTCAGGGTAGAAATGTACTATGTTGTACAAAATTGTTCCTTTAATAAATGTAATATAGAATAAATATATCAAATTTATCAGCATGATACATTAGTAATCAAGATGTGGTGTTAAGAATCTATGGGCAAAAGACTGAAGGCAAGTGCAGTGTAAATGCTTTTTTAAAAAAGCAAACATTTTTGACTAGTTAATTTAGTTTATCAATAAGGCATTTATTACCCTTTGCACCACAGGTTTTTTTCCCTCCAGGAACAATAAATTTTAATTCCATGAAGTTTGCTGTGATGCTTTGCTAAAAGATAGATTTCAGTGAGACAAATTGCTTGTAAAAAGTCCTCGCCCGGTGTTCAGCATGTAGCTGAACTGCTGGAATTACAGACAAGTGACTGCTGTGCTGTCTTTTAATGGCTTTTTTATAGCAAATGAAACAAAGAACTTTATAGCAAATGAAACAAAGAACTTGAGAATGGCTGCTGCAGTTGTCAGAACTCATTCTTTCCAAAAGGTGTCATGACTGGGACAGGGGCAGTAGAAGCAGGAATTGGGAGTTAGGCCAAATCATGCACAGGAGATCAGAGTCTGAGAAGGGCCAGAGGGTAAAGTAGGGGTTGGGCATCAGGAGGCAGGCAGGGTCAGGCAACAGATTACAGACAGCAATCGAATAGGGAAGCTGAGGACAAACCAAGGTTGGAAGTCAGAGTCAAGACTATCTGGAGCAAAGGCAGGCACTCTGTGTTGTTGCTCAGACAGCTCCCCTTCATGGCTTCCACGTTTATATTTTGGTATCAGGCAGTAAGGGGCCACCACTTTGGTACTGCTGGGTAGTAGGTCCCGCCAACCCCAGCCTTACATGGTCCTCCCATGGGAGCTCAGCCTAAGTTTCCTGTGATGATGCAGAGGAGTCAGGAACCCAGAACCTCCTGTGGTCCCAGGTTCTAACAGCAGGGGCTTGGCTGATCTTTCCTTGTAATCAGTAACAAACAAAGCACAAATGGCATGGGCTACCTCAAAAGAGTAAAGAGAACTTTTCCAGACTCTTCAAGAATCTCTCTCAAATCTCATCATTCTGCCAGCAATAGCACATCTTGGCATCAGCACTTCTCTTCCACCTAAACCTAGTGGCCTGCTACATTTCCTGCTGCAGTTTATAAACATTTTCATTTCAATTAGCCTTTAACCTTTTTATTTTTTTTACTTCTTTTCTGAAATTACATTAGGGAGAACTTCATCCTTTAGCAGAGGGTCAATAATAACAAGGTCTATGCACCATTTATACCTTATTTTGAGCATTTAACAGATTGTCATGGTGCATAAGCTTTGTCCTGGCCCTGTGTACGGTGTGAATTTTACATTACGTGATTCTGAAGTATTAGACTTGCACAAGCTACAATAAGAGTTTCTCTCTTCTTAGACCTGCATGACAGACTCTACTGGCCACTGTAAAGAGTATTGCAGACACATTTGAACCACTGACCTTAGTGTTAACGGTTCTGGATTCTTTTACCAATTCATGGCTCCCTAGATTCAGACACTCATCTTGTAGAGCATTGCACATGGAGGGACCCCTGCACCTGCACAGAGCCTCATTTACTGTAGTGGGTCTCTACCCATGCACAACATGTTGCAGGATCAGTGTCTTACATATGAAGTCATCCTGTGGGTATAGAAGAAAATATACGGAGCCAAAGGAAAGCTGTCACAAGAGTACAAATTGGGCTTGTGCCCTTTTGGGGAGTTCTTTATAGTTTCATAGATTCTAAAATGAGAAGGGATCGTTATGATTATGTAATCTGACTTCCAGTATAGCCCAGGCCAAAGGACTTTCCAAAATATTCCTACAGCGCATTTTTTAGGAAAACATCCGACCTTGATTTAAAAATGGTCAGTGATGGAACATCCACTACGACCCCGGGTAAATTGTTCAAGTGGTTAATTATGTATTGTTTAAAATGTACGCCTTATTTCCAGTTTAAATTTGTCTAGCTTCAACTTCCAGCCATTGGATCGTGTTATTCCTTGCTCTGCTAGACTGAAGATCCCATTATTAAATATTCGATCTCATATAGGTACTTATAGACTATAATCAAGTCACCCCTTAATCTTCTCTTTGTTAAACTAAACAGATTGAGCTCCTTGAGTCCATCACAATAAAACACGGTTTCTAATCCCTTAATCCTTCTTGTGATTTTTCTATGAACCCTTTCCAGTTTATTGACATCTTTCTTGAATTGTGGGCACCAGAAATGGACACTATTCCAGCAGCCTTTGCACCAGTGTCATTCACAGAGGTAAAATAACCTCTTCTCCTATTCAAGATTCCCCTATTCATGTATAGGAGGATTTTTTGGCCACAGCATCGCACAGGGAGCTCTTGGTCAGCTGATTATCCACACACCCTTTCAAATCTTTTTCAGAGTCACTGTTTCTCAGGATAGAGTCCTCTATGTTGTAAGTATGTATATGTCTACAGTTAACCATTTTAAAATGCATATTGTTTGCTTGGACTCCACTTGCCAAGCAATCTAGATTGCTCTGAATCAGTGACCTCTTCATTATTTACTATTCCTCCAGTTTTTGTGTCATCTGCAAACTTTATCAGTGATGATTTTGTTTTCTTCCAGGTCACTGATAAGGATGTTAAATAGCACAGGGACAAGAACCGATCCCTGTGCGACTCTATTGGAAACAGACTCACAGATGATGATTCCCTGTTCACAGTTACATTTTGAGACCTATCATTTAGCCAATTTAGTACACTGAATATATGCCATGTTCATTTTATATAATTCTAATTTTAATCAAAATGTGCACCACCAAGTCAAACCCCTTACAGAGGTCTAAGTAGATTATGTCAAACTGTCATATTTAATCATCTAAACCTATAATGTCATAAAGATATTTATTATTCATAAAATATGTTGGAGGTGTGTGTGTGTTTTTTAAAGGGCCTCTCTTTTCTTCAGATTGTTTTTTATATTAGATATACAGGGTTTGTCTACACTCCAAAAGGGTGAGAGGAAGTGAAATGAAGTGATGACATCACCACCACCAAGAGATTGAAAGTTGAGCAATTGAGAGCGGAATAGACTTTTAGTCATATTTGTTCATTTTTTTGTATTTATTTATTTATTTTAAACCACATGCTTGCAATAACTGATATTCCTACCTTTTCAGCTAAAGCATGAGAGATCATAGTAAACATCTTTAAAACCTCATTGAAGATCCTCAAAGAAAAACTAGTTGTGGATACTTACACTGATATAAACCAGGCTTAAAACTATTTAGTTTAAGAGTTGATTAGGAACAGGTTTAAGCTAAACCAAAATCAGCCACTCAGGCAAGAACAGATTTAACATTCCTGGTATTTCCCAAGAAAAAAACAAGCAGAAGAAAACCTTTGAAGAACAACCTTTCAGGCCTTCTTTATACCTCCAAATGTAGAAAAAATAGCACAGTTCTGCTTTTAAAAATCCCTTTACAGATCACTGTTAAACAGAAATCTCCAGTATATCTTGCCTCTCCAGTCATATTTCTTGCCAGAGCATAAGAAAAAACACAGGTAGAACTCTGAGAACACTGCTGAAAAACAAATACTCAATGTTAAAGCTTCGGCATCACTAGTTCAAACAGCACTTTGTCTTCATCTTATGTATGTTCTATGTTTACATTTGTGATACAATTTATTTGGCGGCGGGGGCGGGCAGGTGGAGGAAGGGAAGCCTGTAACAGGGCAGCCTGTCTCTTTAAGGGCCAGGAGGCCTGGGCCCAACCAGCCTTCTTCAGGTAGCCTGGGGTAGCTAGCCCTCACAACATTTTTGCTGAGTGCTGGATGCAAGAGGATGAAAGCCCAGCAGTTGAGAGACAGTGGTGAAGGGGGGCTGAAAGGCTGCTCTTCTGTGGAGCAATGACCTTGATGTGTACAAGCGACTACTGAAGGCAAGCTGTTGTACTTGGCAGCCTTCCTATAAGGGGGCTGAAGATTGAGCCTGGCTGGACTGAGGATTCTTTTGTTTGATATGCTAGTTGGATTTGGACTAAGCAACTGTTACCCCAGAAAGAGTTGGATGCTTTAAAGTAGCTTGGCTGTGAGGGCTAAGTACGTTCTACAAATGGAATAGGATGAAATTGATGCTAGGGTATCTGCAGGGCCACATCTAACCATGAAATGTGCTCCAGGAGGACCTGCCTTATTACAAGGCTTCTCTGTATGTCTGAGCTGGGACTATGCAGTCAGTCTTTCTGTTGGAAGAATATTATACCGATGTACAAGGCCTTCATACTATGGTCTTAAGTGTTCCAAAACTGTTTTGAGATAGACCCATAGAAATGGCTTAAAAGAATTTCACAAGTCAGTTATTGAACGGCCAATTCACTAATTGTTTCCAGTGGGCCAATTAATAGGTGCTGTTAAAATCAAATGTCAGATAACCAGGTAACTTATGACTTCTCTTGTTTACTGCAGCAAGACATTCATACTTTAATCTAGGGGAATGTTAAACTAAAATGAATTACATCAAATGCTTTACTTTCTAGAAAGTTAAATATGTGCAAATATTTGAAATAGTTGAAATCAGCATATTTTACCTTGCCAAAACTGTAGAAAAACACATTTTGAACATAATCGGTATTTAGTTTTATAACTAATGTTTTCACTAAATACGTATCGTGTAGTGAATGACTGCTGAGTACAACTGGCTTTTAATATAGGAATGTGAGGTTCTCAAGAATGGACTTCCAATGAACTGGAGACACATGACCAGAAGATTTGTCTGGCTGGATCAGATTATTGGTCCTTCCTGCCTCCAGCAGAGACCAACGGCTGATGCTGTAGAAAAAAATGAAAATGTATGTATCCATGTGAACTCCTTAATACCCTTTTTTCTCACCTTAACATCTTCTCTTCACACCTGGATTTTCTTAAACCTTGAAAAATGCACATTAGACTTATATTAGATTCTTTATTCACCTTGCTTATGGGTCCAGCTGTGACAGTTGACTCTTCTCAGCTACAGTAATAAACTCTACAGTTGAAAATATGTTGTGTAAAACAGTTTAATTTTCTTTCATTCATTCTTTCTTTCCCCTTGTTCTCTCATTATATGATGGGTTAAAATGGAAGCTTTTACTGGTCTTTAATTTCCAGCATCTCACTTTTCTATAGCCTTGTAAAAAATGGACATCACAGTTCTGAAAGTTCTGCTTATTCTACATGGTTTAAGAGCACAAGTCCCAGTGAATTTCAATTAAGCTTGTGGCTCTAGCTTACTTAAGTGCTATTGAAAATCCCAACTGAAGTCAGAAATGTTATATATGTAATCATGAAAAAAACAATGCCTCTACAGATCTGTAATATAATGATGAAGGTTCAAGTTTTTCTTTTTCTCCTATTCCACAATTTGCTCCTCTCCCCTAATTGTCATTTATGTTTCTGAGTACAGGATTTTGTTAAGTTCCCTGAGGTGTGGTTAAAGATTTCTCCCTCATACTTATGCAGCATGTGTCTCCCTTCCTTACATACTAGCTGTGGAAAATCAAGGAAATCAGCCTTCTACTCTCAGTTTTAGAGGATTATTTCCTTCTCGTAAATTCATTCTGAACGTTCCAAAATGAGATTTAAAGATTTTGGACACTAGAGTCTACATTTGCTGAACCAGTTACTAGTTTTGCAACGACCTACACTTTTATCATCTGAACTCTTCCTTTTTTGAGAGAATGTTAGCTGTTAGTATTGAGATCAAACTGCCTTTAGAAGATTTTTTGATAGCTTGAATGTTGTTGTTTTAGAAAAAAATATGATGCAAATTGAAGTAATCTTGTCTATTCAATCTGATTACAATGTGCAGATTGTACTTTTTATTAACATTTTGAATATATGCTATTTTTGCCTTACTGCTTTTATTTCCCATTACAACGTAAAACTGAAGAATAGCAAGTTTCTCTTAATCAAATGTTATAAATCACAGTGTTGCTCTTTTTCCTCTAATCCGGTTTATATGGATATTTGTGCTTGTCCTAAACAAAATATGTCAGTCCTGTTCATCCCAATTTCTCTTCCTCAGCCCCATTGCAGTTTGAGAAAGAAGAGCATGTAAATGGGATGCTGCAGGCTATATGCTCCCTGCTAGGAGCCCTGCTGCCTCCCCCACTCCCTGCTGGGGTCCTGGCTTCCCGCTGGGAGCATGGAAGCCAACAGGACTCCAGGCACAAATCCCTCTATTGGAGGTGAGGAACCCCAGGCAGCTGCTACCCCTCCCCCACTCCCAGCTGGGAGCAGAGGCAGGGAGCTCTGAGGGGCAGTGGGCTCCCAGCAGGAAGCTGTGCAGAGCTGAGAGCCCTGGATCTCGGCCTCCCACATATCCCCTCTTCAGTTGGTGGAAGCGCTTCTGGTAAGATGCATACCACCAACAGAAGGAAGTTAGCATGCACATCAGCCCTAAGAGTCGTGGATGCATTCAAATCTCCATGAGGCCATGTTTCCTGCTCTGCACCACATCAGCTGGTGTAAGTCAGCTCCATTGGTTATGCCAACTTTACATCATCTGAGAACTTGGCCCTCCATAGTCTCATAAGCTGATATAAAGACCTACTTGTAGACTACTAGTCATTGGGAGTTTTTCCATTGACTTTCATGTGAGTAGCATCAAGCACCATGGGTGAGATCTGTGAAATTCACAGAGGGCCTTGATGAGTACATTCTGATCGCTTTTCAAAACTAATGAAGTGATGTTGAATCAAATACATTTGATATGAACAAAATCACCTACATTTAGTTGGGGTTGGTCCTTCTTTGAGCAGGCGGTTGGACTAGATAACCTCCTGAGGACCTTTCCAAACCTGATATTTTATGATTCTATGAAAAGGAATGACAATATCTAATTTATAAGTGCCCCTTTGGTAGCAAGAGTTATGGCTAAGTTAGAACACCTCCATTCTAACTCTCCTGTTCTACTGTCTCTGTAGTGGTGCCTCAGACTCAGGCTTGGAGGGAGGCCACTCTGTGTTGTGCATCAGGCAACATTCAATTAGTGGTCTCTCTCTCTGGGTGGGGCAGAGCAGGAAGTAGGCAGCCAGCAAATACACGTTCTAGGCCCATAGTCTCCTGGCTGGGGCAAGCCACAAACAAAGCACAGGCCTTCTGGCCTACGGGTGACTAGACCACCACCCATGGGGTTGGCAGCAGACAGTAGGGAGACCCAGACCCACCCTACTTCCGCAGGTTCTAGCCCAGAACCCTAACAATGATGAATGGTTCTGCCATTGGGTCAGCGGGGATCCCACCAAAACACACTGACTTGTGCTCTGGTAACTAAACTGGACTAAAATCTAGTTTTCCTCAGCTAATTCCTTCCTCAGTCTGGGTAGAGGGTTCCATAGCCCAAAGATCCTCCATCTCCTTGGATTACACTGTGGATTGCAGTCCTTTCAACTCCTCTCCAGGGTCGGTCTCCTCCGGGGGCAGGGCACTGCACAGCACAGCACACAGGTTCATCTTTAGAGCTCTGCAGAGGGGTGGAGATGTCTGCTTTCTTCCCTGACTCCAGCCCAACTGATCTGCAGGGCTCGCCTTTTCTACTTCCTGCCATGCCCCTTTGTTTCTAGTATGGAGAGCCGGGCTGGCCTGGCTCCACCCATGAGAAGGAGTGCAGAGGTCCGTTGGGCTCAGGCTTTGCTACTCTGCCTCACTACAGACCCTCTTAGCATATTTTGATTCTGAGGTATGATGGTGTAAAAAATATTTGTGATAAAGTTAGGAGAAAGATGATCAGTGTGTAGTTTCCCGAAAGTACATTACACGGGAAAATAAATAACATGAATTATATTCTGCTACTTGTCTTTGGAAATCTCCAATGCTCAGCTACAGGTTCTTTTTCACTTTCTTTTCAGATTATTCCTGGAAACAACAGAAATATATTTATTTAATGCAATTTTAAATTACCCATCAAAGATGAATCACTGTGTCTAAAATGCTGTCAGACGGGGCATTACGAAAGGCATCAGTTTGCATAAGGTCCCTTAAGTGCATAATCTTCAAAACCAAAATTCATATAGTTTCACAGGGGGATTGTTGGAACTGGAATGTAAGTGATTGAGTAATGAAGACATTAAAAAAACCTCAGTAATTTGGCTTCAATGGAAAGTTATTTTCATAAAACAAAAACTGTTATATTAATAAAGTACAAGGGATACATATTTTCTTTATTATTTGTATTCCTTTCACAATAGAATTGGAAGCATATATCCAAATCCTTAAAAAGCCTATTGAACTTCATAGATTCACACTTTGGGAAAGATCGGTTCCATATGTAAAGGATCATCAATACTGACAGAAAAAACATTTTTTAAGCTCTCACCCATGATGGTGTTGGTGAATTTAGGGTTCACCCATCTCTCTAGCATAGCTAAAGAGTGTCAGCCTCATTACCAAAGGGCCAGATTCTGGGAAATGCTTAGGCATCCCTGTCAAGTTACTGAGCCTACTGCCTTTTATAGAAGTGTTCCCTTCAGAAAAGGCCTTGCAGGCCCTGCCCAAAATATAATAAAAACAGTGCAAATAGAAATCAGGAGAACAAGGAGATTGGGAAAAAGAGCCTGAAAGAGGTCTGAATGAAGCTGAGGAGAGAAAATATGTGTTAATGGTTCCTTATTCTTGCATATTTCATGTTTGTTTTTGCATTTTCATAATCTTATTTTTACCTCGGCTGCTGGTTTTCTTTTACTGTGATTTCACTGTGATACAGAGGCCCACAGATGGTGTCAGAAACTCTTGTAAGGCCTGAATTACTACACATCAAGAATCAGAGGGGTAGCCATGTTAGTCTGGAATTGCAGAAGTGACAAAGAGTCCTGTGGCAACTTAAAGACTAACTAAAGTTAGTCTTTAGTTAGTTAGTCTTTAAGGTGCCACAGGACTCATTGTCACTTCTACTACACATCACACACTGTTGCTGTGACATTCATTAATATTCTTCCATGGCGTATGTATGAGGTGCATACAAAGAGCTATAAATATACGCTAGAATTAAGGTCTTAAAATGTATTTGGAAAGCAGTGCCTGAGCCACACCTGTTCCAGAGAAAAGAATGTGTTTCCCTCTGTTTGAATGTGTTTCTGGTGTAAATTAGGCAAGTTGTGACCAAAGACAAAGAGGTTACATGCAAGGTAAACAAAGCTATGGTGGGTCCCGTCCCACAGCGCCCCTCTGTGGCAGGGGCAGGTTGTGACAGTGGACCTCAGCCACTCTCCAACCCCTGATTACAGGGCAGCGTGGCCCAATGGCCAGAGTCTATGTAAAGCTCCCCTCTGCTTCGGAGCAGTGTGGCCCAATGGCCAGAGTCAGTAAAGCTCCCCTGTGTCTCGGGGCAGCGCGGCCCAATGGCCAGAGTCAATAAAGCTCCCCTGTGTCTCGGGGCAGCGTGGCCCAATGGCCAGGGTTAGTAAGGTTCCCCTGTGACTCGGGGCAGCATGGCCCAACGGCCAGAGTCAATAAAGTTCCCCTGTGTCTCGGGGTGGCATGGCCCAAAGGCCCAAGTCCACAAAGTTCCCCTCTACCTTGGGGTAGTGCGGCCCAATGGCCAGAGTCCATAAAGTTCCCCCTTGTTGCGGGGTAGCGCGGCCCAATGGCCAAAGTCAATAAAGTTCCCCTCTGTCTGGGGGGGTAGTGTGGCCCAATGGCCAGAGTCCATAGAGTTCCCCCCGTCTGGGGGTAGCGTGGCCTAATGGCCAGGGCCAATGAAGTTCCCCTCTGTCTGGGGGTGATGCAGCCTAGCGGCTGCGGGGGAACCAGGAACCCAAGATCCTGGCTGTACCTCTGTAGGAGCTGGCAATATGTGTCCTTCCCCTCCAACGGTCAGCCCCAACTGAGCAGCTCTGCAGGCTTTTATACTGCTCCTCCAGTTGGAGCATGCCCAGCAGGGCTTCCGGGCCATGGCTTCCTCGGCCCAGAGGGAAGGGTTAACCCCTGTAGTGCCAGTGCGTGGCCACTCCGCCCCATCATGAAAGCCAACGAGAGGGGCAATATGAATACTTAATAATCTCAATGCCGGATGGAGACTGCATCCGGAGAGAGCTTTCATGCCTCTTGAAGCAGGGTCAATAAACTTTAGGACATCAGGAGAAAGCTCGCTCTGGACTTACTTTTCAAAGAATACATTTCAAGGGTTTACTTGGCTATAAAGACAGGGAGGCTGAACCTCAAACGATAAGTAATGACAAAGCCCTTTACTAGTCTGGGTTGAACCCCAAAGCATCACATTCACCTATTCAAATAAGTCAATAGAGCTGGTAGAATAACTAAAGGTAAAACAAACAAAGAAACAATCTGATTCATAAGTACTTTTTATGAATAAAATGGTAGATTTTAGTTGGCAGTGGTTCATTTCATTACAGTCCTCAAGATTTGCAAGTATTTAGACAACCCACAGTATTTATGAAAATGTTCTCGAACCCCAAAACATTCACATAAATTTTAGTACAAGTGATTGTTCATTCAAAAATGTATAGTGGAAATCTGTTGGTTTATTATTCACAATTCTCTTGTTTGATAAGATTCTATAATCCAGTAACAATACCATGTGAATCAGGTGACCAATGTCATAACACAAATAATTATTAGTAAATGAACTGTACACAAAGGGCTTAAAATAGTACACTCAAACTATTCATTGAATAATTATGAATAACTACAACTTCAAAAATGTCAGTATCAATTCACAGACTGCTCATTAACCCTTGCAGGGGCTATTGTCATAATAAGTACAATTTGGAATGCATAGCTCGGCCAGTTATATGAACCAATCATTTACATAGCCTATGATTTGTTAACAAATGTGGATGATAAACACAAACCGTTTAGAGGTGTAGATTCCATAATTGTCCTAAATCTTTGGTCTGCCAAATTGGAAAATTTCATGAGAACTCTTGACTGTCATGACTCTCTTGAAAGATTTTGATATTTTCTGCTTCTGGGGTAAACCAGAAATATATAAACAACCCTTCTCACAGTGTTTTTGTATTTGCACCAGTAAGGATCACCAGGAATTGTGGAGTCATGGAGTAAGGAGGAAGAATTAACATAGGGGACTGGGCAACAAAATATCAGATGAAATTCAATGTTGACAAATGAAAAGTAATTCACACTGGAAAACATAATCCCAACTATACATACAAAATGATGGGGTTTAAATTAGCTGTTACTGCTCAAGAAAGAGATCTTGGAGTCATTGTGTGGCTAGTTCTCTGAAAACATCTGCTCAATGTGCAGCACCTGTCTAAAAACCTAACTGAATGTTATACTGAACCTGGTTCTTCTTGCTGCTGACTCCACATGGCAGAAGGGTTACATTTTAATAAATCTTATGTTTCAGGGTTTAAGTCAATTTCTAAATATTATGGACTAGAAGGAGATCTAGTGTGGAAGCACAAGATTACACGTCTCTAATGTGAGGTTTTTGTACATTCCTCTGAAATATCAAGTTTTGGCCTCAGCTGGAGATAAGCTACTGGGCTAGATAGACCTCATGTCTGATCTAGTCCGGCAATTCTTACAGTCTTTTGCCATCTAACTGGTATTTTGGGGATATTTCTTCAATTCTTTCTTTCTAAGTACTTTCTTCCTAAGAATAAACCAGAATAGGACAGACTGAGAGTAACTGAAGTTCTTTGCAAAGATACACTGTTATACCCAAGTGATTGTTATTTGGTTTTACTAAACCTCTTTGGTAGGAGTTTTACAAACCAGAGCTGGTTTGGGTTCAAACTCCATTTTACCTGAACAACCAAAGTTTTGGACGGGGACAAGGTTCACTAAAAAGTTTCAATCTGAGCTGATTTCTAGCTCATATCTGTAAGAAGGAGGCTGAATGGTTTTGCATCACAAGGTGCATGAAACAATTTACTTCTCTTTCAATCCATGCAGATTCATATGGCCTGATTTTTCAGATTCAAATGAGCCAAGCAAAACAATCCTTGAATAGAGGCCTAGTTGAAATGGCCAAGTTTTACTTGATTTTTGCTGAAATCAGCTTACGTCTAGTTACTGTGCAAAACCATAACTTGGTTCAAGTTTGCTTAAAACTGTGCTCATGGTAGCAGGGAAGATTCATGAACTTTAAAGAATCTGATGTGAGGTTTTAACAAAAGCCTTAAACTACGAGTTTCTTGTGGCTTGGCACAACTCACAACCTTAGCCTTATGCCTAATGCACTGGATGGGAATTCCTGGATCATGAGGCCAATTCCTGGACAATGTAACAATCTTCTCCAATATTGTCCACCCCAATCATCGCAAATCATGAGCCAGGCAGCCCAAAATCACAAGATTTGTCTTTAAAATCTTGAAATAAAAAGGGAGGGGGGGTCTTTTTATTTGCCTTTTGGTTCAGTGTACTTAGGGCACATTTTCAAGCTATGGTCCACAACCACAAGGGCCAGAAACTTACTTTTTTTGTAAATAAAAGTCAAGATTTTCATGTACTCACTTGTTTCCTGGAACTGGAGCTTTGGGCATAATACCAGATATTGCAAACCCATGTGAGAATTGCCACTCTGCCTCCTGGGACCTTTGGCAAGTCTCTGAATAACTCTGTATGTCAAGATCTCCCTCTGTAAAATTGAGATAATACTTCCCTAGCTAACTGGGGTGTTCTGAGGCTACATGCATTAATGCTTGCATATGATTCAGATGCTAGTGATGAATGCCATATTAATCAAACATTCAATCGCTGGTCTTTACGCAGTTCTGGGAAATATCCGTTCTCAAAGAACCATGCGCATTTTTTTATTTTCCTGGTGAGTGCTGTGCATGACAATGTACTGTAACATTTTCACAAAGTGCTTGTATTGGATCCAAACGTCTGACAATGTTGCTGATAGTTTCCACTTTAGTAAATAGCATGTGCTTAAACTTTTAAATGTGATTTTAGGAAAAATGGTAAATACTTTTCCATGGTAGAATACTGAATTTTGTATGTTTTTAATTTAAAACCAGTGTTCTGCATCTGTATATAATATTTCACAACATAAGAAAACAACATTTTAACAAATAAACATCAAAAGACTAATCCCAGTGAAGAGCTGATCATAATGAGTTATTACAGTAAAGTGAATAGAAATAAAGAAATACACATACAGGCTACTAAAGTGAGAATGTAAAAATGAGTCATATTCTCCTGGAATGACAGCATAAAAATAACTTTTTTGACCAACTAATAACTTCTTGGCCTGTGTAAATTAAATTAAATAGCAAAAAATAATGGAAAGTACGTAGGATGAGACTGGAAATGCAGTAGAATTTGAGCACCTAACTCTATTACACTTCTTTGAAATCCCAGATGTAAATTCCTAAAATGAAACTCATTACCAGATAAAAGTTGTTCAACTGGAATTAAGGCTTAGTACATATCAGCTATTTAAGGCTAAAAACATCAGAGGGATATTGTGGTTATCCCCAAAACAAATATTTTAAACCTAGGGAATTTAGAACTATGGTTAAACTTAAAATAAATCCAAACTTGTTAAGATATGGATATGCATAGTTAAGCCTTAATTCTGCAGTGTGATGACACCTTCCAACTAGCCCTGCAATTCTGGTTAGCACATAAGAGCATTTCTAGATCCAGATTAGAGTCAACTGATTTCTAAAGAAACATGCTATTCTTTTATTTGTTTCCTCCTAGTGTAATTCACCCGTTTCATCCCACTCAATTTCCTTCTTCCTTGTTCCTTTTAGGACATGTACCCATGATGGGGTGTTTATCCCACATTTGTCCTGAAGCGGTTAGTGTAGGCTAAGAAGGTGGCCACTTAACCAGATAGGCTACAGCTGAGGGGAATCAGATGACTTGAGTAATCCCCTGACTCAATAATGAGGGAATCCAGAGAGAGCAATCAGACAGCAAGTGTGAAAAATTGGGGCAGGAGGTTGAGAGTAAAAGGAGCCTATATAAGAAAAACACCCCAAAACCAGGACTGTCCTTATAAAATCGGGACATCTGGTCACCCTAAGTCCAGCTAAGGAGGAATGAGCTGGGCTGGATTTATAAAGATAAGAACTTAGCAGCAGAGAAGAGGCTCCAGAGAAGTAGTCTGTAATCACTTTCTGGGATAAGGGAGGTGTGTTTGGGGCCTACAGAGCCAAATCTGCCTACAGTTACTCCCTGGCAGGAGGGAGTTTTGAGACTGGGACACTCAGAGAAGGGGGAAGCCAGAAGGCAAGAAAAGGCTCAGGGAAGGGATAGTAAGGTCCAGAATGGAACAGATCTTGGCTGCTGATTAGAGGATAGAATAGAGATAGAATAATAGGTAGGCTTTAGGGTGACCAGACAGCAAATGTGAAAAATCGGGACAGGGGTTCAGGGGTAATAGGAGCCTATATAAAAAAAAGTCCCCAAAATTGGGACTGTCCCTATAAAATCAGGACATCTGGTCACCCTAGTAGGCTTTGAAAATAATTTTTTTAATTTAATGGGTATTTTTGGGTTTTTGGCATTCTTCACAACTGAAAATACCTCATTTGATAAACGGCTGCCTTCTTTCAAAGCAGCTGCCACCTCCTATTCTTCTCACTCCTGCTCAATGAGAGTGAGGCTAGCTACAGAGTGGCCATTAGCAAAAAGGCCCTCCCCATTGCTCCCAGTGAGAGTGAAACCAGCTGTCTTCAGGGAAGATGATGCCCACTGCCACCTTCTGTCCCATGCTGCAGTTCATTACTTAGTATCTCTTGACAAGAGTAGCATTGACTGGGAGAGCCAGCACATCTTCTAGCACCCAAAGAGTCAAGACACTTTTTTTTTTCTATGAGGGGTGGAGAGAGTGACACTTCCCAGTGAATCCTTGGGAAATCTGCAGGGGCAGAGAAGAAGCACTGCCCACTGAAGATCCAGAATGGAGGTGGTGGGACTAGCCATGGAGGGAAATAGCCTACCTCCAGAGACAAAAAGATGATTTAAAGTATGGGGGATACAATATGTGGTAAAGGGAAAATTGATAGCAGTGAAAGGTGGGGCAGGAGAATATCAAGACTAGAGGAGGAAGAGTGCTTAGTGGTTAGGTTTTGTAAAATCTAAACCTCTAAGGAAACCATCAAGAGGTGATTGCTGCCCAACCCACATTAATCCAGTTGTGTTGTGCTCCATCAATATAGCTCACAGGGACAGAAAAAAACCAGTGCTCACACATCACTAATCATAAGTCTATTGCATAAGTCAGTATACGCAAGCAAACACTTGACCTTCCAACAATGGAAATGACTTTCCTTTTCTATTTTTAGCCCTCTAATATTGTAAAACGTAATAGCTGACTAGCAGCAGAACGGATATGTGATATCACTCAGATTCTTGTTTTCTGTTAAGAACTTCCTCCTAACTAACACATGTGTTTCCTTCTCTGTACTTTGTATTTCATCACTTTCAGAGGGTCACAGAGTTTCCCTCTGGTGGGTGCTAGATTGAGCAGTTGTGAAAAGTTACATATTTGATCTTATTCCTTTTCATTTCAGATCTGCTATGGAGAAACCATAGTAGATTTTTCCATTAGAGGAGCAGTCCTTGTTGCATGATGTAAGAGACAGGAAAGTCTCCTGCAAACACTTAGGTACATTCATAACTATTCACTTCAGTAGTTGTTGAAATCAATGGGACTATGTGTGTGTAAAGCTACACGTGCCAAACTCTTTGCAGAATCAGGGCCACCCATGAGGTGATATGCACTATGGAATCACACTAGTGACTTTGTAAGGTGTGCTGTGTGGCTGCTCTTTATCTCTAAGAGAGAGCTCTCCCAGCAACAAAATAAAACCACCCACAATGAGGGTGGTAGCTTTGTCTACAGGAGCATGGCTCCTGCCAAAGCAGCACTGTCCAGACCGGCGTTTTATGTTGCTAAAATTTTTGTCGGGGGGGGGGGGGTGTTTTTTCACACCCTTGAGAAACAAAAGTTTTAGCAATGAAAGTGCCAGTGTACACAGCCTAAGGCTTCAACACTCGGGCAGTGTCAGAGGTCTTAAAGGGAGTGAAAATTACATTTAAGTCCTCTTTTCATTGTGAGATTTTATATTAGTAGAGCTGGTAAAAAAAAATAGGAAAAAACATTTTAAATTATCCTTTCTTGTTAAAGTTAGAGATGGTGATGAAAACTGTAGGTGATCAAAAATGAAGATATAGAAAATGTTGACCATATATCGATGCAAACTGCTTTGATTGGGTGTGGTCACATAGTATGTTTCTGCCGCTTGATTGAACGAGCCATGACTCTTGGAATCAGATTTCTGCTGCGAATATGTGTGAACACAAGTTTGCAATTTGTTTTCCATGTGTATTTGGCAATATTTACTAAAAATGTACAATTTTGGTGAACATTCCTGCCAATAAACTCATTTCTTGGAAATTCAAAAATTCAAATGAATAATTCACAGAATGATTTTTGCAGTACTCACCACAGCTGTACTCATGACTAAAAAGCTTAGAACATTTTTAAATAGGAAAAGTATATTCTTGTTCACTTTCTCTATACTCATTCATGGAGGCTAAAGAATGACTCAAATGATCCTGCTCAAACTTTATGAAATATTCTCTTTGGGGGTAGAGATAAGACATAGAAAGTACAGTACCACCCCCAGAAAATAATTTTTCTGGAACGTAGGAGCAAGTGGAGAATAGAGATTTTAATGGTTTTTGTGTGTGTGTATGCTGTGTATACTTTATGAATCAGTGAGGGAGCCCTTTTTCTTACAGATGATTTCTCCATGATCTTTGCACCTCTTCATTAGGAGATAATGAGATCTGCTATTATTATAACCTGTACAGTATAACCACTCTGTACCGTTACCAGTCTTTTAAGAGTGAACCCAATCACTGAGCCTACGTACTTGCAAGTCTGGTCACTGTTTCTAGCTTTGGGTTTATATGGTGAACTCTTCTTGCTTAATCCTTCTCAGGCTCAGACATCTTGCTTAATCTCCCAATCTTCACCTATGGGACAGAGTCCCTGGCTGACCTGCATCTTCCACGATGCACCCAAAGCCATGTGACTCTCTGATACACGACAAAGCTTGATCAGCTGGGGCTGCATTGCATTGTGAGAGACGTCATTCTCCAGGGTGCACAGAAGACAATGGGGTCCTGAACTATAGTTCCCATAGCGCAAGAAAAATGCACGTTAGTGTCTGATTCAAATGAAAGCATTTCAGATCAGTTCAAGAAAACAAAATGAAACCCTGCTACTTCAGGAATGTCAATGTTTTGTTTCTATCAAAACATCAAAAGGAAATGTCTGAAAGTTTCTGAATTGAAATTTTTTGGAATTTCCATTTCTCAAAAAAAAAAAATCAAAATGTTTCCATTTGGGGCCAAAAGGAAAATGTTGAAATGTCAGAATTTCCCACAGGACAGAAATTCTGAATTTAGCTCAACTCTACTCTTACAGCTCCCAAGAATTACAGCTCATTGACAACAACAGTAGTGCTGAGATGCGCCCTTCCTTAATCTGCCCTCACCTCGCCTGTGAGTCTGTGGTAAATGAGAGTCTCCTGCAAGTCCTTCTCATATCTGGCAATGGTCAGCCCCTTGCATGAACAGAACCCTGTCATGATCAGACTGAGACCCTCCATTCTCCCTCCGTCTCCCCACCTCCTGTTTGCCACATCTGCAGCCCCTGTGTAGAGACAACACTACAGGCATATCGCGTCTTGTGCGAGGGTTCCATTCCACGGTAACCGCATAAGGCAGACACTGTGTATAGCCAGAACCCATTGATGTCAATGGCGGGCAAAATCGCACCCCCTACAGAAAGTTTTTTTAAAAAAAATTCCCCCTTTTTTTTTTTTTTTGCTGACCGCGTAAAGCAGAAATCACGTAAGTTAAATACGCCTAAGATGCGACCTACCTGTATTTCATGAGGGTGGGACAGCAGAGGGTCAAGGATACTGGGTTTCCAGTGTCTGAAAGCCCTGGGTGGCTTCGACTCCTGGAAATCCTGGCATAGTGGGGCTTGTCCCTGAGCTGTGCACTGTGGAAATCCAGAGTTTCCAGCCCTGCCAGCAATCCACGTGGCAGAGCAAGACTGACTTCAGTCCCAGTGCTAATATTTACATTCGTAATATAACATGAGTTCCTAATTGCATACAGATAAGTCCCTCCCACTCTGCCACGGTTATAACCAAAGTCAGGGCTTTAAGATTGCTTGGTTCTGTTCTCTTTGTTGCCACTCGTTTGGGATCCATTTAGTCTCTCTGTTTACTTACCTAGAAAATGAGTGTAATAAAGCTTAGCTACCTCACAGTGATGCTTAACTGATGTTTGTAAAGCACTCGGTAGACATGGAGGCACTGTAGAAGTGCAGAGTGATGATAATAGTTGACTGATTATTGGATTAAACACAAGACTTAGGCCAGGTCTACATTACAAACTGACAGCAGTATAACTACATCGCTCACGGATGCGAAAAATCTACCTGCTTGAGCAATAGTTATACTGACCAAATCCCCAGCATAGGCAGGGCTATGTCAATGGGAGAGCTTCTCCTGTCCACATACCTACTGCCTCTTGTGGAGATGGATTAACCATGCTGATGTGAGAAGCTCTCCTGTCAGCCTAGTAGTGTCTTCACTAAAGAGCTACAGCAGGGCAGCTGTACCGGGGCAGCTCTTTAAGTGTTAACCCATTCTCAGATCCTGCTGGGAGAGAACTGCCCCATGGCAGGTACTGCAGAAGATGGTCATAAATCTGCTCTCTGAGCAAGCATGACTTGATGTAGGAAGCATGGTAAGGATGGGGCTATGGGTGGCAGAGCTATATCTGGGACCAGGATGCAGCCCATAGTGCAGAGATTTCAGGCAGTGATGTGGTCCATAGGGCAGCCTGGAGTAGCTGCCACAACTTATAGAGGCTCCTAGATATTAAGTTATGGTAGAGGCCTTGCAGTAGCCCAAGGATGTGAGAGTCATAGATGGCGTAGAGCCACTCCAGTCCCTTTGCCCATAAGCTGAGAAGTCTGTGGAAGAGATTCTCAGAGATTGTCCCTGTCTGTAAACTGGGAATAGGACAATCACTTACATCTTTGCATTTCTGTCAGGTTTATGAAAACTATTTTTTCTCCAGCTGCATAGTAGAGGTGGGGCTGATAGCACCACCTATTTTTAAGGTTGCCCGACACTTCCAGTTATAAGACCCTGTTTTCTGTTGCTCTTAACTTTGTCACACTTTACCCATTTGGCCCAATATTTTTCATGCTGGATGTCTGCCTCAGACTGAGTCATACTGGAAAATTTGTGCCAGAATGGTTCAGCCATGACTGAGAATGAGGGAGGGAAACCATTGTTGTTTTGCCAATATTAAAATTCTGCTTCTCTTTCTTTGAACATCTCTATTGCCCACATGCTCTGAAGCAGGGGCATGAAAATTGGGAAAGGGAGGACTTTTGTGGCAAGGATGTGCCTATTGCCATCCCTGTGAACATATGCCCAAATTTGGCCAAGTGATAAGTCTTTGGGGAAAAAATCCCACCTTTCATGTGCTTGGCAGAGGCTTGCTAGATATTTGCAGCTAAGTTTCCATCCACACTGGGTATGTTTTAGCCCAGGGCTGAGCAGGACTTTACCTGCAATTGCAGCTCTGGAGTGTTACAGACCATGCCAGGTCTGGCACTGGAATGAAGAGCCAGGAGACTGTGCTCTCAGTGGCTTTCCTGCTGGACACAGGCACCACGGAAGAAGAACCTGCCCGATTTGAATGCAGAGGAGACAAGAGCCAGGCCTGCGGGGAGGAAGGGAAGTGGCAATGGGAGTAGATTGGGACAAGAAGCCTGCAGAGACTGGAACTGCAAGCTGATGAGATGGAAGAGGGTAACTGGAACTGGAAGTTTATGGTGGGGGGGACACTAGGAGCTGGATGAGGGAGGACTGATACTATTGGGCAAGAACAGGGGAGGCAAATGGGTGGACTGACACCCAGGCCAGGTTTACACTAAAAAGTTTTGTCAGCATTGCTATGTCAGTCAGGGGTATGAAGAAACTACACCCACATTGACATCACTGTGTCAGCAAAACCCCCAGTGTAGATGTAACTACATGGACAGGAGCAACAGCAGGTGGTGTGACTATGCTGACAGAAAAACTCCTTTTGTCTGCACATGCTTCATCTACTGGAGGGAGCTATGCCAGTACAGCTGTATCAGCAAAGGCTGGGTAGTACAGACTAGCCCCAAATGATGAGCTGGGAGAGCAGACTGGGACTGGCTGATCAACGATAATGTGACTTGGAACAATGGAGTGGAAAAATGAGGTGGTGGGAGGGAAGATAAATCTGATGAGCAATCAGGGTGCAGAGGAAGTACTGGCACTGGTTGAGTAAAGAGACAGGGCCGAAGAGCTGAGGGAGGGCATAGGATGTGATTTTGTGATTAAAGATGGTTTCATAATGTGTATGAACAAGGGAGCTAAATTAAGGTTGCAGTTAATTCTGGCATTTCCTAACTTTGGAGTGTTGAAATTTGCAACATTAATAACGTTCTTCTGCGTGTGCGTGTGCATGTAATATAAAGTATGATAAAGGCCAGACACTGGGAGAGATGGCAATAGAAGTCAGCAGAGCCTAGATCCCAGCCTGCACTCATTCTTCCAAACTGTGTTGTTTCTGGAGCAGCTTTTGTTGTGAACACTTTGTAAGGTTTAGCAAACCCAAGCCAGTACGCCGTACCAGCAAGCTATCTATAGCTAGTACTGGAAAGACACAGCAGCAACCCGGATGGAGGAGAGGGCTGAGGGGTTCTGCTCTCTTCCCCGCTAACAAGGGCAGCAGCGGGGAAATGGGCACAATGCTGGCAGCTGTACCGCCCCTGCCCCCACTCCAGCCCTGTTTCCAGTGCAACAAGAAGAGGACAGAGCCCCTTCACCCCTCCGTCCCAAGTAATATGGGATGGATGTGGGGAGGGGACAGGAAGAGTGTGGGGGCCCTAGGCTGGGGGTAGGGCATTGAGGAAACACATGTTGGGCCATATGGGGAGGTGACGTGCCCCCCTTAGCTGGTGGTCTCCCCCTCCCCCATACCGATAAGACATGAGTTTTACTTGCACCACTGAGCAAAGCATATGTGTTTTTGCAAATCTAGGTCAAGCTGAAGCACTTCACTATGCTCCCAGTGTTTTAAATTGTCTCAGATTGAGCCAAAGAACCCAACAGCAAAGCCTTATGATCATATGTGGGGGAAAAAATATTCAGCATTCCTAACTTTAGATCTTCTGAACAAATTTCCTTCAAACTTTACTTGTTTCTTAGATCGCGCTCAGATTTAAATAACATACCAGGCTGGAACCCAGTGGTTGTCATCCTGGAGAGTGCTTGGTGCATTTTGTACTTGTATACTGCTGTAAACCAGCTATAAAAATGGCAGATCTGGCCCCAGAGAGTGCGGCACAAAGTTATTACAACTGCCTCTTTGACACTGCCCCCCATTCTAGCTCTTGGTGCATAAGGTGTGGCCATGGGAAAGGATGTGTGACAGAAACTCACCTGCACCTCAGAGATTCTTGCTTCTGTAATCCCTGGGAAAGTTAGAGCAGCCGTCTGATGAACCTTTCCTTGCCCTAAATTATGCCAAAGGCTCTTCAGTCGCAACTAAGGATCTGACTGAATTAGTTCAGTCATGGCAGAATTGAATACGTGAAGAGTTAACTTTCTGAATGGACCATATGGGAAACGAGTGCTTTGTTTGTCCTTTTCCCTCTCTGGGATCAAAAACGGCAGGCCCGGTTTGTTCATTCTCTTTTGGGGTGAAAATAAAGTTTGAATTGAGCCCCCACCTGCCAAACTTCACCCCCAAGTAATTTGTTTGTCAGAGTTATGAGCAACTAAAGAAGGAGCAAAGGAAAGCTATAAAGGAAGCTGCAGCTCAATTATAACTGTAGCCTGGAATGCTCGTTAGAGATACCTGCTAAAGAAAACATGCTCCTGTCAGACTTAATTAAGTAAGCAAAGCTCCCACAGTATTCAGCTGAACAATATGATGTTGCCTTCAAATTTCCTTTGCTTGATGTTGTATTGAGATGCCATTGTACATGGGTGCATTGTATTACAATATCTTGTGTTACAGTGTGTACACAACATACCAGTGTGCCTCCTTATCAAAAAGATACACTTAATTTGCTGAAAAGTGTAATTGAAAAGAATTGGTGTTCAGAAAAGCATCCTTTATTCACTTCCTCAAGAAAGAAATACTGGAAGTTTCTGTTACTGCAACTGCTTTTTGGGAAAACTGATGTTCTTTTCTCCTTGCCATATTTTATTATTAATCTGAAGCTGTTCTCTAAAGCAGTCTGTGTGTCCCTCCCACCACAATAAAGATACCTTTTACATGGCTGCTCTTGCTTCCAGAAGCCAAGTGTCCTCTTCCTTCAAATTTCCCCCGGCATCTTTATTTTGCCCGATTTTAAACTCTCTCGGGTAATATATCACAGCCACCATCCTTCCAGGCCAAAGTTACAGGATAACAAGCCTGTCAGTGCTGTCCCATAATTGATTCCAATGGGAGTAGCATGTAAGCATCCCTTTCAACTCAACCATACAGTTGTGAGTTACTTCCACTGGTGGCCTGAATGGGGTGTGACCAGGAATGAGAATGAAAGAGGGTTTGTTTGTTTTCCTTTATGTCCCCGTTGTATCATGTTTTCCAAGTTTCTAGTTTTAAAAAATGCTGTTGTTGTGAGAAATATAAAGTAAATTTGATAAGATACCTTTGCAAACATGTAACATGCCATAGTATTAGCACATCTGCTCAAGTGCATATCAAATGGCTGCAACCATCCTAAAGCCTCTATAAATCCTAATACTATCACACAAGTGGGAATATTACATGGGTTGCTACTTGAATTTGTGCTAATGAGATATACTGGAACTGATTCTCATTTATACTCACTTTTCGTGCCCCTTTACGAAGCCAGACCACTGTAGAGAGGACTTAGTGAAAATGAGAATCAGACCCATTATATTTACAATGTGATTCTTATCACAAGTCTCATGATATTTGGAGTTTTTCTTAATGCTCTAGCTCTTGAGCTGATTATGTAAGAATCTCAGCTTTCTTTTCTTGAGTAAATTTCTAGCTCTCGTGAATGCAGAAGAAAGCCTCAAAACATGAGCCCGAAAGTTTTAAAAAACAGTAAAAAGCCAGAAGGATCCAAAATTTATAACTTTTTAAATCGTATCCCATCCCTTAAACCAATCACATGATGGGGAAGAGGACTATCTCACTGTTTTGGAAAGTTTGGGATTGACCTTGTCATATCCATCATGGTCACTCTGATTCACATGGAATAACGTCTTACTCCACAAGCATTCCCATTTGTTATTGATCAGTTATTGGATTCGGCCATCAGACCAATTACTATGGAGTAAGTTACTATTCAGTATGCGTAAAGGGGCCAATTCTAATAATTGACAGAATTAGATCCAGTGCCTATTCTGGTATTTTTGTACACACAGAGAAAGCAAATTTAAAGGCATTAGCGACAATATTCTCTAGCTGGTTCTCAGCACTGAAGGACTAACTCTTCCTCACTAGTTTGCCATTTATCAGAAAGAGGAAAAGTACATGTCAATGGCAGTTGCTTCTAATGTTATTTGTGAGTTTCTGCATGCACTTGTACTGGTAAATATTTAATAAAGGTGCAATAAAAATGAATGGCACTGTAGCTAGTTCTGCCATGATGTTTGCAGTGTATAATCCCCCATTTCTCTGTAGTCTATTTCAATGATGTGCAGTTTTAAATATTAAAAAGTACTTACATCTCAAACTCTAATTGAATAATCACATACTAAAAAATTAAAAATGAAGGTGCTATATTTATAGAGATGGTTGAACCTGTCTGGATAAGAACCAGCAGCTGTCACCATTCCTCAAAAAGAACCAAACTAGAAGAACTGCTTTTCTGATCACAAAGAAATGTTCTCCATCATATCTCATTCCATGTTTTCCCATGGTGCAGTTTGTCATACTGCCGCCCTGTTAACCATTTTCAGATTTATACGTAGCAACACTTCTTTGACAAAAGCTATGCTGCTTTCTAACTAGCAGGGGGAAAGGTTCTTTAGTTGCAGATTTAGACACAAAGGGGCCTAATGGAGTTGGGCACCTAACTCCCAATAGATTTCATGTATGCCGTGGTGGTTTAGCCAGGTCGGTCCAAGGATATGAGAGAGACAAAAGACTGAGCTAATATCTTTTATTGGAACAACTTCTGTTGGGGAGAAAGACAAACTCTGTCCTGTAGTAGAGCTCTGTGTAAGATGGAAAGCTTGTCTTCCTCACCAATAAAAGTTGGTCCAATGAAAAATATTACCTCCTTCACCTTGTCACTGCATTTCATGGCATTTTGGTGCCCAACTCACCTAGGCACCTTTGATAATTCCATCCAAAGTCTCTAACATACATTTCTCCATCTTAGTTTATGGGTGTTATTCATGGCTTTTTCTAGATGGCATCTAGAGGAGCAATATCCAATGTATGAATGAGTGTTGTAAAATACTATCTGTGAGTTGGATGCATCTTGGCTTTTCTCTCTCATGTTGCTAACTTTGGGAATACTTTTAGGAAATCATGTGACATTGTGCTCTACGATAATGAACAAAATTCTGGATGTTGTTTTCTTTCAGCTTGGATGCTAGTCTCCACTAGAGATCTGATAGATTTTTTTTGTCCTTTGAAGTTAAGAATAAGAATACTGTTTTTTTCCTCTGAAGAACAGAACACACTTTAGAGTGAAAATATGGCTCCAAGTAGTGAAAGAGAAGAGAGTCCATACCTAGTTTTTGTAAAGCACAGCTCCTTAATTTGTTTTTAAAGACAAACCTCACAATTACACAGTACTTGAGTAGGATAATGTTTAATATAACACTCACTGTGCAGGAAGTCAGACTAGATTATCACGACAGTCCCTTCTGGCTTTTAAGGCTGAGTCAATAGAAGCCTCTCCCTTGCCTTCCTTTGGCATTGAATCAGGCCCTTAGTAATTAAATTGGCAGCTAGTTTCCTCTCTTCCCTTCTGAAGTGGTCCCTAGACTTTTCCCTGTTGAAAGAACCTGCTTATTTCAGGCACATTACAGAACACTACACTCCCTACTGCATAAACCAACTTCATTTTATTTACAGCCTTGATACGCTTGATATCGAAAACATTTTATTTGTTATAAATGCAATAAGCAGATTTTCAGATAAATGCTTTAGGGATGGGGTGGCTCTCATTACACCTATGTACATTTTCAGTAACTCCATCAACTTCATGATCATTGAAGGGCAGGACTGGCCTTTCAGGTGGGAAACATGGATGGCCACTCAGGATGCCATGGCTAAGAGGCAAGGAGTGGGGTGGGCCTGGAGTATGAGGACATGGAAGGAGCTCAGGGGCAATAGGGAGGGCAGTGGGGGCCAGGGGCATTGGGGAGGGAGGCAGCAGGGGCTCAGGAGTGATGGGGGGGGCCAGGGGAGGCAGCAAGGGCCAGGGGCACTAAAATATAAGTTGGCTCATGGCTCCATTTTCCCTTGGTCAGCCCTGTAGAAGGGGGTGCAGATGTGATAGCTTCAGAGGAGGGGCAGAGCAGTGCTGGCCATAAAGGAATAATGCAGCTGGAATTCTTCATCACTTGAATGCTTGCCTTCTGCTTGAGCACATAAACCTATGTATCATAGACACCGACTTCAGCTGGCGCCGGTGGGAGCTTGCGCCCCTCTGGTCCCGCTCCAACTCCACTCCTTCCCCAAATCCCCAGCCCCACCTCCTCCGCTGGGTGTGCCATGTTACCCTTCCACCTCCCTCCCAGGCTTGCCACACCAAACAGCTATTTGGCTCAGCAACATGGGAGGGAGTGAGGGAGGAGAAGCAGAGTGGCAGCGTGCTCACGGGACGAGGCAGAGCAGAGGTGGCACGGGGAGGGCCGCAGCAAGTAACCCGGTGGGGGGTGGCGCAGAGGAACCTCCCCTGCCCCAGCCCACCTCCGCTCCACCCTCTTCCTCCTCTCCCGAGTGCACCGCCGCTACTCGCTTGCCGTGAAACAGCTGATTCATGGCAAGCCTGGGAGGGAAGGAACTAGGGAGGAGAAGTGAAGTGGCGGCTTTGCACTCAGGGGAGGAGGTGGAGGCGTAGCGGAGGTGGCCTGGGGCGGAGGGGCAGGGTGAGAAGCTGCCAGCGGGTGCTCTGCACCCACCAATTATTCTCCGTTGGTGCTCCAGCCCTGGAGCACCCACGGAGTCGGCACCTATGCTATGTATATTTGGAGCAATCTTATGTGACTTGAGAGCACTACCTATGTTTACCCTTAAAAATTCCTCCTTTGTGTGAGCATCCAAGTCTTTTGCTGGGCAACTAAGAGTGACCCTTTAAAGATCTCCTTGTTCAATCTTTTCCCACTTAGGACCCAAAAAATCTAGAATTTTATTGCTACTATCCCACAATGCTTTGCTACCAGTTGGGGAGCTGAGCGAGTCAGGTGCAGGGAGGAGAGATCTACACGTAGAGCTGCTGCAGGTGCTTTCCCCTCCCTCACTCCCATGCATGACCCATTCTGCGTACAAGATCAAGGAAGCTGCTGCTTCAAGATGTCAGTTACTATTATTACTAATGGTTACTGTGAAAATAAAATGAGCAGGTAACTCCCACAGCAAACAATACAGAAATCATCTATTTAGTGCCACTGAGGTGTCAGCAACCTGTGGCTATTAAGATTAGGATTGAGGGAGAGATTTTTATAGGCACAAGATTTGCATTTTGCCAAGCAAACCTTAAATAGGATGCACATTCTATGCTTTGCAAACAGTTCTCAGGCTACACAGTTTATTTTTCAGTAACAAATTTCACTCCAGCTTCTAGGAAATGGCACTCGCACTGGAACCAGTGAGTCAAAAGCCATATGCCTTTAATGGGGCTTTTGGCAAACATGGCACCATTAAAGCTATTATTAAGGTCGACTCAAGCAGACCTAATAGTTTATTTCATGGTTTACAAATAAAAATCAATGTTTAGGGCAAAAATAATGTACTCTGAAACACACTGTGGAAATATTTACACAGATAAATTAACAAATAGATGAACCCTCTTTAGAATAATAAACTACAAGTTAAAGGGAAAGTGGAGGACAGACTTCACCTGGTGCTCGAAGGAAGGGTAAGGAAAACATTTAAAAAAGAAACCCCAACTAAATCCATGTAAAGGGCTGGCATCAAATTTATATTTAACTTTATGTACTTAGTGGCATGATCTACCACAGATTTGTGAGGGGAGGATTCATACGTGTAGTGGCTTCTTACTACATATTAATGCTTGCAATTATACCACTCACAGCTGTGATCCTGTCACATCTCATAAGAAAAACAAGTTTAGCTTGAATCAAGACCTGGAGAGATTTGTGTCTTGAACATGGCCACGACTGATTAAAAACATAGTGAACCAGAGTGATTAGATTTAGTTCAGCAAAGGGAAACATTTGTCAGGGAGGCATGATTATCTCTGGATCCTTGGGCTTTGTGAGGCTGGTAGCCCATACTTCCTGAGCCCACCACATGTCCACTAAGGCCCTGATCCTGTACCACAGAAGTCAATAGGAGCTTTGCCTAACTCTTCAGGTAACAATATGTTTTACATCTTAAATGCTATTGATTTTTCAGACTACTTTTTCTTTTCCTATGCATGTTTGCATGGCTGGGGAAAACGTAGGCCCAAGATTCAAACAGATGGCTGCTCAAGTAATTTTCCATTGAGTTTATTTTGTTGTATTGATAAGACTTGTTTAGAAAGAGAATGGCTTCTTTGCCTCTCGTCTCCTGCCTGCAGCTCCATCCAGATGAACACCTCAAAGAAGTCCTTTATTTCAAAAGAAACTTCAGTAATCACTGAAATTGTGAAGGACATGGTAACAAAGCCACTATAATATCTTATGTTAACTGCATGTGATAGAATTTTTTAGTACATGCCCCTATGCGTGTCATAAAAATAATGGCTTAAGAAAATGTAGGATAAAAGAACACGAGTTCCACTGATTGAACTATTTTTAAATAGAAATGTTTCCTCTTGCCTGGGGTGAAGGTGTTTATTAGTTCTGTTCTTAATAAATCTAGCTTTCTTGGAAATGGAAAAAAGCCTGGATATAAGAAATGCACTGCAAGAAGAGAGGGTCTGAAGACAAAGCAAAGCACTCATATGCTATTTTTTGTGTGTGTGTGCTGTTGTATTCATGGCTGAACAGCTTCAGAAATGAGGATATTTCTACAAGATACTTCTAGGAATATGGTGTTCGTTCTGATTTTATTTGTATTATGGTGGCACCTATAGACTTCAGCACCATGGTGTACTGTACAAGCACGTAAGAAAGAGTACATTACATTTAGGTTGTCCGTCACTCCCTATTATAAAAGATTCTTGTGACTTTTCTTTGAGAAGTTCCAACCTCTCCATTGTTCACACCAGGCTGTTGAAATTCTGAGGTCAGAAGGACTTGGCCTACATAAGTGCTTTTTACTGTGCCCCTTGAAATTCCACTTAAGTGAAACTGTGTTGTGAACTGCTAAGACTATTGTTCAGTAGCTTCTGTTCATCAGGAAAGCTTTGGCAGTTTGATTAAAATAAAAAATTAAAAAATAACCAAACACAAATGAATTGGGCCCATGTTGCTGCCAAAGCAGTACTGGGAACACCCCGGGAATATCCAGAGCAGCTGTATTCTGGAGGAGGAACTAAGATGGGCTTCCCTGCCCACATCATATCCCTTAGACTCAACACATGACTACAGCATCCTATCCACTGTCTGAGGGCAATGCATGAGGAAAGAGCTCCCTTAGCTTCCGAGAAGAGGAAGGAGAAAGAGCAAAGTCAGATAGAGCTACCACCAACTATTCCCTGGACTAGCACAAAAGTGCCTGTGTTTCATTGTCCCTCAGAAAGCAGACTTTCCCTTTTTCCTTAGGTTCAAGTGTTGTAAATGAAGTTGGTCCAGCAAAAGATATTACCTCACACACCTTGCTGCTATAGTCTGTGCTGAAATGTTTAAGGCTCAGGATTCAAACCCCACTTATGATATACGTGAGGCTGTTGCCCACAGCTGAATTTTAACTTTTTTTCTTTTTTTAAATAAAATCAGTACATTGTTTAGGTTGCAAAAATGTTATTTAGGTTGCAAAGTCAAACATTAAAAAGTTAGGAAATGCTAGAAGTAAGTTTGCCTGGGCAACTTTAATTCTGCCACCTTGGGCATTATGATAGGCCCTTTAATTACATGATTGCATAATATAATTTTCTGTAGGGCCCCACCTTCATCCAGTGCACAGGATGAATGCACATCGAGGCAGAATTAAGGATGACAAACACCTGTACATCTAGCATTTCCTAACTTTTTAATGTTTGACTTTGTAACCTAAATAACATTTTTAATATACTTTGTGTGTCTGTGCATGATTTATTATTTATATTTTGTTTACAGCTAGTGAACAGCTGGAGCTGTGTAGTCCAGAAGCCATTGTGCAAGTGCTCTAGAAATAAAGATGTAGATTTGAACCCTGACCTAAATAGCGTAACGTGCAGCAACGTTTCAAGAAATACTGCTTGTGTGGATAATTGCTACAGATGTAAAAATTACCTCTCATGAGGACAAGTAGCAAAATTCTCTTTTTTCTCTTGCACCCACTCAAAACTGCCAGGAATATAAAACCACCATATCTCAGTCAGAAATACTCTATGACTCAGGCTTTCAGAAAGTCTGGGTGCCTTTGCATAATAAGTCATGTGTTTTCTGAAAAATTGGTCCTAGGTATGAAACCAGTGATTACCTATTTTTTGTAAATAGGAAGTAAAGTTTTCAGACTTACATTCCTAAATACCCAAGAGAATTCCTGTAACACTTTCTCTCCTCAGTAGCTAGGTTACCTGAAATATGATGACATTGGTTAGGGAGACAAGATGGGAGAGGTAATAACTGTTTTCATGCCTGGATGATTTATACTACTGACCAACACAATGCAAACTACAATTTGGCAATCCAGGGCAAAATTTGAAATTTGCTTTATGCAAGTATGCAGATATCTGGGTAAAAATAGACTTTTCCCAAGTATTGACAGCAATAAAAATTCAACACTTCAGTGTTCATGGAAAATGAACATGAAAGACTTGCAAATAAAATTGGTCTAATGGAATTTCATAATTTGAATTAATGTTCCCAGAACATTTTCACACATTTCTCATTTCTAACAAATATTAGTGTTGCTGTAATATTCTGTAGTACTGTGAAACTTTCTGACTTGGCTGTGACTGAGTCACCGGGAATGAAACCACCACAATGATACTATGACATCTTATGTGCATATTGGTTATCTAAAAACACCTTTATGATAAGTTGTTTTGTACAATGACATCAATCTAATGACAATTACCCATATCAGAACTCTGTCCATATCAGGAACTGTGAACTCTGAAACCTCTCAGAATCTTGTGAACAAATAACCTCGTGTTGTGCTGTATTTTTCTCACTTTGCTTAGAAAGTGGGTCGTATTTGCCCAGTTTGTGATCATTCCGAATATGTTTTTGGAGAATATTTTGTACTTCAGAATCTATGCTTTCATTTTTTAAAAATAATATATTAAGGAGAAAACTACATGTCTTTGCACAGTACAATGGAACAAAGGGATTTCCTTCTAACTCTGTAAATGAGTTGAGTTCAATTGCAAAAATGAACCAGTCTAAACTGATTTTCAGAGCTGCTGAGCTCCCACAAATCCCTTTTAAGTTAATGAAAGCTGAGTGTGCACTTTTCAAAATCAGGAGCCTTTATTTAAGTGCTTATGTATGAGTTTCTGTATAATTTTGTGTATAGCTAAATGTGAAAATTTGGACTATAGCTTTAGCATTTGTGTTTGCAAAACTAACCAAATTGTGAGCTGGATTCAAACCAATTCAGTGGTGATTGCCTGAGTCTTCAGGCAGTCTGAAATAGATCTGTGAGTTTGTGACCTGACAGGCTGCTTTGCAATATGTTGTTTACCCAGAAGTCCAGTGATTTAAATGCAGCAGTTTATAATACATTTAACCGCTGATCAAAGCATGCAAGAAGAAAGAGGGACAATCCTATTAAGATTTATATGTCTCCATGTCAGTAGCATCTTGGTTTGGCCTCTCAGGTGGATGTAGTTTAATTCGTGGCAGATCTCTGTGGGTGAAATGTCGGAGAGTTAGCTCTATACTTTTCTAATTAGACCTTCATAATATTAATTCACAAGGTTTTCTATAAGAGCCAAAACTTAAATGTTTACTAAGGTAAATCTCTATGAAAGTTCTTAGAACTTTTGACAAAGTAAAGACTGTAGGATTTGTCCTTAAAATAAAAAGATAATGCAGTAATTTAGTCTGTGTGAGAGAGGAGTACCAAGCTTGTTATATATAAAGATATAGTTTTTGAAGCTTGCATATTTCACTAATTTCAAGAGTGCTGTTTATAGACAGTCATTAAATGATCTCCCTGTAACAAGTTGTTTTTTCTTTAAAATGTTATCATCTTTCTATTTCCTTTGAGGTCTAGTACAGTACGTGTGATGTTTTCATAGCACTCTAACCAGAATACTTTTGAAGCACTATCAATGTGACACAGTAGTGGTAAATTTGGTAAACAAATTGTTCCCACAAACTCATAATGGAAGATTGGTATTTTAAACATGAGTAAACATTGCACACATCATAGTTCATGCAGACTTCCTGTGCCTGATACAAATTATATGTAAAAGGTCCAGAAAGAGTTTGGTGTTCTGTTGCTTCACCTACAGTGATATTGTATGGTATAGCATAAATAAGAAATGACAAGCTAAATTCTGCCCTGATTTAGTGCATGGGAGTCTTTTTATTGACTTGAGGGGACTGGATCTGGCCCTTGTACTCTCTGCAATTCTATTGACTTGAGTGTAGGGTTGGTCGTATGTTTTGTTGAAATGGTTTTGTTGTTTTTTATGGAAATTGGGTTTTTGACTAAGCAAAATTTTTCAGAAAAAGTGTTTGTTTCAGTTGAACATGTTGAGTTTACTTAAAAAAACTGGACACCCAAAAGCCAAAATATTTTGCTTTGTAAGTTCCACTGCAGTACCTCATGGGAGTCATAATTCAGGTGATTTATGTCCCCACTGTTCTCTATGAGAGGGCTCCGCAGGTAGACTTCATCTCCCATGATTCATCCTATCCATGAGATTCCAATGATGCACTGACCAGCTCACTAACATGTCCACACTGCACACTTAGCCTGGGCTCTGACCCAGGCTTGAGCTCAAGCGTCCCTTCAGTCCACACACAAATCAGGCTGACTCAAGTCAGCAAGCATTAGGAACTGGACCCTAGGCCCCTGGGAGGTAGGGGATAGGTCCCACTGTGAGTTGGGTCCAGGTCCTGCCATTTTGTAGGGCAGACACAGATCAAGCTGCAGACCTGAGTCAGAAGGTCTGTGTAGCACAGTAGGAAACGTTAGTACGACTATGAGACCCGCGTCCAGCAACTGTAAACTCAGGTTTATAACACAGTGTGGACATTCAAACCAGGAGTCAGCAATGTGTTCATACACAGACACAAGTGTCCATGGTAAAAATTTTGAGGTCTGTGGTAGTTAAAAAAAAAAACTGAATTACCGAATGACATAACCAACCCCCCACTCCCTGCCCTCCAATGTCCATCACTAAGTATGGTAATTTTGTCAAGTGTCCATCACACAACATGGTGGTGCCAAACCTTGGCTCAAACATAGGCTTGGAAACACCGAGTCCATAAGCCCAGGTCCCAGAGACCTGAGCTCAGTCTACAGTGTAGATGAATCCTAAAAGGGGAGACTGGGGTGTATCATGTAGTCTGGCCAAGTAGCCTGGCCTTCATGAGAACAAGAGCATGAGATACCTTACCTACAAGTTGGGTGAGGTAGTGCAGAAGCATTTCTGTCACTACATTGATTTATTGGCTATGTCCCCCTGCAGAGTGACAACACAGGAGCTGCTGGGGCTGCAGCAGCCTCAGGCCTGCATTAGTGGCTGCACAGTGACTCTGCAGCTGCTCTGTGGCGGGGGAAGAGGATTCCTTTCCACTACAGAGCCCTCTTGCACCATGATCAGCTATTCAGCCTTAGCTTGGGGTGAGAGTTAGATTTTAAGCATATGTTTGGTTCCAAACAATGTTACAATAAATAGGACTCAGCCTGAGTTCCAGTAGAAGCACAGATGCACATCACTCAGTTTGCTATACAAATCTGTTTCTCTTTCCTTGTTTTGAATACAAACCAGAACATCCGGGCAGGAAAGATAAAGATTACCCACAAATTGACTGCCTGTGACCTTAGTGGCACAGACGACGTTCTTAATAAATGTGATGAATAATGAATCCCTCTAGTCTCTCTTCCTCTAGTCCATATGTCTCCACTGTAGTAATAGCTCATGGCAATCTGCTTTACTTTTCCCCAGAAATATTAGAGAGGCAAGGCGGGGAGGTGATATATCTTTTATTGGATCATTTATTTGTTTCTTGCATTTGCTCAAGAAATGTCTCTGTTAAGTTTGCTTTCCTTTTTCTTCCTATTGTGGAGTTGCCATTTCAGATGACAAAATTTGATACCTTCCATTGTTGTTTACAGTATTGTTATAGACGTGTCGATCCCAGGATTGACATATCTACAACAACACTGGATGAGGTAATAAATAAAAGAGATTACCTCACCAAACTTGTCTCTCTATTATCCTGGGATCAACATGGCTACAACAACATTGCTAAAAACCATCAAAATATTGGCAAGGGTGCAAATGTCCATGTCTGTGCCATTGTATTTTGTACACTAATGTTTTCTATTTGCACTTCTTGTTTCCCGTGTCCTGTATTGGATGAAAACTTTAAAAACTACTCAAGAATTCCTGGATGAAATTCTATGACCTCTCTTACTCAGGAGGTTAGAACAGATCAAAATGATTCCTTCTGGCTTCAAAATATCTTAATGTTAGCTTCATAGACATAGGCCAGTTTCTAGTGGTCATGGGACAGCACAGCCACTGACACCTTTGATAGTGATCTCAGTAGAAATGTCAGAAACTAAACACATGTGAATAGTGAGTGAATCTCTCATCCCTTTTGATTGGTCATGTGACATCAGGTTATTCCATATAGCGAGGACAGTTCAGAGAAGCTTACTGTGACAGGTTGGATCACAGAAACCCCCTTAGGAGCTGCCAACCGATGTGCCAAGACTACTCCTGCCCCTGCTTGCTTGTCCTTTCCAGCTTAGGATGCCAGAACCCTGTCTGGTTTACGCCAGACTTGCTAGCCTGCTCCAGACCCAGGTCTTTACCACGTCCCCTAACAGCTGTAGGCTTGCCTGGAAATAGGTTAGGAAGTGTTCCTGTCTTTAACACTCAGTTGCTCAACTCCCAATGGGGTCCAAACCCTAAATAGATCCATTTACCCTGTATAAAGTTTATACAGGGTAAACTCATAGATTGTTCGCCCCGTATAACAGTGATAGAGACATATGCACAGCTGTTTGCCCCCCATCCCCGCAGGTACTAACATGTACTCCAGGTTAATTAATAAGTGAAAAGTGATTTTAATAAAGACAGAAAGTAGGATTTAAGTGGTTCCAAGTAGTAACAGACAGAACAAAGTGAATTACCAAATAAAATAAAATAAAACGCGCAAGTCTATGTCTAAGAAACTGAATACAAATAAAACCTCACCAGTTCCAGTAAACTTCCATTTACAGACTAGTCTCCTTTCTAGTCTGGGTCCAGCTACCACTGTCATGCCCCTCTGTAGTCACTGTCTCTGTCCCAGTTTCTTTCAGGTATTCTCGGAGGTGGAGAGGCTCTAACTTAAGCCAGATGAAGACAAAATGGAGGGGTCTCCCAGGGACTTAAATAGACTTTCTGTGGTGGGTGGAGATCCCCTCCTCTCTCCTTGTGTAGAAGCCAGTCACAAAATGGAGATTTGGAATCACATGTGCAAGTCACATGTCCATGCAAGACTCAGGACTTGAAGGTAGCAGCCATTACCCACCTGCTACCTTGAACATCCTCAGGTAGACTTCTTATGTGGATTGGAGCCTTCCAAGCTCTTTTGTCTCTTAAGTGCTTCCTGACTGAACCCTTAACTTGCACAGTCCTTTCCCAAGAAGCTGACCAAATGTTCTTACTAAGGCTACTTAGAAATCAAGCAAGTATAGAGCCAACACTCATAACTTTGAACACACAAATAGTACATGCATACAAATAGGAGAAATAGATTCACTACATCATAACCTTTACAGAGATATGTTATATGGCATATGTAGCATAAAACATATTCCATATGTGCATTTATCAGCATCTCCCCATAAAGCCTTATGGGGTACACCGTCACACTTGCTTTGCTGCTATTTCTGTTAAACCCATTTAAAGGATCAATTTCAAGGCCTATTCATACAATAGCTCTCATGAGTACTTTATAGCTAGTTACTCAGAACCAAATTCACACTATTTTTTAACCAAAGAGAATTTTAGATTCTGGTATCACATATTACAAAAGGGTTGCCCGTATAGCAAATTTTTGAAGAGGACACTTACATGAGTCATAGTGGATGATCTGAAGATATGTGTAAACCAAATGCCCAACATTGACTGTTTTTTCCAGAAACAGGTAAGAATGGCCCTGGCCACAGATAGGAAATGATGACTAAGAGACACTGAGGCTCATTATAAGGAAATATTACCTTTTGAAAGTCATGGGATTGTTAGCCATTAGTACATGTGAAACCACAATAGGCCTCATTTTGTCCTGATTTATACCCCTTGACTTGAGCATGGAAGTAAAGGTAGACTTTGGACTAGTAAGTATGACAATGTTGTTTAAAATGGCAGTGAGTAATAACTCTTGATGAGACAGAGCAGATGTTTGGGGCCAAAAGCTACATTCAGAAGAAACATTTTAGGAGTTGTTTGGTTCTTTATTTCCAGGATGTTTGCCGAAAAAGGCAGCTGGACAAAATGTATGATCATTCAGCTCAAGGTTTTAGACTGTTCTCTGAACCAACACAAAAAGCATTTGTGTTTACAGTTAGTTAGTCTCCATTTAGACCACTGGCAACTGAAAAAATTACCAGTAGTATCACTGAGCACTGAAAATTGGAAATCTGTGCTTTGGAGTGGGCCAGTGGATTTAGAAATTCCTAACTTCTGTTACTGTGATTTTTGGGTGACTCAGTTCAGTCAACATGTTTGGAAGTGATTTTTTTTTGGATGCCTCGTCGACAGGGAACATCCAGGCCCTGCTTGTCAGAGGAACTGAGCTCTCACATCTCCATTGACTGCAATAGAAGTTGTGGCTGCATAGCATGCTTGAAAATCAAATAATGAATGTGATTATATAAATAAGTCTCAAAATCAAGGCTGGGAGGAACTCTCACAGCATGTATCTGTTCAACAAGGTACTTAATTTATGGGAAAAATCAGAGGTGGCAGTTGCTAAACAAAACAGAAAGGAGTGCAGGTAACATGTTTGCTAGAGAATACAGTTAATACTTGGTACATTGAGCCCTATTGGCTATGTTAGAGCACTGGGGCATACTGTGCAAGACATCAAACTTCTTATTATATAGAACAGAAACTTGAGATTAGATGTAAAAACTAGGCATATTTGAGAAACTACCCGCTTTTAGTTGTTCGTCTGTGCCTTCTAGCATGCAGCTGCTGTTTAGAGTACCTCTGCTTCCTGCTTTCTTAAACCCATTTTGGCATGTGCTCTTTGCCTTTTGTGTTTATGAAATACTGCAGGTTAACATGTTTTATTTGCTTTGCTTTTCCAAATATGTGCTTATGAAGAAATTTCCCCACAGGCAAAGCAATAAGATATGCCACAGAAGGAACTTTAAGAAAATGTAACAAAGCGAGAAGATACTTGCATGACCTTTGGGCAAGTCACACAACTTTGTTGTGCTTTACTTTGATCGGATCCAGTTCTATGTGTGGAACTTGTACTCAGGTTAAGAGGGGTTCTACAGATGGGGGGCTGGCAGAATGGGATCCTCTGGCTATAAAATGGTGATAAGAAAATTTTACCTCCTACCTTGCAGGGATAGTGTGAAATTTAATTCATTTTCCCCCTCAAATGTCTTTATTAATGTTTTTTAGACGTGAAAGGTATGAAAAGTTTGAAGTCCCACTAGTTCTCCTCTACCTCTGGTTCCTTTTGTCCATTTGTTCACAGCTTATCTCTCTCTGTCTCTCTCTCTCTTTCCTGTGTTGCAGGTTTCCCTGCTTATTGGCTCTCACTGGCTGTGACAGAGGAAAGAGAATAGAGTCCAATAGGGCTTGAAGTTAGGCCTGATCCACTGATACAGAACAATAGCTAAAATCCTTCTTCTTGAGATGTGTTGGCATTTTTTTAATTCGTTTTAGTGTAAATTCTCCCTTTTCACTAACCGGGATAGGGTTTTTTTGCTGGTATATCTCACAGTAATGAACTATAGAATAGAGCTAGTTGACAATTTTTCATTTTGACAGAAAATTGGGTTTTCAACTAAACCAATTTTTCTGCATTTTTTCCTTTTTGAGGGGAAAAATGAGCATTTCTATCAAATCTGAACATTTTGACCAACACATTTTGTTTTTGCAACAAAAGGTCAAAAATTTTCCACAGAAAAAGGTTTAAATTTTCCAGTCAGCTCTAACTGTGAGGCTACCTTTGGAAGTCATGGAAGGGATTTACAAAGAATCCTAATTTGGTGTGGAACAAGGGGAGGTTTGAGTTGAAATGAGGGCACTGTGTGTAAAGAGGGAGAATGGACAGGCATGGGACATTGAATACTCAGATTTTTTTTTACTGACAATTAATAGTTGTTTTAAAATAAGAGATTGATTGGAGTCATAGTATTTGCTAAAAACAAATACTGTATTTGTTTACTTTGAAAAGTACTCAACAAATCTGATCTTTTGTAGATATTCAGATTAATATTTATTGGAAAAATTAGTTTTCACCTTTGTTCACTGCAAACTCAACCTAGCTACTGTAAGAGAAAGAGAAAGCTGAGTTCTGTTTCTTCCGATACATCATCAACTACATTATTTAGTAAGTTCCCAGTCAGTTCCAATGTACATGCGGCTGCACACATGTCAATGAAGGCAGAACCTTTATTACTGGTGATGAAACACAAAAAGGAAAAAAACCCAGCCTGAGTCTCAGATCCCAGGAGAGTTTGAAGTACTGGGCAATGGAAAACGTCTTTTTCCTTGTAAATATTTAGTCTAGAAGTGATGTAGAAATCATTGATAAAATTGAATTTCAAGAAGCCAGAATATGCCACACTGCATGCTGCTCAATGGCAAATGTATTCACTTCTGCACACCTGGAAAGGATTCTTGTCCTTCTTCCTGATATTGGGCCTTATTTATCAAAACATATTTCTAAATAACAAAACAAAAGAAACCCCTCTCATCTTTTGTTTGAGTCATAAGTACCTAAACATAAAAAGAATGTTAGTCACGCAGTTGTGTGGTGAATTTGTTTACTTTTTTTGTATATAGGCTACAAAGCAAATTACTGGGATCTTTCCACCAATTCTTTTGTGTCCTGGATAAATTATAGTACACATCATATTGGAAAAGGATCAGATTCAGTTTTAGTCACCGGTTACCTTATGTACAACCAGCAGGGCATATATGGAAAAGATGCTTAGTGGATATAAAAATTGTTGTGAGAGCATGAGTTTTTCAGATCCTACCCACTGCCATGGGTACTTCGTTCTGTAAGGCACTTCTCCCAGCAGTGGGACAAAAAAACACTGTTTCCCTCATGGAATTTGCTTTAAATTGGCCCCTCTAGGATGTGGCCTCTGATGGAGAGTAGTGGAATGGAGAGAGGAAGAGACCTCCACAACCCATTCTACCTCAGTGATAATGGTCTGCCCCTTGTTACACCCACACACCAGTAGCAGAACTGGCAAATTTCCTGTACAGCTATTGCAGAAGCATTCAGACTACAGATAAAGTAAAAGGTTTATGGTACTCTTGCAAGGCTATATTATCAGCAGTGACTTTCTTTACGGCTTCTTGAAGCGAGTGACAAAGACAAATTAGCTTGGCAATCAAATGGCAAAGAGAAAAGAGGCAAATCAGAGCAATACCGGCTCTGCCAGCCTTATGCTCTACTATGCATTTATGCAACCTTTGTATTGTTTCAGTGGCCCAAACCAAAAATAAAAGCTTGTACAATACATATGGGTCTGGATCCTCAACTGCAGCCAGATTATGCTCCGTGCACCTAAGGAAGTGAGTTTTGCAATTCCCTACTCCAGGGTCATCTAGAGGTCAATCTGTTCCCCAGCATAACATACAGTAGTTTTAGCACTGTTCCAAATTATGCCCAACTGTCTGCACACACTAAGGATGTTCCAGCACTTGAGGATTACCAGACCACAGGTACACACCAGCATTTCTCTCAGCCTTTACACCAGAGCCAAAGAGACGGTAGGCACAGAGCCACTTTGCCAGCTCTGCTCCACCTTGTGATTCCTCATATAATACAGAAGCTATTTTATCTTGTTTTCCAGCCCCCGCAAAAGAGGGGTAGTGAGACTGAAAATCTGCCCTGAAGTATGAAAAATTGCTGACATGCTCTGGTTCACTCAGGAATTTCCTAATCTTGATAGAATGCCTGCTAATCTGATATCACATAAAACATTTCAAATGTCCATAAAAGCAATATGTTTATTACGGCACACTATATTTGTGCAATCACTTTACTTGACAGGAGACACATTTGGACATGGTATACCTGAGCATATCTCACTACCATAATAACATGTCTGCTATATACAATCCCTTTTCATTGGCTGAATTCTTTTGGTCTTAAATGAGTTAAAACAAGGCTACAAGTGATGCTCAAATAAGGCACAGAGTGAACTCCTCCTGTAACCACTATCTGTTTATTTATAACACTAAGGTCTCTCTCACAATGTATTTCATGTGCATTGTGATTATTTTGTTTACCTGTGAATCTACAAGGCTAGAAATGACCTGGAAGCATATTTTTACGTTTTATAAATCCAAGAGCCTCTGCTTCAGACAATGAGTATTTAACTGAGGCCTTTGTTTATATCTTGAGTCCTGGTGCTCATTTGACCATGATTGCTAATTGTTTTGCCTTTCAACCAGCAGCTTCCATAAATGCACTCCTTGTCGGATGTTACTGCTTGATTACAGCACAGCAGTGGAAAATAACTGCTACAAATAAATTCTAGTAATGGGGATATGTTTTTTGAAATGCAGTTAGGAGCATGAAAAATGTGCTCACGCGGATGTTTTGCAAATCAACTGTCACATAGTTTTGCAAATGCCTTAAACCTGCAGTGCTTCAGACTTTATTGGTTCACATGCCACCTTCTCAAAAAATTGTTATGAGGCAAAAGGATGGAACATCAAGTTCAAGTAACACCCGTGGTATATGCACTACCATTTGGAAATCTTGTAAAGAGTAAATATTACTGTAGAGATTTTAAAAAAATGTCTATTGGTATTTTTGTATCTCTGCACCTGCAAAGCAGGGTGCATTAGTAGCATGAGTCCAAGTGTACAGGTATTAGTGGGAAAAGAAAAATGTAATAGTACATTGTATATGCCTCTAAAATGGATATGGAAAAGTTATGGATAACACTGGTCTACAATTTTTTAGAAGTCGTCTGCTTCAGAGATAAAATGTGATATTTATTATGTATTTTGATGTACTGAATTCAAATATGTCAATTAAAACAACTGATTGGCTACTGTTTCTAAGATATTTAAGTTTTTACATTTTATGTCTATGTATATGGTGTAGATAGTAGAGTTTTAATCATAAATTGTAAACCTAGGTCTTTTCATGTGTTTATGGTTGCTTTACATGATAATATTTCACCTGTCCTGTTTACGTAACACTTTAAAAATCAGCAAAAGGGTTATATAAATAAAATGTATTATGAAACAAAAGGCAAAAAACTATTATGTACATAGTTTAGTCCTATTCAGTGTCTACTCGGCGCTTCTTGCCTTGTCTCTTGTATTCATTAAATGGAGCATCTCTTGTCACTGTCCAGCAATAGTCTGCAAGCACTGATGGGCTCCATTTGCCCTGATAGAGTTTCTCCATTGTTGCAATGTCCTGGTGAAATCGCTCGCCGTGCTCGTCGCTCACTGCTCCGCAGTTCGCTGGAAAAAAATCTAGATGAGAGGGAAAAAAATGTATCTCCAGTGACATGTTGCAACCAAGGCTTTTGTATGCCTTGAGGAGGTTTTCCACCAACAACCTGTAGCTGTCTGCCTTGTTGTTTCCGAGAAAATGTATTGTCACTGACTGGAAGGCTTTCCATGCCATCTTTTCCTTGCCACGCAGTGCATGGTCAAATGCATCATCTCGAAGAAGTTCACGAATCTGAGGACCAACAAAGACACCTTCCTTTATCTTAGCTTCACTTAACCTTGGAAATTTTCCACGGAGGTACTTGAAAGCTGCTTGTGTTTTGTCAATGGCCTTGACAAAGTTCTTCATCAGACCCAGCTTGATGTGTAAGAGTGGTAACAAAATCTTCCTTGATTCAACAACTGGTGGATGCTGAACACTTTTTCTCCCAGGCTCCAATGACTGTCGGAGTGGCCAATCTTTCTTGATGTAGTGGGAATCTCTTGCACGACTATCCCATTCGCAGAGAAAACAGCAGTACTTTGTGTATCCAGTCTGCAGACCAAGCAAGAGAGCAACAACCTTCAAATCTCCACAAAGCTGCCACTGATGTTGGTCATAGTTTATGCACCTCAAAAGTTGTTTCATGTTGTCATAGGTTTCCTTCATATTGACTGCATGACCAACTGGAATTGATGGCAAAACTTTGCCATTATGCAGCAAAACAGCTTTAAGACTCATCTTCGATGAATCAATGAAGAGTCTCCACTCATCTGGATCGTGAACGACGTTGAGGGCTGCCATTACACCATCGATGTTGTTGCAGGCTACAAGATCACCTTCCATGAAGAAGAATGGGACAAGATCCTTTTGACGGTCACGGAACATGGAAACTCTAACATCACCTGCCAGGAGATTCTATTGCTGTAGTCTGGAGCCCAACAGCTCTGCCTTACTCTTGGGTAGTTCCAAATCCCTGACAAGGTTATTCAGTTCAGCTTGTGTTATGAGGTGTGGTTCAGAGGAGGAGGATGGGAGAAAATGTGGGTCCTGTGACATTGATGGTTCAGGACCAGAAGTTTCATCCTCTTCCTCGTCTGACTCAAGTGAGAATGATTCTGGTGCATCAGAAACCAGCAGTCCTTCTCCATGGGGTATTGGGCGTATAGCTGATGGAATGTTTGGATAATGCACAGTCCACTTTTTCTTCTTTGACACACCTTTCCCAACTGGAGGCACCATGCAGAAGTAACAATTGCTGGTATGATCTGTTGGCTCTCTCCAAATCATTGGCACTGTAAAAGGCATAGATTTCCTTTTCCTGTTCAACCACTGGCAAAGATTTGTTGCACAAGTGTTGCAGCATATGTGTGGGGCCCACCTCTTGTCCTGATCTCCAATTTTGCAGACAAAATTAAGGTGATAGGCTTTCTTAACCATAGTGGTTAGACTGCGCTTTTGTGATGCAAAAGTCACTTCACCACAAACATAGCAGAAGTTATCTGCACTGTTCACACAAGTACGAGGCATCTCTGCTCACTTTGGCTGAACAGAAATGTGTCCCTTTGCAAAATCAAACACTGACAAATAAGAGAGCATGGCACTGTATGATTTCTAGAGCTGATATAGGGCAATTTGTTCAGCAGAGTGATGTAAGCTTCGTTATGATTGCATCATCCGTGACTTCTAGGAATAACATGATGCAATTCATATCATGTATGACGCAATACCAGCTTCAGATTGCATCATTCATTGTTTTGCCTAAAAAGCAAGTACTGTCCAAACCCAGTCATAGATTTATTCATAGATCCAGTCAAAGATGTATTTTAGTCATTTCTGGTTTAAATTGAGATCCCTTCCCTTTATAACTCACTTATCCTCCGCCATTCCCATGTCAAGGGTCGTATATACTGACCCAATAGCATATCTTGAAAACTAGAGTCAATCAACTATTTTAAGCATCATTTTCGTTCTCAGTGACCCAGAAATAGTAAAGTTTGACTACATTTATTTCAGAAGCATTTTGGCTGTAGAGCAGTGTAATTTAAAATCCTATCACTTGTGACATACCAGGGCTAGAAACAAGTGCCTCTTTGGAAAGTGAGATTTCTTGCAGTTTCTACTCTTCAGTGGGCCACAGGATATTGGACCTTAAATCTATTTACCAAACCCAGGCTGAATATTGCCCTGTCTGGGCCTCAGGACAGTGTAATTTTGGAAGAAAACAGGAGGATTACAAGCTTTGAGGGAGAAAGTAGGAATCATTCCATTGACATTATTATTTATTTTAATGGCAGCTGTTTGAAGCTGCCCAGAAGTTTGGAATGTCAGTGACTGTCTTGGGAGATAGATTGGAGGAGAGTGTGCAGGTCGGACTGTCAAAAGGTGCATGACTAATGCACTTTATCACATGTCTCTGGCATTTATCCGCAGGATGTTTTCCTGGGGTGGTATCTCTGGCAGAGAAATGCTATGGCACTGCCAAGTGATAGAGGAGAGAACAGTGAGTGTATGGACAGGAGTGATTTTCAGAAACAGCGGTTACTCTCTGCAAGACTCGGCACTGGCAGTGGAGGAATAAGGAACTGGAATGCAGAAGTTAAGAGAAGGGTGAATTGCGGGGAATCAGACTCTCCTCACCCACTTATCAAGTCACTAGAGCTTGATTAAGAGCAATAAACTTTCAGTGGTGGGCCCTCCTGTTTGGAGGGGATCTGGGCGCCCTTTTTTCTCAGTCTGTTCCTGAGCATGGTCTGGCATTCGGTCTCTTTACTTGTAGCAGGATGAAGGAATTAAATTCTCCAATGTGAGTTGTGGAGGAGAGGTTCCCCCTACTTTACTGTTTTAACAAAGCAATAAATTTTCTGCTAGGGAGGACACAGGTAATAAAAACCTTTCTGTAGGGCCCTGCATCAGCAGTTCTGGAAGCAGCACTTCCTCTCTGCAAAGTCAGCATAATGAAAAGCAACAATGGCTTTTATAGCAGGCCACGTGGCGTTCAGCATTCGGGGAAGGCCCTTAAAGTCACAGTTACTCTAGAGTGGAGAGGAGATGAGAAGAGAGAGCCTGGGGCTTGAGGAGCTGATCAAAGTGAACAGAGGTCTCACCCAGAACCCCTGAAAACATCCTCTGGAGTCTGAGAAGCACCTGGATCCCTACCAGTTACAGAGCTTGAGGCAAGAAAAGAGAGGCTTCTACTAGCACAGAGGGACTGCCTGATCCTGCCTGCCTCAGAGTACTTTGGTTTCTGTACCATCCATCTGCCCCCCTCCCCGCTTCCAAGAGCAGTTTCATTAAAGCAGGCTCCATAGCTTCACCAGTATGGGGAGACTCAGTTGTTATATACTGAACACTTTGCTGCTGCAGCACCTGGCAGCCTAAGTATAGAATCGTAGAATTTGCGGCCAGAAGGGACCAACTAGTCATCTAGTCTGGCCGTCTGTCTGTCACAGGCTACTAACACCATCCAGCACCTGCACACTAAACCCAACAACTGAAATTTGTCCAAGATAAGACAGCCCTCAGAAGACCACTATTCGGTGCCACGGGTAATAGGAGTGACCAAGGTGCACTAGTGCCAAGGCTCCTGCAATGGCAGAGAACTGATTAATGGACCAGAACCTCATTGTGCCAGGTGCTGTACAAAAAGAAAGGCCCAGCCCCCAGGAAGCTTACAGTCTAAGTATATTGCCAACTGTTTAGGAAAACTCAAGTAGGCAAGCCCCTGCGGTAGCTGATTTTACAAGATACACAGTAGTGCACGGTACATATCAGAAGTCAGAATTCGTCTGTTTGCTCTATGAAACAAACTTATTATTTCTCTGTGATTCAGGGCAAAGGAGCCCTTCATTTTAAAAAAGGAAACTTCCTGTAACTCAGCTTCCTGAATAGCCCATTTGACTTGTGCTGATGTTCTCAAAATTCAGGAAATGGTTATGCCATGAAAAGTCTCAGTTTCACAACACAGAGCACATTGCAACTGCAGCTGCAGTCCTTTCAGGCAGACATCTACTGTCCTGTTCTCTACAACCTGATGGTGGCTCACAAAGATGTATGATGTATAGGAGATTTCTGGGGGGTCCTTTGCTGCTGGTCCTAAGAAATTGTTGCCAAAATGATGGATTTTTTTTTAACGTAAAACTGAGGTTGCAGCCATTGTGCTGTTATAAAAACTCTGCCAATACACAGTAATAATAATGAAGGCCTGCAGGGAAGTCCAAGCTCCGCAACCCATACTGCATATAACTAGGATACAAAAAATGTATAGAGGCAAAGAGTAGTTAGTGGATCCGTTGCCCTTCCCTGTGTTATTAACATACTCTCCTGTACCAGTTCTACTTTACATTATTCCATCAACATTATGGCAAATCCCAAAGGGACGTGGCTTCCTTGCAAACCAAGTGCCACCAGACTGACCTATGGCAAGATGTTTAACGTGATGCTTGTATATTCAGTTTGGCCATCATTGTCAGTCTTGTTACACCACTGAAGACTTTGGTATCCACCTGATTGCCAGCCATATAGAGCATTTCTCAGTACACATGCTTTGGAATTCATTGGCCTTCCATTCTTATAATATGTCCATACCAAGGAAGCTACCAAAACCAGGCCAGTGCTGAGGGAGTCAATTTTGAGGTTTGGCTTTGAACATCATCATGATGATCTTGTTATAGCACTTGATATGGAGCAGCTGATGGAGACAACAAGAATTGAAAATATCAGTCCAGTTTCTTCAGCCTTCCTCAGCTCCCATGGTTCACTTCTGTACAAGAAAGTTGGCGTAACTGGTCCTATAGATCCTCAGCTTTGTAGCAAGCTTAATATCATAACACCCCACAGAGGTCATTGAAGGGTCCGAACCATGGCAGCAGCTACTGCTGTTCAAGCTGCTACATCTTTTGAGCATCCTTCAGTACTGTCTCTGATGCTGCCCAAATATTTAACAGCTACCAGCTGCTCAATGTACTGTCTGAACAATTTAATAGTGAGCTGGCTGTACTGTGGAGTTGGAAGTTGTTTGGTATTGCCCAAAGATTTAGTTTTTTCCAGATTAATAACCTGATCTGAAATGCACTGCTTCTTGCCTGGCCCAATTAGCCATCAGCGACTTGCCAAACTGAGCCAACGAGACAATGCTATCAGCGTACTCAGGATCTCAAAGCAGAATGTTATTCAGCCCAACGACACCTCCAGGTGGCTCCACAGGCATATCCATCAACCAATAAATGCTGATATTGCACAGCAATGGTGACTGAACACAGCCTTGCAGAACTGGAGATAGGAAACCATGCTGTGTATCTGTCGCTGACTCAAATGCAGCTTGCTCTTCCATTAAAGCTATTTACAGTGTGTCAATGTTTTTTCAGATTAATCACAGGACCTAATTTCATGTCTTAATATTAAGGTGACTGGCTCTGATTACCAGCTAGAGGATGTGGAGTCGAACCCATTAAGGAGAGCCGGGACCAGGAGAAGATGATGGGAACACCCTTCTGTGACTAAAGCCCAAGCTACTGACAGAGGGCAAGAAGCCCTGCGGAGATGCTGAGGAATTATGCTCATCTATAGGGCCCCAGAGATTAGAGAGCCCGCAACCTGCCTTTGAGAGCAGGACATTTGCTTGATGGTTAATTTCCTCATTATTGATCTGAGTTTGGAAAAATAAATAAAGCCCTTAGGCAAGGGGCTAAGGACTGATTACATGCTGGCAGATTATTCTCCAAACTGGCAAACAAGTTCACCAGCTACAAACAGACTTAAGGTTAAGCCCGCACTTCAATTGCGTTCCTCAGCTGGACCCTAAATTTGGGCTTCTTGGTCCATCTATTAGCAATATCATCAATAGAATCCATCCAATTAATTAGCAAATATATTAAAAGTGCCCTGATTTCCCCATTTCTTATAGCTGTTTTACCCTGATATAACTTCAATGGAGTCACTGGAATTATTCCTAATTTACTCTGGTATAATTGAGAGCAAGGTCAGGCCTAATAACGCAAAACAAAAAAAGCAAACAGAAGAAGAAATCCAGAGATGGAAACAACTCTGAAAGGTTCCACTATGTTTTTTTAAAAAGTTCTCTAACCAGAGGCCTGGTTCCACCCAGTCTCCCTCAATCCTCCCTCCTCTTCCACCTGTTCCTCTCATTCCCCAACATACTCTATACATTCTCCAGAAGCCACGGACTAAGGTTCCATGGCTGTGATGTAAATCAACTGTGAGCACTATCTCTTCATACTGGAATTCTCAGTGGCTGTATATGATTTTTGTGAACACAGCTGAGTGAGTCGCCAGGGCCTCTTTTGTCCCTTCTCAGCTTGCATTTTATTTGTAATTTTGATTATGGAGGTAGATGGTGAGAGGGAACCAGGTTCTATCACCTTTTAATTTTGGTTTTGCATTTATTTCTCGTGACTCACTCACCTCCCCTGACCAGTCATCACTCACATCCCAATATTAAGGGTCGCCTTCACCCTCTTCACAGCTTGATGGCAAAAAAGTGATAAATGCTAAATGGCTGTATCCTAGGTGGAGATGGTACTTGCAGGGGGATATTTTATCTACCACTTGTGTGTATAGTTATAGAGTTCCATAAATGTGCATAGTACCTTACCAAACATGTTGAAAGACTAAGACACAGACCCTCAAAGGTACCAGCTTCCACTGAAATTAATGTCAATGCATATTATTAGGGTGACCAGATAGAAACTGTGAAAAAATGGGCTAGGGGGTGGGGAAGTAATAGGTGCCTATATAAAAAAAGAGTCCCCAAAAATGGGACTGTCTCTATAAAGAAGTCCCTATAAAAATGGGACATCTGATCACCCTAGGGGGCCTAAATGCCTTTGAGGCTCTGTGCCTGAGGCCCTGCCTTGTGGAGATCATAAGATAAATCAGGCAAAGAATACATGGGATGTCAGCTCCAATGAAAGAGAAATACTCATTAAGGAAGTTATTGATGGAGGAGTTAACTAAGGATGTTGGTTGGAAAGCCCTTTGAGGTATTCGTATAGCAAATGTATACCATCAAATATAGAGAATACAGACTGAGGTCAAGATCTTGTTGCCATAGGACCATTAACTTTAACTACACAGCCTTAATGTTGCAATAATTATAATCATTTTTGTGTGTTGTATATTATATATAATTGAAGAGTTTTTTCTTAATACTATAGCATATTTCAGGGGTTCTCATGTTTCATTGCTCTGTGACCCCCTTCTGACAACAAAAATTACTACAGGACCCCAGGAGGGGGCACCAAAGCCTGAGCCCACCCATGCCATGCCTCCCTGGCGGGGGGCAAAACCAAAGCCCCACCTCCACAGGCCAGGGGGCCAAAGCCCAAGAACAAGAGCTTCAGCCCCAGATAGGGGTCCTGTAACGGAAGCCCTGCTGCTCAGGGCTGAAGCCCTTGGGCTTGGGCTTTGGCCCCTGGTCCCAGCAAGTCTAAGCCAGCCCTGGTGACCCCATTAAAATGAGGTTGCAACCGACTTTGGGGTCCTGACCCAGAGTGGCATATACAGTTCCAAGGAGACTTGTTTGATTAAATACTGTGGCATATGTTGTAGTGTAGCCTTGGCCTTGCAGATGAGCAAAATGTGAGTTCTGAACAACAGGAAGGAGTGCTGTGAACAAGCGTCAGTCTCTTGTTTTGTAGCCAAAGAAGTAACACCTGGATACGTACATCAGGCGTTGATGCGAGATTTATAGATATCAAGCACCATGTAAGGCCATATGGAGTGCTCTTGAATAATTCTACTAAGTACTTTGACCTGACTGCATATAGTAGTAATTGTAAAGGTCATGTCACCTCTTCCTGCTACAGCACAAATAACCAATCCTTCAATCAGTCTGTATTATAACCCCGGCAACATATTTTTAAAAGATTGTATGCCTCCCTTAAGTGTCAATGCACAAAACCATTACACCTACAGCTGTCTTTTGTATGAAAGGAAGTAAGACAAAATCTAGCTGTAGTCTAATTTTGTTAATGCTGATAGCATCTTTCCTGCTGGGAGCAGCTCAGTGACGATAGTTGTAGTTATCATCAGTGATTTAAACAATAATGGATACATTTTTAAGGTGGGCACTGAAATTGTTTCCTCAGAATGTGTGAACATCCCCTGTTTCCCCTTTAAGCCCTGCGCTTATGTGCAAAGGCATGTGCAGGTACAAATCAGGCAGTTCTCACATGGCTTCTACAGATGTTATATCTTTACATTGCTGAACTGCTTTCTTGCCCTACGTGGGTGCTTGTATGTGAAATATTTTGAATAAGATATAGTTTACCACATGGTATATGAAGTTGTTGGGATTTGTAAGACCTTCACTCTGAGAATCAATCATTTAAAACTACAATAGGAAAAGGTGAAAAAACAAAATATACAAGAAGGCACAACTCTGCCACAGCAGGGCACTGAACAAGGTGACCAAATAGTGTGGTTCCTTTTTATCTCTAACTGCTAAGAGGTTACTGTCAGGGAAATATGATATAAATATAAATATATGATAAAAATATAACTTTTAGAGGAAGATTTTATCTAAATGCAAATTTGCTGTTAAATTTAATCAGATTTCTATGCAACATGGTCGTGCCACTGCAGGATATGCAAAGAGCCATTTCAAGATGAGACAAGCCCAGAAATGCACCTACAGGTATGTCAAGAGACTTCTTTTAGGGGTTGCCTGTTAAATCTGTTGCTTGTGGACCACAAGGACTTGTCTACGTTAGGAAAAAAAGGTGGTTTTAATGTTTGCTAACACATGATAAAATCCTTAGGTAAACAATCAACTGTAGTTTTAACATGTTTTAATTGTTGAAGAAAAGCCTAGAATTTACTTTGACCAGCTAACACATATTAAAAGCACAATTGGCCTTGTTTACACTGGTATTTTAATACATATTAAAAACACAACTTTCCTCTTAGCAAAGACAAGTTCAAGGTACACAAATGTAGGGTCAAGTTCTCCACCACGTTGCACCTGTGCAAAATGGGAGTGAAATGTTTGCACATCTGAATGGTAGCAATTTCGATCCCCTTTACACACCCACTATGTAAATGATGCCTGAGGGTCAAGGCAGCAGAGCACCAAGCCCAATGAGTCCAAGCATCAGATGAGGACTCAGCTTAGCAGATGGGCATTATCCTTCTGTTTAACTAAAGAATATTTAGTGATATGCAAGGTGTCAGGTAAACACCCCAAAGACTGAAATCTTTTATAAAGAATGGTGTGGTACAAACAGCGGCATGGGGTATGATATTCCAAATAGCTTTCCCATTGTGCTTCTCTCCAGGACTGGAAGGACTCCTTCTATGCCCAGCCATTGACTCTGCTAGCTGATTAACTCTGCCACATTTTTTTTCCTGCTGTGTTGTTGGAGATTTCTTCACAGTTTTGACTTTAATCACACTTCACCATCAGACTGTAGCACTTACAATAACCTCATAGACCCTATCAATCACTCACATTAAACCCAGAGAGCCTGGGTTATTTTTGTTTGTTTTGAGGGAGCGTTAATTAAAGTATTAGGTCATATTTTTTAATTTAACAGCTCTCCTCAGCTCCATAGAACTGCCTGTTGGTTTGTTTGTTTGTTTGCTTACTTCTGATTAGCAATGATTGTTTTCTAACACTTGTAGGAAACCAAGACATTTTGAAAGCTTTTGTCATCCTTTTCCTAATATAGTTTCAAAGTCAGTCTCGTTAGCACTACACCTCTGGTATTTTGACTAATCTGACCAGCTTGGCAGGTTCTTGTGCAGGTTTACTGAACCTGAAATGCCTGTACCGGTTTGTTCAACTACATTTTCCCCTGATCTGAGGAAGAGCGCTGTGTAAGCTTGACAACTTGTCTCTCTCACCAAAAAAAAAGTTGGTCCAATAAAAGATATTACCTCACCCATCTTGCCTCTCTCTCCCACCTCTTCGGAGATCTGAAAAAGCCAGTGGGCAGCTCCCATCACTCAACAGCAGCAACCCCTCTGATTAATTCATGAGTAACGCTTTTGGCTTCTGGAGGATACTGCATTTAATTCTTGGCCCATAGGATGATCATGATGACACAAGGCCCTGGGGAGGGAAGAGGGGTCCTTAAGTCCCCTTCAGGGCTCAAAGGTAGCACTGTGTAAAATACAAAGGCTTGGTCTTGCTTTGCAAAGGGTGATGTGTTCACACACACACACCCCCTTCAGTCTGCTTAAATTCTTGCCTTTCTCCATCCTACCTCACGTTCAGTGTACCTCTGAATCTCCAAACTCATTCACAAATCTATTTTCATCTCAAACCCCTATAAAACTGCACTGTCCTGACTAGAAATAGACCAAAACCAAAATCCAGCTCCAAAATCCTTGGGACCTAAGGAGGGTCAGGATCTGAAATGGAGCCAAAGCCAAAAGATGGATCTGGTTCCTCTTTTTATTAAAAAGCTGAGCCAAAAACCAAAATACTCTGTTTTGGGGAGGGAGGGGGTTTCAAAACTGGATCCAATTATTTTAGTTCCTATAACTTATTTCAGTGCAAAACCATCAATAAACCCAGATCCACCCAAAAATTAGTGCCAAGACTTTCCAGGACTATAAGGTAAATGGAAGCTGCCAGGTGCGTAGTAATTATGAAAATGATGTAGGTGCCTAAAAATAGATTTAGGAGCCAAATTGTGAGTTTCTATTTTGATAAACTTGGCCAGGATGTCAAATGATTTGTGGCACTTTCATAAATCTTTCACCAAACATGGCACAGGATAGGAGTTGGTAATAAATTTGGGAAGAGCTACATAGTTTCACATTTTCTTGGGAACATTTTTTACATTTCTACACAGAGAAAAGTATTTAAAAGTATGAGTGTCTGAGTATTTGTGTTTGAGAATCAAGATTATCAGATTTTTTTTCTCCTGTAGTACACTACTCTGGTATTGTGAAGCTTATAGACTCAATAGTTTTAAGTCCAGAAGGGACAAGCATGATCATCTAGTCTGATCTTCTGCATGTTGCAGACCACAGAACCTCATCCACCCATTCCTGTAATAGACCACTAACCTCTGGCTGAGTTACTGAAGTCCTCAAATAATGGTTTAAAGACTTTAAATTACAGATAATCCACCATTTACACTAATTTAAACCTTCAAGGGCCCATGTCCCATCCTGGAGAGGAAAACAAAAAACTCTCAGCGTCTCTGCCAATCTGACCTGGTGGAAAATTCCTTCCCAAATCCACATATGGTAATCAGTTAGACATCAGTGAGCATATGTACAAGGCCCACCAGCCAAACACCTGGGAAAGAATTCTCTGTAGTAACTCACAGCCCTCCCCATTTAGCATCTAGTGATGAGCAAGAACCCAAGAGAGGAAAGGGAATGAAAATATGAGGTCAGGTAAATTTAGAGGGCATGTGGGCAACAAGAAACGGATAGAACAAAATCACCCACACTAACAAAGTTGGTAGGTATGCAGAACCTCTTCTGAGCAGCCAACAGGGAGAACTATAATTTTGGGCATGCTTTCAAGGTTGAATTTTGAATCTAAATTATCATACACAAATTGGAAAATGGGGTGGTTAGCCCAAAAGGCTTAAAAACAGAAAGATAACCCCCTCCCCCTTTTATTATTTTTATTGATTTCCTGTTGTTTTAAGCCGATCACATGGTTTTGGGGACCCACTTTCAATGCCTGGGATTGGCATAAGAGAAACAACTTGCCCACTTCTCCATTAAAAATGACTTATGTGCCAGTCTCTTCAGGGCTGTTCATATAAATACAGCAGAATTTTTGTTGCGCCATATGACACTGACTTGCTGGCAGCACTTGCATTGTTCACGCTGGTTTTGTCTTGTATATGCCAACCTATTTGTTATCATAATATTTATTTTAAGCGAAACATGCTGTATATGTACCTTATTTAAAATAATCAAGAAAATTAGTTCCTGTATCAGTCTCTCAAGGATCTAATGTAGTGCCATATTTATTATGCTGCGAAAAATATTGCTAGTCACAAATAACGGCTTCATATTTCATGAGGTATTGTATTGATCCTGAATTACTGCAATTTAAATAGTTTTAGTATTTAAAAAGGAAGAATGCAAATAACCACCCGTAGGTCACCATGCTTATAGAATGGAAGGCAGTTATGCCACTAATACTACAAATAAATTAACCCAGGTTCAAAATTAAAGACTTATGGGTAAAACAAAAATGTTTGGCTAGTACTCAGCCTTGCCCTTTGTAAATATTTTTAACTCGCAGGTCCTTAGAAACAGGAGCATACCAACATTTTGCAGATTCTTACAACTGATATTACTATTGTGTTTAAATTAATGTGTCCTATATTAGCTGTAATCCATGCATCTATTTGCTTGTGTACTCTTATTTTCTTTGGAATCTCCATCTGCTGTGGAAAACCCCACCCCGGGGGGCCAGGATGGAGGAAAAGGTGACAGTTTCTGCATAGAGTCCTTATCTATCTGCCTTTATCTATGGTATTTATAAGCTGCCAAACAGTATCTAAGGGTTAATTTTTTTTTAAAGAATTAAAACTGAAATGGACTCTCATCTTGCTTTCTGATGGGAAGCCCCTAAAACTTAACTTGGTTTTATTTTCTCTGTTTCCCTCATCCCACCCAGCTCCTGCATCTTGAGTCTTTAGTTCCTGTTTTTGGAAATAGGCTTCTACAGAAAAGTGGGGTTTGCCTTGGGCTGTGGGAACTGCCAGACAATGATTTATTCAGAATTATTCTGGCAGCAGTGAGCTGGAAGGGCTAGGAGGAGTTCCTTGGTAAATACTAAAGAAAGAGTTGGAATGATTTCCCTGAAGGACAGAACTCACTCTGCCCCCATCATATATTTTTTGTAAACTATTCCTGCAGAGACTGCTCATCTCGGAAATTCATAAAACTACTTCCAAAGAGCAAATGTTTTACCTCGTGGCAACAAATGGCTGGATTTTTTAAAAAAATATTCCCAGGGTAGGAGACCTCAAATTTCAGGGGTCTTCATCCCCTTCCCACACTTTATATGATACAAACTGAACTATGCACTGAAAATTAACATACTCAGTAAGTTCTCAAGAACAAAATATGCATTTCCACATTAATGCAAACGTGTCTGCTAAGTGCTGTGGCCTCATTCCTAGATGGAGAAGGATAACAGATTCCTCAGTCCTTCACATACGGAGTTTACAAGATCACAGGATTAGAGCAAATTCTGTGGGAAACCCCTTACTAAAATATTAGTAGCACATTACTGTCTTAAATAAGGGTGTTCCATAATCTAGGACCCAGCACTGAGAATGTCTTGCCACCATCTCCTGGAAGGATGTTTCATTCTGGGTACAAATAATTGTCGTGTCCTCAATGAGTGTCATTGTCTTAAGCCTCGTCTGCACTGGGAAAATACATCTTTGTTAAAAAATGTGTTGATTAACACATTTGCGTTAACATGAAGTGCAAAATTATTTTGCCCTTAGTGGAGATAAGAACAAGTCCTAGTTAAAAACATGTTAGCTGGTCATGGTTAACTTTAGGAGGATCCTAAAGTTAACCAGGACTAGCTAGCACATTGTTAAGCAGGGCTTGTTCCTGTCCACTCTAGATTCTAAGTTGCTTTAACATTCTATTAACTAAAATGTTACTTAATATGTTTTCCAGTGTATTACATTTGCCCTGTATAAACTTGGACCTAGAGGATCGTGGACTGAGAGTTGGTCTAGAAAGCAGCTTGTTCCTGGAATACTGCATACTTCAGGAGGGAAGTTATCCTGCAGTTTCTAAAGGGTGTGTTAATGTGTTTGATCAGTAGCGTGCCTAATTTTTCCCAGCCATGATAGACAGGGATCTAAATCACATTTTGCCCTTTAATCCCTTTCATATCCTCTTCATGAGCAAACATATGTTAAGTACCTCAAACCTGTGTTGTCTCAGTATGTCTAAAACAGCAGACTCTGTATCTTAATTTCATTCTCAGTGTATATGAAAATTTAATCTCTACTCCTGTGTTGGACATCTCATATGAGACTAAACTAATGACACATGAGTCTTCAATAAAATCTACTGTGAAGAAATGAATTATGAAATGTCCTGAGATTTCCAATAGATTACGCAACGTTACATACTCCAGGTTTTTATAAGGAGTAAGGAGCACACACAAGGTCTAGTTGAACAGATTAGATACAACAGTCACAATACTTTTTAACTGAAAGAATGCCAGGTGGAAGAAGCTACTAGATTTACAAGATTATCTTAAAATACAATTTAATAGCAAAAAATATAAAACTCAAATGCTTCAAAATTATAAATATTTCCATTGACTCTAGGAGAATTTTTGATCTCAGTGTAATTCAATGCAGTGGTGTTGCTAGTATGTTTGGAACGGGATGCATCATAAGAGAAGTTATTCAGATTGGACTTTAAAAAGACATAAACACTTACTGTAGATTCACAAGATGCAATTGTTAGGTAATGAAAAACATGGGAAATGTTCTTATTTGACTGCCAAATGTGTATTCACTGTGAAATGTTCCACTTAGTAATACAATGCAAATTGAGCTCTACTGATGAAAGTGCATTCCCTGAAACTGGGACATGTCCCCTGACAGCTATTACAGTGGTAAATAAGGTCATTATTTTCTATTTTACCACACACTACAATAATTACCTATTCTAAATGAAGTCATATTTAGCTGTTATATAAAGCTTTTCTTCTGGTGATCTCAAAGCACTTTACATGGGAAGTTAAGTATCACTATCCTCATAGTTGGACAAACTGAGGCAGAGGAAGTGAAGTTACATTCCCAAGGTTGCCCAGTAGAATAGAATCCATGTTTCCTGAATTTCAGTCCAATTCCCTGTCCACTCGAACACATTGCCTTACAGGAATACCATTTTGTAGTAGTTGTAACTAAAGCATTGCTGTTTTTAATGGTAAATATTCTGATTAAATTGAACACTTCCTTGACAGCGTAACCGGCCTACTGGATAGAAAAGAAGCAGTATATGTGATATATCTTGATTTCCGTATTTGATATAGGCCCACATGACATTCTCATAAGCAAACCAGTGAAACGTGGTCTAGATGAAATTACTATAAAGTGGTGCAAACTGGTTGAAAGACTGTACTCAAATAGTAGTTATCAATGGTTGGCTGTTAAAATGAGAAGGCGTGTCTACTGGAGTCCTGCAGGGATCAGTCCTGGATCCAGTACTACTCACTATTTTCATTAGTGATTTGGATAATGGAGTGGAGAGTATGCTTATAAAGTTTGCAGATGACATCAAGCAGATTGCAAGCTCTTTGAAGGACTGGATCAGAACTCAAAACAAACTTAGCAAATTAGAAAACTGGTCTGAAATCAACAAGATGAAATTCAGTAAAAGACAAGAGTAGTGGTAGAGCTGCTGAAAAGAACAGGGGGTTAAGTGGATCACAAATCGAATATGTCAACAATTTGATGCAGCTGCAAAAAAGACTAACATTCTGGGGTGCTGTAGTTAATATCTGGGAGGTAACTGTTCTGCTCTACTTCGCACTGGTGAGACCTCAGCTGGAATACTGTGTCCAATTCTGGGTGCTACACTTTAGGAAAGATGTGGACAAATTGGAGACTGTTCAGAGGCTAGCAACAAAAATGATAAATGTGGAAAGGATTTTTAAAAATATGTTTACGGTATGTTTAGTCATGAGAAAAGAAGACTTTGGGTAGGAGGACCTGAAAACAGTTTTCAAATAAGTGTTAAGGGTTGTTATGAAGAGGACAGTGAACAACTGTTCTCCTTGTCGGTTAAAGGTAGGACAACAAGGAATGCTCAATCTGCGGGGAGATTTAGGTTAGATGTTAGCAAAAACTTTCTGACTGTAAGGGTAGTTAAATTCTGGATTAGACTTCTAAGGGAGGAAGTGGAATCCCCATCTTTGGGGATGTTTTAAAAACAGGTTACCTGGCTTCAGTGTAGACACTCACTACAGCAATGGGAGAACCCTCCCATCACTGTAGTTAATCCACATCCTGGAGAGGTGGTAGCTAGGTCTTCTGTCAACCTAGTGCTGTCTACACCAGGTATTAAATCAATGTAACTGCACTGCTCAGGAGTGTGACGTTATGGACATAATCTGGAACTATATAGATCATTGTTGCAACCAAGGTCCTGTAGTGACACCAAATTGTATATAAAAGGGGTCATATAAGTTGTCTAAGACCAGTTTATGGTTTGCTGGTTATGATCCTGCTCTCTTCCTGCATGTACCATTTTCATATTTAAGGTTATGAATATTGGCTCTATACTGTCTGTATCTCAAACTTATGCTATGCTTCTGGGTGACATCCCAGACAAGCTGGCATCAGCTCTGCGCAGCCTGCTTGATGGCCCATTAAGGACCATTTAGCTATACAATTGACCCATTGATCCACCTGAGAAAAGACGGATACACCTTGTGACTCAGCAAGGTATGCAGGAACTTGCCCAGGTAATTCCACACTCCATTTTTCTGTAATTTTCCACAATAAGAACAAAGAGGTTTTTCTTACACCTGGAAAAGGCTATAAAAGGCTGATGCCTCATCTCCATCTTGTCTTCAATCCTGCTTCATACCTCTGGAGGAACTTTGCTACCAACGGAAGCTCTATACAAAGGACTGAAGGACCCATCCCATTTGTGGATGTACTCCAGAGACTTGATTTAATCCTGCAGTTTAGTCTATCACTGCTACAAACCTGAACCAAGAACTTTGCCATTACTATATGTAATTGATTCCATTTATCCAATTCTAGCTCTTGTCTATATCTTTTTCCTTTCTTGAATAAACCTTTAGATTTTAGATTATAAAGGATTGGCAACAGCATGATTTGTGGGTAAGATCTGATTTCTATATTGACCTGGGTGTAGGGCTTGGTCCCTTGGGATCAGAAGAACCTTTTGCTTTTACTGGGATATTGGTTTTCGTAACCAGACATCCCCATAATGAGTGGCTGCTGGTAATAACACTGGAAAACTGGAGTGTCTAAGGAAATTGTTTGTGTAACTTGTGGTTAGCCAGTGGGATAAAACCAAAGTCCTCTCTGTCTGGCTGGTGTGGTTTGCTTTAGAGGTGGAAAACCCCCAGCTTTGGGCTGTAACTGCCCTGCTTGAAGCCATTTGTCCCGAATTGGCACTCTCAGTTGGGTCCTGCCAGAACTAGTCCTGTTACAAGGAGTGTGGATTTTTCACACGCCTGAAGGATGTCACTGGGTCAACGTATCTTTTCAGTGTAGATCTAGTTCAGATTGTATAGTGCACATTCTGATAGGCAGCTCTAAAGCAGATGAAATGACAACAGGACTTTATCAAACAGGCCGGCAGCCACAGAAGACCACAGAAGACAACTGTCAAAGGTTAATGAGCTCATATGCAAATAATTTTAGGGAACATGCCCAACCTGAAATTTTGACCTGGAGCTACCACTTCCCAAACGTTAGTTTATACCAGAAAAAAACCTCCTAGAAATGAACTTCTATGTAGCTGAGAGCCCCATAAAGGTATATAGTCATATCAAGGAAGGAGATATGGGTGAAGAAGATTCACCCATCTTGCAGAGTTCCACCTCAGTACAAAGAATTCTTCAATCAGCATATCTGAGAATAACGTAAACTCTCAGTAAAGAGAGAGTACTATAATGTGAGCCTTTGGAATTGGTCTTATCCCAAAACTGAACACTCCTTAAATTAAGAATTTTCCTCAGTTACATTTGGCCATATTAATCAATATACTTCACTGGAGTTACCCAGGGATAAAACTAATCCACTACCTCTGAATTTGTTTGAAGAAACTATCAGCTAAGGATGCCTGAAATACAAAGCAGCTTTGATTTCAAACCAAAACCTTCAGAAATACCTGGATTTTAGTAGTGTTATAAACCATCCTTGTTAGCCACAACTCTGTGATTATTGAATGACTAGCATGAATGTTTAATATTTGTGAAAGGTGATTAGGTGATCCAGCCATCCACTGAAGCCTGTGCTCCATGAGAAGTAAAGGAAAGTAAGCTACCAAGTGGTCCCACAAAATAGCTTCCCCTAAGGTAGAAGACAGTTGGAGGTAAGGGAGTCCAGAGAATCATTGAACAGGTCAGGGATTTCTGACACTTTTAATGTCTCAGAGCCACTCTTGGTCCTTTGCACAGGGCACCTCCTTGTAGTTAATCTTAGTCCTAAATAAGATTACTGGCTGTTTTGTTGACAGATAGAAGTGATTCTTAGACTAGACATGCTTAGCAAAATTGTAAAGAAGGGCTTTGCTTTTTGTTTGACCGTCAGTAATTATAAGAATCGGTCTTAAGTTAAACCTATAATAACAGAAAACAAGACAGCTTGTCAAGTCTTAGAGCAGCCTGACAGAAGCCAGGGTAATCATCTGTTCTGACAGCTTTAGTAGCAGAAATCCCATAGATTGCTTCATAAGAGTTTAACTAGTTTAGGAAAAGAGGTCATTGTTAGTTCAGGATTAGTTAACATGTTAGGTAACTCTGAATGGTCACTAGAACAAGTTAAAGATGTTAACCTATGTCTACACTGGGCTGAAGGTGAGAGTGAACTAGCTAACTCTGACCTCATCTCAACCTCTTTTCCCAGTGCATAAGAGTCTTTTAAAACCTGGCACCGGATTGAGCCATGCAAATAATCAATTTCTTTTTGCTAGCATTTTTGTGCAAAACCTGGTATTCACGGTGTGTTTCATGATTATCCTTTAAGGGAAGAAAAAGCAAAATTTCATGTCTTCTGTTAGTACCAGCAACTTTCAAGGGCAAAAAACAGTGGTATTAACCACTGATATTAACCACATTTCACAGACTAAAAAACAAATTGCAACAGGAAAATGTTTCAAAATGTTAATATGCCCCAACGTGGCCAAACTACATGTGGATCTTTCCACGACCCTCGCCCTTGAATTTTTAAAAAACTGATACTGCAAGGAGTAGGCTTTCTATACCATGGCTTAAAAACCCAAAGCATTTCAGGGTGCTCACCACACAACTAAAGGTCTGTCTTGTCCATCTGGAAGCCCACTACATTCCTTTAAGCAAGTGAAGTGCCCTGCAAGGTCTTTTCTGCCAAGAGTCTGACTGGTTGGGACAGATCTGTGTGCTCAAGTTTTTATCTTTTTTTTTTTGATATCTCCAACTTCAAAGCCCCCCTGAAGATAAACTTGGCAAATCTGAATTCATACTGAATCATCTCATTCCTTCATTTACATCCAGGTACTTCCACTAAACTGCTGAGGAAAAGAATGTGTCAGAAAATAAATGTGTGTTCTGAAAACATGCCCAGATCTGCTTTACCAGCAACCTCTGACAGGAATTCTTGTTTCTGTTACAATGTTAGTGTCATCTGATTAATTTAGGAATAGGAATTAACTAGTGAGGAGCTTTCCCTCTTCCCACAATATCCCTGTTGGCTATCCATTATCTGTAAGGTCTCCCTCCCTTGCTAAAACAGAGGTCACTCCTGAGATCTGAGACAAAACTACTTTAAAAAGTCTTCTGTAGCAGGAGCAAGTTGCTAGTAGTCATATCGCCCTACTGTTATTATTTCTTTGTATTTGGTAGCATCATGAGACACAACCTGAAATCAGTTGAAACCTGTTTTTCAAGACATTCTTCAAACAATGATTAATAGACCAGTCCCTGTCTTGAAGAGCTGTCAATCTAATTAGACAAGACAGACAAATGGTGAGACAAAAGAAGGATAATACTGGTTTAAGCCAGGCAGAGTGTGGACAGATACTCTTCTAGTTTTGCACATCTCTGCCAGGAAACATACGTCTCTACCAGCATGCATGCCATGGTGAGGAGACTGGAAGTTGTGCCAACCAACCATCTAATTTTGATTTGTAATTTAACCCAGGATTTTAACTTGGATCTCCAGCAGTGGAAGGGTAGGGCACTAATAATTCACTGTCCACCCATCTATCAATTTTCATGCACAATCATTTCTCTCATTTTGAGTTCTGCAAGGCAAGAGGGAGTATTTGCCTAAGAGGAGCCCAGAAATCAGTTCTTTATGCTTTGTTCATAGTTGTTATTATGCTATTAATAGGCATTTACTTTTACATACACATTAGCTTTCATACTTATAGTTTATATAAAGTAGATATGAACTGCAATGATACAACCTGAAATAATACAGCTTAATAAGTTACATGCATGACAGACAAGGGACAAGATCCTCAGCTGGTGTAAATGGGCATAGTTCCATTGAAAGTTGGTAGAGCCATTCTGATTTACACCAGCTGATATGACCCAAGTAGTGCAAAATAGCCTCCAAAAGAGTCTTTACGTTGACTTCAATGGACTTTGGATCAGACAGTTTATGACACTGTCAACTGTGTTCAGTATTTTTTCCTTGTCATTATTTATAACACCCTCTTAGAAGCTTGAATATATTTTTTTTCCTATTCTATGTGGCAGCTACTGATTTCTCCCTTTCCTCCTCTCCATTGTTTTTAATGTAGTCCCTTTTGGATTCTAAAGTCTGTGAGATAATGATTGTGTCTTTATCTGGGTATTGTACAGTGCAAAGTGCAAAGTCTTCACTTGCCACACAGCCAGTTCTGCAGAGACTGTAATCTTCTTGCAGAGTTGAGATTTCAACTGAGACTCCATTCCCATAATGCCAAAAGTAAAAAAATAAAATAAAATAAACACCTCATGTTCTCCAAGTTTGAAAGTAAACTGTCAGCACAGAGGAGGATTTTTGCAGAAAATTTCAACTACACTAAGTACTTTGAGGAAGTACAGTTGATTTTAGCAAAGTTCCCAATAGTTCCTTGTTTCCCTATGTCAGCCCAATCAAAATCACACAACTCACATTCATGTGTTCATTCCTTTCTGGGGGTGCCAATACAAGAGGTGAGATTCACTATTTCTGCAAAGACGTTCGTCTCCCATGCAATCATGCTGGTGATTGTGCATTCTCTCGCACTTTACTCCTTAGGTACACTGTAGAAAGAGATTTCTCTGGGCTAGCTGGGCTGGCTAGCGTTTATTTGATGCTTTGATTTTTTTCTTGTTATCTAGATTTGCATATGAAGAATTTGCATTATAACCCACAAATCACCTTTTGGAGTAGTGTGTGTCTGGCAAAGAAGCCTATTATATTTTACCACAGATATGGATTAATTTTTATGGGGATATTTTAATTTTAATGTCCCTTTATTAATTTTTGTTGCGGGGTGAGTCCATAGGGTAGGTATAAAGGGAAAGTAAGGATAAGGGCAGGGGACAATAGAGTAAAGAGGAAGGAAAGAAAGAGAATTGAATTAGTTTAGTATCCTGCAGCTCATAGTCCAAAATATGGAGTGTTTGTTTTCTTTCTTTCTCTCTCTCTCTCTCTCTCTCTCTCTCTCATCTTCAGGAGCTCCACTGATGTAGCATTTCTGGAGTTCTTTCAACTAAAGCCACCTTATCTTTCTACCTTGATTTTTCAGGGATAGTGTAAATTAACAAAATATAAATGGTTTCAGATCTGTTGCATATTATTTCTCTGTGACAGGTTATTAATGCAGTATGAATTATGGTCCGGGGTATGCCAACACTGGGGGTTACGCAGAGCCTCACAGCCCCCAGGAGAGATTCCACAAGGCATTGTGTCTATTTCACAGGTGCTCCCAATGAGTCAAATCTCAGGAATTTTCAACTTGTTGCTGCTCCTGCGGCTAGCCATCTCCTCACTGCCCCCTAGCACTCCAAGTGCAATGACTGTAATTCTGCCTAGCCCTGGTGTGTCATGGAACAAAGGTTTGTTGGGCTGCTTCAGCACTGAATTGCCTAAGGAATTTATGTGTGGGGCCAGTGGATCCACGGCTACACAGATCCATCAGTCATTCTTCTTCCCCTCCTCCATAGGATGTGTGGTACAAAAGTTATTCCAGCCCTGAGGCCCAGCTTTAGTATTGCTCCATGATCTGAGGAAAAGGACGAGCTGACAGAAACAGGTACAGTCACCTCAGTTAGTAGTCAGGATGGTCTCAGTAATCGCTTTGCATGGATATTTAAAGCTTCCAGTTAGTTTTGCCTTGTTTTATTTACTTAGGAAAGAAAATCAGTAAAACTCTGATAGTGGAGTCTTTATTCACAGAATTGACTGCACTGTATTAATCAGAGGATCCCAGTAACTAGAGCAGCAAATCACACTTTGCGGCAACATGAATTGAAACAAGAGAGGATTTTCATCCTACATATGGGCCAAGTTGACCTTGATCAAATGACTTCCTCTCCCAGGCACCCCCCTGTCCAGAGTCCAGACACATTGCAGTCCCTGTACCATGGGGCATTGGCCAGCTCAAAGATGGACAGTAAGGAGTCAGTGCCATGGACCCCTGGCCTCCCCACTTCAGTGTAGTCAACAAATCTAAGCAGGTGAGGATGGGACAGGTTGGTGCAGAGGTGCATTACCCCTGCAATCCAGACCTCAGAGGCTTTGTGGCTTAAGACCTAATCTAGTCCTTAAATATATAT
>ML677342.1:26457342-26514466 GCA_007922305.1 Dermatemys mawii | reverse complement strand
ATATATATTTAAGGACTAGATTAGGTCTTAAGCCACAAAGCCTCTGAGGTCTGGATTGCAGGGGTAATGCACCTCTGCACCAACCTGTCTCATCCTCACCTGCTTAGATTTGTTGACTACACTGAAGTTGGGAGGCCAGGGGTCCATGGCACTGACTCCTTACTGTCCATCTTTGAGCTGGCCAATGCCCCATGGTACAGGGACTGCAATGTGTCTGGACTCTGGACAGGGGGGTGCCTGGGAGAGGAAGTCATTTGATATATATATTATGTCCAAGATAATGATGGTCCTGATCCTAGAAGGTGCTGAGCATCCTCTCTTCTCACTGGACAGGGAGTGGTGGAAACACTCATGATGATTCTTCATTGTTTCTCTGTTAGAAGCCCACTGTACAGCTCAATTTCTGGTAACCCAGAGGTGTCTACTCTAGATTTCCTACCCAAGATCTTCTCATTTCACCCAAAATCCAAAATGCTTGTTGCAGCTCTCTTCAGTATAGAACTGTAAAGAAGTAAGGGCAGATTATGCAATGTAATAGTTAATGTTTTAACAACAAGGTTTGTATTTACAAGTAAATAGCTCTGCCATAAGAAATTATGTCATATCACAATTGGTTTGGCTTATGCACATAGATCTGCAAAGGAGATGACTCACTGAAGTGCGTAATCTGGTAATGTTTCTTTTTGAAGTTGTGCTATATAAAATCTTTTATGAGGGTGCAGCTAGGTAAGGAACATTGTGAGGACTGAATGTCCATTACACCTCAGTATGCTGCGTTTAGGTTAAGGTATGTGCAAGTAACAACATTAAATGTCAACAAAGCTTTCTATCAACCAAATTAAACGATGAGCTAATTCACAGCTGGTGACATTAGCATAAATGCAACAATAAAGACTGTACAGAGCTAGGAATGAGCAAATATCTTTGAACAGAATCAAAACTACTTTGAACTTTCACCCAAAACAAAAAATGATTTTTTTCTGAGAATCAACCAGCGCAATCTATCAGGCACTGAAAGGAAAGAGGTGGTGAGGAGCGGGGGTGGCTTTGAACAAGGAATGCTAAGGCCATAGAGGACTATCAAAAGACTCAATTTTAGCAGTGAAATTCACCCGATGCTGTAGGTGAGCACTAGGCCTGTGCACCCCTGTGGCTTAAATTGGGCCACAAGGTGCATTAGTCTTCTGCTAGTTCCTTTTCACACCCAGAGGGCCTTGAATTGGAATGTTTTTCTCCCGCTACATATGAACTTGGCCAGTAAGGGAAACTTTTTTTTATTCCACTCAGAGCAATTCAACTTGAAATTAAATATTTGTATTATTATCAAAACCAGTTCTAAAAATGTCTCATGAAAGGTCTAGCGGTTCTAATTAGCATTCTAGAGGTTTCAAGGCACTCCAAGCATCTCTGGAGTCTCTCCTGCCTCATGTTGAGTAACCTATTTTTATAAAACCACTGAGACTTTACACAAATAGATTTTGTCAATGCTATGAAACAGCAGCTATGATAGAGGATGATCCCATTTTGATGCCATTGTTTTACAAAATGATGAAAATGATCTTTAGTTCACAGGATCTTTTATCTAAATGGATCCCAAAGCACTTTACAAATGCTTGGCTTTTCGCTAACTCCTTGTACAAACGTTACTTTGCCTCCTACTGATAGGTAATCACCTCTGAGATTAAATGTGGCAACTGTTCATCAGCATTATATAGAAACACTACCCAAAAGGTTAGGACAGGTATATTGTATCCATTTCAGATTACAGAGGAGATCTGAGTAGGTGGAATATAATTCTCAGTTGGAACTAGTTGTCTACATTTCAGTACACCCTTACTCATGTGAAATGTAATGACTTAATAAGAATGATCTGAAGTGACCATGCATTTGTCCTGTTTGCAAACCAAAGCTACAGTACCCGCAACATTAAACTGGGGTAATGGTGCCAGCTACTGAGTCACTATCCCCACTTTTAAATCATTAGATTGTAAGCTCTTTTGGGAAGGGATAATCTTTTTGTTCTGTGTACGCCTAAATACTACTACTACTACTAATAATAATATACATTTTCCTTAGCAGTTTCCAACCCAAGTATTGACCTGCCCTAACCTGCTCAGCTTATGAGATATGCTGTGATCAAAAAAGCTGGGAAAGAAGAAGAAAAATAATTGCAATGAGTGTGTTTCTCACTCTGTTACCCTCCAGCCACAAGAAAAGCATTTTTAATAAGTTTCCGTAAAACACTGCAGTTGTGAGTTTTGGTCTCTCGTGTTATAATTATCGAATGCCACCACAGACATCATGACAGACCTTTTGGAGTTTAAAGGTGCTTTGCTGCATAGGGGCTTCCAACAGCACTTCTTGAGACACAGTCCTTCCTCCTGGTTGTGTAAAATCTACTGACTCCTTTTCCAGTATCATAAGCGTGATGCCACCTCTACGCTTAGAGCAGTAGAAATCCACCAGTATCCATGAAACTATTTCACATTTAACCCAGTGTAACTGGAATCAAGGCCAAGACCAAAAACTGCAAAATCAAGAAACAACGAAACAAGTACATTGTGAAACGGTACTTCTGTTTTTTTAATGCCCGTCTCTTTTTTTTTTCTCACCACTTGCATAACTTCCTGCAGACATCTATTTATATCTTAGTTGCATAGTTCGTGCAAGATGAAACTTATGTGACCAGACTGCTTAAGGAAAGTAAAAATAGGTCACAGTCATCACCTTTGTATTTCAAATTGTAAAAATATATATAATTTTATTGTTGTGTTTAACCCATTGAGGAGAGAAAACAGTGCAAGTGCCTAGAGTGCAATTCATTCCAGCTATCCCAAGCTGGAATGCATTGCACTAAACCAGTGGTTCTCAGCCTTTGGTTTGCAAACTAAACCAGTGGTTCTCAGCCTTAGATTTGCAAACTAAACCAGTGGTTCTCAGCCTTTTTTTGGACCAGGACCCATTTGTAAACATTGATGGCCAGTTCCGACACAATAAATAGCTTAAGCAGAAAACATACAAGTATTTAGGCCCCCAAAAAACTTATTTATTACCCACTATATGTTATAATACTAATACAATAATAAATAATAATAGAATCATAGAATATCAGGGTTGGAAGGGACCTCAGGAGGTCATCTAGTCCAACTCCCTGCTCAAAGCAGGACTAATCCCCAACTAAATCATCCCATCCAGGGCTTTGTCAAGCCTGACCTTAAAAACCTCTAAGAAAGGAGATTCTACCACCTTCCTAGGTAACCCATTCCAGTGCTTCACCACCCTCCTAGTGAAAAAGTTTTTCCTAATATCCAACGTAAATCTTCCCCACAAGTTAAAGCCACAGCCAGCAGCAGCAGCACAGAAGGAAGGATGACAATACCATCCCATGCTACCCTTATTTCTGCACTGCTGCTGGTGGCCACATGGCCTTCAGTCACCACTGCTCTCCGGCTGCCTAGCTCTGAAGGAAGCATTGCCACCAGCAGCAGTGCAGAAGTAAGGGTAGCAGTACTATTGGTATGTACAGTGTTAACATACAGCAAAGCAGAAACAGCATCTATTTTTTAAAAGAGTATGAAAAATCTGATCTATTTTAAAAGTTTGTTTGCGATCCTTTCATACATGGTCGCAACCCATGAGTTGAGAAATGTTGCCCTAAAGATCCATAGCTAGCTAAGTCTGTTTAATGAATCCCCTTAATCTGCCCTAGGACCAGCTCCCTGACATCCCCACTTTCCCTCACAGGCAGCTAGCAGAAGGTGGATGCAGTGGGGAATATAGCCCAATATGTCAGTATGTAACATGGAGTACATTTTTAATGGGTCTTCTGGAGACCCCATACCATAATGTTGTGCATGGCATTGCTAATGAGTCAGCTTGGCTGAGACAGGACTGGAATACAAATAGGATAAGAAAGTGTAGTTTCATTAGCATTTTTGGTTTATATGATGATATATTATTAAGATAGAGCTGCTTTTATTGCAACTTACGTAGTGCAATAAGAACATTATGCAATCACTGCTTTTTTGGACGTTATCACCACATTGGTTTGACTTGATATAATGTAGTCATGAACTTCCAACAGTTTTATTTTGTTTTGTTGCAGTAAGAGATTTTATGGCTTAAAAATTATGAATTACCCCAGTACTATTCAATTCACTAGCTTCAGCATGGACTTGTGTTGGCAAAGGTGCAAGGGACACAAAAGGGAGGGGAGCTACATAAGGAGGGAAGGACGTGTCAGTGTAAAGCATCCACAAACTCATCTCCTCTGAGAGAGGAGGGGCACGCAAGCGGCCAGCACAGCCCAAAAGCGAGTGAAACTGGTTAGCAAGAAGTGAGGTGATTCATTGAACTCTTGAACAGTCCTTAAGTAAACAAAACCTGTTTCTTGACAACCTTGTCTGCAGGGGAGGGGGGAAGGCAACACTGCCTACTTTCCCTTTTGGTGAATTGTCCTATATTGCAGGAACCAGGCTGGTTCACAAAATGGTGGTTTTACTTCCATGAACCAGCTGGATTCTGGCTCCATATCTGTTTATGCAACATAGAAGCCACAGGAGGCAAATAAAAGGCTCAGGTGAACAAAATGTTGATGCTGTTGTAATTTAATCGGTCTCGGAGCATCATTGAACTGTGCCTCATAAATTTTGTGCTGCATCATCCAGGGTTTTGAAACAAATGATCATTTCCACTGACAGTGCTTTCAAACCATCCAAGCTTGTAAAGTATTCACTAGATTTATTATATCTCTAGGTTGCTTTTATTTTTCCTCTCTGAAGACAGTCATTGCTTTAGCTAAACTGCATCTCCATTGATCTCTTCTCTCTCTGTAACTGGGTGAAGATTGGCTAAGTTTGAAAATCCCCCTTCTATAAACAAGCTGTTTAAAAACAAGCCATGGACTCAAGCAGCTTGTGAGAATGGGAGAATCTAATTTAAATATTGGTATGAACGAAACCACAGTGTGAGTGGGAACTTGTTTTCCAATACATCACATCTGTGGTGATGAGTTCCTTTGGTTTGAAGAGGAAAATACCATCACCATATTAGAAGCTTTTTTAGAAGTTGTCTCCCATTTTCTAGATACAAATATATGCAGGTAGAAACGTCTTACATTTACAGTACATTATACAGAAAACAGGAACTTGCTAGAACTAATTAAGGCAAGCAGGCTAATTAGGATACCTGGAGCCAATTAGGAAGCTACTAGAACCAATTAAGGCAGGTAGGCTAATCAGGTCACCTGGTTAAAAAGAAAGACCTCCCTTAAGTTAGGGAGAGGCACGTAAGGAGCTGGGAGTGAGAGGACGCACTGCTGGAGAATTGATGAATACAAATGCCATCAGAAAGAAGGTCTTGCAGTGAGGACAAAGAAGGTGTTGGGAGGAGGCCATGGGGAAGTGGCCCAGGGAGTTATAGTTGTCACATAGCTATTACAGGAGACATTGTAAACAGCTGTGATCCAAAGGGCCCTGGGCTGGAACCCGGAGTAAAGGGCGGGCCTGGGTTCCCCCCATCTCCCCAATTCCCTATTTGACACAAGAGGAGTTGACCTGGACTGTGAGTCATATCAGAGGGGAAGGGCTCTGGCCTGTCCCCAACCCACGAGGTGGGACAACAGAGACTTCAGGGGTTGTTCTCCTTCCTTTCCCCCGTGCTGGCCAGTGATGAAGTTAGCTGAGTGAATGGCAGGTTTGGGCCACTAGCAAAAGTGGCCAAACTGAGGGCTGCTGTGAACCTCTGAGGCAAAAAAAGAACTGCCAATAAGTGCAGGACCCACCAAGGCAGAGGAACAACTTTGTCACACTAGAAATTATATAGCCCTCATCACTGTTGTATCTGAGCACCTCCTCTCCACACCTAGCTTGGTTCGAGGACAAGAAAGTTTTTTGATGGATAACCAGGCAAAGTATTTCTTGAGTTTTTGGAAATACTCAGCCTTTGGCTTGAGGCCTCAGAATGTCCCTGAGCCACTCGGCTGCCAAAGCTGACCATAGGCACTGCCATTGTGTTAGCCTAAGTTCCTCAGAACAGGGACCCATTACTTTTTATTTGTCTGGAAAGTGCCAAGCTGTAATGCCATGTGTCTGTAAATAATAGTAAAGCTGTGGCTGTAAATGTTAAGGATGCCAATGTTTTTCATATGAAATATTAATATTTTAATTATGGATTATTAGGGATGTGGCAATAAGGGTCTATCATAATGCATCAGCAGACCACTTCTTTCCTGCACCACGAGCTCCGTTGCCAAACTTCTTCCACTCCTAAATTTCACTCTTCCCTTTTTCTCCATTTTCACATTAATGCCCTTTAAAAATCATCTAGTGTCAATTCTTGCTTTTCTGTTCTGTTTGTCTAGTTTAATCAGCCTTGCCTGTGCCTTACGCAGACAAAATCACCTTCAAAGCAAGATGACACTGGGGTCATCTTGTTCAGAGTGTTACATTGTTGTTTTTAAAAGCTACATTGCCATGTAGCATTTAGGAGAGGCTGGATTCCCTGCTACCTAGGATATAGGAGCATTATTTGTTCTTTCATGTTAAACCTAGTATATTTGGGACTGCGAGTTTTTGCCTGGATATACTAGTTCCATTGCTGTCCCATCCGCAACATCTGGGTCTCTGCAAAGTGACAGGTCATTAGTACATATTAATATATCATTACAGGAGCATAATTCTCATAGCAAATATGGGAATGAATGATCCAAAAATATGATACCTGTACTACAACATTTTTCCTGTTTTATTTATTTGTACATCTCCTAGCACAATGGTGCCCTAATACCTCTCTGACTTACTCTAATACACATAAAAATAATAAGGTGGCAACATTACCCTGATTCTCACTAAGCATAGGCATGGCCGAAAAAAATTAAGGCTCATAAAATCACTAGTCACTATTGAAAATCTTGGTCCCACCTAACCACCCACGTAGTTCAAGTAAGAATTGGAGTGTTCCTAGGTCAGTTCTTCCTTGTATGAAACCCTGAAAATCTGACTAATATCGATGGGACTTGTCATGGATATCAAGAGCAGAATATTTCTAAAAATTGGTCAAATTATTTGATTAAACCTTGTTCTTCAGACCTTAATGAACAGAAATTAGTATTAAAAGTAACCAGGCAGAAACTAGGAGGGCACATGAAGACAACTGTTATTTAGACATGTTTAAGCATTCACAAGTGAAGAATCCAATCTTTAATTAATGTGCTATCCACAACATAGTTTTTGTTGTTTAACTTATCAGACAGTATGGGATGCAACATTAGTAGCCATAGTAGAAATATTATATTAGAACTGAGAGGTCTCAATCCATTGTGAAAGACACCATAGAAATATAGAAGTGACAAAGAGTCCTATGGCACCTTAAAGACTAAGTAAAGTATTGAAGCATAAGCTTTCGTGGGCTAATACCCACTTCGTCGGATGCACCCAACGAAGTGGTTATTCCCCCACGACGCTTCAATACTTTAGTTAGTCTTTAAGGTGCCACAGAACTCTTTGTCACTTCTGCAATTCCAGACTAACACGGCTACCTCTCTGATTCTTGACATACAAATATAGTGAGCTACAATTCCTGCCATGTTTATTCTCTAAATAGACAAGAAGAATTCCCATGCGCATCAACTTGATGATACTCGTCCACCATTGTTTTTGTGTAAATTTATGCTTTGGAAAGTGGTAAGCTAAATAGCTGTACATCAGATTACTCTGCTTGATGTAACAAAACAAAAGGCTGGAGCAACATGACCCTTACTTTGATCAAGTGATTTTATATTATTATCCAAACACTCACAGGGCCTGATTATTCTCTTGGATATGTCAGCTTTGAAATGCTGTATTTCCAATAGTTCTCATTTACAGAGCTGAAAATCAGGTCTTTTGTATTTAACTTTAGAGGTCTGACTACACATGAAATTTATTACAGAATATGTTATAATGTGATTTTAAAGTAGATTAGCTATTCCTGAGTAACTTCCCAAATAGAGTAATGCTCAAGAGTCTAAGAGAGAGTTTGCCATTAGGCAACTTGCTTGTATCTCTAACCCTGTAGATCATAGAGATCTATAGAAGTTGCTCCATAACTGAATACAAATTGAGGTCTTTACTTAAGCAAGATTTTGAACTAGTTAGCTGCTGATGTTATGTTATTTAGATGGGCACTCTTTTTAGCAATACAGGAATAATTCATTGTAATATTATGGAGTATAATAGATTGAATTGGTTTGCTAGTTATTTCAGGTAAAGGTAGGCTAGAATGAAAACAGGAGTAGGACCTTTTTTGAAGCAGTAACAGAAAAAGAAGCTATAATCAATCTGCTGGATGGTTTGTCACATGGCACAGGTAAGCTATTTATTCAACAATGATTTCTGGGAATAGTTTTAGAGGATGTGTTAGTCATGACTGTGAGATTTGTGTAGCTTTTACCTTGTATCCTCAATAAACAAGATATGTTTTAATCACAGACACAATGCTCTTTATCAAAAACAAACATTTTTCCTTTCATTGGAACCTGTTTATTTATTTATATGCTATGACTAAATCAGTGAGGATGGGATTTTCAAAAGCATTAAACACTGGTCTTAACTCTGCCCCCAAGGAAGCCAAGTGGCTACTGGTCTGAGACCACCAAACTCATTTCACACAGACCACAGAACAGACATTTTAAATAAGTTTCAGCCACCAGTGAGCTGGGCTGTATTGAAATATTCCATTTAAAGTTGCAGTTTCTATAACCTATTAGCAGTCTCCTGGCCCATGCTGTCTTCTATAAGATACAGCATTTCTAAAACAAATGTTAAACAGTTACCTTTGGAAAAGAAACAATCCAAGCCAGATTACATCAGAGACAGATCATGCAAAAACTACTTATGTAGCAAGCTGCCTTTTGACAGCAGCCATTTTGTTCCAAAGATACTTCTTAAATCCACACCACAGGCAGATGTACTGCTGTTGAATGTGTTCATCCTGGAAGTTCATCTGGTACTCTCTGCAAAATTCCTCTTTTTTATAGATCCTAAATCCCTCAGGCTCAGTAATTTCCCATTTTACATTAATCTTAACTCCATTTAAAAGGAATGTATGTTGCAGAATTTATGGAACAAGCCACACTTTCAATCTCCCTCCTCACTCTCTCTGTCTTTTCTAGTCTTTTCACCCTTTGCCCACAACACCTGCTATAGCCCAGTTCAGCTCAACTATTTCACAGAAACATATCCACATTTCTTCCAAGTCTGATACACGCAAGGCTTTTCTACATGAGAGTCCTTGATTCTTTTACCTCAAGTTAATTGATTGCTAATTAACTCCAGATAGTTAAGACAGTTGTAAAGGTTAGTTTGTACTATTCCCAAAAGTTTGGTCCAGGATTGTTAATTGGCAATCAACTCTATGGTATATACCTCAGGATACAAAGCAAAGTGGAATAGAAAAGGGTATATATCCCTCCTCCAAACCCACTTATTCTGCAATAACCACAGAAGTGAGTTGATTTCAATTTAGGGGAGAAGGTTCCAAGAAATGTTAGCTGTTTTTTGTCTTTCCCTTCATATCCTATCTTATCTGTGTATCTTGAGCTAGCAATCTCAATATAAAAACATAGCTTTTTGACAGTAGAGACATAGCCTTATATCAGTGCAAGGTAAATTATATCAGTTTAAAAGTAGTTATACCAGTGCCCCGACCAGTGGGTTGCACCATATGAACTAAATTGGGCTTGATACTGATTTATTTAAATGAGTGCACAAACGGAGTGCAGAGTAGCCTTAAGTGGTCAGAAGTATTACTTTAGTTCTACATTGCTTTATGTTGCATTTTTAGATGTATTTAATTAAAATTGTGTGTCATGGAATGATTTTGCAATCAATTAACACAGAATTCTTAGTTTGCTGCAGACTTCCATTGCACTCCAGAAGTCAAAGGTCCTTGCAGCAGAAAACACTAGGTCTTTTAACATGTGTGAATAGACTGTGCTCTCTTGGGAATGCAAATAAGTCTCTCCCTGTGGGTTCTTATATCCACAACCTGTGGATTATTATAGCCCCAACAGCATTTCAGATTAACCAGAAGTAACCTCAGTAAGAAGGAATGCCGCAAGCATAGAATAGGGCATCTGGTACTACACATCTCAACATTATACAATGATGATTTAATGCCTCTCTCTTTGACTTTATGCATTTCACTCTTCAGATAATGCAATCTACTCCCATCTCATTTTCAACCTTTGCCCCAATCACATTTCTACCAAAAGACTCAAAATCTATTATTGGTTTCCACGCTAATTTTAAATTATCATTTCCTGGGCAAAAGTTAATGGAAAAAGGAAAACTATCATAATGTCCTTTTGCAAAAAAACAGTACATACGTGGCTATTTTTAACTTCCTGTTTTTATGCTGCATGGTTCGTTATTGCTTGTATTTAAAATAATATGATGAATATAAGATGTTATTAGCTTATATTCATCATTATGGATCTGAAATGAAAAATATGGAGATAAGAGGTGGCTCTTTTGTTTTCTATTTTTTGTCTTTTATGCAGATTTTATATAATCACATTCTTATGTTATACATGCTCGGTAAGCAGAATTGGCATAATAATCATTTTAACCCTGAAATGACTGCAAGACATTATATCGGATTACAGAATGCTCTTCTAGTTCTGTGCTGTTTCATGGCAGAACCAGTACTTGAGCTCTGTGGGGAAAACTGTGTGCTTTACAAGTATGATGTGTTGGTGATTCCCTCACATCCCAACCACTATCACTCTTAAGATCCACTTTTACTGAACACAGTTATTTTATCAAAATGGTTCCCTACTATCCCAACATCTTTTCAACCTCAGTTATTACTCACATGTATTGGGTATCTGATTTTTGAAGATATTGAGGAGCAATCCCAGCTGCCCATGAAAGAGCACATGCCCAGTGGCTTTTCCAGGAATGCAATGAAATGTGTCCTTCAAATGCATATCAGAATTGAAAGGGTAACAGAAACTCCCCAGAAGAGAGAGAGAGGTGGATACATTGCAGATGACCCTTAGCATCCTGAACCTGAAATATGCTTTGATCTTTATCATCATCACCTGTAATCTGGACAATTCATACTTCTTTTCAGTTACATGAGCTACCCAGGCACACATGAAAAAATATTGATCACTTGTAACATCTTCATATAGGAAGTTACCACTATCCCATTATGGGGCACTAACACACCTAAATACACATATTTGTTTTACCACAGAGAAAGTCACTCTTATATCAGTCACTGCATATGAAAGGAGACTAGTATTTCATGATGACATGAACTAGCGGATCCATTTCTGATGACTGAAAACTGGATGTCCTCTTGATCATAAAGGAGTCTGCAGGATTTTGTAGCTTCTTTAGGACCAGATTTTGAGCTCCTTTACACCAGTTTAAATTGGGAGTAATACCACTGTAACTGATATCAGCATCTGCCCAGAAAACTGAAACAAAATGGAGGAAGAAAGGGCTGGGCCAATTCTTAGGTGGAGGTATACCGATCCTGAAGTATTTATGTATATGATAAGAAAAATTACCTGTTTCCCAATGCAGTGCTTGTGACCAATGCAGATTTAGAATGTACATTAGACTCATATGTAGATTCTTTTCATTGACCATTGGTCATTATGAGAAAGCTGGTGTTTTCACTAACAGTGTACAAAGCAGATGATAAAAGTCCAAAAATCTAACCTTTGCTAAATGCAAGTATTCAATAATGTATTCTCTGTCTTGCTAGGACAGAGTACACAGCCTTCAAGACACGGGGGAAGAAACATAACATAATCTAATGCAAACATCCATAAATCCAGAAAATAAAAACAGGGTTCCCTTCATATTTGCATTGCTTCTGTGATTTGTTTTACTATTTTTATTGTTCAATTTTACTTCATGTTTTATTTTTAGACATAGTCACATGCTTCAGATGTCCACAGTGCAATGCCAATTGTAAAGTTATATAGGACACTCTATACAATCTGTAATGGAAATGTTGCATGTATCATTGGTTAAAGAAAGGTGATAAGTGAGCCATTTGTTAAGTTTAAAAATATGTTGTGCTCAGACCACACAACCATAGCCAGTGGAGATTGCCTAGGGTGCTTAGGGTACCAAACATGAGGTGCTTTATCAGGATGTTCAGGTACCCAGATTTAGGTTATCAGATTTAGGTACCCAGCTCACGTTTACACTTAGACCTAAGTTTCTATGTCCTTACTGTGCACGCCAACATGTTGATTTGCATATCAGAATGCAAGCTTTGAATATTTTATTTGGCCATGTTTTCAAATGGGATCCACCATTCCTTTTTCTCTGTGATCTTGGCAGACGCTTAGCATTAATTGCATTTAAGACTTTGTTTATTTCCTTTTTATTTTAACTAGTTTTTTTGCAGAGCAGTGTGTCATTAGTTTATACTGCTGGTGCGGTTATATAAAATGGTAATTCATCGGATGGCACAGGCACCTAGATCTTAGGATAGGCACTTGACAGATTTTGATTAATAATTTATTTTTTAAAGTGAGCTTATTTCTTTTTCTATCTATTTTAAAACAATGGAATGGCTGAGAGGATTGACAGAAAGCAGCTTCTCTTTTTCATGAGAACGTACAGACCATATCTATATACTGTACCATGGTGACTGGCATGTTACAAATAGAGAGTGGTTTTGACTATAATATATTTTGAGTATTATATCTCTAGAAATATGGTAAAGCACAAATTAGTTTTTACAGAGCATTCACTGCACAAAGGCAGAGCAGAACAGAGTTTTGAGTCTTGCCAATGAACTCTCTTGCATTTGTGAGACTATGCCAGGCCTTGTAGTATAATTTGCTCAGAATGTTATGGTTTCCATGATATACTAGATGACTAATGGCTTGGTGGACTTGTCAATGATATCTGCCCTCACAAATACTGACATTATCACATTCACTTTGCGTCACAGACCACAACAAAAGCAGACTGCTGTTCTTGTGCTCTTAAACATGGCCCACTAACATCTCCAACATTGAAATGCCTCCCACTCATTCTTCCTGGCACTTTCCATGTCATCGTGGGAACTGCACAAATGCTAAGACATGGCCTTCACTTATAAACCAAGCATTGCTCACTGCACGTATCTCCTCATCCGTTATTTCCAACATCAAGCAGTTTCCGTCTTTCAGGGCAAAACATTCATTTTCTGATTCCCTCTCATCTGAAGTAAATGCTTCTTTGTCAATAAGCTGGCAATACGCACATTCAACCAACAACCTAGTTAGTGCTATGGTTGGGCAAAAGAGATTTAGATGAAATGGGAGCAGCACTCCTAATCTTCTCCCATTTACAGAAGTGAAATGAACCGTTTTCTGGGTTCTGAAATGTTTTGGATACACTTTTTTCCTTGTTTTAAAATTTGCTTCCAGTTGGAATTGGAGCTGGAAGGGTCAGACTAATGTGAAAATGGTGGCTGTCACTGTCTGAAGTGCTGGCTGCCCCAGATCCAGTTGGATGGGGAAAGTTCCATTACGGAACCTCTGCAAAGGAAGAGGTGTGGGGTGTGGGCCTGTTAGACTGGACCCAAACTGGATTAGGGAGAAAAGGGCCAGCCATGTTGCCTTCTGAAGAGTGGGGGACGGGTTTGCCAGTCCACCATAATGATATTGGAAGGGGAAACAAGCTACTGGACCCTTCTCATTGTTTTCCATGAAGAGTAGCCCAGTAATGGGGACCCACAGTCTTTTGTGTGGTGACCGAAGATTAATAGAGTTTAAAAGAGACTCATTGGGACAGGTGCTATGCAGGAAAAGAAGCCCACGTGGACTCCTATAAAAAGTATGGATCATTCATGTAAATTTAGGACAAGCCTCTATAATGCTCGTATAAGCTCAAATTCCAAATGGTTACAGGTTCACCCATTTCAAGAGCCCTTCCTTCCAGAGACTAAAGCAATCAAATCTATTAACACTCTTGGCAGATATGTTGATTAATACCAATATTCCTGATGTTCAGGAATCCTAACTGTGCTCAAGAATACAGCTCTCCATATCAGCTTGAAGGTTTGGCAGTATCTTCAGTCAAAGTAACACGCATGCAACTTTTTAATAACTGTACAATTCACAAACCCAGAATTCAGGTTTGCATGATACTTATTAAATACACTGTCATCACTTTGGTACAAATCTTGCAGTCCCTATGCAGGTAAAAACCTACTCAAGTGTCTGATGAGCACAGGAGCAGCACTTCTTCAAGAGCTGGTTTTCATAAATAGGGCCAAGAGTCCTAAACAATCATGTCTGAAAAGCACATGGAAAACTTCTCCCAGTGAGGAAATCTGATTCTCTTTATGGGCAGAGACAACTAGGCTTTAACATCTTGGAATAGTTCATTGGATGAGACTTCAGACTCTATCAGAGGATTTTCTTGCAGCTTTTAAGTGAGGGCCTGGCCCTGAGGAATCTGCTATGTGAATTTATAGTCACAGCTTTCCCTTTATTTTGAATCCTGTTCTCTATAGGTTCCTATTGCACTCATCACCGCAGTACCTGAGCACCTTCCAATAGTGCATTAAGCAATGTGACTAACATCTGTCACTTGTTTGTTCTCTCGTTCTCTCCCCAGGAAGAAGTATTTTGTTTTTGTAATTTTTTAGATAAATATATATCCATAGCTATAGATATAGACATATACAAATTGCTGTCTATTTGTATTAGAAAAGACAAGGTCAAAGAAAAATGTGCCTTTCACTTGGAGCAGAAGATGGTAAGGTTTGTGATACTTCTTAGTTTCTGGAGGAGTTTGTTCCACAGTCTTGGGCCAGCCTCAGAGAAAGCTCTGTCTCCTGCACAGGTGCACTTTACCTCAACTGCAGCAAGATCTACTGTGCCAAAAGAGCAAATTTGTCAACTATGGTCTTCATCCCAGATCTCTATGCTTTTTTAGATTCCCTCAGCCCATTGGGTGCCTTGAAGATAAGGACTGAGGTCCCCTTGGACTTAATGTTCCTTGCTGTAAGAGTCACCAAATCCACATCCTGTTAGTCTTAATTAAAAGCGGGCACATTAGATAAAAATAACCAGCGAATCAGCTGATAAAAAGTAGGTAACGATAAATATGCTTCTGGTCAATGTTGCTAAGCCAGCTAGAAAAACTGCTAAGCAAGCTAGAAATTTTAAGTTACAATGTTATAATACCTGTAGCATGACTGCAGTTTTGCTCCTGACCTCCTTGCCTGAGCAAAGCTGTCTTCTTCCTAGTGAATCCTGATGTTGTCTGACTCCCAGAAATGGACAACCAGAGTCCATTCTTAGGCTGTGTCTACAGCACAGGTACTACAGCAGCATGATTTTAGCTCTGTGGCTGTGTTGCTATAGTATAGACATTGCCAACAGTGACTTGAGACATTTTTTCCATTCCTGTAGGAACTCCACCTCTGACAACAGTGGTAGCTAGGTTGACAGAAGCATTCTTCCATAGACCTAGCTGTGTTTACCCGGGTTGTTGGGTTGGCATAGCAACAGTGCTGCAGGGTGTGAAGTTCTCACACTCCTGAGCAAAGTAACGATGTCAGTCTAAATTTTCATGTAGCTCAGACCTTCATCTTGCTCCATCTTTGCTAACTATGTGACCCTATCATTTGTCAACTGAAGGCCACCCGTGTCTTTCTTACTGGCTGATTTTCAAGAGAAATTTAAAACTAGCATTTAGAGTCAGTCACTGCGACCAGAATAACCCTGCTGGGTAAATGACTCATTGTTCTTCTATTCCCCTATTCCTCCCTTGAAAAAGCTGTTTGCTCAGTATACATGCCTGTGGTGACTCCCATGTAGAAAGTTAGGTAGACATGCCCTGTATTCGCTGTGTACCACAAACCTTACCCTGACAAGTTAGTCACACAGCCAGACAAAACATGGGAGTTCAGAAGTGTTATGCACAGGTAATAAATTATTTATCAGAATGAAACTAGTCAAACTGGGTAAAAATATGGGGAGGAGATGACACTGAAGAAGCAGGAAAAAACTGAAAGTCCCATATTATGTAAGCCAGTGGACAAGAGGGAGTCCAGGAGGCAGAGATAAGATGGGAGAGAGCCTAAGAATGATGATGGAGAAGAGGGCCCTAGGCGTGGTCAGGAGGTCAGAAGAGGAATAGTCCAGATAAAAGTCAGATTTCAGGGAATCCAAGATGAAGGTAGAAGAGAGGTTGTAAAGAGAGCTTGTGCAGCGAGGTTGTGCCTGTTGTGAAGAGAAGTTGTGCCTGTGCCGTCAGATGAATTATCATTATATATAACCACACCAGCAGTATAAACTAATCACACACTACCCTTCAAAACAGCTAGTTAAAGCAAAAAGGAAATAAACAAAGTCTTAAGTGTAATTAATGTTAAGCGTCTGCCAAGATCACAAAGAAAAAGGAACGATGGACCCTATTTGAAAACATGGCCAAATAATATATCCAAAGCTGTATTCAATCAAACTATAAGAGAAATTGTGAAAACAGCAGGATTAGCCGTCATGCTCCTGAAACCAGAGGTAAGAGAATGTGGGAAATGAAGAGGTAGTTGGAGAGAGGTTGCGTCAAGGGCTTTTTCAAAAATCTTCAGAGAATTTGTCACCTTTTGCCTTGATTATATATCATTGGTCCAAATTTTGCTCTCCTTCAAGCACGTGTGAGTGCACTAACTCCAATGGGCTTGCACATGTGTGAATGAAATGCGAGCGTAATGCTGAGATTCATTTCACCTGCTTTCAGAAAAAATATGCAAAGATCCACACTCCTGAGACAGCAGGAATTTCAATGTGTGCAAAAGTAAGCAGTTCCCAGACCTGCTATTAAGTAGCTAAATGAAATGGACCACTCTTTGTAGCTGTCAACATGGTTTTTCCCACTATATCAAATTGGTTTTCATCAGCATGAAATGACGTACTGACAGAAAACTGTAGTCTACCAAGAAAACCCCAGCAAGAACTTACTAGGATGGATTCAGCATTTCTAAAACAGAGTGAATGAGAAGATTATTTTATTTGTATTGGCATGTTTTATCAGTCTGGATTAAAAACACAAGTATAAATATACCTGCTTTGTAAAATGATTCAAAACTCTGACCTAAAGAACCGTATACTTTTCACTTTTACCCACATTCCCCCTCACTTCTTTCTTCTATTTCTGTTATAAGCACTTGTGTCTTGTCTTAATTTAGATTCTAAGCTCTGTGTGGCAGGGGCTATGTCTTCCTGCCTATATGTATAGCACTTAGTACAATGGAGCTCTGATCCTGATTTGGGCCTTTTTGTATTAAAATAGTACAAAACAAAATTCAAAAAAAATATTCAAAAGTGCAAAAGATTGAATGAGAGATGAGACAAGATTAGTGTCGTTTCAGGATACAGTTTTGCGTCCTCATTTTAAAACACTTTCTCCAGAGTCACTCACAGACTTTTGCCTCTCTCTACTGATCACCCCATTCCCTCAGAATATCTTGCACTCACTGTCTGTACCTCCATGATCTCATTGTGTTTGGCACAAGAGTCTTCTCTTCTCCAGCTGCCACCATCTGGAATAGTATTCCTTTATCTTTCTGCCTCCATGGTTCTTGGCCTCATTTGAAATCAAAGATGAAAACGTGTTCTCATTTGACAATTATTCTTAATGTCTCTACTGCTCTGGTACTGTAAAAGAACCAGATCCTGGAAAATCGTTATTCTCAGGACAAATAATTACACTGATTTCAGTTGGACTACTTGCCTCAACAAGCATTGCTAACTTGAGTAATGGTTTGCAAGATCAGACCCTATAGCGCTACAGTTTATTTTTTGTCATGTAATTCAAAGGTTAACTTAAAGGTGATTGAAATCGTCTAGGCTCTCCCATTTTGTAAAATACACACTTTGGGCAGTGCAACTTCAATTAGCCCTGTATACTAAGTACTAATATTTTTGGTTTTTAATTTATTACAGGGGGCACTAATTATGCCAGCTATAGTTAACATTTTTGTGAAACAGTTTCCATGGTAACTCTGTTTTCACAAGCTCTTATCTTTTTGAACATTCATCTTAGGGCTGAAATTTTCCTTCTTTGGCCTGAGGCCAAAGGTGATTTTAAAAAAAAAAAAATCTAACCACTATTTTTTTTAACAGAGCTACAGCAAAAATGACTGAAGATTGAAATTTGAACCTTAGCAAACCATGGAAAGGTCACAACTAGAGTGCGTTAAAATTTTTTGACAGTTTTTTCCATCTAAAAATGCAATGGCATCGAACTGTAAATGTCTCACAGAAATGTGACAATTTTAATGAATTTTTAAGACAAATATTAAGTTTTGACACTGTTGAAACATTTCATTTAAAATGTTTTTCATTTTGCCTTGACATTTATATTCTATTAAATATTAATTGCAATGTCGCAGCATGTTTATACATTGTGTTTGCTATTATGTCCACACTAAAGTTAATGGTTTATATAATATGAATGACAAAACAAAGTAAATCAAAATGATGAAGTTGTGTGGGAAACTCTAATAAATTGATTTTTTTCAGAATTTTTGTGGGAAATTTGAACTGTTTTGTTCAAATTTGCAATAAAAACAAAATCAAAATGTCACCATTTCCTGTACAATGGAAATTCGAGCTCCCAACCAACTCTGGTTACAGACACCCCCCAACACCTTGATCACTGGAGAGGCTCTGAAAGGCTGATTTCTCTTTAACAGTGTGTGGATCCCATGGAATTCTGAATTCCCAGAATCAGTTGGATTTGAATAATGACATAGGGTCCAATCCTGCAAAGTTCTCAGCACTCTGGGCCCAAATGTCCATTCCCTTACAGAACTGAACCCAGAAGGTACGAGTCACAATTATAGTGCCAGAACCTAGTCGTGTTCACTTACACCTGCTAAGGGTTTGGGACAAGGAGTCCTGCGCTTAAAAACCAATATTTTCTATTGAATTAATCACATCTGTATTTAATCAGTACATATGCATATAAATCAGCAGTAGCAGCAGCCATTTAGTATTTAATTTTTAAGATTGTTTGTAGAAATATCCAAAACATGCTGGTTTTTATCCCAAAACTCCTAGGAAGACAAAATTCCTTTCCCAATGAATGTTTTTGTCAAGGGATTTTATTCTGATATATATTTGCCATCTTAAGCAGGAGGTAAAAATATTACTACAAAAAACCGGGAGGGATAAATCTTTTCAATATGAAAGGAAGTTGGAAGACATTGGAATGAGATAAAAACTGTTAGAAATACCTGGTAAATTGAGGCAATGCAGTTGATAAATCCAGATGACCAAAGCATAGGTTTACTTGTCAGTTCTGAAGGAAGAGTTTTGTACAATAGTACTCATTCGATCAAGAAAACCAAAGAGTACATACCTGTTTTTGTAGTGAGGAAGAGTAGTGACTGCATTCCTTAGCATTGTGGCATCTTTAAATGGTAGAGAGTGAATAAAGGGCTGCTCTGTTTTTACCCAGGAAGGAATCTAAATGGATTAAATTAGCAAAGACACTGGCATGGTGGCATCATCCAAATACACACAGAAGATCTTTAATCTTCCCTTTGAAATAGACAAATATGTTTTGGGTGGGAGAGATTTGGCTTTTCATGTGTCCACCTCCCATAGAAAGATATTAAGAATTTGTTACAAAGAACGGTATAAAAGCCAATTGGATTTTGTTTCACAAATGATTTAGGTGCTTTTGAACATTTTACCCATAACTGTAAATATGATTTTTAACTCTGTATTTGAATAGTATTATTATGACTTTCACAGAGTGTTTAATTAACCCAGTTAATGAGCTCCATCTTCATATTTACACCAGCTTTGCACTAGCGTAACTGTAAGGGCTCCTCAGTTGGTGTGAACTGGCATAATTTCATTAGCTTTAATTGGAGTTGCACCAATTTCTATCTGGTCATTATAGGAATGGAGAGGTTTAATGCTTGATTACATCTTTTGAAGGGGGTGGGCTAACTTAAGCTAAACTCACATTAAAAACTTTTCAGTACAACTCTCTAGGATGGCGTTTTCCAAAGCACCTAACAAGTTTATGAGCACAAGTTTCACTTAGCTGTTCCTTACAATCCCAGCTTTAGTTTCTATTTCCATAGGCATTCAGCTGGTCTCATTAAGCTATACATAGTAACTATGCAGTGCATTTAATAAATAGTATATTCTCTGTATGTTTTCTTAGTTATAATTCAGATTAAATTTAAGGTTGACTCTGCGGGTTGTGTCATGGAAGTTCTGTTTGCGATTTCCATTGTTTAAGATTAAGTTGAGTTTGGCACTTAAGCAGTGTTTCAGCCATTTTGCTATGTACGAAGAATACAACATATTGTCCTCTAAATTACAGAGAGCACAGAATGAATTTTCTAAGAATTTACCAGTAAATTGGTTAAGTAGTTTGAGTAAAAATTAATTAATATGAGTCTTTTAAGACATTTGGCACCTAATGATAGAAAAGATTAAATTCAAATAAATTGTCCTACTGTAGTCTGAGTACCAGAAGGGTCTGAGAGCAACAAGAATTTAATTAAGCTGAGAATTTAGGGGGCTGGTCTACACTAAAGCTGTAAGTGGACTTAAGTTACACAACTTCAGTTAAATAAATTATGTAACTGAAGTTAATCTAACTTAGGTCTATTTACAGTGATGTCTACATCGTGCTATGTTGACAGGAGACATTCTCCTGCCGACTTACCTTCTGCCTCTTGGGGAGGCAGAGTACAGACGTTGACAGGAAAGCACTCTGCCATTGACTTAGCTTGTCTTCACCAGACTTGCTAAATCCACACTGTTGCATCGATTGCAGCGGTGCCGATTTAGCCAGAAGTAGAGACAAGCCCTTAGTAGTAGTAGGAAAAGTTATAGGGCCAGATCCTCATGGTATGGAAAGACTTTTGTACCCTGGAAGGGGGAGATTATGGTGACCTGGCCATGGGTCGAAGCCATGAAGACAGCGTGCCCTGAATCACAAAGAGCAAGAGAGAAAGAGATGGCAGAGATTGCAATAAGTAGCAAAGAGGGCACCAGACTTGAGTGGAGCTAATCCCCTAATGTGGCCACAAGGACGTTCCCGTAGTGGTGAGTAGAGTGCCCTGTGATACCCATACAGCTAAGAATGCCAGTTTGCAGCTGAAATGGTGCTTCATTGAGCTCTACTCAGAACATTTGTTTTAAAACTGGAGTCAAGACATCATATCAACAGTTTGTTGTTCTAAACCACTCACTGTCTTCCTTCATATGCTACACTTCTTGCAGGAGGACAAAATCTCTGAAAAATGATACAACAGAGATAACTATTGTGGCTGCTATAGTGCGGTTAGAAGCAGGGACTTTCTAATCTTGCCATTGATATTTTTTCAAACCTCCAGATTAAAGATATTTGTGTTTATAGGCTTTTTTGGTCTCTGCAAAAAGCACTTTCATTGTGGGACCATTTGCTTAGTTAATTAGCCATCTAACATTCCTTATCAATTGGGGGAAATCAATGCACTACTGGAAAACAAATTATAAATCAACAGAATGTGCTGTAGCAGCTGTATAAATAAAGATCACTACATCCAATGAAAAGCTTGTTTGTTACAGAACATAGAAAGTAGGCATTGGGAAGTTTTTAAATGAATTGTGTCTTAGACCTGATGTGTATAATAGTTCTAATTTTGCCCACATTCTATAGTCTCTTGCAGTATTAGCACAAAGCATGGAATTTCCTTTCTTGTTCCTGACCCTGTTCAGAGTCAAAGGGCAAATTAGGGTTCAGTTTTTCTTGCTAGTTTGTGCTGAAACATGTGGAGACTGCCCAGATTTTCAGCTGATTTTTTCAGGTGAAGAAGTGTATCTTAGATTAACACCGAGAGAGCAGCAAGCAGTCAATATTCAAAAGAGAAGGCACAAAAGGACTGTCATCAAAGCACATATAAAATAAATTAAAAAACCAGAATAAGTTCGAACATTCATTTAATGTACAATTACAGGGAACAGATGGCTGTTAACTTTTAAATACACTGCTCAGAAGATGACATAATTCTTAAAACTTCTAATAAAGAGGAGATGCATGAAAACGGATTGACACAAATTTCAAAAGTACTAAATATCTGGCATGGTTCGGTTATGAATACTGTTCACTGGGTGCTCAAATTTTTCACCTGTCAGCAAACAGAACAGTTGTAGTGTTATAGCCATGTTGGTCTCAAAACGTGAGAGAGAAAATAGGTCATGTAATATTTTTTTTTATTGGACCAAGTGCTGGTGGTGGAAGGTCTGAGCTTTCAAGTTTCACAAAACTCTTCTTCAGATCTATGAAGTTCAAAAGCACGTACCTTCTACCACCAGTAGTTCCTCCAATCAAATCTATGACTTCAACTACCTTGTCTCTATAGAACTGTTTTGGAATGTTCTCTTTTTCCCATATGTGAATACCTATGAAATCTAATAAGCTGCTGCTGAAGCTGTATTTCATATTCAGTCCTGGGTCACTGAGGTAGGTCACCTAGTACAAGTCAGATTGGTGATCAAAAAAAGAAAGAATAATGGAGCAGAAGAATTTTGGTTTTAGGGGGTTTTTTTGTTTGGTTTGGTTTTGGTTTGGTTTCCAGACTGGGTTTTCATTTTAGTTGAACTTTTTGAGTCAGCTGGAAAATTTAGAAAGAAGTCATCATCTCCTACCCCTTGTTGCAGGCAAAGGTCTAACACATTATTGTCTCTTAAAATTAACCCACTCATTTGGAGCCATCTCATTATGATAGTTGTTTGGGGGAATTTTATTTCCCTGAGATCTAAATTCAATCATTACATCAATATTGAGGCCTAGTCCCAATTCCAGTGCCAATGCACTAACAAACCAGTGTTAAGCTGTGCAAATGGATATTGTGGTGTATGTAACTAGGCAACTGTAAAGAGGTGTTTTGCCCCTTTAATAATAAGGTGGACTCCCTTATCTCCCTTCAGGACAAGTCCTGTGAGAGGCACTATCTGGAGTGCAAGTTAGCTCAGGATGGAGAAAACTGAGAACTGTCTCTCAGAAAGGCTTTGAGCTTGATTTCCCCACTTCATATTTTCTCAGGCCTTGGTTTACCTTTTGCCTTCATCTGAAATAGATAAACTGACTGAAATGATGGCCATGACTCTGGCTCCTGATAAAGCTGCTGAAGTAATTTTTCCCCCTCTCCTAAGTAGTTGGCATGGCTGGGAAAAAAGGGGCATGGCCAGGGAGCTGTAAGCCCCAGACAATACTCCAAGCTGTTGGAGTCCATGAAGGCCATACGAAGTCATGTGTAAGGTACAGAAGCCAAGGGCACTCTATCTTGTGCTAAGGACAAGTTGAGTGACCCCCAGGGTCAGGGCAACAGAGTGGTGGTTCACACCCATCATTGCTCATCCTCCCACCTCAAAGAGCTGCACCAGGGCAACAACTAAGTCCTCAAGATGTAGTCTGTACTTCTTATCTTGTGTAAGAGACATAGTAGCCATTTATCTTTCAAACCCAAACTTGCCTATGGTTGTAGAATATTTAACCATGGAGTAAACTAGGTATGTTCAAATGTGAACTTTTTCTGACTTCAGGTCCTGCAAACCTATGACAGCTGTTTCTCCCAAACACAGTTTGTGAACCTGTTTCAAAGTAAACTTGGAAGCATTCTCACAGCTCTAATGAACGGCAAGATTTAAATCCTCATTATTCTCTGCCCTCATTCAAATAATCACCTGGACAACTCCAGTGGTAATGAATCAAACAATTTACACACAGAGAAATAGAAACATCCACATGTACTGAAACCCAAGACAAGAAAAATAACAAACTCCATAATCTAGCAAACCAGAACATCCTGAGCAAAGTTAATTGTGTCGCCACAAATGAAGAAAAGCACATAAATATCAATAGCAGGGATCCACTTCACAAGTTAGCCAAAAAAAAAAACTTAGTTCATTATAAAATATATAATGAAAAATTTAAATTTCAATATTTATTATTCATTTTACAGTAATGCTTGGAGGCCCAAATCATTGTGCTAAGCAACATACTGAAAAGACAATAATTGCTTACAGGTTAATGACAAGATGCAACATGTGGAGGAAACAATCAGTTAGGCTGGAAGAGGTCACAGTATGAGCATTTACATAAAATTACCAAATTCCAGGCATTCAGAAATCATTAATCAGGCCCCAAAATCATGAGAGTTAAAATATATAAGTATGTTCTTTTTTTTGTCTTCTAATTTCTGAGCCCTTAGGGTGCAACTCATGACGCATTTCAAAGCTTTTCTCCAACTTTGACAATACTGTAGTCTGTGGGAATATGCAGTTCTACTAAAATCTAATGGTTTATAAAATCATGTCAATTTCACTAGAATTTCATTTTGGAAAAAAGGGGGAGAAAGTTCTGATGATGTGGAGATGGGATGGTTTGTCAAACAAAGCATTTTAATTTCTTTTGATATTGAAATGACTTTTAATTTTGAATTTTTAGCATGTATTATATAAAATCAAATCATTTTTCAGTGTATGGAATGAAATGTTTTGAATAGCCCAAAACAGAGCATTTTGAGGGATTTTTATTATACGGAGAATTTCAAAAAGTTGAGTTTTCACTTTGATTTGGAATGAAGCCAAATTTTGAAATCCCAGAATTCTTTGCAAAACAGAACTTTTGTCCTCTCACAGCTCTAAAAAACACCAAATACCATGAGACTCATGCCAAAAAGATCACAAAAGTTGGCCACACTGTTCAATATTATTGTTCTCATTACTGTTTTTATTGTGATAGCACCGTGAGGCACCAACTGGGAATCAAGATCTCCCCTCATTATTCTAAGTGCATGACTGCACCATGAAATAACAAAAGACAGTTCTTGTGCCAGAGACCACAATGTTGGCAATAAATGTGAGAGTTATATAAGATAGCTAACCTTCTGGCTCACAATAAACAAGAAAGCAGATCAGCAGAGTGTTTAATGGGGAGGAGAAGGAAAGACATCCTTCTACATGCCTTCAGTTAAAATTCTGCCACTGTATCAACGGAAAGGTTAGGGCGATCTCCCTGTAAATGACTTGACAGGTGCTGTTGCTCCTTATGCACAATACCAACCAATACATTCTCCATTCCCTCACCCCTTTTCCCTGCAAACACATGCACCCCTCACATCGTACAGAGGAAGCTGATTAGTAGGAGGCTTTGGTTCAATTACTGGCCACTCATCTCTGAAACAAATCTTTCTGTAACTGTAGAGAAAAAGGGACTGGCATTTTAATTGAAAGACCCTGCATTATGCCTTGTGTTCAGTTAATGTATCAAGTTTACAGGCTATCACCGTCAGCAGCCATACTGGTACATTAATCTCGCATTAAGAAGCCATCACAAAAGAAATCTTAGTCAAAGTGGTGCTATGAGAAGTATCCTAAAGATCTTGAATAATGCAACTGTTTCTTCCCACCTTCTATATGCGGCTCTTCTGACTGGTAATCTCGTTTTGCATTACATTGATCTAAGTTCATGGTAGTACTTTATTTGCCAAATGACATTATTTGTCCTTAGAGATAAACTGAAAATAGAATAGAAGCACAGTCACATGTATCCCCAAAGGGCCTCACTATCTGATGCACTTTGGACAAGTGGAGGAAGTTGATGTCCTAGTGTTATGTCCTTCCCAGAAATCTTGCTTTGAGGAGTTGGCATCTCCACTCCTCCAGGAATGAGGTCATTGGGCTAGAACCCCAACTGGTGTAACTAGGCATATATCCATTGACTTCAGCAATCTTCACTCATGGATCTGGCTCATAGTTTCAAGCAGCCAGTCCTATCTGATAATAAAACCTCATTCCTGTAAGTGCTGCTTTCCCATGCAGTGATGGTGGATAACTGAACTATCCCCTAGAGCTGGTCAGAAGAATTTTGACATAACTTTTTTTTTGTTGGAATTTACCAGTTTGTCAAAATCAAAATATTCGGTGGGACTATGTCGTTTTTGACAAAATTCTCCAGGCACTCTGCCAAACAGGTTTTGAAACTTTGCTGGTTTCTTGCCAGCTTGCCCACCTGATGGGCTGCTAGAGAGGTTGGGCTTCTAGGCCCACATCTCCTCAGCAGTCCACCAAACAGACAGCCTCTGGGCTAAGGCTGCCAGACTCCTGGGTCTTTGGCAGCGTACCACATTCACTGCCCCAGAACCAAAGCTTTTAGACTGCCATCTTTCAGCAGAGCTGGGTGGAGAATGGTAAGTCCATTTCATGAGGAATTTCATTATCATTCAAATTCTGAAATCATTATATTGTCCATGACATGAAATTATCACTGTCCACCCAGCTCTACTGTCTACTCTTTGTTACGACATGCTGTACATATGGCCATTTCTTTAGACACTGACACTACAACTAGCATTAGTTGAAACTCAAGACTTTCTGTTTCATGGAAAACTCTGACATTTTAAAATTTCCTTTTATCCTGAACTGAAGCAAAAAGTTGACATATTTTGAAATTTCCTTCAAAAAAATTCTGAAAAAAATTAGCTTTGGAACTATTGAAATATCCTCATTGATTTTGTTTTTTGTTTTGAAAAGGCCAAAGTGTTTAATTTCAGCTTAATTATTTCAATTCTCATATTATAATATATAAACAAAATAAAGTCAAAATAAAGCAGTTCACCCTTATGAAAACAAAGTGCTTTGACCTTATAAAAATGAAATGTTTTGATGATTGTTCACCAGAAATGTCAGTGAAATAGATACATTTCCATGAAATATTTCTATTTTGCCTAATCAACATTCTTCTATAGAATACTGTTCCTTCCAAAAAATTTTGAGCAGCTCCAATTAAAACTGTTTACACCAAATGTAAAATCCAAAGCTCATGAGTGATCACATGATGATACCGGTGAAGTTCTAAAAATGAGAGTTCCTAAAACTGTAAAGCCTGTGATGGTTTTTTGTTCATGTGGAACAGCACACAGCTAGACATTAACAATACACACTGCCACAGGATCGACTCAAATTTGCCCTTACTATTGTCACCAAAAAAAAAGGCCCTGAGTTTATAGTGCCTTGAAAGCAGGAAATAAAAAGGAACTGAAACCATCTCAGAATTATGGCTAAAAAGGCAAAGCAGAACAATGGCTGGGAGAGGAAACATTGGCAAGTAGATTTGACCTATTGTACACAGCAGATCAGTGGCAGAGCCAGAAGAGAACTCACATCTCCACCCAGTGCTTAATCCGCTAGAATACAGTGGCTCTCAGAAAATACGTTACTTTTGTTTAATACTGCATCTGTTTCTGCAAATTCCTATCAACAAGCATAAGATGGCATATTTGTGAGGAGTAACTTGCAGAGTGAGTAGGAACAGCAACCTACTAGGGCCATCTTCCCTCTGTAAAATTATAGGGAAGTACAGTAAATAACACTTGATATCACCTGATGAATGCCAAAGGAAAAAGTTTCTCTTCAGTACTGTATGAGCCAGGGATAAAAGCATCTGTAGCAGGGATGGTTTAGCACTAGTCAGAGGGAAGATGAACTTCAACTAAGGCAGGGAAATCCCCTATTTATTCCCTCCCTCTCCGCTCCCCAGTGCATTCTTCAGCCTGAACACTTTCCCCATTACAGTATTTCCTTTAGTCCAACTTAAGTGTTTACTGTTCTTCTGTGTTAAAATTTTAAACTGGGCTCTGAAGGAATTTGTAGAGCCAGAATTGTGAAACAATGTAATTCAGTCTCTGTGTAAAATGCCCTATGTTTTAAGGATTCTCAAATGTTTTTATTTTCACTGGCATTTTCTTCTCATTAAACATGTGCCAAAAGTAGAAAAAAATGAAATCAGAACAAGGACTTACTTTATTTTTTTTTCTTTTTTGACATTGTTAAGTACCACAGTGCGGTTCTATTTAACCACTTTACTGGTAAGGATTGCTCATGCCTTATGTTTCCAATTAAGAGCATTCCTTCTGTGAGAAAAACTTCACTACCACATTCATAAAAGCCCCAAACTAACAAATACAACATGGCTTTGGTTTTGTTCCGCCATGTTAAAAGACTAGCAAACAAGTTGCAAAACAGATTCAGAGACTCCAGCGGTGGCATTTTTCTTTCAACTATCAATGTTGCAATGATTTATACTTTTATGAATTTGCATTTGTAAAAGTTGGAGGAGTCTTATTACCAGCATCATTGTCAACTCCTTTTAAAACAATTTTTAAATTAGTATACTTTGAAACATCATTAAAATTATTCTAATTTAAAAATCATGCGGATTTGGGAGTAGTCTTCCAAACTGTTCCCAGCAAATATTAAATTGTTTTGTGTTGGGGGGTAGGAGATGAGCTGCTTCCGGAAACAGGCAGTTGTAAACAGCCTTCTGGTAAATATTAATGAGAGAGCAATTATAAAAGGATCCAAGGATATGAAAGAACTTAACATTTACTTTGATATGAACTAAGAAATGGTCAGTGATCATAAACAATGTGAATAAATCCTATATAATTTCTGTCAACCCAGTAATCCTAGCATGGGAGAATTTTTGTAACTCTACTTAATACAAAGGCTTGATGACTTTTAATTAAAATGTTTCATTTTGGTTAAATTCAACACCAGATAGCATCCCCCTGCACTACTGCAATGCCTCATGGGAGTTACAGATCTGGTGATTCATCCCAATGGGCAGGGCTCCCAGGATGAACTGCATCGCTCATGAATCAGACTCACCTGTAGCTGACCCATTCTGATACATCATGGGAATCACATCACTGTAGTGAATCATGGGAGACATAGTCTGGCCAGGAAGCTTGGTCCTTGGAGAACAATGTAGGCATGAGGCACCTGAACTAAAACTCCCAGGAGGCTCCACAATGGCTCAAACAGATACATTTTAATATTGAACTGAGCCAAAAAGAAACAGATTCAAGAATGTCAGAACATTTTCTTTTAATTTAAAGTGTAAAAACATAAAGTTTCAACATTTCCAAATTGAAACTATCAGTTTGGTTTTGGTATTTGTCCAAAAACTGAAACTTTTTCAATTTTCAGGTGTTTGGTTTTCTGATAAATTTTCTGGTGAAAGCAGACACTTCACAAAAACTTTCATTTTGTTAAAAACCCATTTTTTGTCAAGAAAATATTTAAATGAAAATTTTTCAACCAGTCCTAATAAAAGGTGTTTATTGTTGCTGAGGAAGAGGGGGAATCCATTTAAAAAAATAGTACTGGTGAAAAGACTAAAGCTCATGTGGACTTTAAGTCAGCTACAAGAGCAGAGAGTGGACCAGGGTCTGGATACCTTGAAATAAATGGCTATACTTTTATTTAGCTTTTGTAGGCTACCACATGCCTTTCAGCCTGGAGGAACTATAGCAGTGTGCAGAGCCTTAAAATAGCACTTTTGAGTCAAATGCATGTATTTAATGTTGAATACATTTTACCACATAACACAGACCAAAACTTTGCTAATACTAATAGACTTGAGTAGAAAGAACTCAAACGCCAACCATATTATTTAAGAAATAGCTGAAAATTTATTTTTACTGTACTCAGTCAGCTTTAGTCATTAGCCCAACTTGCAAGGACTACTCTATAAATCAAAACTTGTAGGAGCCTCCCCATGTTTCTGCTTTCTCAGGGTTATTATTATATAGGTATCATAATCTTTTTCTGTCTCATCTTGAGATAAATAATTGAAATGATATAAAATACCTTGACAGTGTCTTTTTAATATGACAACATATAAAGGTAACCAGATCAATCTTATGGACCCTGAGTTCCTGAGCACCAGTACTCCCTGCGGACTTCATTAAGAATTAATGGCAACTCAGTATCTTGCAGGAAATGCTTAACATCTGGCTAGATCAAAACCTTGATGAGCACTAATTGTTCTTATAAAAGAGTATAATTTGGAGCAAGTCAGTTAAGTTCTGTAACTCTGAATTGTTTCCTTGCACCTCTCTAAAATCACACATCTTCCCAACTTGCTTCTGTTGGATTGAGTCCTGCTCTCCCACTGAGCTCAATGAGAGATTTTACTTTTTATTGCAATGTGAGTAAGGTGAAATGAATCCAAAATGGCATTTTCCTACTTAACATACATTTCAGAATTTCAGTGGTAAGTGGCACAAAGAAGCTGCAGAGAAATAAACCAATTAAATAACAATGGAAGCTGTTTTTAAGCTTTTATTTATAAAACTGCAAGTTCACTAGCACCAGACATGGTCAGTCATTGCAGTCCTGATCCTGAAAACCTTTCCTCTCATGAGTTATCTTTACTTAGTGAGTAGACTAATGGATGCCAATAGCCCTTATGCATGTGCATAGTCCTTGCAGGGCCACGTCGTCAAACTTCCATTGGCTATCTTCCCTGTAATCTCAAACGTAAAATACATATTTTTTTTAATACATAGTAAAGCCCCATCCTGCTTCCAGTGAGTTCAGCACAGGCTTTGTTACAGACTTCAGTGGGAACAAGATTAGATGGCCTTAGAACGAATGAAAGATTCAAGCCATTGCATTGAAAAAAGGTGGAATATCAACCCCAAAATACTAAAATGCAAATAGATTGATGGGGAAATATATATACAGAATGTCTCATTTTAGGATCTGCGATGTTGTTGTAACTGTGTTTGTCCCAGGATACTAGAGACAAGGCCTGTGAGGTAATTTTAGGATTATTAGCCAAGGAAAGAATCTAAATAAGCCAAGCTGTACAAAGAAATGGTTAATTACTGTCCCATGTTTTACAAAATAGAGTTGTTTTTTGCCAAATATGGTTTAAATTCTGTTTGCCCATTTTATACAATGTGTATCGCAATTCCTTATCTAGTTTTATAGGTTTATGGTTTCAGTTATGCAGCTTTGTTGTTGCATAATTAGTAGTAGTAGTGGTAGTAGTAGTATCATAGAGTCTAGGAGTCATACTCATAGACCAGCTTACTATGTATCCATCAACTTTTCCTACAGGACAATCTCTCGAGTGATATTGTTTATTATTGGATGAAATAACCTATTTTTACAATACCAAATACATTCAGCAAAAATATTTTTACTTTAGAAACTGATCACCCTCCCTTGTGGAAAAATCAATGGGAAAGGGGTACAGGAAAAGAGGAAATCTCTGAAGTCTTTCTTTGTTCCATTGGAGAACTGGGTTTGCCCCTTGTGCATGCCAGAGGTCTCCCCACAAATCCACAGATCCTGTGAGCCCAGGGCCTTCTACTCAAATGGTCTGCACACCTTCAGCAGTTTTGGCCCCATGCAGTTCTGATCCAACATCCTAGTAACATGATGCAAGGGATCACCACAGCTGCTCTAATTCTGTATTCCCACAAGAGATGAATAGATCCGCACACACTGGACATACATGAGGCCCATTATGATCAATCTTGGTGTGCCTTACAGTGAAATACCTTGACTTTTGCAACTGGTATGATAATTGTAAATTACAGTTGGTTTGTATGCACCAAGGCAGTTAAGAGTCTACATAAATGTGTAACCTCAAATTGGCTCAACCATTACAAAGTTTGCAGGAGAGTTGGGGGAGCAAACATAGAAATCATCCCCATAACCTAGAGAAAGAAATAAAATGAGGGGAAAATGTGCAAAGCACCCCTTGACTAGTTTCTTCATATGGTGCTGACACAGTACATGCAGTACATACTGTTGATTAATATCATGTGGAAACCTATCAAGATGGATCTTGAATGGGGGAGGCAACAGAGCATGTGGAGAAAGCTAATGTACTCAATGCTTTTTTTTTTTTTTTTTGCCTCTGTCTTCACAAACAAGATCAGCTCCCAGACTACTGTAACCAGTATGTGGAGGAGGTGATCAGCCCTTTGTGGAAAAAGAAGTGGTTCAGGACTATTTAGAAAAATTTGATGAGCACATGACCATGGGGCTGGATGCTAGGGTGACCGCATGTCCCAATTTTAAAGGGACAGTCCTGATTTTTGGGTCTTTTCCTCATATAGGCTCCTATTATCCCCCAATCCCCTTCCCAATTTTGCACACTTGCTGTCTGGTCACACTACCAGATGCACTGCATCCGAGGGTGCTAAAGGAGTTGGCGGATGTGATTGCAGAACCATTGGCCAGTATCTTTGAAAACTCATTGCAACTGGGAGAGGTTCCAGTTGACTGGAAAAAGGCTAATGTAGTGCCCATCTTAAAAAAGGGAAGAAGGAGGATCTGGGGAACTACAGGCCAGTCAGCCTCACCTCAGTCCCTGGAAAAACCATGGAGCAGGTCCTCAAGGAATTAATGCTGAAGCACTTAGAGGAGACGAAACTGATCAGGAACAGTCAGGAATAACAGAGTCACCAAGGGCAAGTCATTCTAATTGCCTTCTGTGATGAGATAACTGACTCTGTGGATGAGGGGAAAGCAGTGGATGTGTTATTCTTTGACTTTAGCAGTTTTTGATGCCGTCTCTCACTGTATTCTTTCCAGCAAGCTAAAGAAGTATGGGCTGGATGAATGGACTATAAGGTGGATAGAAAGCTGGCTCGATCATCGGGCTCAATGGGTAGTGATCAATGGCTCCATGTCTAGTTGGCAGACGGTATCAAGTGGAGTGCCCCAAGGGTTGGTCCTGGGGCTGGTTTCGTTCAATATCTTCATTAATGATCTGGAGGATGGTGGATTGCATCCTCAGCAAGTTTTCAGATGACACTAAACTAGGAGGAGTGGTAGATACGATGGAGGGTAGGGATAGGATACAGAGGGACCTAGACAAATTGGAGGATTGGGCCAAAAGAAATCTGATGAGGTTCAACAAGGACAAGGACAGTGTCCTGAACTTAGGATGGCAGAATCCCATTCGCTGCTATAGACTAGGGACTGAGTGGCTAGGCAGCAGTTCTGCAGAAAAGGACCTTAGGGTTACCGTGGATGAGAAGCTGGATATGAGCTTTTTACTAAGAAGGCTAACAGGATTTGGGGGTGTATAAGTAGGAGCATTGCCAGCAGATCAAGAGACATGATCATTCTCCTCTATTCGGCACTGGTGAGGCCTCATCTGGAGTTTTGGGCCCCACACCACAAAAAGAATGTGGAAACATTGGAAAGAGTCCAGTGGAGGGCAACAAAAATGATTAGGAGCTGGAGCACATGACTTATAAGGAGAGGCTGAGGGAACTGGGATTATTTAGTCTGCAGAAAAAAAGAATGAGTGGGGATTTGATAACTGCTTTCAACTACCTGAAACGGAGTTCCAAAGAGGATGGATTTAGACTGTTCTCAGTGGTGGCAGATGACAGAACAAGGAGTAATAGTCTCAAGTTGCAGCGAGGGAGGTTTAGGTTGGTTATTAGGAAAAGTTTTTTCACTAGGAGGGTGATGAAGCACTGGACTGGGTTACCTAGGGAGGTGGTGGAATCTCCTACCTCAGAGGTTTCTAAGGTCAGGCTTGAGAAAGCCCTGACTGGGATGATTTAGTTGGTGTTGGTCCTGCTTTGAGCAGAGGGTTGGACTAGATGATCTCCTGAGGTCCCTTCCAACCCTGATATTCTATGATTCTATGATTCTGAGATTAACTGATCATTTTAAAAATGGTAAAAACTGATATAATTGCCAACCCTTCCCCTGTTCATAGGAGTTTTGCTATCGACTTTAGCGAGAACAGGTGATTATGTTTCTCTTCATACTGAAATGAATAACAAAGGCGCAAAAACTCATGAACGTCTTGATAATTGCTGCCAATTCCTCAACACTGGACTCATTCCAATTACGTGTGGATCACTGGGTATATTGCAGACTTTCAGATCTGGGAGATTATGTGTGTTGTAACATGGGGCTGCAACTCTTATTTGCCTAGGTAAATACTTACACAAGTAGTCCTAGTTGGATGGGACTAGAGGTAGTGATATCTACACAATTTAATGCCACAATTTATCTGAACACAGATTACACATTTGACCCCATAATAGACCAAATTCATCCTGAGTAAAATTCCACTGTAACCAATGGAGGAAAATGAAGGAGGAATTTGATCCAATAAATTATAAGTATTTGTTAGTTTATTAAATCCTGTAAAATTAATTTTAAGCTAAAATAGCTAAGAAACATAATGAGCCTGGTTCTTAATTATTCTAAGGCTCTTTTACATTATTCTGTCTGTTTAAAGTGAGAGTAAATCTCATTACAGAACCAGAGCAGTGTAAGAGGACCTTAGTGGAAATGAGATTCAGGCCCTATATACTTTGCCCTGGTTTCTGTTTCAGTGAAGCCACCGAAGCTTCCCTGAGAACAGTCCTAAGCATTTTATAATGGCAAATTTAAATTAGAGAATAGAGTTTGACAATTCACAGACAGGGACAAGAGCTAAAATCACTGATAGCAGATATATCACTCAGAGGAGTCACTAATTGTTTGCCCAGCTCAAGCAAATCTTGAATATATACATACTGGCCTCTGAAATGGATAGATAACATAGCAGTGCTGCAGTATAACAGCACTTATTACCAAGCCTCAGAGGGCTACTTAATCTGTAACAAACTGGTGTGGTGAAACATTTCTATTTTATTGCTAAATTAATGACATTTTTATCATGTAAAAGAGTTCTCATCCACAGCATCCTGCTGTTTTTAACCAGTCACCTGGCCTGCTTTTCACACCCAGCTGCTACAGGAAAAACCAAAACCCAACTGGAGTCCAAGGACTGCTAGTGAAGTAATGAGGAAAAGCAGAGGGAGAATGCAACTGGTTAGCCTTTGAAAGCCACACCAAGGCAGCATTATGAGGCTTGAAAAACAGCTGACTCTTTCAACTCTTTATGGACTAATGCACCTGGAATTGCCTTATTGTTCTGGTTTAATGATTTTATTGCACGGAAAAAATTCTCTCTTATGCTTTAAAGAATGAAGTTAGCTATTAACTTAAAGCCAATGTAAACCAGATGAGCTGTTAACACTTTAGCCATTGGATTAATTTACCTCCTTTGATTGTATTCCACCAAATTAGACTGTTACCTATAGAACACCATTAAAAAGCCAGCATTTGCCAACAATGGCCACTTGGTGGTATGTAAGCTATCAGAGTTTCCCCTCACGACTTCATGATCTTCTCTAGTTTCCAGCATGTGGCAAGCACAGTGGAAAATCAGCAGAACGTAGGGGATGTGGTTTTTCACCAACAGTGAAATAGTAAATCTAAGATATTACATAAAGCTTGTCTGAAGTTCCTGTCAGCTCCATTTCAAATACACTGGTTCATTAAAATAGAATTGAAGATTTTAATCGAATGTGGCAATATTTCTTTAAATGATTTTAATGAGAAATTTTCAAAGATAAACTTGTTTAAACATGAGTGATTTTTCAGAGATAACTAGTGACTTTGGCTGCCTCAACTTCTTAGGAACCCAGTGTGAGACAGCTCAAAGAGACCAGTGTCAGAAACTCAGGCAACTCTAAGGTGTCTCAGGTTGAGCACCCAAACTCACTAGTTATTTCATTGTCAGTAAAATCCTGGATTGTTTGCATAACTAACACTCCCCACTGAAATCAGTGAGGAAACACTCAAAACAAGTGTGCTAGGAATGCAGAGCTGACACCTCCACTGGTGTAAATCATTGTAATTCAAGGTATTCTAATGCCTAGCAGCTGAGAATCTGGCCCGCAGGCACTGGGGTTTATTTTTATTTGTACTGTGGATCCTTTGCACTGCTCATGTTAAGGCCCCTCTGTTCTGCCAGAGGATTGTGAGAGTATAATGAGACTTGGGCTGTCCTTACAGCTGTGGTTGTTTCGTGATAGTCTAGGAGAAATAAAAGAAGGTACAAATACACCTGCTTTACACAAGTAATCCCATTAAAGCTAATGGAGCTAATCTCATGAATGAGAGGGCAAGAATAGGCACAGATTCTGTGAAGCAGAAATATTGGCCCGTATCTTAATGGAGAGTTCTGTTTAAAAATGGATTGCATGCGATGACCCATTATAGCCATCAATAGCTCGATCATTTTTATTTTTTCTGTTCCAATAAAATACAGGAAAGAATTTGTAATTGCACCATCATTGGCAAAAATAAGAGTTAGACAGAAAAAATATTGCAACAAGAAATACTGTAGTAGCAGCTGGAATTTTCTGTGATTATTCCCCTTCTCACATGTTCAAAGAGTGTTCAGCTCTTAGGGCCATATTCCACTGGCATTTACACTTGTACAGATCTTTGCCCTTAGTCGTTATAATGTGCAAATGACTCATTTGCACTTTAAGCAATATCCTTATAACAGGATAATATCAAGCAAATTTTTAAAAAGTCAAAAAGCCTGATTGAACAAAAATCAATTGGGCAAATATTAGTTTTATATCCTCAGTGAAAATTTCATTATGATACATATATAGTAACATAGCATTGGCACAGCATGTCTTATTAGCCTCTTACGTTTGCTTCATGCATCCTTTTCTTTGTATTTGACTTGCTGATAACTAAATATGGTTGTTTCCTGGTTATGGCTTGAAAGCATAAAAATATTAGGGGAAATAGACTGAAGTATTTTGATGTGTTGCTCTGGAAAGATGTACTGTTGCCTATGAGGAAAGTTTGTATCCCCAATTATCTATATTATGATTTTTCAAGGGGTTTATATAATAGATTTTCCTGAACTGAATTAAACTAGCATTTGAGTTTGGGTTTTCAGTGCTTTTCACTGAGACTGCATATCTAGCTTTGATTATAACTTTGCAGGAGAACATTTTTTTGCAAAGAAAATATCATCTCCTCTTATTGATTTTCAGAGAGAGCCATAATAAATCAGACTTCTATTCCATTTACTCAATTAAAAAAGGTAAATAGACCTAACAATACTTCACAAGAAGAGTCTTTAATCTGGGAATTTTAGAGCACTTCACAAATTCTAATTGATCCTTTCCTCTTTTATTTGTATAAATACAAATAAATATACAATATACCTTAATACAAAATTCACAGCCAAAGACTGCTGAGTGAAACCAAAACTATGATTGTCACTTGGTTGATCATAACTAATCTTTGACATTTGCTTATAAGAGAAATTCATAAATTCAAGCAGGAGGCTAGAATCCAGGAGTTCTGGGTTCTAGTCCCAACTTTACCAGGGACTCATAATGTGGGTTTAGGCCAAAGTTGTCATAGTTGGATTGAATAAGATTAGATGCTTAAAATTAGCCTCCCAAATCCATATTTTGGCACCTAAATCCATGGCCTGACTTTTACAGATGTTATGTAAAGCAGTAGTGCTTCTGAAAACCAGGTCATTTTGTTATGGGACCAAGATATGTATTTGGATGGTTAACCTTAATAAATGGTATCTATATTTTGTTCTTAGCTTATCTCTACTTCAGGTTACCCACCTGTAAAACAGAAATAATAATGCCTACCACAAAGGAGATATGTGCTGTTTAATAAATTGTTTGAAAAGCCACGGTAAGTATAAAGTGTTATTATAAAGGTTAAAATAGTTCATCAGCATTGAAAAACTATGTATACGTGACAAGCTGAATTGGAAAATGCTTTGCAATGCCAAGAGCAGCTGGACTGTCTATGATTGCATAAACATGTCACAAAGATCTTCCTGGTGTATAGTTTAGAGGCTGTCCCTATCTACCTTGTCTATCATAATAAATATTAACACTAGCCCAGAGGCCACAAAATAAAACTGTCCCACGCTCTTGGGGTATTTACTTTACTCTCAGATGCACTTTAAGCATTTAATGTAAAGGCTTTGGGTATGATCCTGCAAACATTTGTGCATGTAACTTTCTTTTAATGCCTCAAAGCTCATGTGATTCTAGAGGGACCTGCAAGTGGAATTCTGGTCTCTCTATTTAACCCTGACACGTAACACAACTTCACAACTAACTCCTCACAAGTTAGGTAACAAAGTAAGGCACTGCTGGTTTTGCAGTTGTCGTATTCTGTCTCTTTAATCTTTGTGATGCAGCTCCAAAATAAAATCATATTTGGGAATAATGGTGGTAATTTTTTTCTGAAATAGGGTTCTCAGCATCAGCCCTGGATCTAGTGTTGGTGGTATTATGATTAGGGTGACTAAATATCCTGATTTTATTGGGACAGTCCTGATGTTTGGGTGTTTTTTTTATATAGGCTCCTATTACCCCTCACTCCCCGTACCGATTTTTCATACTTGCTGTCTGGCCACCTTAATTATGTTTAAGATTATGAAATACTGATTTTCAAGAGAGAAAGGAAGAAGAGGAAACATCAATATCCTTTAGCTGTTATGGTGGTTTTCTCTTAATATTTATTGCCGCCTGTTATATCTGGGAAGTTAGTCATGTGGGGGTCACATTTTCGAAAATGCTCGTGGTAAGATTTTTTTTTCAAGCATTCAGATTGAGATCAAGGTAAAGGCATCATTTAAGCCTAAAAATAAGGGCCATTTTCAAAAAATGCTCCACCCACAGCAGTTTCCGCTGTGTCACATGCAGTCAGATTTTACAACGGTGTCAGCACCCAAAATGCTGGGTGCTAGCAAAAAATATGGCCATTGAGGGATTTGAGTTCTTTTGAAATCTAGCCCACATGTGGGTGCTGAGCACTTAAAACTTGGCTGTATTTGCTGTTTGTTTATATTTATTTATAGTGCATCTAGGCTCTTCTGTCCTGTTTACACACAAGAAAAGCAAAATCCTTGCAGTTACACAGGGCTCAATTGTGCAAATGTTCCTCTTGCTGAGTAGTACCTTGCACTGCAAATAGCCTCATTAATTTCCGTTGGCTACTTGTAGAGTAAGACACTACTCGAGCAAGAACAGAAGAAAGGGGAATAGAGGAACTCCCACCATGCAGTTGCCACCCTTTCTCTCTGATGTGGACCTCACCACAGTTATGCTTGCCTTTGTCATCTTGAGATTATTGGAGCTGTAACAATAAGTAGGAGAACACAAATAACAGGGTTATCAGACTTTGCTATAGGAGAATGGCCTATTTTTTATCACGCATGTGAGATGCTGGCTTTTTAATTAGCTGAAGGAAGCCTCTGGATTGAATCCCAGCTCAAAAATTATCCACTGTCATGCTGAGATAAACAAGTGGGCCCAAAAGAACAGGTATACTGCATAACTGCAGGAGTAATTTGGACATAGGAGGCAGGTGGGGGGCATGTTTTCATAATATGGTAATTCTAGAGAAAACTACATTGACACAGATAAGATGTTAAGGAATTGATTGAGGCAAATGTCAGTGGTTGGAAGCCTCATATGTGCATCCATAATACCAAAGCACATAAACAAAGAATTGGCCTAAGTTTGCCATGGGCATGGAAATGGTGAAATATGGTCATAGAGCTGAGTGGGTTACATAGCCTAAGTGTATAAAAGACCTGGATATTTTCCAGCACCGTAGGATGCATCAGGTTTCAGAAAAGGTGTCAATTGTATCAGGTCCAACTCTTATGATGTTCTCTACTTGCTTATCCTTTCCATCTTTCATTTCTAATGGGCTCCATAAAGTTGTAAGTATGTAAAATGCCAGACTGTAAGTATGAATAATGCAGAAAACCAATTTAAATGTGCTGATCTTATTCTTTACTTAAGTATAGTGATTTTTCTATTTCAATTATGTCTATATTAACTAAAGCTGAACATTTCTGTGAGTGCGTCATCCATATCATCATTTTAATTAACTCTAAGTAGCCACCTGACTAAAGAAACAGTGGCAGTACCAAGTGTACATTGCACCCTCAAAAATAATTTTGTAATTGCAATAATCTGTCACGCTACACTTCATTGTTATATGTGTTATAATGTCTAATGTATAAATGGAGTTTCCAGAGTCCTGGCAGGTATCTAGCAGGCTATGATAAATCTAAATAAATCAGTCACTCATGTTCCATGTAGCGATTTCCCCCCTCACTGTAACTTTTGCTTAAAACAAGCAAGATTACTTTTTAGCCATTCATTTATCATGTGGCGACCTTCCTATAAACAGTGAAATTAATGGTGCTCTAAGCAGCTTCACTTTTCCCTGCTCTTCGCTGTGAACCCCTTCAGAGAGTGCTGCCACCACTGGTGGACTAATGCTGGCAAGACAACCTTGCCAGGCATGCTGCCAGAGCTTGGAGAGGCATGTGAGCTGTGCAAAGAGAAGCCCCTCTGCCTGGCAGGTGGGGTCCTGGGGTTCCTGATGTGCCACAACAGGAACTAGCACTGCCTGCTGTGTGGAATGTGATTGTTTGGTATTCTGTTTCAGAATAATAGAGGGATTGTTCATGGCACCATTGCATAGATGGCAATAAATATCTTTTGTAGGTGTTTGACTTTAGAAATGGCTGAGTGTGAGCTTACTCCAGTGCCAAAGGTTCAACAATCTGGGCACAGAGAACATGTGGTTTCCTCAGGGGAGGAGGGAAGCGAAAGTCCTATGCTAAGCTTTTCTCAGCCAGCTGTTGCTCTGGAATCTCTTTGGGAGTTCCTCTTCAGTCATCCATTAGGACTGAGAAGAATTAGAGGACTAACTGTTTAAGGGTGGTTCAAAAAAGAGAAGATTGTCCCAGGGCCCAGATGTAAAGTGAGTGCCCTCTATTAAATGTCACAGGAATAATGTAGCAGAGCAGTGCTGCCAATAAGGGTGTTAGAGTATTTGTGAGAGGGGATGTTTGATTTTCTCTAGGCTGTGATTGTTGTGTTCCAATCAAAGAGGATGTATTTTCTTAATATTCCATCATAATATTCCATATTCCATTATGCTTGGAGATTGAGATACATAGGGCCAGATTTTGCCTAGTCCTAACATAATGTAGAGCAGAGATTGGGATGCAAGGAGCTTTCCACTTCATCCTTCAGTCAAGGACCAGACATCATAAAAGCCTCTGTGCCTGAAGGATTGCAGGGACTGCTCTACCCTTGAATTTCAAGGGTGCATATCACCCCAAAGAGGCCACCCCCCGATTCAGGTGCGTAACTCCACACTGCCCACTGGATGGGCCAGTGCTTATTGGACAGGGGAATTGTGTTTCTTGCAGCTATGAAAACAAAGAGGAGTTTGTGTAAAAGCTAAACAGCCTACATTAGAATATTACGATTACTGCTGGCAGTCAGCTAACGTGCATCAGGATTTAGTCTCAGAAACTAGATGATATAAACATGTTTAATTTTCCATTACTCTAGACAACGCACAGAACTTGGAGTTATTATATACAAGCAGAAGACTGCACGGTGCCTGGTTATCAAGGTACTAAGTACCTCTAGGGCTGCTAGTGTTGGTAGAATTAGAATGAACTTGTTAAATATTCACTGTACTTCCTAGGGGGCTCCACCTTAGCCAATCACTCTCTGTTAAGGTGAAATTCACCTCTCTCTGTAATAAAAGCCCAAGTAACTGGCCTTTGGAAGAGGGTCCCAGTGAGGGTCGGGGGTGCAGAATAACAATCACCCCGCAACCTGAGGCCAAGCTACAGCACCTTTCCTTGGCAGCTGCAATTCCAGCCTGTTGTGCGTCTACACCCTTCTCCAAAAGCCATCTTCCTCTTAGCTCATTCTGGGTCTACACGGGGTCCATCTCCATAATGCAGAAGCAGCACAGAGGCCCATCTTTGTAGGCACTCCTTAATTAACCACTGGAACAATTTACCAAGAGTTGTGCTGGATTCTCCATCACTAGCAATTTTTAAATCAAGATTGGCTGGCTTTCTAACATATGCTCTAGAAATTATTTTGAGGGAGGTCTATGACCTGTTATAGAGGTGGTCAGACTAGATGATCACAATGATTCCTTCTGGCCATCCTTGAAAGGATGAAGATTCATAGATTTGCTGAATTCAGTGAGAGTCCTCATGGAATATGAGTGCTGGACTCAAGCCCAATTTCAGTTAGGCCCAGACAGTCCATAGTAAGGGGCCATATAGGACTGCACTGCCTCAGATGGAAGAACAGGAAGCATTCTGGAGAATGCTGCTTGGAGCCCCCAGGTGTACAGAGGATGTATGCCCACCACTAGTTCACTCTGTGTGGAGCACTATACTCCCCATACACAGCTGGACAGCTTTCTTGGCTAGTGCATATAGGAAAGCAAAGTCAGGGACACACCTCCTCACTTCCCCCTCTGGGGAACTATGGCCTGAAATGGAGTAGGGATTCCCATGTGCAGGGATTGACCTGGCCCTTATATAGGACATTTGAGGGGTGCATGAGGAAAGGTCCTTACTCTGCCACCCATTCTGCACATCTCTGTAAGGTCCAGCACAATCTGATTCTTAGAGAAAATGTGTAGGAAAATATCCAGATCATTTATTGCTCTTAAGTTATATAACCTGCTCAGATCTATACCCGTATTTCACTATTTCCATAACCATAGCAAACTTAGGCCAACCCTTTCTCTATGTGTGGTACTACAGATAACCATACCTAGGCTTCCAATCATTGACATATGCTGTTTGCCTCCATCAATTTTTTTAAATAATTTTTTACCCACATTGACACAGATAAATTGTTATCTCTACAGTGACTATATTGCAAAAGCCTCCTATTTCCAATTACTTCTTCAATTATTCAGTGTACCTGTTCTCTTGTGATTACTTCTCTATCTCTCAGCACGAGAAAGGAACATGAGCTGGTACCTTGACTGCCAGCATCACATCCCCTGCAAGACTTGTTACCCTGTGAAAGAAGGATATTAGTTTGGTTTGATATGATTTGTTCTTGTAAAATCTGCATTGACCATTAGTTATCACCTTGTTATCGTCAATTAATTATAAATTAATTATTTGCTATATTATTTTTCCAGATACCAAAGTTAAGATGGCTGGTCCATAATTCCATGGATTGTCTTCATTCCCTCTCTTTTCCTTTGGGATCTCTCTCATCCTCCACAAGTTCTGAAAGAAAATCACTAATGGCTCAGAGATCACTTCAGCCAATTCCTTAAATATTCTAGGATGCATTTTGTCAGTCTCTGCTGACTTGAAGACATCTAACTTGTCTAAGTCATTCTTATCTTGTTCTTTTCCTATTTTAGCCACAGATCTTATGTTAATCATACCATCACTGCTAACCTTTTTGGTGAAAACTGAAACAAATAAAGGCAAACACTTGGTCATTGCGGTATTGTCTGTTACTGTCTTTCCCTCCTCATTGAGTAATGGGCCTACCCTGGCCTTAGTCTTTCTCTTGCTTCCAATATATTTGTAAAATGTTTTCCTGTTACCTTTTATGTCCCTAGTTGGCTAGTTTCATCTCTTTTTGTGTGCGTGTGTGGGGGGTTTGCCTTGATCTTTCTAATTTTGTCCCTAAATGCTTGTGGTGTATTTATATTCATCCTTTGCAATTTGACCTAGTTTCCACTTTTTGTATGACTATTTTTGGGTTTTGGGGTTGTTAAAGATCTCCTGGTAAAGCCAGAGTGGTCTGTTACCATACTTCCTATCTTTCCTATGCATTGGGATAGTTTGCTTTAGTGCTCTGTCTCTAAAAAAAAAAACAAAAAAAAAAACTTCCAACTCTATTTAACTCTTTTTTCACTTAAACTTGCTTCCGATGGGATTGTACCTATCAATTCCCTGAGTTTGCTAAAGTTTGCCTTCTTGAAGTCCATTGTCTTTATTCTGCCATTTTCCATCTATCATTCCTGAGAATTGTGAATTGATCACTTTCACCTGAGATGCCTTCCACCTTCAAATTCTCAACCTGTTCCTCTCTATTTGTCAGACTCAAATCTAGAGCAGCCTCTTCCCTAGTCACTTTCTCCACCTTTTGGTAATAAAAAGTTGTCTCCAATGCATTCCAAAAACTTGTTCGATAATCTGTGACATGCTGCATTATTTTTCCCAACAGATGTTTGAGTAACTGAAGTCCCCCATCTCCACCAAGTCCAGTGCTTTGGATGATTTTGTTAATTGTTTCAAAAGAGCCTCATCCACCTCTTCTTACTGGTTAGTTCACTACAGTAGACACTTACTATGACATTACCCTTGTTTTTTACCCCTTTTAACCTTACCCAGAGACTTTCAGCAGGTCTGCCTCCCATTTCTATCTTGACCTTAGTGCAAGTATATATGTCTTTGATATGCAAGGCACCTCCTCCTCACTCTTTCTCTTGCTTGTCCTTTGTAAACAATCTGTACCTTTATATACCAATATATTAGTCATGTGAATTATCCCACCAACTCTCTGGAGGAGTCAGGGGAAAAAAGGGATTGGAGATTTTTTTATTTAATCTATAAACTTGTTTTAGGTTTAAGATTAGCAGCCATGTTAGTCTGCATCCGTAAATAAGACGAGGAAAACTTTATTGCACCTTAGAGACTAACCAATTTATTTCAGCATAAGCTTTCGTGGGCTATAGCCCACTTCATCGGATGCATAGAATGGAACAGAAATAAGATGCATTTATACACATAGAAAGCAAAAAAAAAGTAGGTTGTACATTAGCATATCAATTCTAAGAGGCTGTTTAATTTGGATGGGCCATTATCAGTAGGAGAAAAAAGTACCTTTTGAAATGGATATCTGTCTGACAGGAGAGATACAATTATTGAAGGTAAATTAACTAGGGAAATGCAATCAATTAGTTTAATGAGCGAACCATTCGCAAGTTCTATTGAGTCCTTGGTTAACTGTGTCCAATTTGAAAATTAATTCCAGTTCCTCAGTTTCTTGTTGGAGTCTGTTTCGGAAGTTTTTCTGTTTCAGAACTGACACCATCAAGTTTTTAATGGAATGGCCAGGAAGATTGAAGTGTTCTCCTACTTGTTTTTGAATGTTATGATTCCTGATGTCAGATTTGTGTCTATTTATTCTTTTGCATAGAGACTGGCCGGTTTGGCCAATGTACATTGCAGAGGAGCATTGCTGGCACATGAAGGCATATATCACATTGGTCAATGTGCAGGTGAATGAGCCTCTGATGGTGTGGCTGATGTGATTAGGTCCTATGATGGTGTCAGTTGAATGGATATGAGGACAGAGTTGGCATCGGGCTTTGTTACAAGGATAGGTACCTGGGTTAGTATGTCCATTTCCTAGACACAACTGTGCTAATAAATGATGGGCACATACACACCACCCTATACCGGAAACCTACTGACCACTACACTTACCTACATGCCTCCAGCTTCCATCCAGGACAGACCAGTCCTTGCCTACAGACAGGCCCCCAACCTGAAACAAATACTCACCAGCAACCGCACACCACACAACAAACATGCTAACTCTGTCCTCATATCCATTCAACTGACACCATCATAGGACCTAATCACATCAGCCACACCATCAGAGGCTCATTCACCTGCACATCGACCAATGTGATATATGCCATCATGTGTCAGCAATGCCCCTCTGCTATGTACATTGGCCAAACCGGCCAGTCTCTACGCAAAAGAATAAATAGACACAAATCTGACATCAGGAATCATAACATTCAAAAACAAGTAGGAGAACACTTCAATCTTCCTGGCCATTCCATTAAAGACTTGATGGTGTCAGTTCTGAAACAGAAAAACTTCCAAAACAGACTTCAACAAGAAACTGAGGAACTGGAATTAATTTTCAAATTGGACACAATTAACCAGGGACTCAATAGAACTTGTGAATGGTTCGCTCATTACACAATTGATTGCATTTCCCTAGTTAATTTACCTTCAATAATTGTCTCTCCTGTCAGACAGATATCCATTTCAAAAGGTACTTTTTTCTCCTACTGATAATGGCCCATCCAAATTAAACAGCCTCTTAGAATTGGTATGCTAATGTACAACTTTTTTTTTTTTTTGCTTTCTGTGTGTACAAATGCATCTTATTTCTGTTCCATTCTATGCATCCGATGAAGTGGGCTATAGCCCACGAAAGCTTATGCTGAAATAAACTGGTTAGTCTCTAAGGTGCTACAAAGTCTTCCTCGTCTTATGAACTTGTTTTAGTAACTGAACTTGGTTTCGTATGTTCTGGGATGCGTCATGTTATTTCTTGCCACAGTGGATTGCGCACGTCATATGAATCAGATATCAAGTGATTTGACTGCCTCAGTTATGTGTAACAGGTGATATCTCCAGGATGTGCTGACATTTACGAGATAATGAGTTTCAATCATCATGTTAAATTGCCAAAAATAAAAGCCACGCAGCTACATTCCAGAGGGTACCCTTTTTTGGTGGTAATGACAACCTCAACGGTAATAATAGAGCCTACAGCCACCACCAGGAGCCTCCAATGATTAGCTAGTAGCCTGGAGTTGTGATTATTAATATTAGCACTCTTCTCTTAGAGTTGAAAAGAGGGGACCACCTACAAACTAATGAATCTCTGACACATCCTCAAGGTCCTTACCAGCGGGGACTGTCTTTCTGCTCTGATGGGATCCAGTGAAAAACACAGGTAAGGAAACTCCCCACCCCTGTGCATCACAGAAGAGGTGTTGAGGGAGCCTACCTATATTGCCATGCAATGGAGGTGGGTGAGCAGAAGCATAGCGAGAATCCATGAAGGTCAAATCTCAGCCGTGGCTTCCCCCAGACCACCTGTGGGTTGATGTGCTCTGAAACACTTGGAGTGGTTGAGTGCTCCTTTCCTCTGCTTGGCAGTGCTTTGGGTCATTTTTCTGGGGGCAAAGCCATTTTTGCTCAGGTGCCGCTCCACTTCTCATGCTTTAGTTCAATGTGAGGCAAGTGCTGCTGTGGACAGAGTTGCATGCGACACTCCACATATGATATTTGCCCCCTTGCATCACATATTTAAAGGTGTCTGTCCAGTTTTAAAAACACACACAAACCAGACACCAGAATCTTCTATTAACAAGGCGGCAGCAGAAGGGAGGTAGGGGGTGGGTGGGAACTGAGGAGGGGAGCAAGTTGGGGCTTGCAGGGCTGCTACGGCCTCACCCTGACCCCGGAGCTCACTGCTGCTGGCGGGCAGAGAGGGACCCTTCCCCCGGAGCTCCGTGCTGCCTGCCGGCAGGGGAGAGGAAGAGATGCCCCTCCCCCAGAGCTAGCTGCTGCCAGCAATGAGAGGGCTGGGGAAAGTCCTCTGGCCCCAGACCTGGGGCAGCCTGCCTGCACCTCAAACGCCTCATCCCTGGCCCCATCCCAGAGCCTGCATCCCCAGCCAGAGTCCTCCCTCTTCCCCCCTCTGCACACCTCTGCCCCAGCCCTGAGCCCCCTCCTGCATCCTGAACCCCTTATCCCCAGACTCACCCGTCAGCCCTCACCCCACCCTCTCTCCTACCCTGGGCCACCTCCCACACTCCTTACTCTAGGCTTACTAAGGCTAGTGACTAGTGTTAGTTATGTAACATGGGTTACTCTGGACTGTCTTGCAGTATTATGATTTTATGAAAACTCTAGTCAAAAGATATAATTATGTTGGGTCAGAGGCATCAACAATTTTCTTTAACTGGATCACGAGGAAAAAAGTTTGAAAACCACTGGCTTAGCTGTCCAGGATCTGAACTGCCAACTGGAATTCAGTGACAAACGTCACTGTCCTTTTCAAAGGATTGAATTAAATGAGTCAGCTCAGTGTATGTTACACAAAAAGCCACTTCCAGCTCAGATAATCATAGCAGCACTGGCTGAAACACACCACTCTGCATGAGAGCAGCATGAGTTTCCAGTCTGATACAGGACCGAGGGCAACAGCGCCAGAACACGTTCTCAATAATAAACCCCATAGCATGAAACCCCGTTGTATGCATGAATAGCTTCTGTTCCATTATGCCCCTTTACCAGGGTAGCATGGCTTCAGCTGGAGGAATCTACCATTGGCAAGATCCCCACGTCTTCATGTTTGCTTAGTAGGATACAAATTGCTCAGAACCTACCACAAGGATTTCCATGAAGAAATCTCTGGGGCCTGAGAGGCACAGGGCAATAACTCCCTTCTGCCACTACTTCTGCCCCTCGCCATTTCCCCTGAACTCTGTGAAGCAAACTCCAACTGAGGGGATTTCTGTCTGGGGCAAAGGAGGGAGACTATAGGGTCACCAAGACAGCATAACCCCTTCCACCTGGGCAATGGAGAGATTCATGCACAATGTGTCCTCTGTGAGCCTTGATGGGATCATCTGGATCCAACAAGCAGCTGCTCGATTGAAATGTAGAACCCAAATACTCTGCAAGTCTTAGCTTTACGGGAAAGATGGGTGATATAGTACGGATGTCCAATTTCTATTTAACACCCCTTGAAAACAGCAGAACTTTAATTCCCTCCTCTCAGCCAGGGTGCCCATTCAAAACACTTACACATCCCTTCAATGCCATGTCTCAGCTGGGAACTGGAAGAAAACATATCTGGCATTGATCCAATGCCTATTTAATGGCAACAATTAATGCTAAACTTTTTGCTAGTTTATAAAAGAGATAAAACAGAAAATAAAACAAAATTAGCTAACAGACAAAGCCCCAGTTTAAGCACATATCTAACTGAAAGCATGCAAATAGTACATTGACTCACATGCTTTAAATTGGACATGTGCTGAATTGGAGTTTAATTCCCTTTAATGTCTAAATCCTCACTGACGTCACTTGTGAGATAGCCTTTACTTATGTTGCCGAGAAGTTAATGTGTTCATTCACTGGCCTTTGGCTGAGTGTATGACCCAGAATGTGGCTGGAAAAATCATTACTGCTTCAGTATATTCATCTTCAAAGGCATTCCTAATAGGGATAGATTTCCTTCTTTTAGTCTTTTTATTTTGAGCTTAAACCCAGAACCAACAGCATTTTGTAGTTTAATTTTTTTTTTTTTGGTTAAAGCAAATTAAAAGTTTCTTCACTGATAGATCTGATCATAATGTCAATAAAGGAATCTGTAAGTTATCTGAGTACCCTCTTGTTTTCAAGGTCCAATCCATCGTGATTTATTTAATAACAGTACAGGTAGTTCCTTTAAATCTATCAAGCAGACAGAAGATTGTTAAATGCTATTTTACTACACAATACCTGACAGAGGAGATTGAGTATGAAGTCATATAGCATCCAAAGCTCTCTCATAGTGTCATTAAACTGTAACCATGGGTTTCAGATGTTTTTCCTGGATTTCTTTAAAATATGGTTATTGAATTTTCAACTCATAAATCAGCAGTACAAGACTAAAACTCATAAAACATGTATATGTTGATGCAGAGATCAAAACGTTTCATATGATAACCATGTTCAATCAAATTCACCCAGTTCTCTATTACCCACCATAAAGAAAAAGTGAAGTGATGTATGTGCAGTAAAGAAATTATGTTAAAATTTCTCTTTAATTTATGGTCTTTGTATATTGACTGCTAGAAGCACAGAACTCTGGAAGCATGCAGGCCTTTGTATGTTTTCATGAGCATCTTTTCTTTCTTTGTGAAGAGTTGGTTATGCACTTATTAAATAAATATTGCTGAGTTTTGCCAGACTGAGCAGCCAAACACAACTGGGTAAGCTGACTAATTCCAAAAGGCTCCAGCTTACTTTTTTAAACTTCAGATGTCTTTTCCTCACCCATTGAGGACTTTTATATGGAAATCTTTCATAATAAATTGTGTCCCTTCTCAAGGTTTGCCTATTTACCTTTACATTGCTAGGCTTCCTAGGTAAATACTTATGTACTTGTGTAGCTAGATGGATGGGTGGATGGGTAGATAACTATATATTTATATATAGATCCTTATAGATCCTTATGTATTGGGGTGACATCAATGTGATCGATGTGATCAACTAGAGAGACAGCTAATAAATGAATTGTACGCCCCCAGCTGTGTCACATACCCCCACTCCATCACCCTGGGATTTACTGTAGCATTCCGAATCCCGCACCAGTTTTAAACCACCACTACTATTCTTTTGAACAATCAACCTCCCAGAGCAATGCTTTCTCCTTCTCCCCCAAACCTGGAACTGCCTCTCAGCCTCACATTACCTCTGCGTAGACCTTGATAGATGAGAGTCTGAGGCAGATTTGTTTTATATAAAAATGTCACCGCTCCCACAAACGTGGTTTTGCACCCCTGCAAAGACTATATGTGGCAGCTTGATGCTGTTGAAAAAGGCTAAATTTCCAGTTGCTTCCCAATGCAACCCAGACATTGTTTCTAGCACAGGCAGACTTTAAAACCATGGTATTTTTATGTATATGCCAGTTTTCTGAGGTAATTTTTGAGGCATTTTACATTTTTTAAGTTACATTTTTTCTCTCCATGTGAATCCTTCCCAATCACAGTCATGATAACTATGGCAGTTGGCCTTAAAAGCAAAAAAGTGTAAGACATAATCCCAATACAGTTTTTAAAAATGCTTTAAACTATTTCCTAAAATAGTTTTTCAGTAACTTGCCTGTCTTCTACAGAATATATGATAGCCTCCTCTGATATGAGTATTTGACTATTTATTTATTATTCGGGGGAGGAAAGGACTGGTGGTGCTTGGCCCCAGCAATGAGGTGTTTGTGGAGGAAAGAGCCAAGCCCAACAGGGAGATAATGGGAAACTAGGGTCATGTGTCAGGTCCAGAGGGGAGCCAAGTCCAAATCTCTTCCTTCTCCTCCCATAGCTGCTCTGGTGGTTACCATGTGTTCCCAGTATAGTGTCGGGTGTTGCTATTGTGTCTTTGCTATTTTGGGAGGATGCCAAAATTTTCCCTGAGACTCATAAGCAAGAGTTTAACAGAATATCATGTGATAAAGAAAAGGCACTTCTACAGCCTGAGATCTGGTGTGAGAGCTTCTCAAAGAAAAGTCACAGTAATTATTTATTATGGAAAGTATTAAGAAAGTAAACATAGGGGTTGTTCCCTAGAGAGAGAGAGATTTCAACCTGTATCTCATAAGGTAAAATTCATCATGAATGATTTATTTAAAAGAAGCTGCCCGTGCTTTTAAACATTAACTGACAAGTTACATGTACCATTAAAACATTTGTTTTAAACATTCTGGTAAATGACTAACTGTCATTAATGTATTACTACCAAGTCATTAGTGTTATAACTTTTAAAATGAAACAGTTGTTTAACTAGAATACTCATTACATTTAATTTTATGACTAAGCAGGACAAAAACCTCTGTTCCCCAGTTGTGATTTATATTATGCCAAGATGATAACAAGTCATCCCCTCTATCTCTGTGACTGGAGAGAGCAAGTACAGTCTAATGGAAATGTTTCCTCAAAAGTCACCCAAAACCATTATGCTCACTATTAAAGGGCCTAAGCCAAAGCACTTTCAGGCCCATGGGAGTCTGTTCACTGATTTTAATGGGTTATGGATGAGGAGCAGACAGATTTATTCCTCCTTTGTCAAAAGCACTCCCTTTAATGAAATAAAGCCAACAAAAGAGGGCCCCATTTTTCATTTGTAGTAAGAGTGGTGAATTGAAATGTACCAAGCTGAGTACATTGTCATCAGAAAGGTATATACTCATATATCTATTATTCACTTGCCTATCCACTAATTCTGAAAGTTGACTGTCTTTCTATTCATTTCTACTAACCTCTTCTGTTTCCTGCTTAATTCACATTGATAGTACTGTCATTGTGGTCCTAGAACAAAATGCTAGGCAGTTCATACTGGTACTCTAATCAGTGGTTAAGATTAGGAACTACTTTGCAGAAACGTTTCAGTCATATATATAACGCCCTGCATACTGTTTGTCCATTAAACTTTGCCCAGTGAAGAGGTATAAACAGGCACTGTCTGTTACAATTTTATGTATAGTTGCTTGTTTCCTACCATATAGAAGATAGTCTTGTGGCTTCAGCTCAGGACTCAGAGTCAAGAGAACAAGCTTCTCCCTCCAGCTCTGCCATGAAATGATATTGCACAAGTTACTTAAGTGTTCTGTGTCTCACTGTACCAGCTGTAAAAAGGGAACATGTAGAGGTGTTCGGAAAAGAGGAAAAGTGCTTTGCAGAGAATGGCTGATCTACCACTGCTATCCATTGAGAGAGCTCTCCTCCAGTACAGGACTATGTTTTGGGAGCTGAAGGACCAGAGTGCTAGTCTTATGTCCTCTTGGCTGTTGAGAGTGCCTGACTCTTGCCTAGTCACGGTGTCTGCAGTATGTATCACATGGAATCATTATAGCATTCAATTTCTTGTGTGGGTGGAAGTCTTTCTATACTCTATTCCCCTTCACACTTGCACAGCATTTCATATTAAGTATCCTCATAATGCACTTGAAAACCAATTCTCTACTTTTTTCAGCACTCGCATGAGATAGTTCTTTGACATTGTGCCAATAAAAATGAATTTGTATTTTACCATACAATAAACTTCAGAGGTTAAAAGAAGAGTTCTCCAGAAATGCATTCCAGTTAGGTCCTTTCCTTCAGTCAGTCATCATACACCTATAGGCCTTTTAACTCTTTTCTCTCCTGTTTTCTATAAGACTTCACAACTAGAAAAGATGCCTACCAATTGTCTGCTGACAGACACTCTAATATCCAAGGTTACTCTGTCTTGTAAACCCCCTTGAATCTTTAGAAGGCCATCCAGGCTAATATTTTGTCTCTGTCAGAGTGGAGGAGAGATTTAATTAACAGGAGATAATCAATACACCATAGCACTGGCAAAAGATAACAACAAGCTTAATATTTTCATAAACAGCACAGCTCCAACAACTCTTGCAATGAAGCAACTCTTCAAACTTTCTTTCTGCCAGTTAAAGGTGTTGCTCTTTCTAGTTTTATCTTGTCATTGGCATCATTAAGCATAGTCCTACATTGTTCATCCCCTAGGCGCCAGGACACCTTCGTACACTCAACGGCCATTGACTTAACAAAAACACCATACAAGGCATTGCAAGATCAGGACTCATATGTGAGGAAAGCATTGTTTCTGTCTCTTTGGCTGCTCGCCTTCTTTGCAGGCCCCAGAGAATTTAGATGTCTTATCCACAAGGCATGAAAGCATCATTCTAATTACTATTCCTTTATGTCATGCACAAGAATAGTTACTCTGAGATTTGTTTTTTAAATTAAAACACTATCCATGCTCTTCTTCTTACCAGCTGCGCCATCTGCAACAGTGGGAACACATCCACTTTGTTTTTACACCATCACCCACACTCTTATTTCTTGAGTTTCTTATGATTAAACAGCTTTGGCTACCATTTTCCAAGGCAGATAATAGCATGATACCATTTCAAGGGCTTTATATTTTCCCTGCTTTGTCCAGGTATTGATTTCTGCCAAATGTTTGTTCTGCCATTTGTTTCAGTTACCTCAAATATCATATTCCATTTAAATGAATAGTTTAAAAGTGGGCTCCTTGCAGCTTTTCCTGAGATTTAACTGGAGTAGAATGAGATATTACCATCAAAACTTAAATAATGAATAAACAAGAATGAAAAAAGCCCAGTCTCATTTCTTTGCACATACAAACCAATATATTTAATTACTATGATTTATATAGCAAACATATACTATGTTATAATTAATTATTGTTGGGATGTTCCATAAAGCAGAGCCCTTGGACGTTTTCCTTCCATAAAGTAAAGTGGGAAGTATTTGCCCTTACAAACTAAATCTATGCAGAACGAGGCTATGATTGAAATATGCAAAGTACATTCACTGGCCTGTACAAAATAAGTGTTTGGTCTCAGGCCAGTTCCTACTAACCAGGTGCCCTTATCAGAAAACCTATGGCTGGCAAATAATAATTGTAATAATTGGCCTCCTGGTTGGCAGTCTTAGTAGAGTAGTCAAGAACCGAACGAATGTGATAAACTAATTGCTTGTCCCTAAAGGAAATTCCTCCCAAAATAAGATTGAGGTACAGTGAGAGGAAGTTGGCCCTGCCACTGCTCCTGCTATGCTCATGCATGTGAGACTTCAGCCTCCAGTCTTACCCATTCAGCTACCTTTAAGGCTCAATTCTGAAAACTCCTGAGCTGTGGGGCATGGTCCAGGAAAGCAGTTAAACGTGTTTAACTTCAAGCATATCATTAATACTAATGACACTCAGTGGGACAACACAGAAGTCTATGGAATAAATGTGCTTCAGCACCACCTCATGCTAGGCTGTTCAATACTTTGAAGGTTGAAGCCTTTAAGCACTACATGCTCTTTAAAATTACTCTCAACTGCTTTTTCGAGCCTTGTTGTTTAGGACTGTGGCATGAGCAATGGCTTAGCTATAACCACAGACTCCATTTGATATGGTCTCTAATAAAGGGGTCTCCCAGGGAACCCAACACTTCGGGTGCTGCTCCTTGTCCATCTTGTTTTGTCTCCCAATTTGTAGCTTCTCCCTTAGGCTGAGTACTGCAGAAACAGTTACTTCATCCCCTGCACTGAAATGTAACAGGAAGGCATGGTTCTCCTATTGACACAGCTTGGAGCAGGTGTTGGAACCAGGTAAGGAACTGCTAATTGAGTCCTGTTTGACTCATTGCACTGTACTGGAGATGGGAGTGGCTTCCTGGCTGAAGAGAAGCTGGGCTGAACAGTGTCCAGAGAAGATCCCTCGGAGCAGCAAAGAGTTGTCCTGGAGTTTGCTATTACATCATGAGTTTCTTTGCATCTAGGAAATGGATGAGTTTTAACCCTATACAGGTTTTTGGTGGATGGCAGAAAGTCACTTGGTCACAGGGAAGAAGTCTTTTGTATTGCTCAATAATGATCTCTGTGGCTAGATAAGAAGCATCTCTGAGATCATCCAGAAAAAATATTGTTCAAACTGCTTTAGTTAGGAAGATTATTGGGTCTGTGAGTGCACCTAATAATATGCTGGCATGCCAGGATGCTAAAACAGAGAAGAACGGGGAGATTCTCAGAGTCCTCAGTGAAATGCAAGACCCCTCCAATGAAGGGTAAAAACCTGAGTGTGTTAATAACAATTATGGGGAGGAGTTCCCAAACCACTACAGTAGTTCAAAATATTGAGCCTTCGGCAAGCACTTCTGATACTGATTAAGTGGAGTTCACAGCAGTACAAATGCTTTCATAATGTCTTTCTCTGTTTAGCTTTGCATTTATGGTAAGTTCGCCTATAAAAAGAGAGGCAGGAAAAAGTAATAGTTAAGTAAATTAGTAATACAGGCTTAGAAATAATGTTAAGGGATGAACTTAAAATGCAATTGTAGGACAGTGAAAAAAATGCCTACATCATAGCTGGCATCTTTTAACAGGCAACAAATGATCTGTTTTAATTTGAATTAAATTTGGACACATCCAAAAATAAACATATGCACAAAATATTCGCAGACAATGTATTGAACTTCTGACAGAGTCAAAGATGATTAAAGAAACAGCTCTTTGGCCTTCCTTGTACTGAAAATGAGAAGTAAAAAACAACTTTATTATTACTACATCAAAATATGTCTGTGTGTAAATGTTTATATTCACTACTTTGTATTCTAAGAGCTTGATTTTCAGAGATGTTGGGCACCTGCATCTCCCACTGACTTCAACTGGAATTGTGGGTACTCAGGACTTCTGAAAATCAGACACCTGGAGTAGAGTCTTGGCCCCATTGAAATCAAAGTTTTGCTGTTGACTTCAGTTAGTTCAGGATTTCACTCTGTTTCCACTATAGAAAATGAGGTATTAGTGTATCTTACTATAATGCTTTAATGGCTCGAGCTGTTCACTGCCAATCCCTTTCTGTCACACTGTGTAACTACATTTTACTTCAAGCTGCTGATTTAACATCTCACTACAACCAGATTTCTTAGACCCAAGATACAGATTACCCTCAGATTCCAATTTTCAATCTCCAATACATATTTTTAAATGATTGATATCTCCAAAGTTACAAACAAAAAATATTCCTGCTAAAAATTAAACAAGAAACCCCTACTTATCTATATAACTAACACCAAAAATTAATTTTGAAATAGATTTGTCATGATTCTCCAATCTTTACTTTTGTGGAATAGCACTTATGCACATGAGTAGTTCCATTGAGGAGACAATTGCATTTGCATTTGTAATTAGTTTATGGATACCATCTCCCCAAGATGTGCAAAGATATCTTCTAAAGCTATCCTGAGTCATTTATCATGACTCATTTGTTCTTATGTGAATATGCTATGAATGCAAAGCTAAACATAATGGAAGATATCATCTTGTTATTTGTTCTATTTGCAAGCTTCTGTTGATCAGTGCCAGAGAGTGCTGGCTAAAGGCTCCGTTATGGTAACACTTTGAAATGTGCCTATGTGATTTAGGAGCCTAAATCACTTAGGAGCTTTAAAAAAATTGCCCTTTGGGAACTTTTCCAAGGATTGAGAAGTAAAGGGGTGACTTCACATACTTGTTACTCAATTTCAGCAGAGGTAACAGAATCAGAACAGTAGACTTTTTATTTAAAGATTCTTTAAAAAGTGTTTTATCCTTTTCAAAGAGTTGCACTGCAGCACCTGTATTTCATGAAAGAAATGGCAAGCTATTTTATATCCCTTTTTAAAATTAAATTTTGTTCTCAATTACTTGCCAGCCTTAGTGACACTTTGTTTGACTTTCAGATGCAGGTTGCTTCCCAGTTTCACCTCCTAACTGGTTCCAGTAACCTGTACAACATATAAATAGTAAAGTGTAAAATCACACAAATATTCTCTTGCTTCTCTGTGTCTCTTATCAGTCTGCTTCCCTCTTATTCCTAGGTCTTCCCTCAGTACCATTCCTCTTTCACTCACAGGTATTAATTTTGCCTGCTCTCCTTGTGTTTTTGCAGTTGTTCGAATATGTCTCTCTTGGTTCCTGGTACATGCTCCGCCATTATGAGAGTTGCGGGATAAGGCCTTATTGTTTCCCACTCGGACACAGAATTGCTTTCCCAAAATAGTTGGCATTTACAGTGTCTCTCAGTCTGTTCCAGCATTAAAGTCTCTCTTGCTCACTACTTTCATGTGGTTTTTCTCCTAAAGAAAATGGCTTTCTGATGGACTATTGCTGGGTCTCAAAAGAGCACAATTGTGTTGCAACACCTTTTTTTCAGCCTGCGTCACTGGAACCTCCCAGTCTGGAACCGTTTTTCCATCTCGTGGTTCACCCATCTTATTTCCATTGCCTTCTCTGTCTCTCACTGCTCACTGGGGATATACTTTTCTTTTTCAAATGCTGGACTTAAGGAATCTCAGTGTTGCACAGTTATTTGTGGCTTGGCTTTCTCTCCCATCCTTCAGTGCTGTTCTTCTACCAGTTCAGATTTCTCAGATAACTCATTCTCTTTCTCTAGGTGTATTACATATAACAACCAAAAAAAGAAAGAAAGAAAGAAAGAAAGAAAGAAAGAAAGAAAGAAAGAAAGAA
>ML677342.1:26411615-26457332 GCA_007922305.1 Dermatemys mawii | reverse complement strand
GAAAGAAAGAAAGAAAGAAAGAAAGAAAGAAAGAAAGAAAGAAAGAACATATCTTTTCACTCATTGCTATTACTCTTATCATTATAAATCATCATCCGTTGAGTGCTATAGCTGTGCATGGCAATCTTGGAGACGCAGCTATATACTAATTACCTCTCTAATCTGTAAGAAGAAAATTTAGAGAGATTTTATTTCATAAGCCATATGCCTAATTCAGCTCAGCTGAAAGTAGGCGTGATTTTGTGCATCCTGACCATCCAATGCTGCAAATGCACTAGGCAGTTGTCAATGCAATTTTTTCCTTCTGCTGAGGTCTGATGAACTGTAACTATTTGTGCCAGGGCTGAATTTGGGCCCTATATCATTGCACTGACTTTTAAGGACATATATAGACTTTCAGGCAAAAAAAAAACAACCCAAACACTTTTAAGCAGTTAAGCTGTTTAAAGTTTATTGATGTTTTCCACAAAAATTATTATTATTAATGTGGTGCTCTGCACCCCATATTCACCATAGTGACATGATTATGACATAATTATGATGTATCTTGTACAAAATACTTCATATGAGGTATGAATGGAAAAAGTTACGGTTTGTTGAATAGGGTTATTCTATTTGTATGCATATATCATCTTTTGTAGTTTTGTATCTGGAGTTATGAATATTAACTATGCATCTGTATTTCAGATATGTTCACTCCTATGTAATGCCCACAGAGCAGTTTACTCCAGTCTAGCCAGCACATTGTGAAGGGGCTGCCCCAAGGTAATGGCTCATCAGCAAAAATTATGGGCCATGGGAAAAACTTAGCCTCACCTGATATGCTTTCCTGTGGATGATTCACAGAAAATAAGGGTATTGGCTGCCATGACTCATCAAAGCATACACGGGCATGTGACTAGATCCTGTCTTACTGGACTCCATCTTGGTGCTTCCACTTTTCCACAAACTGTGCTGGGGGGCTTGTCTTGAAACAAAGAAGCCACATGGAAGAAGCTATAAAGGGAGAAGTGACATCACCCAGGGCCTCACTCCACCTACAACACAGTACCTGAAAACACCTATGGAATAAAGACTGAACTGGGGAAGGCGATCCACAGCCTGCCTGTGTATGAAAGCTTGGTGGACTGTTTCTACTATCTAACAGGACACTGCTTGATTCAAATCCTGTCTAGTTTACAAAGCTGAGATTGCATTTTGTTTTTTCCTTAGGTAATCTGCTTTGATCTGTATGCTCACTACTTATAATCACTTATAACCACTGTTTGTGGTTAATACATTGATTTTATATTTTTTACCTAAAATTGGGTTTTGTTAGAAGTGCTTGGGGAATCTGCTCAGAACAAAAACTGGTGCATATCCTGTCCACTTTGAGGGAGGGATGGACTGGGTAATAGACTTATACCGGTCAGGCTTTTGACCAGGGCAAGATGGTACAGCGCTGGGGTCCTGTAACTGCAGCTGGGAGTGTCCCTGCCCATGTAAAGGTTTGTATGTGTGCAGAGCCAGGAATAGTCCACAGCTTGTCACAGCAGCACAGGGTGAGAAGGAGCCAAGGCTCAGGAGACAGAGGGCTCAGTGGTACCCCAGTTCCAGTACTCTGGGAGGGGACACAATTAATAATTTTTTATTATTACTTATATTGTGGTATCACCTACAGGCACTAACTAGAGATCCATTATTCTAGACACTGCATCAAACAATGTAAAGACAGTCCCTGCCCCACACAGCTAACAGTTGAGGAATGTACATGTGTTTAAGACGACTCCTTTTTCTGAATGTAAAGAGTATACAAGCGCAATATGTTTACCAGATTGAAGGAAAACTCTTTTATTCATGTCTTTGCTCTGGCTACCAGTTAGCTTCTGTGCTGTGTCTGTGTATATTTTACTGTAGAAACTACCTCATAAATCTTTTCGAAATCTAGCATTTACTAGCGGTGGGGGGGGGGAGGAGGGAGGAGGATATACAGCCAACGCATGGCGACGTACTCCTCCTCCATCCCCATAGAAACAATACTTGCTTAGAATCAATAAATCCATTTTTTTTTCTTTCTCTAGTGTTTTGGCAACAATATATCTGAAAGACTAAGAGCACTTATTTGAGAACTGACACTAGCTGAACGTCAAGTCTATGGAAAGCAAATGCAAACATTATGTTCTGTAATACACTGCAGATGTCAAACAGCTTTCAGTCTGATGTCAAATAAATGATTCTGAAATAGCTTTTGTGCAGATTGGAAAACTAAATATTATTAACCTATTACTGTAAACTGTCAGAAGCTCGCCTAGCACCTTAATGCTGTTGTACCTTTTTCATCATGGAATGTGATAAATTATCTGTTTGATATTTGGCGGGGAGGGGAAGAATGAATGTGTTATGTTAAGTTAAACACTAAAAGCAGTGGGTTCAAACAATTGTCCAAACAGAATTAAAATTCATTCACCATATGGTCTTTTTAAAAAAGGCAGTTTATTTGAAACATTTGCTCTATTTAGTGGCACCATTATAAGTTAAAAAAACCCAAGAGTGAACCCCTCCTCTAAGCTGAGATCCTGAAAACACCTGAGCATTTTTGTAGTTGTATTTATGTGAGTAGTCTCTGCTGAAGCCGGACCCATTTCTCTTCTCAATTTCAGTGGGGTCTGGATCAGGTCCCTAGTAAAACACTATTTATAGGCGCTAGATCCTAGTCGTAGAGCCAAAAGCCATATGCAGCGGGAGCAGCATCACACACGTCTGGCTGTGCAACCAGTGCATTGCAGGGCACTGTTTGTTCCTGCTGTCTCCAGAAGCAAAATGTTCAGTGGTACGGGGTCACTTTGGCCTGTTCTCCCAAGCTGCATACAAAATAAGCACTTGTCTTGCCAGCCCCCATCCTGTAACTCCAGTTTTTCGCTTGCCTCATTCTTGTGCACCTCTTTCAAGCATTTCCTCCATTTTCTCCCTGATGCATCAGAGCAGGCAGGGTGGCCCAGAATAAAGTCCCAAAGTCTTTCAGTGTATTACACTATAAAAATTTGGAGTTACAGTGACCTGTCAGTTATAATGAAGTTGTTCCATATAAGACAATTTTAATGCACACAATGGAACAGCCCTGGCCATGTAACAGTCTGCCTGCAGAAGGGATACGGCCATTTATAAGCCAGTCTTGTGATGTGAAGTCCATTGACTTTCACTGAGTTCCTAGAGCTGTGTGAGGACATACTTTCTTCTTCCAAGCACTAGAATTTGAGGGATACAGGACTGAGAACTAAACTACATTTACACTCTGTTTGGTAAGTTTTGGCTACTGAACAAAAACGATGCAATTACTGTTGGATCCACAAAATGTGAGACTGGAGTTATTTGTTGTAAGACTTTTATTTTAGTTTATGTATTGCTATATTATTATTATATTCATTATTTATTATTATTATTACTTATTTATTAACTTGTCTTATCAGACTATGTAGGAGCTCCAATCATGGACCAGGTCCCATTGCGCTAGGTGTTGTGCAAAAAACAGTATGTTGGGAAAAAAACGAACTCTCATCACAGCATTTTCTATTGGTTTTATTGTGTTGAGTTTACCATGCTTACAACCGCAGTTTACAATGTAATAAGACAGAAAAAAACCCCTTCCTTTCCCTACACTCACCTTCACCTTCAGTTAAATTTTTGGCATATGTTTTTATTGCAAATCATTTAAGACATGACAGCTTGACACTGTCATATGAAAATCATGGATAATTTCATGGGCTTGAAAGACTATTGTTAATATGCTGGAATTAGTCATTAGTCAGCACTCAACAAGATTTCCAATTGCCAGGCTGTGTCAGGGTTTCCGGTCATTTTCTCTGTTTGATGCTTTGATTCCCATTTTCAGTACTGGCAGAAGCAAACTGCCACTGTGAAATTTACACACTGCCAAATGAATCTTTACTGTACTAATGCAGAGCCATCAAGTATGTACCCAGCTGAACAGAAAATAATCAAAACATAGACATAGAGCATCATCCTTTACTGTCTTCACAGCCAGCAGCTCAATATTCTCAAGGGATGGACTGTGCTCCCAAAATCTACTCTGTCAAGCTGTCTACCAGAGTGACCTTGGTGGACTGTTTCTACTATCTAACAGGACACTGCTTGATTCAAATCCTGTCTAGTTTACAAAGCTGAGATTGCATTTTGTTTTTTCCTTAGGTAATCTGCTTTGATCTGTATGCTCACTACTTATAATCACTTATAACCACTGTTTGTGGTTAATACATTGATTTTATATTTTTTACCTAAAATTGGGTTTTGTTAGAAGTGCTTGGGGAATCTGCTCAGAACAAAAACTGGTGCATATCCTGTCCACTTTGAGGGAGGGATGGACTGGGTAATAGACTTATACTGGTCCAGCTTTTTTTATGTAATCAGGGTGGCAGGAAGGTGAGACGATTGACTGTTACCAAAATTCTGAGGTAAGCTAAAATCTGTAATTTTTCAATCAGTTTCCTTATTAGCTGCAGGTGGCGAATTATGGGAGCACTGTTAATAAAATTCTCTTTCTGATAGTGAAGTGAGATTTGCCAATCTGTTTACGTGTTGAGAAGTTCTTCTTTAGGAGTCCTTCTGCTCAAAGTTGCAGAATTCTATATTAGTGTCTCTCAAAGTAAAGCATTTAATTGTGTGGCTGATGTATAATGTGTGGCCCACACATAGCCCATTGATGTCAACAGAAGGACTTCCATTAACTACAATGGGCTTTAGATCAGGCCTTAAAGCTCCTGTTCATCACAGAGCTCTTCCTAAACATATGACTAACTTTAAACCCTTGAGGAGTTTAAATAGGACTCAATAGGGCTATTCACATGCTTGAAACATGCTGAACCACCCTGCTGAATAGGCCATACATTAGTGGAGGACTCACACGTTTGGCATAGATAGTACTGAACTGGCAGACCATCTGGTTAAATATTGCTCTTTAGCAGCTTTCAGGATAGTGCAAGATGATTCACTTGACACGTCTTTTCAAATGCTTTATGGTCTAACAGGTCCCGCCAAGTTTATGCTCGGGATTTTTTGTTTGTGTTATTTTTTTCACACGATGACAGGCAAGTTCACTGCATCACTGTTTGCTAAAGCAAAGCATTAAGTTGTGCAGTTGTTTAACCAAAATTAAGTTGTACAGGTCTCTAAATATCACATCACTCACAACCATTGATTCTAGCATGTCATTAACAGGGTAAACTATCTTGGATTTTCCAGCCTGCAGTTTGTCATTGGTTGTTTCACAAGAATAGACTCTGGTGTGTGGATAAAATCAATGATATATTTGTTAATGTCATAGGCAGAAAAATTACATGGCACATTTTCCAGGATACTGGTAAAAGGAAATAGAATAGTGTTTCATAAGACTAGATTAACATGCTTAGATGGTTCAAACCAGTAATCTATTTATCAATGTCCATTACTATAAAAAGGAACTGGAAAGATATCTTTCTGAGGTGTTATTTTTGTTTGTAACTTCTCCAACTTCACAAAGTTTATATTGCCCTTTAGGAGGTAAATCATACAAGACAACATGGTCTAATGAGAATGACTACTAGCTTCAAATTAGAAATATTGATGGTCTCATTTTGGTTAAAGGTGTTTACACACATAAGTCAGTTAATACCCTGGCATCAAGATCCCAGGCATCAAGATAAAAGCATCCACTAAAATCTGTGGAAAGATTGATGGAATCACCTAAAGTGACACGGCAGGAGAAACTTAAATCTTAATTGTGAGCTGAAAGTTTGCAGGACCACCAGAAAGCAGCAAAACTGCTTTTTTTAAAAGGCTCTTTTGCAAGATAACATAGTCCATGGTTATTTTTCTTGTATTTTTATATAATAGAGTAAAAACTGCCCATTTACACTAGTAATACAGCCAGGCCTGGGGAAAATCCTGCCCTGCTCAAATAAAAGACATCTGTATAAGTAAACCTAGTATATACAGAGTGACAAATTAGCAAAAGAATATTAAATACACAAGTAAATCAACCAAGGAACTTTGTGTAACGACTGTGCCAAAAACCATTAACAAGGTTACTTCGTTACATAAGGCCCAAATCCAGCAAAACACTTTAGCATGTGCTTAATCAGTAATACCAATGGGACGACTTATATGCTTAAAGATAATCACGTGCTTAGTGCCTTGCCTGATCAATACAATTTGGACCAGAATCCATCGGGGTGAAATTCAGTTGTGTGTTACTACTGAGCTATCTGATACCACAGTGATTGCCATATACTTAGAACAGGATATAAATGCAGTGTGGTGGATACCCCTGTATGGTAACTGTTGATAAATGATGACTTTGTAATGGGGCCTACCCTATATAAAGGCATTAAAGTTGATACAATATACAAACAAAATACTTCATCAACAAGTTACAGTTGCTGCAGGAAATGTAACTTTGAATTTCCTACCATAATGTAGCATTAATTCAGCGTTTTTGTGTTTAACATAACAATAGTCATAACTACAAGGCTCCTTTGTGGTACACCACAAAAATGCCCAGTCTGATGCCAAAAATTGACAAAATGTTTTAAAAAAGTCAGAATAATAATAATAAAAAAAAACTAGTCATGGTTCATTTGTCTCACACTTAAACTATGTTCTGCCATCATCCCTGTGGAAACATTTCACTACACCCTTATCTCCACCTGGCAAATAATTGCACTTCCAAACATGTCCTATGCAACGCATAAAGAAATATTACTTATAGTTAGTTCACTGTTGCTGTAAAAGCTGGTTACCAAAGCTATCATGGCTGTGATATATTTGGGAGAAAACAGCTGGATTCTTGGAACGGTTATCAGACGATCATTCCAATTGTACTTTACCTCTGGACAGTTCTCAAGTACTCCAAGCAAATATTTGGATGCATATTTATGACCATGGCTTTCCAGGGATTTTATATGAAGCACTAAATGGTTCCCAACTTTAAATTGCAGGCATTTTACAGAAGGCCAACTCAGCTCCTGTTTAAGTCAAAGGGAATCTCCCATTGACTTCAATGGGAACGAGCCCCAGAATACATTCTAGAAAAATTGTGAATAGATGCCAACCAAAATTTTCAAACTTCTTTACTGATGTTAGGTACCTAAATAAATGGTTTAATTTTAAGAGTTGCTGAATACCCGCAACTTGCACGGTAGTGAACCAGAGCTGGGGAAGCTATGCAGCTCTGGAAATCAGGCTGTTTATGTAGGTGCCTCAGTACAGAATTCCTGCATCGATCCTGCATTGTGAGCTGAACAGGCAGACTGCTACACCAGCATAAAGCCCGGCTGAGCAAGAGCAATAGTTTGCCTGTGTGGATCACAGTGCAGAATCAAGAGCTTTAATGTCTGACTTGGGAATCCAAGTTTTAAAATGTTGGCCATGTTATTGGGATTTGCAGAAGAAATTACAGGTTAGTGGTGCATGTTTACGGAAGCATAGCAAAAAGTAAGGTGCATAGCCAAACATCTGCTGGTTTGAATAATGATCCCTTCCCAGAGTGTGGTATTACAACCCACAGTTATGCATGGGGATAGTCCTACTGGCTCTGGGAAAATGATTTCTCATGTGTAATTTTTATTTTCAGAGAAAAAGGTAAGTTAGAGGCTAATAAATACACCACATGTTGTATACAATATTTTTTCATTATCCACCTGGCTCTAATGGTGGCTAATGCTGGCATGAATTATTTGTATAGCAATAGCACCTAAAGACAGTCAGAATAAGGAGCCTTATTGTACTAGGTGTTGTACACAGAAGACATGGTAACTGCCTCAATGAACATATAGTCTAATTTAAATAAGATACAACCAGTGACAGTAGGAAAGAAGGGAGAAAGAAACAGAAACAATAAGAAGATCACATGGTTACATGGGTTAGGTATGTACACTTTTTGGTGGTTCCAAAACTAGAAAGAAAGAAAGAAAGAAAGAAAGAAAGAAAGAAAGAAAGAAAGAAAGAAAGAAAGAAAGAAAGAAAACTCTTATCCCTAACTGTTGTTCAGCCTAGCGATCATCATTGATTGGCTCATGTGACATTTCATTCTCTTATAAAAGCTTTATAAGCCCAATTCTCCTCTTGCACTAGCAGGGGTGCTGGGACAATTTGTTCAGTGGGGGGGTGCTGAGAGCCACTGAACCAAACTGTAAACCCTGTATATGATTCCAGGGGGTGCGGCAGCACCCACAGCACCCTAGCTCAAGCACCTACGTGCACTAGTGTAAATCAGAAATAAGTCTATTGAAATCAATGAAGTTACACTGATGTAAAACTGGTGGGAGTGAGAGGAAAATCAGGCTCTGTATCCTTAAAAAAAGAGCTTGCATGGACTTGGGTCCAAAACCTTTCTCAAAACACAGTTTGTTTCCAGGTGGGAATAAGTGTCTGTTCTGGATAAAGAGAACAAAAATATCTGTGAGACTTGCTACACTTTCTATTTGCATTTGTGTACAGTAGACTCTCAGTTATCTGGGATGATAGGGAAAAAATTAATCCTGGTTAATAAAATCCTGGATAAACACCATATAGTAAATATGCGGGGGAAGGGCGTGGTTCACCAGCCACCCTGTGCCAGGGGCAGGAGGTGTTGGTTCACTGGCTGCCCTGCACCTTGGTGGGGGGGGGGGGGCGGGGGTCATGTTTGGGCAGCAACAAAGCCAGAGCCGGCTCTGTGAGTTACGTGTATTTTTTTTGACATCCTGGTTAATCCACAACCCGCTTAACCCGATCCTGGATAATCGAGAGTCTACTGTATATACTAAAGCTACATGGTGTTTATATTCATGAGCATAACAAGACTGTATGCCTTTATGTTGTGTTTTTTTATCTTTTTATTGATTAATATTAAGCAAGCCCATCTAATATTTTGACACACATGCAAAACATTTACATCTCCTTCCTTCAATTAAATATGCATCAACCCTGACTTGCTTACACAGTTGGTTTGTCTACCAATTCTCTCCCACTCAAATGGTCTCTCATCTGAGGTATTCCTTGTTTCAATGGAGCCAGAACCAGTCAGGAAGGATTTTGGCAACACAAAACATACCTACAGAATTCAGACCAGACACTCATTACGTAGGTACTTAAATATGAGCAATGTCTACTGCTGGAATGAGCTGAGAAGTTAAATTCCTCCACAGACTTGTTATTGTTTCCCATGTGAAAAAACAAACCATTGAAGAAATCAAGAAGAGCTAAATAGGTGTCTCAGAAACACATCTGCCTGCGAAGCTTAGGACACTGACCCTTTGCATCCATCATGTAACACCATGCTCCCAATCATCCTTCCCTCATTTGTCTTAAACCTGTTTATGAAACATATATCATTACTGAAAGCTCAGTGTATGCTAGCTGTGTAGCTGGTTCATATTGGGGGATGTATTGCTGCAGGTTGAGACAAAAATAGGGCAGCAGTGTTATCTTGAGAGAAACTGATTCACTTCATGGGAAAAACGGTGGTTGTCTCTCCTGTTGCACCTTTGTGAAATTCCTACACAGATGCCCCCTTCCTGGAGGGCTTAGCCCCTGGAATCCCCATAGTGTCCTGCACCTTTATAGGAATGCAACAAACTAGCTCCAGCTACACCTGTTCACTGCTGGTGCTGCACAGCTTGCTTTAGTGTGTAAATGGGGCACTACTGAGAGCAAGACTTTCAAAGTCTACCTTTCAGAGACCTTCTCAAATTTGAAAACATCCAGCAATGCTGCTTCTTCCTCAACCTCTCCACTCGCAGACATTCTGACAACTTCAGCCTCAGAGATCTCTGCATTCCCTTTCCTTCACACCAAACCTTGGGCTACCATTGCTTGCACCTTTTGAATTCTTCTACCCAGGAAATGAACTGTTATCTCAATCTGTTCATGTCAACCTCCTGTGTGATGAGTCTGTGCGCCAAGGCAGATGAGAGCACAGGTTCTACCAAAGAGACTTAGACCTGTTTTTCAGAAAGGAGAAGAATCATGCTGTCTGCACGGAAAGGAACTTTTCTGTGTTACTGGCTCATCCACAACCACAGCATCTGCCCCTGCACCTTCTAAACAGATGTCTGCATCTGCTCAAGAAAAGAGATCGGCCCCACTCCCAAAATTTCTGAGTACCCAACCAGTTATTTAAAATTACACAGCCAAAATGCTCCCCCTCTCTCCCTCCCTCCCTCCCTCCAAGCTGCAGCACACAATCCAATACTAACCCATCCTTGTATCCGCCTTTGACTCAATCCACCTACTTCAAAGGCCAGATGAAGCAAATGGACCTTGTGAAATATTACAAATGTAATATTTCCTACATATTCCCTATGCTGTGGAGAGGGAAGTATAGTGAACGCTCCAGTCGGAGGTGACACAGTCTAGTTAATAAAGGTAAAATGGAAAGTTATTAAGTGCAACCATTGTATATTTGTGTATGTAAATAAGTGCCCAGCTCCTCAGGTGGTAGAAAATAGTAGCTGTGCCAATCTATGCTATCTGACCCAGGATTTTTTCTCTGCATCCTCTCTCCTCCTATAAACAGAAGGAAAAAGGCCAGGAATTTTGTCCTGTAGAGAGAATAAAGCCAGATGCCGCCCTTTTTATAACTCCGTCGCTAGAAGCTAATATGTCTGTGTAGTTAGAAAGAGAGGGTTGTTATCAACCTGGTAATTGTAACAGAGCCTTCTAACTGAGTCTTTCACAGAACGAGGGGTGGTACCGCAGCAATAGTTTCACAATGAAAACAGGAGCTGGATTGTTTAATAAGAATGATGCGATAAAGATGCCAAATAAAAGTAAACAAATTCAGACTTGCTAAGCCTCTCCCTTCTTACTTCCAGCCAGAGGGCACACTTTTCATTCTTAAACAGCAAAGTTCCCAGGAAGAAAAGGGTGTGGAGAAGAAATACAATTACAGAGGTGGTATATTATTAAGGATAACTAGGGACAGAAGAACATAAGAATGGCTGTACTGGGTCAGACTAAAGGTCCATCCTGTCTACCAACAGTGGCAAATGCCAGGTGGCCCGGAGTGCATAAACCTAACAGGTAAGGATCAAGTGATCTCTCTCCTGCCATCCATCATCACCCTCTGACAAACAGAGGCTAGTGACACCATTCCTTACCCATCTTGGCTAATAGCCATTAATGGACTTAGCCTCCATGAATTTATCCAGGTCTCTTTTAAACGCTGTTATAGTCCTAGCCTTCACAACCTCCTCAGGCAAGGAGTTCCACAGGTTGACTGTGCACTGCATGAAGAACTTCCTTTTATTTGTTTTAAACCTGCTGCCCATTAATTGCATTTGGTGGCCCCTAGTTCTTATACTATAGGAACAAGTAAATTACTTTTCTTTATTCACTTTCTCCACACCACTCAATGATTTTTATACCTCTACAATATCCTCTTAGTCTCCTCTTTTCTAAGCTGAAAAGTCCTACCCTCTTTAATCTCTCCTCGTATGGGATCTGTTCCAAACCCCTAATCATTTTAGTTGCCCTTCTCTGAACCTTTTCTAATGCCAGTATATCTTTTTTGAGATGAGGAGCCCACATCTGTATGCAGTATTCAAGATGTGGGTGCACCATGGATTTATATAAGGGAAATAAGATATTCTCCATCTTATTCTCTATCCCTTTTATAATGATTCCTAACATCCTGTTTGCTTTTTTTGACTGTCGCTGCACACTGCATGGACGTCTTCAGAGAACTATCCACAATGACACCAAAATCTTTTCCTGATTAGCTGGAGCTAAATTAGCCCCCACAATATTGTATGTATAGTTGGGTTATTTTTTCCAATGTGCATTACTTTACATTTATCCACATTAAATTTCATTTGCCATTTTGTTGCCCAATCACTTAGTTTTGTGAGATCTTTCTGAAGTTCATCACAGTCTGCTTTGGTCTTAACTATCTTGAGCAGTTTAATGTCATCTGCAAACTTTGCCACCTCACTGTTTACCCTTTTCTCCAGATCCTTTATATATTGGATTGGTCCTAGGATTGACTCTTGGGAACACCACTAGTTACCCCTTTCCATTCTGAAAATTTGCCATTTATTCCTACCATTTATTCCCTATCGTTTAACCAGTTCTTGATCCATGAAAGGATCTTCCCTCTTGTCCATGCCAACTTCATTTACATAAGCGCCTTTGGTGAGGGACCTTGTCAAAGGCCTTCTGGACATTAACATTGGAAAGTCCGGGAGCACAAGCAACATTATAATCTGGTCTGGGATTTTGCACTGTATCTCACTCATAAGGGTTCCACAGTTATGACAGCTGATCCTGAACTAGTGAACATGGTGTCACAGCCCTGTGAAACAGTTTAGAGCTAGCAAACCCAACGAGAGAGATGGGAGTCAGCAGCCCAAGACATGTTTCGACCACAAATCCAACAAGCCTCTGCAGAGCTGTGTCTCAGCTACTGAGATAAGCTTTTACATGACTACTTACTCTGCCATTCCGTTTCAAACTTGAGTTTTTACATACCAGTGCAATGTGTGAGGTAGAAGGGGCTTGAGAAAGAAATCGGCTTCCTCAGCAATACATTTAGGAACCGGCTCCTCAGCTGATGTAAATCAGTGTAGCTGTATTGCAAGCAATGAACCTGATCCCATTTCCACCAGCTGTGGATCTTACTGTGAATAACAGGGAGTAATAATTTGTGTTCTTGTAGTTCCTTGCCTCTGAGGAGATCAAACTGCTTTACTATGTTTAATCAATGAATCCTAATGTAACTCACACTCCTCCTGAGTGTGGTGTTCTGTCCCATCTAGTGGCACTGAGACCTCAGAGAGAGAGAGAGAGCGAATAATGCATCTCCTCTTCAGCCTTAACTAAGAGCTATGTGGAGCCATGAGCAGTTAGCAGTTAGCTCCAGACGTCAGGATCGAGGACTGGGGCCTGTTGGTGTTGCATTTACAATGACACCTAATTTGAAAAGCACTAAGTCACCAGGCCCAGAGAGTAGACATTGAAGAGCTATGAAGTTTAAGTATGACGTGGATGAACTGATGGCAAAGATATGCACTCTCATTAAAAACAACTACCAGAGAATCAGAGGGTAGAAAATCTTGTAGCTATATTCTAAAAGGCCCAGGGGGTGACCCAGGGAATTACAGACCAGTAAATCTTACATCTGTACCCAGTAAATTCATTGAATCAATCATCAAAAATAGAATAATAAAACACCTGGAAATTAATTATATGACACTGTCTAACCAAGTCAATTTCTGCACAGGAAAGCCATGTCTCACTAGTCTATCAGAATTCTTTGACCATGTAAATAGAACAGTGGATAAATGGGAATTGGTTGGCATAGTCTATTTAGCCTTTCAGAAAGATCTTTGACAAGGTCCCTCACTGAAGACCCCTAAAGAAACTAAATAGTCTTGGGGTGAGATTCAAACCATTGTCATGGATCAAAAACTGGCTAAAAGACAGGAAACAAATTTGCAATTTTTGCCATGGCAGAAGATTTCCCATGGGGGCACAGGTGAGTGCTCAAGGATCCATACAAAGTCCAGTGTGTTTTAATATAATAATGAGCTTGAAATGAGGATGCATAGTCATTAATGAAAAGATTGACTAGGACTGGACCCAGAACAGAACCCGGTGGAACCCCATTAGATATGTCCTCCCAGTTCAATGGCAAATCATTAATAACATCTCTTTGCGTATGACCTTTAGACCTGTTGTGAAACCAGCCACCCAATAGGACTTGTGGAGGCAAACAACTTAATTAGTTTTGAGAGAGAGTTGGACAAATTTATGAGTGCAATTGCATGATAGGGCTGCTTGTGATAATGGGGGACAGGGTTCAACAGTCCTGAGGCTCACTTGCAGTTTTTGTCTTATGTTTCTAGAGCTCATGCTTTGGAGTTTAAGCAGGCTACAGGTTTTGATTTTCAGGTCATTAAAGAGCTCTGGAGGTACCACATTAGCCTCTGTCTGTTCTTCTTGTCTTTCTTCTGCATCTGGATAGTTTGCTGTTGTGCCTTTAATATTGTCTCTTTAAGAAACTGACCAGTCTCCTGAAATCCTTTTTCCCCTTACAGTTTCTTCCCATGGGACCACATCTGCCAGTTCTCTGTTTGTTAGTCTGCTTTTTTGAAGCTCATTGTCTTTATTCTACTGCTCCCACTCCTTCCTCTCCTTGGATGCATGAAATCATTTCACAGTACAGAAGGTTTGTTGTACCTTTCTCGGAAGCATCTGGTGCAGGCCACCATCACACAGGATACTAGACTAGATGGACCTGGGGCCTCATCTAATCTGTGAATTCCTGGGTGCCTGTGTAACACAGCCACACCCTAACAAACAAGGTAAATACTCCACCATTTGCACAGGTGAGTAAGCTGAGACTCAGGGAAAGTGAAAGGGGAGATTGTCGAAGACACCAAGAAAAGTTAGGGGGCTCAACTCCCATTGACTTGCAATAGGAACTGGGCACACACTTCCGCTTTGTGCTTTTGAAAATCTGTCTTCTTGATACCTTGCTGAAGGATCCACATTGTTAGTGGCACAGCAAAAAATAGAACTCAATAATGCTAGCTTCCAGCTCTTTGCTCTAACCACTAGACTATGGGCAGGGTGTATAGTCAACAATTTTTGAACAAGTCTTAGGGGGACGCATTCCTGGGGAAATGTAATGCAAGATGAGTTGCAGTCCACTAGCGCCAAGAGGTCCCAAACAGGTCAGCATCTCTCTGTTGTTTTAAAACATTTTTCTCTCTTGCAGAGAAGCTTCATAATTTCCTTCTATTGCAGCAGGTAGTCTAAAGCAGCAGTGAAATATATGTTACATTCAGGCAGCTTCAGAGCCAATGCCCAGAAGATTAATGCAAGAGCCATATACAGACAAGGAGGCATCCTGCCCTTTTTCACTTTACAACAGTTTATGACAACATCACATGGTGGGATTTGCCTGACTGAAGTTAGGCAAACATTCATCTCTGTGAAAGAAAGTCAAAGCAGCCTATAAGCAGTGGCCAGAGGCAGTGGTGGATTAACACACAGGCCCATGGGGCCTTGGCCAATTTGGGGCACCAGGAGTGCCAGAACCCGGGTAGAAGGGCGGAGGGCCACTAGCAGCAGAACTGTGGCCCCACTCCTGCTACTCTCCTTTCCCCTGGGACCCCACCCCCGACCAGGCCAGAAGCCAGAGCTGGGCAGAGATAAGAGCTGCCCAGGGAGCCCAGGCTGCTGTGCAGTGGGGAGCCAAGAGCAGCCCCAGGCCTGTGTCCCTGCCCCATGGGGCACGCCGTCCAGGGTAGGTGGAGGGTCCAGAACTCCCCACAACAGCCTGAGATCCCTGGGAGGCTCTTAGGGCCTCAGGGGGGAGAGGAGGAGCAGGGGGCAGGTCCCCATGGTGAGGGGGGCTAAGGCCCATCACCACCAGGAAGAGACTGGCACCACTAGCAGATGCTGTGCTTTGCAATGGGGGAACTGACCCACAAGGTGGGGAGGAGGAAATGTTCTCTGTGCAAAGGCCCCAGTATATTTTAATCTGCCTCTGGCCAGAGAGAGCTCCAGACTTGTCAGTTCAGTGGTGTAAGGAGTCTGCCAAGGAACTAAGCTTGGTGTTGGAATAATATTTACCTCTTAATATCCTGAACTGGTCATGAGAAATAAGGCGAAATAACCTGATAGGGTGCGGCAAATGGCATGCATTGTCCTACCACAGCCTACCGTATATTTCAGATAATAACATGCAGTGAAAAATACATTTACACGTCTACTGCTGAGAAGAAAAGTTACCTTCTATTAGCCGCCTCGTTCCAGCTCACCTTCTTTTTCAAGACCAAGTCATTGCCCCTTTGAGTTCAATGGGAATCCTGCCATAGACTTTATTAAGGACAGGGTTTGATCCTCAGTCCTTTACATTTCTCTAATCCCATTTTGGGTTTATTATGTATGTATTATGAATGGACACTGAGAGCGTGTTAGGTACATCACAGAAAGACAGATCCTGCCCAGAAAAATATCTAGTCTATGGCCGTAGTCCTCCAATGAGTTCCATGTGGGTGGACCCCAGCACCCATATAGATCCCCACTGAAGTCAACGGGGCAGTGCACATGCCCCCAGAGGTTGCTTACATGGAGCTAAAGCAGGATTGGGGCCTATGCTTTAGATCTGACAGTACAACTGAGTTTATTGTCTTGGTAGCTCAGGGACTAATCATGCAGCACTGAAATCAATGAAAAAATTGAAATTAACTTCACTAGCACAAGCTCTGGCTGTTGGCTAAGAGCCTTTTTCCCTTCCCTACGGAACATAGCGAATCATATGAATTCGTTGTGCCGCCAAAAGAATTTATGCAGGTTCCTCCTGAAAGCAACCTAAAAATTATACTCTCCCTTTTCGGAAATGTTGTGCATTGCAGAGGCCTTGCAAGTTGTTTCTTCATGCATAGCTATTTGTGTTGGCAACCAGTACTGTTAATGCTTCAGGAGCTATACTCAAACATGTCCAGAGTTCCAATGGGATAGCAGCTCTCCTTGGAGCTTACTGAGATGAAAGGGAGGGGCTGAAGCAGAAGCTTGTTTTGATTTTGAGACTGCATGAATGAATAGTGTGCTACATGTGTAAGTGATATGGATGTCTTCGTGAGGCTGCTGAATGAAGTCAAAAGGACTTGCTTGTTGATGCTATGCAAATAATGAATTCCTATCACACTAGCTTGTAAAAGTGAGGATCATGTACATTAGAGTTACACAGAGTCATCTTTGACATATGGACCTTACTTCTCAGGCTGTGCTGATTTTATTTTGCCTGGAGAGAATGTTTATATTGCTCCTTTGGTCATATTCAGTTCAAATCCCAGTAGAGTTGATTTACTATTTTCATACCTTCAGTTGTACCACACTCACTGAATAGTACCTTGCTACACACACAAAATCCTATTGATTTAAAGGTATTACTGATGTAATAGGGTATTACTACTATTCATCATTAGCAACAGTGGCATGATGAGGTCTGTGTTTTTTACCATATTTAAACTGGAAACATTTTTTAAAAGCTTCAGTTTTGTGAAATATAACTTCAAAAGAAAAAGAAAAAAAGGTCACTGTATTTGAGTAAATGTGGAAGAAACCACAGCAAATGCTCCCCCCGCAATGACTTTGGAAGTCTTTGAATCACAAAAAATTCTCTGATCCACCTGGGATTCTACTATGTTCAGCGTTGTATACAGCCAAGTTAGGTATATATCTGGTACTTATAAGTTCTATCAGTCCGATCAGTTTTTCAAGGGTGAAATTTACCCTTGCACAGAAAAACAGCACAAGACCTATGGGCCATTATTTTGAGAGCATAAATGGGCTTTAAGCAGCACGTAGGTCTTGTGCAGCTGCTTTGCACAGGAATGAATTTCACCTCAAGTGCATAATGATATAGTCTAACCGTGTGTAGCCAAAACTGATTCTTAGCGTCAGGCAGCAAAATGGATTATCAAGTAAAATATATTGTGGCTTTACATCTGTTTTGATGTAATTTGTTTCATTGGAAGTTCTTAAAATGAGAACATCTTGTGCTAATGTGCTAATGAATTACAGGCGTGTCGCATCTTACGTGAGGGTTAGGTTCTGCGATTACCACGTAAAGCGGAAATCGCGTATAGTTAGACTCCTATTGAATTCACTACAGTGAACATATATGCGGCCGCGGGGTGGGGGGGTGCTCTTGCTCCAATGCTGCGGATGGGCTGCTGACTCCAGGCCCTGCCACGGGCTGCCGGCCCCAGCCCCAGCCCCTACGGCAGCATGCAGGCTGCCAGGCTGCCAGCTCCTACCCCGGCCCCCGTGGCAGTGGGCGGGCTGTTGGCCCAAGCCCCGGCTGAAGGCTGCCGGCTCCAGCCACAGCCCCTGCAGCCACAGGCGGGCTGCCAGGCCCAGCCCCAGCCCCAGCCCCGGCCCCCGCCCCCTGCCATGGGCTGCCACCCCTACCTTGGGCTACCGGACTGCTGGCTCCAGCCCCAGCTCCTGCGGCGGCATGTGGGCTGCCGGCCCCAGCCCCTGTGTTTTGCTTTGTTTTTTGGGGTGTTTTTTATTTTTTTTTTTTTGGTTTGACCAGCCGCATATAGTCAAATTCACGCAAGTTAAATGCACGTAAAATGCTACTGGCCTGTAACTTGTTTGGTGACTCTATTACTCATACTTTGCAAATTCCATTCCATTTCCTGGTGATTGCATCCCCTTGTTACTGCAATGCAAATATAGCTGAAATGCATCTGCAGGAACTTTGATATGACTACTGTTCTTTGTGGGGGGCAAGGTCACTGACCTACGGGCTCCAACAGTTTGTATAATGTAGACCATAATGAATGACAAGAACAAAGATAGCTGGATGGAGGGATAGTGGAGAAATTAAAATATAGCACTGCGGCTCAGCAGAACACTTAACAAAGTGCCTTACTTTAATAAAGTGAGTAGCACCATTGATTTCATGGAACTAAACACCTGCTTTGCCTTGCTGAATCAAGGCCTGTAAATGGAGAGTGTCATCGTCTTTGTTCACAAGAAATCCTTACTATAAAATTATGATGGCACAAAAGTCATTCTTGGCTGATTTTAAGTTTGCACGTCTGACAATGGACCAGGTTCTGTTTGACTGTCCTCATTCCATTAGCACTCTCCACAATGGAAAGCTAATGGTATCACAGGCTTTCGAAGGACATTTATTCAGATAGAGTGGACAAGTGGGAAACAACCAAAATGGGTCAATACTTATCAAATTACACTTATTGTACCTTCACTGCCAACAACTAACTGTTTTGGAATGAACACATTCTAATGCAGAGCAGCTGCTTATCCAAGCTTCTAAAAGAGACATAACTTAGAGCCCTACTGTCCTCCTGTGAAAAGTGAGCACAGGTGAAAAGAAATTGTAATCTTCCAGTGCCATCATCCTCCCCCAAAACAGCACATGAAGAAACAATCTGTTATTCAGAGCTTCCATTTTTAAACTCATAAAATGATTTGCAAAGTAATTTACAATCCCAGCGTGATCATTGGAAATGTCACGGACTGTAAAAATCATTTGCCTGATAACATAGATTTATGATCAATAATCTTGCTATACTTGAGTGCAGCGGCATTGTAAAGTGCATGTTTATGTGCCAATTGTCAAAGTTAATGAACCATCTAATTTAATCTGTAGGTCATTGTCAACAGTTTTATTTCTAGAAGAAGGATAGATTAAAACTGAATTTGGATTTATATAGCATTTCCCATACTTACGTCCCAGTGTGTTTTATATGGCAGTGAAGACAATATTGGTAGTGCAGTATCTTAAAGTACTGTGGGTCACATTGGATGAGGACACCTCTGTGCAGAGGCCAGCACAGGGCTCAGGTCCCACTGCCACATTTATGTCCCACTTAAACCTTTGTCCTGGCCTCCTGTACATAGGAGCGTTTTGTCAGGTCTCAGGCCTGGGAGGTCTGACCTACTGGTTGGAGCTTGAGCAAGGTGGGCCAAAAACCAGAGCCAAGAGTCAAAGCTGTAGTACATAGCAAAGAGGCAGAGACAGTGTCAGGAGCCAGAGCCAAGGATCAAAGCCAGAGTTAGCTGGAGCGAAACGGAGAATCAGGCTGGAGGAAGGGATGGGAGCTCAGAGGAACAAGACTAGAGCCTGGCTGGAAACAATGCAGAAGCAAGGCTGGGAACAAGGCAGGCACAAGAGTGATTGCAGCTCTAGGCATAAGCATTGAGCAGTCAGTGATCTGCTGCTGCTGGGCTTAAGAGAACACCAGTGGATTCCCTTCAGTCACTTGGGTCATCCTGCTGCAACCCATCTGCGCTCATTAGTCTGCCTGCAGGCTGAGATAGCCAGTCCCAGGCTCAGCTGCAGGTCCTCTCATTTCTGACACATTTCACCCATACAGAAGAACTTTAGGACTTACTTTGTTCCAGGAGGGAATGTTGTCCAGGACCCGAGGATGGAATCCTGGCTCCACTGAAGTCAATGCTAGCCTTGTCATTGACTTCCGTGGGGCCAAGGTTCCACCACACCAAATCTTTTAGGAATATGCCTTCAGCTGCTACCAGGAATGGGCAGAAGAGACCTTCATTTGACATCTCAAGTAGAAGGGAATAGACTTTTGCCAGCCTACATGCTAACAAAGCACTAAACCAATGTGAATAGCTGTTGTCCAGGAAGAACCCCATTGCAACTACAATTTTATCAGAGATGAGAAGATAGTCTCTAAACACTGGCTGGTATATTGGGACAGTAGCTTGAATTTGAATTAGTACATACACAAAATTTCCCCAAGCAGAACAATATAGCACATTTAATGAGCCAACATCATTAAAAGACATAAAAGAAAACAGAGAAATTGTCTGTGATGCCATGTAACAGTCACAAGGCAAAAATGCACCTTCGAGAGCACCCTTTTGGTGACAAACCTGGTTTCCTCCACTGCGCTCTGGGTGGAATCACGTGGCCCAACCATTCTAAGCCCTGGTCTACACTTGGGGTGGGGAAGAATCAGCCTAAGATACGCAACTTCAGATATGAGAATAGCGTAGCTGAAGTCGACATATTTAGGTCGACTTACTGCGTCGTCTTCATGGCGCTGAGTCAACTGCTGCCGCTCTCCCGTTGACTCCGCTTGTGCCTTTCATGGTGGCGAAGTACCGGAGTCGACAGGAGAGTGCTCAGGGATCGATTTATCGTGTCTGGAGTACACGCGATAAATCAACCCCCAATAGATCGATCACTACCTGCTGTTCTGGCGGGTAATGTAGACCTGCCCTTAGACTGGATTTCTGAGTGGCAGCTCCCTGGTACCATGTTAACAGAAGAGCCAGATGAATATGGCTTTGATAATCCTTTCTTGCAGTGATATAGCGTCTTCAAAACAAAGCATTAATTATTCACTCACCCAAAGATACAAAACACGTAGAGCAAAGCATTAAAACAACTGAGCCCTACACACATATTTCCTCTTACTCCATCTTAATCTTTCCTGGCACTTATTTGTAAGTTTCCCTTGGCCCAGCAAACCCCCATCTCTGTTTGGGAGAAGCAGATTGTCCTGCTCACCACATGCTCTATCTGTCCGTGTGTCACCTTCTCAGCTCTCATTGACACTCTCTGGGCAGCCCACCTTTGCTCACCCAAATGTCTTTGTTTTTCTAAGCCAGGGGTTCCATCATGGTTTAGCATTCTGCTTTGGTTCTAGGCTTAGCCTTGGGAAGAGTAAACCATCTTAGCCTGGATAAAGCCATTTAGGGGGTATTCTCCAATAAATGGTTCTCTACTTTTGCCTCTTATCTGTGTCATGGTTTTGCCAGTCTCACTTGGCTAATATAACAGGCCCTTTGAGTTATCTCTGTGCATTCAACATGATAATGTCACAGAATTCAGGTAACCTGTGGGACATATGATATTTTTAAAAAGTACTTCATATGCCTCCATCATTCTCCACATTTCAGGAAAGCAGGACTAGGAAAATCACAATGAGGCATATTTTGTCACCTTTACATGGAGCAGCTTCTTACTAATCCCATTCAATCACTGGGGCTACTCAAGGATTACATGACTCAACATGAGCAATGGTGGCAGAGTCTGGTCCAAGGAATTCATACTATTTGATATAATCAGTCAAATTACATAAACAAGAACAAGGCTGTAGTGAATTCCTTGCTGAAGACATACTTCTGCCGGACCAGTACACATTGTGAAAAGCTTGGACAAGAAAGATTTGAATCACCATTTCTACAGGCAAGATGGGTAATAAGAATGTTGCACTTCAATATTAAGATAATATGTCAAATGTGTTCAGTAATGGCTGACATTTGAAATAAAACCTAGAACAGATAGGCTCTTAGTGTGTCTCAGCTGCAAAGCCCCCTTTCACCACATTGTATTATTACAATTACACTAATCACACAGACTCTCTTTCCATTAGTTCACCTCATTATATAGTGTTTCAGTGAAGTCGCTTTGTTCTTAAGTACGATGAAGGTTGGAAACACTGCGTTAGCTTTCTTTGGGTCATAAGTGTGCTTCTCTGGGGCTCTTTCTCTTTGGTTTGATTCTCTGAGGGGAAAGGTACTAAAGAACAAGAGCCAAAGAACAACAAAATTGACCTCAGTGGTGAGAACTATATGGCTGGAAAACATGTCTGTCAGAAATATTTCACATTTTATTTACTTTATATTAGTGTCAATATCTCTAACAGTTAAAGTTGAAACTGACTGACCCTTAGGCTGTATGAAATACCAGAGCTCCCTGGAAGCAAGTAACTGCCAGGATATGATGCTGCTTAACTCATAGCAGTTGAGATAGCAGTTACCCTGCTAAATAATGTGGAAATAAGTAGTACAGGGGTTTGCTTTCATTTTAAAAAAGGTTTTCGTATTTGCAAACTTAGCAGAAGTTCACTTTATTTTTTATATCACAGAGAGCCTTTTTTTAAAAAAAAAAAAAAAAAACCGTAATACTGTTTAAGCCTATTTTCTATGTACATCTTACAGGTTTGTGAAGGCAGGCAAGGAGGAATTAGATGAAACGTAACCATCTGGGAAATTAAATGAAGACCTGGGGAAAAGTGACAATAAGAAAGAAAAGAAATGTTGAGCTATAGATGAGACACAAATGAAGACTTAATAAAGAGGTACTTGAGATACAGAGCCAATGCAATGTGGAGAAAATACTGAGCTCATTTAGTGTAGATCCATTTTTATAAAACAGCCTATTGCACAAATAACAGAACATTATGGTAAGCCAAATTCTAATATTATTACACTTTACAAACATAGATTATGGGTCCAGTCCTGCAAACCCTTCTTGACATGAATAGTGTAAAAATGTAGCTTTTATTATGGGACCAGTCACATGGGTAAGAGTTTGCTCTCATTCTCTAGGCCTTCCTTATAGTATAACATAACATTCTATTGGTTTAGTGCTACACAGAGTTTTAAAGGGGGAGTCCCATTACATGAGCTAAACTGAAGCCTAAGGTATAGAGCAAATGTGGCATCATCAGAAACACTTTCCAAAAAAAAAAATTACTTTTCAAAAAAGTAGCACAAATCCACGCATTTTTGGAAGTCCAAAACTCAGCATCGTATTTGATTAACCTCAGATTTACTGCAGCATATGCCTATTGCCTAAGTAGAGCGAAACTTTTTTTTTTTTTAGGTAACTAAAGGAGGGGTCAAAATTAGGCTCAGAATAGAAGCTGACTCACATTCCTCATATAAACTCAGTACTGTTTCTTAATGACTGTACACATCACTTTTTGTAATGCCATATCCAAGAATAAGGGGAAATGAAAAAATTAACATAATCCTACCCTCACATGCACCATTGACCTCAATAGAGTAACTCCTGAATGACTATGGTGGAAGTGAGGGGGGAAATCAGGCCCATAGTCATTTCAGTGTGCATTTAGTAATTGAACAGGAGAAGCAACAAACTACTTTTACGGGAAGCTAGTCATCTAAACTGACACAGACGCCGGGTCTTGTTCAGTCTTCTAAGGGAAGCTACCACTTTTTGCCTACAGAGAGCTTGGTTTTGCTCATCCAGCCTCTAACTCCCCGATTCTACAATGGGATCGGTGCAGGATGGCATGTGTGGAATTCCCTGTCCATAGGGATTCCTTTGGGGCAATGGGTATCTAAGAAAGGGAAAAGGAGGCAAAGGAGGCAGTGCGGCCTAGTGGATAAAGCACTGGACTGGGCCTCAGGAGTTCTATTCCTAGCACTGACACTGGTCTGTTAGGTGACCCTGAGCAAGTTACTTCCCCTCTCTGTGCCTCAGTTTTCCAACCTTTAAAACACAGATAGTGATACTGACATCCTTTGTAAAGTGCTTTGAGCTATATGGATGAAAAGTGTGCTATAACAGCTATTTTCTTTCACCATTTAATGGGGAAAAAACATTCGGATAAAAGAGAACTGAAGAATTTACAAAGTGTATGAGAAAAGCAGTCTAGCCTAAAACGAACGGTTGTACAAAGTAGAATATAATTATTATAGCCCCTGTTATATTGTGTACGTTTATACCTGTTAGATGTATACATTAGGATTTTGGGATGTGTGCATACATGGATGGGCTTATATGGGTGTATATGTGCATACAATGGTTATATAACAACAAATTATTTACAAGGGCGACGTGAAAGGAAACATGCACATAACACGATATCTGGTATTGTGTGGATGACTTCTGACCAGTGTTTATTGCAATAATAATTTTATTTATAAAACTACCCCCCCTTCAAATCACTTACGACCTTTAAAAGCCTCAAATAGATACCTGCAATTAAATTAAACAGCAGAGATGTGTTCTGACGTCTTTAAATGTTAACTGATTTTAAACTCACCTTGTCCCAAAATTATAAATATCAGGACTTTACTGTTCTTTGGTTACCATTTTATAAAGATTTTAACATCATTGTGAATGCAGGCTTCCCTTGTGAATATGCATCAGTTCCGCTTAAGAGACTGCATCAGCTCAATCCAGAGTATGCCCACAATTCTCTCTGACATTCTCTTCTCCTGTGAGATACTCTTAGTTTTTTGCCTTCTTGTGGAGACGCCCGACTCGTTAGCACAATATTGACTCTTCATAGCACCACAGGACATGGATGCCTGATAAATGGAGATTGTCTTTGTGCTTCATATCTGGTGTTCTCTTTCTTACATTTTGTCTTTTTTCCTTTTCCTTTTAATTTAATGCAGTTCATTTATTTTCTTTGTGTTTCTTTATTTCCCTGGCTGCAGTGCGGTGGTGCTAATTATAACCACGTTTAGGAAAGCTTTGTGATGAAAAATCTGCACTTTTCGTCACTACTCGGTTATGTAAGCTCAGATGAGCCAACGCCACTCTCTGCTTCTGAAAATCAGGCTCCTGGAGTCTACCGGAAAAATCTTCATGCAGGCCCAAGTCTTGCAATCAGAGCCACATGGGTATCTGGGTCTGCCATTGTAAGTCTGAATACAATATCAGAGCCTCAGCTGTTAATAGGAAACAACTGTGCAACAGTTTTCATCCCATCATCCCCCTCACATTGATGAACTGGATCTCCACTCTTGCAAAATAGAAATTATTTGTAATAAAAGGAACTGACACGCCAAATCGAGTGAGTTCTGCACATCACAGCCAGCAGAGCAAAGGCCTTGGAGCAGGCTAGGGCACAATAGCAGAGCCCCGACAAAATGGAGTTGTCAATACACAGATCCCCTTCAACATGCTCCTTCCTAAGAAGGTCACTAATGACGTGCATGAGCGGAACCTCTTCATTCACTCAGTGTGCTTAATAAAACTGGTTCATCAAGGATCAAATCATGCAACCATGTACAGATGTGAGTAGTCCCACTGAGCTCAGCAGAATAAAGTTATCGATATGCATTACTGTCCACAGGACAGGAGTCTAATATCTCCATAACAAGTGCTCTGGAAGCAGATGATGCTCAGTTGTTGTTTTCTCTAACTGATCGTCAGCTGTTGGCTAGAATCTCTTGTGCAATACTTGACCGTTGTAGTTACCATAATTTACACTTTCAAAAGGCCTTCCCTTTCTCTGAAGAGCAGGCTTTTGTTTTGCAGTTCAGGAAATTGTATTTATAAATATTTAATTTTCATTTCCCTTTTAAAAAAATTTGTTCTGAGTGGAAAGTAAGATTAATTTATTATGAAGTGTATTTATCTCTGTGATTCTTCTGTTGCTTCTATCAAGCATGCTGCAAAACAAACTCTTGGGGACCAAATTCAAGCTGTCCCCAAAGCATATGCAAGAAATGAAGCATACTTTTAAGAGACAGTTCTATTCTTACCCGCTTCTCCAGAAACCAGGAGATTCACACTCCACTAGAGTTGCAGAAAAGCCATTGTGGGCTGGGTTTTGGGGCTGAGGGAGGTGGTCTGCATATTTGAGTGTTTAACCCATCTCGCGGGGATTAGTCATACTCCTGGCAAAAAATAATCCCTGAAGGCAGCTCTGAAGAACTGCAAGGATTTGCCCAGGCTGAGAAGAAGGGGCTGCGTATCACTTTGCACTGATTTTTAACGTAAAAAGAAGGTAAGAATTAAGACTTGTTTGTGCTCCACTTATTGCTTTTTCTCCTGGGGTGCACAAAGGGGCATCCTCCATTCACAGTATGACCTAAAAAGACCAATTTGAATAAATGAAGCCATGTAAAATGAACTTGAGGCTGTAAAATAAGCATCTGTAAGGTTATAAAACATGAGCTTACAGGAAAGTATAGAAAAAATTACAGATTGATGCAGAGACTGTTTTCAAAAAGAGTGGAGAATGAAAGAAAGATTGCACAAAAACATTAAGATAAAAAAGGAACAAAAACCAGTCTTAAGTGCGTAAGATTGAATGGGTTCAGTGATTTAATAGATTCAAGGCAGGAACCAGCAGGGATTCAAAGTACACAGCAAAGATATATTTGTTAAGGTATGATGTATTCATAGCCAAAGAGTTACATTCAACCCACTGCTCACCGAGAAGTGGATGGGTCGTATGCCAAAAATAACACAAACTTCTGAAAGGAATAACACAAAATATATCAGGAAACCCCAGCAAAATAGATAATCAATGACTAACCAAATCCTAAGGCTCCAACCCAGAACTCAGAAGGAGTGACAAAAGAGATAAAGAACCTTACAGCTGATCTATCTATCCAAGCCCTGATCACGATACCTGAGCACCTGTTTAAAGTATCTTGGACTGCATTTGAACAGTACCGCCCAAACTGACTTCTGCCATAGGGAACCTTATGGAAAACACAAACCAGGCATGTTTTTAACATGTTTGGGGTTAATTATGGATAGTCAGCATGAATTCACAGAAAGAAAGGCATGCTTAGTGGGCATGGAAGTTCAGCTTCTGCTTTAAAATGCTTCTTATGATGTAACATCTTGGCTAACTACCCATCTCTAACCTCTTCCCTTTTAGGGGGAAGGCTAGAGAGAAGTCAGGGACTGGGAAAGTCCAAGCTCATCTGGATATGACTAAACTTTTTTTGTTTTGTTTTGTAGTATTTAAATCCCTCTTTCAGCCATTTTCCAAGTGGGGATTAGGAGTGATTGACTTTGTATCAGCAAACTGAAGGAAGGAACACAACTAGGCAGCAATGAATGCACTTGTTACTGACACAAAACTAAGAACTACCCAATCCAATTCAGAATGAAAATACCAGAAATTAATGCAGTGGTGAACAAATCAAATACACAAGCTGAGCTGGACCAGACAGAGGGAAGTCTGGCTTAGCCTGTCTGGTTTAGTCAGTCACACAGAAAAATATATGTAATCACAACAATAAGGAATTAACAAAAGAAGTAAAAAACTTTACTTGCTTGTTCCTTTGTTGTTGATCACATGAGTGAAATAGACTGGCAATTTGTTAGACCTGCGTGATCTTTTAAGCATAGGGTTTAATAACGTTTGCCCAAGGAAGCCCTCTTTTTCAGAACTACAATCAAATGTGTTTAAAAACTTGATTTTCTCAACTCATCTTTAGAGGTTTTCAGATATACTCAATCTCATACTTTTAAGAATCGCATTTTTAATATGCAGAAAGTATAGTACAAATAAGAGTAAAGGCCAACAGTGAGCTCATGGACAATCCTCCTTTTTTTGTAATCCAGAAAATGGCCACCATCTAAAAATAAAGTACAGTAAATAATGAAAAGCAAAAACGCTTTTAAAAACACGTAATAGAACTGCAGCAGATGAAAATAGAGTATAATCTCTAGAGAGGCATAACAGAATGAGTAGAAAATCAGTGTGGTTGAGATAATATCTTTTATTGGACCAACTTCTGTTGGTGAGAGAGACAAGCTGGTCCAAGAAAAGTTATTACCTCATCCACAGGGCCGGTGCAAGCACTAGGTGACCCACCTGGAAGAGGTAGGGAATCCAACAAACTTTACAACAACTATACCTCAAAAACTACTCAATCTATCTGGAGTCTGGAAAGGGTATGTTGTTCAGAACCAAAACATCCCCTCCAACAGACAGACCATCCCACTGTAGGAAGATTACTTAGCTATATTGTAACATAAAAGAAAAACATCAGGTAAATGTACTATTGTAAGACTATAGCTGAAAACTCATTTCAGCATTAAATCAGTAAAAAAACTCACTAACGGTCAAAGCTGCCTTGATGAAATGTCACAGTGATGTATTGTCTTAAGATTGAAATGTTGGCTAATACTTGATAAATGCCTACATTTGTTTTAGACACAACCAGTAATTTAAAAATAGCATGTCTGTGTATTAAAATTGTACCTGCATGTTTCCATAGGCAGCTCTAAAGTATCCACTGACCTGCGACATTGTGATATTCCATTCAGCTAATAGAGCTTCCTCCTCCCAACCAACAGAGCTGGTTTAAGGTGTATGGAGGTACCAAGAGTGACATGACAAGGTGGTTCTAACATGCGTTCCTCTTAGTCCAGCCATGGCAGGAGCTTAGAACAGACATCAGGGTCCTATGGTGATAATAAATGTACACTTTCAGAATACTTGTCATGACCTCATGGATGCATCCAGCATTTGCAGTTCCCTGAATTGGGACTGCTTCAGAAACTGGTAATGTCTCCAGCATCTCACTGTACAATAATAATTTCCAGACACTGGCTACATGATCACAACATTAAAACCTTGCACATCCGTATGATCTTTCAGTTATGTTCTCAGGGTGCTTAGATTTCACAAGCTGACTTGTTTCTTGAAAGGACCATATTTTATTAAAGAAACCTATTAATAAGATTCCTAGGTGTTTCTGGTTTTTAGTGTGTTTGTCATTTTTTCTGCTGGCACATTTTTACTAAACATAGTATCCATTTAGCAAAAGAAAACTAAAAGAATCAGTGAATTTAAAAGTGTCAGTGAAACCAAATCACCACAACAATTTAATACTCTTTATCAGTTAGCATAACGCTCCTGGCAAACTGGTATTAACATTATATTAGCTGATGGCTATTTTTAAAACTGAGGACACATCAGTCTGCACTGTACATTACAATTACCATGATGCTCCAGTTTGGAACAATAACGATTCAATTGTCATCTTCCGAACCAGGAGTAGGTTTGAAACAAAATGCTTTGTTTGTGGTGTTCTTGTTGTTATAACTTATTATGATATGGAAACCAAAACTCATGACTTGGATAGTCCCAACACTCTGGGAAAGTTTAAATCTAGATCCAAACTCAATAACTAGGGACGATTTGTCAGAAAACAGGCTGTGGAGGACCTGGTATAGTACTCAGAACAGTAGCAGTCAGGTCTCACAGTCTGTGTGGTGGCTGCCAGACCAGGAACCAGAGCCAAAGATGTCAACAGCAGCATCAGAACAAAGTAACAATAGAGCTGGGAGCTAGGCTGGAGCATTAGCAGGACTGGAGCAGGAGTGGGAACAACGCTGGAGCTACAATAGGCTAAGGACTGTGGAGTCTGTCACGACTATCAAGCAGGAGAGAGTTCCAAGCCACAAAATGACATCAGATAGGCTGAGCTGCTCTTCTCCTCTGATGGTTATATGCCTGCCCGGAGACTCACCAGACCAACTCCTGGCTTGTGGATTGGCTGGAGCCTAGGACAGGAATGACTCACCAGAACATGTGGATTAATCAGGATCTAGCGCAGGGATGGCTCGTCCGGTCATTTCCATTATTTCTGAAAGTTTATATGGTGCTATAAATAGCACTTTACAAGCATTGAATGTGACTGGTGTCCTTTTCTGGAACAATAACAATGCAATAAAGATGCTGAAAAACATGGGCTGACTGTTCAGATAAGGGAGGTTCATCTGTTCCTCTAGCAGAGAAGCAGCGAATAGCGAGCACACCACACTGTCAAACTACATACGGTAGAGGTAAGTCACCCTACTTAGCACATGAGTACAAGGTGCTCAGAAATGAGGGTGATGAGGGTAGTATAAGAACACATGTAGAACAGAAATCACTGCTGACATGACCGGCCTCGAAGAGATCTGTGGAAATAGTGTGTTTAAAGGAGAGATTTCAGACATAAGAGAGAGACGATGTCACAGATAGGAACTGGCAGCATAGGAAGCAATGTAAGTGCAAAAGTAAGTGTGAAGCCCAGACTGGGGGAGGCTGACAAAGGGAGAAACGTTTGGGAGGAGCCCAGGAAGCAAGTGGGTATGAGAGCAGAAAGGGAAGCATGGGGAAAGCTGCATAGGGCATTAAAAATAAGTCTGGGGAGTTTCACTTGTAATGGTTAAGACATGCAGTGCAATCAGCGAAGGGATTCAAAGATGGGGTGTCATTGTCAGAGCAGGATGATGATGACTTTAGCAGTGAAGGTTTGGCTCAACTGGAGAGTTGAGAAGAGAGGAGGCAAGAGAGAGGAAGGTTACAATAATCCAGATATAGCTGAGAGTTTTAGCAGTGCAGCTAGAGAGGAAAGAATAGCTTTTGGAGACAGTCCAGAGGAAGAAGTGTCAAGATTAGTGGGTGAAGGAGAGAGGCATCGAGATAGAATCCAGTGTTGTCCATTAACTGTGCTTTGCTACATGTCCCCTTGGTATTTTTTGCTCTACCACTTCCATACTTTCCTATTTAGCACTGGCAAAGACCTTCTTCATCTTGTCCACCATATCACCTCTGTCTCTTTCACAACCCGACCGACACCACGTGGACTCCACGTACTGCTGTCCTGAGCAACGAGGCTTCATGCTGTAGCACTACGGAGAAGGCTTGCAATCTCCTCTTTCCTTGATCTGAGGGTAGAGCACCTCGGCTGTTGCTATCACCTCTTTCATGTTATATTTAATGTAGCTTGTAAACGCCTGTGAACAAGGACAGTGGGCTAAACCCTCAGCTGATGCCAAGTGGTGTAGCTCCATGACTTCCTCTGATTCACATCACCTGAGGAGCTGGTTCGGCTTACAGGTTGAATGTGCATTGCAGCTCTAGGCAGTCAGGGCTGCCGCATCCCATGGCATACGTGTCAGTGACATGAGACACGTATCATACACGTTCTTTCCAGCTGTCTGTGATGTGATTTTTCATTACTAGCTTGGGCACCCGTTCAACTGGAGGTGATTGGAGTTTAGCTGAATGAGCGTATTTGAGATATGGAATTAGGGGAGCAGCTACATGTAAAAAATTAAAGAGCGGCTGCAAAGTGGCATAATCCTCTGAGACTGCGAGAGGCCAAGACCAGCCAAAGAGAGGCTCCACTCCTCCCCTTCCCTCCCCGCTCCTCAGCACCTCTACAGGAATTTCCTACAACACAGAGCTTGGTGCAAAGCTTAATTCATTCTGAGGTTTATTTGCTTTTTCTGGGGAATGCCTGCTTGTTTCCAACATAGTACAGTGCATATAGGTCACCTGCCCCCAGCTCTACCATCTGCTACCTGCTCTACCATCTGTAAACAACTGCTAGAAAGTGCATTTGCCTCCTCACTCAGGCATAGCCAGGGAAGAGCACAAACTGGGTTTCTTGGGACACAATTCAGGTCCTAATAATCAACCAGCTTTTTGAGGGCCATACTCAAAACTATGTGGACTCAATGGCATTGCATTTCACCATCAAATCATGCACAGGTCTAAGCCTTTATTTGTACTGAGTGTAATCTGAGCGTTCAATATAGGATACCCAAACTGTTACTGCTACATTGAGTAGGGGGATCCTCTGAGTGCTTAGTCAAGAACAGTTGGATAACATGTCATCTTGTGTTGGCCTGAAATGTGCACACATATAAAATCAGTGTTATATCTAACTGCTAAAATGAGAGAAAAGGGCACAGAGACGGCCAAGGTACACAAGTCAAGGTACACTTATCTTTTGAAAAACTAGATTCCTTTTGACAAGTGAAGGTTCAGGTTGTCACAATCAAAGGGTGTGGTTAGCTGCTAGCATACCTCTTATAATGAAACAAACATCCCTAACCCATATCTCAAACATTCTAACTGCCTTTCCTTTCTAAAGAGAAAATGAAGCTCAGTTTGGTCTGAGTCTCTTATTTGACTATATTATACCTCACTGCTGCAATGATCAGCAGTATAGATAAATATCAGTCAAACTTTATATTAAGATTCCATTTATAAATAGCTTATAAATGATTCCTATATGTTTTAACAAGTGGTTCGTCCATTGTTATAGAGTGCAATATATCAGTAGGTTGTTTATAGCTGTCTAGAACATCTTTAACTGATGTGCTTCTAACCATCAATAATGCATCACATCTGTAACATGCTTATAATATCTATTAACCTTTTACAATGGTACCTTAATAGAAAACATGATCTAAATTCCTTAAAACAGAAATACAGTGAGATCTGTCTGGCTAGCTGGAAAGGCAGTGTGGTCAGTAGGTAGGGCACTGGACTGGGACACAAGAGACCTAGACTATATTCCTGCCTCTGCCACTGACCTGCTGTATGACTTTGGACGAATCACCTGTTTCCCCTCCAATACCTTGTCTGTCTAGAAGAAGAACTCTGTGTCAGCTCAAAAGCTTGTCCCTCTCACCAAGAGAAGTTGGTTAATAAAAATATATTCTCTCACCCACCTGTCTCGTGTATATTTACACTGTAATCATTTTTGGAGCAGGGACTGCCTCTTACCATGTTTGCACGGTACCTAGCACAATGGGGGACCTGATCTTGGTTGGGGCCTCTAGGCAATACTGTCATGCTAATAAAAATGATTTCTAGCTATTTATTTGTGATATGTGAATGTGATTTGACAACTTACATAGGACTTCTTTGCATCCTCTTTACATTACTGTTACCATATCATATAATCAAAGTAGTAATTTTTGAGGATATCAGTACCACCCAAAGATAAGACTTTTACATCCATTATCTGCCCCCAGATTTATTTTGGGAATAATGACTTTTAAATTAAAACAAAAAACAATTTAAATTGGTATCTCTGGATTTAGATTCAAATTCAGAGTAGGAAAAAAATCCTTAACATTTGTCTAAGAAGCAAAAGGATACCACCAGACTTTACTTTACAAGCATGGCTGACTCAGATATAATATTTAAAAAACAGAACAAACATATAGTCACATCCACCACAGTGAAATCTTTGTCTGAGTGATATTAAGAGCGAGCACAAACTGGCTGTGAAATTATTTCCATGGACACAGCATAACCCTAGTTATAAGAGTCTTAAAGGAGTATTTCAAATTTTTATTTTTCAGAGCAAATTAAATTGGAATTCAAAATTAAAACATGAGATATATAGGGTTCATTAGTTCATGCTTTTGAATCACTTAGATGCTGTATCATAAAGCACTAAGCATTAGTTATTTAATTAAGTGACGTATCATTATTAGTAGCAGTTAGTATTCGTGAACGAGGATCTCTGTTGTATACATACACACACACGAAAAGGATCCTGGCCCAATGAATTCACAATATGAGTACATGACAAGAGACAACAGATGGCTACAGATGGATGCGGGAATATACTGTAACAATATTGGTGGCAGGTAGTGGTCTCAGGACAGCAGCAGCCTAATGACTGTCAAGTTTTTGTGGCCATCATGGTGAAGGCGAGTTTGGAGGAGGGATTTGCAGGAGGCTAATGAGGTAGCACATTTACAGGGAGGGCTTCCCAAGAGTGAGGGGCACCCTGGGAGAAAGCACAGAAAAGGGCTCTTTTGAAAACTTAACAAGTGGACAATGAGGGCTGGCCTTGTGGACTGAGGAAAAGAATGTCCACAGCTCAGTAGCAAATGAGAGCTGCTACCTAGGATGGGAATTGACTGTGAGGCGCCTTGAAAGTGAAGAGAGCGGCTTATTAGTGGCTGTGATGACAACTTTTGTAGGCACAAGCCTCGCGCAAGGTTTTGCAGAGACCTGTGTGGAGCAAGTGCAGCGCCCCTGCCAGATTCCTATTGTCAGCCTCTAAGACCACCGATCCATTTCTGCTAAAGCAGAAGCTCTTAACCTGTGGGTCAGGACCCCAAAGTGGGTCAGGCCCCCGTTTTAATGGGGTTACCATGGCTGGCATTAGACCTGTTAGGGCTAAAGCCCATGGGTTTCAGCTCTGAGCAGCAGGGCTCAGGCTGCAGCTTCAGCCCTAGGTGGCGGGACTCAGGTGACAGTCCTCCCGCCTAAAGCCCTTGGGCTTCGGCTTTGCCCCATCACCATCATTGGCCCCGGGGTGGTGGGGCTCAGTCATGCACAGGCTTCGGTCCCCCATCCTGGGGTCATGTCGTCATTTTTGTTGCCGTACGAGGGTCATGGTGCAATGACGTTTGAGAACCGCTGCTCTAAAGCCAGAATTCCTATTGGACCCAGCTACGGTAGAGTTAACCTTTGTGAGGCGTTGTACAGGGTCCATGTGCTGCTGTCCTGAGTAAAGCCTAAGTAAGGAGACTTTATGCTATAGTGGCATGGAGAAGGCATGCAACCAACTCTCTCCCCTTACTCTGCAGGTAGAGCACCTCAGCTGTTACTACCCCCTACCACAAACTGAAGGAGTTGTTGGTGCCTCCTCTTCCCACATCTCTTTTACCAGTAGACCTGAACTTTGGAGCGAATCCTGTTCCCAGCTCAGTTATGCAATACTGTGCGGGAGGAAGATGAATTATCCCCCAATACCCATGCCACACAGTGGCAGCAGATCCTCTCCACAATCTCTTCTCCCATTCCTCGGGGTCTCTGTGGATGTAATAACCTTCCTCCACCAGTGGATCTGCTCAGCTCTATATCTGCTGCATTTTAGGGGAGCCAGGCCCACAGACACTGGTGCCTACATCCTGGCCGGCTGCTTAGTCTTAGAGGGGGTCTAAGGAAAGAGCTCACCAGCAGCTGGGATCAAGGGAAATGCTTGAGATCATCTAACTGCAGGTGCATTCTGGGACCAGATGCCCCCTAAAGAAAAAGGCCACAAGAAGTAGTCACATCATCACTTCCATGCAGATAGGATTGTTTAAAACAGATTGAATAAAATATGTTTAAGTTAGAGTGATCACATTGATGCATTAAATATAAAACATTTCAAGTTCTATGAATTTTTACCGGCTGCCCAATAAAGTTTAACAACTATACCCAGCTCATACGCACTAGGCTGATGATGGTCATATGAAATGTCTGGTAGCAGGACAGAAATGGGATTTATGTTGAACTTGGCTGCCTTTTCCAGTGCCAGCTTGGGAACATACTGTAGCCGAGTAATATATTAATTTGTTGAGTTCAGTCTACTGGTATTTGTTTTTATTTCCCTAATATCCAAGTATAGGGAGGAAATAGTTACCTTTCCTGATCATTCATTCCAACTTCTGACCTAGAGGATAAACTACCCTCTGCTGGAGCAAGAGAGAGGCTACATGCAAGGATTGGATTCTTTAAAGTAGAGAACAGCACTGTAACAGAGTTTGAATGAAACCCTCAGCAGTTTCAGATGACACAGTTTGCCTTTTCTACAAGCTGAATAAATCTGACGTTTATTCCAGCTATTTTTAGACAGTATCTTCCTGGAGAAAGGTAACCAACTCACCTAATGCATGAGTCACTCCCACAGAATTAGGCATTCTCAGATGAGTATGAATAGCTTCTCTAAAAACCAAGCCGGCCTGCTGACTTAGTGACAATACTTTGTTACACACTGATTACAGGGACATGTTCCTTTTCCCAGGCAGAGAGACTTTCAGGTGCAATGCTGGAAGTAAAATATTATGCCTCATGCAGCATTCAATCAGTTACCGTCACCCTTAAAATCATTGCACGTGTTTGTTGAATGATTGTGATACTAAGTATTTATAAAGGGGGCAAAATCCTGCTCCCAGGATCCTATCTTGAGTAATTCAGCTGGCTGCTGGGGAATTCATGTCATTATTAGAGCTCAGTGAATCTCATATTTATTACATTTTCTTTCTTTTATGTGGGAGTGTGATAGAGGAGGGTCAGGGAGCTGTGGCAGAGTGCTTGAGGGGAGATATATTAACTCAAAGCTACTCAGGGCATGGCTCCCTGTAGACTAGGGAAGCAGGCAGCAGGTTAATTGGAGCACCTACAGTCAATTAAGGCCCTGTTAGGGACTCAATAAAACCCCCTGCTTCAGGCAGACAGGAGATGGAGTTGGAGCAGAGAGCAGTTTGAAGGAGTTGGAGCAGTTTGGATGAGTTGGAGCAGAGAGGATTGGTTTGGAGGAAAGCAGAGGAGAGTTTGGAACGAAGAAGACCCAGACCTTAGGTAAAGAGACACCTGGCTTGTGCAGAGAGAAGGCAGGAAGCCCCACAAGCTGAAGGTAGGAGACGAAAGTAGCCCAAGGGAAGGTATGGTTAGTGATTTATCGCTGTCCTTAGGGCCCCTAGGCTGGGACCTGGAGTAGAGGATGGGCCTGGGTCCCTCCCTCTCCACTCCCCTTCTCTAGGATACTAGTGGGACAATTAATATCCTGTTCGGGGGCAAGAAATGGCTCCCTGAACTTCCCCAAGAAGAGAAAGCATGGGACCCAGCATAATAGTGCCAGCAATTTGCCACAGGAGTTAGACACAGGGCTCCTGTCAGCTAACTGCTAAGCCATCTGCCACAAAACTAGAGTTTTCAAGTCCCGAAGTAGCCCCTGGAATCATGGTTAAAGTTGCCCCGCCCCTTCCAAAAACTGAAATCGTGGCCTTAGCAAGAGCCAGGGATTTCCATGTTTATTTCCCAGGGGCAGTGTTAAGTGAAAAAACGAAGCCTAATGTGAAAGACCAAGCAAATGAATATAACAAAAGTGTTTATAGTATGATCCACTTCAGGAGACTTCAAGGTCATCTTCATAAATGGCTTCCTGACTCCCAAAGCCTGTCTCTCAACCTGTGAAGAGCCACGGACTCCATGGGGGCTGCACAGGGCATAAATGAGGGTTGAATTTGGTCCAACACATTTAGAATTTAAACTTGATCCTTTCAAATGGAATAAAATAGTTGGAGCTTCTTCTGCAAAGCAGCAAGAGCTGACCATTGAATTATCCCATCCCAGGGAAAAACCCACAGGGGAGAAAAAGTTACAAATTTGACTGAAATCTCTGAACTGTAGGCAGCCTCAGAGAACAGGAAGTGAAGAGGATCCGTGGGAAACAGTCTTCAACTCTGCAGACTCCTAATCAAGCCTCTGGAGCAAATGACCATCATCATGCCCTGCCCGCATGGCTCTCTCCTGCCATCAGTTCTTCCCTCACCATGACTGTGAAGTGTTGGACCCACAAGGAGATTGGTAAATAAAATGAAATAAATGCAATTGCTCAATTTAAAATATCCTGGGGAAAAATAACACACCATAACACTTTTTCAGCTATTATTGTACACATTTCACACTAATCTCCCTCATGAAAACAAGCCATTAGAAAATCACATTCATTGACATTAATGGATCTGCAACAGATTATGCCTGAAGATAATTTGTCCCTTAATGTGTTCTTCAGTATGGATGGTGACAGATACATCTAGTGTGCAGCATTGAGTTAATATTTTGCACAGCACTTTGAAATGGGAAGAAGTTATATTAAATGATAAGTATTATTATTATTGTTGTTAGTCATTACAATAATATATATGCTGTTCTCATCTGAAAGGAACACAACCATTGTCAAATCTAACAAATCATACAATATGTTTTCAAAAGTATTTTTGTTTACAAATAGATCTAGGAGCAACAGCTGAGCAAAGGAATAAGCTAATCTAATCAATACAGTTCCATGCAAGTTGACAGAGGACAATTCATTAAAGGAATGCAACTTTAACTGCTAATGTACATAGATACTTTTTCCAGTTTCATTGTATGGCTTTTTTAAAAAGACATTCGGTTGTAGCGGTTTTCTTTAACCTTTTTTTAAGAAGTGAAAAGGAGCATAGCTGCAGTCATAAAAATCAATTTCAAATAGCGATAAATTTACTCATCACAGTGTAAAAAATGCCACAGAAGTGTGCAAAAAGCAATGCACTTAACACAAGTGACAAGGTGCAAAATGTAGCATACTGTTGACATTAGGTAGGCAAAAGGAAATTCAAAATGTGTGTGTTATGCAACTGTCTCTGTCTTGGGTGTGTAAATTTCATTCAAATGACAATCACACACTTCCTCTGTGGCTCATGTCCTGTTTAATCTAATAGATGTTTGTCCATATTTAAAGATAGAGGAATGGATCTCTACCTACTCAGAGCAGCGGCAGAAGAGGAGCAACAGTGACTTAAAAGTGGCCTGGGACTATTGTGAGCAGATTCCAGCTTGGGGATAATTTAGAAAAGCCTTGGAACTGCATTAAATTCTACAGTTAGTAACAAACTGCCAGAGGATTCTCACCACAGACAGAATGGCTGGAATACAGCAGTGGACCAGCCATGCTTGCTCCTGGTCAGGATTTGGCTGGCTTTTTGTACTACTTTAGGAGGAGAGAGAAGGAACCTGCAATCAGTTGCCATATCATCCAGGGAATCCCCCTCATTCGGGGAATCCCCAACTCACCAAATCTGCTGGTGTAGGTGTCGAGGATCTATTCCGGAAATTACTTTTATAGATAGCTAGATTCTGGAAGATCCTTAATATTACTAAACTAAGTAGGTTATTTTGGCAAGAAAAAATGATGAATGGTGAACATACTATAAGTTTTGAAGTTAAAATGTTTACCTACTTACAATGCTGTATCCATTGAGACCGTTGCGCCGGATTTTCCAGCTTCTTTCATATGAGTTTTTGAGTTACTCTTTAAATGCACTTTTCTTGCCTTTTGATGAACCAGAGAAAGACTATTATTACATACGATCTGATGCAGAATAGCATTTCCATACTGTTATTTTTACATGACATAACAATTTTATTTCAGCACCTAGGTTCAACGTTAGTATTATTCTATATCAGTGTTGTATGTGTTTTTCTAAAAATAAATAACTTTTGGTATATATGCCAGAACGGAAAAATATGTTAATATATTAGAACTACAAAAAAGGGAAAATAAACTTTTGAGAAACCAAATTTTACATGTCAGAGGCCTGATTTTTTCAAACTGCTGAGCAATTCATGAAAGTTCCTTAGCACATAGGGTATATCTTCATTCCCTCACCATCCATATAAAAAACATCTGTCCCATGAATGGGGGTGCTTTAAGCTTGCACTATCTTATTTGGCTGGGGGATATAGGTTAGAAAAGGGGATCCGGTTTAACTTGGGCTGGAACCTACTCACTTTGTAATGAGACTCAAGTAATATCACTCAGGTGCTGATAGTCCTCCAATGCCTTCCCACAGTTCACCTCGAAGAACAGACAAGTTCTCCTGCAGTTGACTGGGGAAAAACCCAAGAGCATCTCAGAACAACGACACATTGGTTATGCCCCGAGACACACATGGGCAAGTGCAGAAACAGTGAGGACATGATCAAGTGGGAAGGGCTTTGCTCTGGGGAGGGTTTCCCAGCCCCGGCTAACGTAGGTGCTGAGATCTAAGTCCTAATCTGCATGGTTAACTGTGCAATGAAGATATTCCTTTAGGGTACACAGACATGGCAAACACAAAAGCCTGCAGCAGCAAGTCTCAGAGCCTGGGTTAACTGATTCAGTCATGTAGGGCTTTGCTATTTTAGTCCTGTAGCATATGTCCATGTTCCTGCTTAGGCTGGAACTCGGGCTCTGATGCAGCAGGGCCCGGGGCAGGACGGTTCAGAGCCCAAGCGGAAATGTCTACATTGCTATTTTTAGTCCTATAGCATGGGCTGAAGTCAATTGACCCAGGCTCTGAGACCAGCTGCCACAGGGCTTTTGTTTGTATTTTTTGCAGCATAGACATACCCTTGGAGTCTTCAGTGGGAGCTGAGAGTATGCAATACCATAAGTGATGACTCCTGGGGTGCTCTGGGGTTGGAGCACCCACAGGGAAAATTAGCGGGTGCTCTGCACCCACTGGCAGCCAAGCTCGCCTCACCCCACATCCCCGTCCCCTGAGCGCGCCATATCCGCCTCAGTGCTTCCCACCTGGCCGCTGCCAAACAGCTGTTTGGCAGCATTAGCACACTCCGGGAGGGTGGGGGAGGAGCGAGAATGCGGCACGCTCAGAGGAGGAGAGGGGCTGGGGTGGGGATTTGGGGAAGGAGTTGGAATATTGGCAGGGAGGAGGTGGAGTTGGGGCAGGGACTTTGGGGAAGGGGTTGGAATGGAGGTAGGGAAGAGGCATCGCAGGGGCGGGGCCTCATGGAAGCGGTGAAGTGGGGGCGGGGGCAGAGGAGGGGTCAAGCACCCAGGGGAAAGTGGGGAAGTCAGTGCCTAAGGGCAGCACTTCACAGCATGGAGAGATTTTCAGACTTGGTTGGCCAAAGATGAGTACCTCCATCCGGGATGGGCAAACTTTTTGGTTTGAGGGCCACATCGGGGTTGAAAATTTGAACAGAAGGCTGGGTCAGGAAAGGCTGTGCCTCTCCAAACAGCCTGGCCCTGCCCCCATCCGACCACTTCCCACTTCCTGCCCTCTGACTTCCCCCCTCAGAATCCCGGACCCATCCAACCCCCCTGCTTCATGTTCCCTGACTGCCCCCTCCAGGGACCCCTGCCCCTAGCCACCCCCCAGCACCCTACCCCCTATCTAAGCCCCGCTGCTCCTTGTCCCCTGAATGCCCCCCCCCCCAGGATCCCACCCTAACTGCCCCCCCAGAACCCCACCTGCTCCTTGACCCCTGACTGCCCTAACCCCTATCCACACCCCTGCCCCATGTAGATCCCCCGCACCCCGAGTGCTGCCCAGATGACAGCAACTCCTGTTGAAATGCGTAGCACTGTTAGAAACCAGGCCACCTGCTTAGGTGGCTAAACATGGATTTTTGGTGCCAAAGTCTCCCATTACACAGGTTCTCAACTTGATGCACATTGGATTCAATCAGCCCACTCACCTTAATACAATTAAGCACCTGTCTCATTGTTTCCAGGGTTTGAGATTAAATTTAAACACCTCGTTATAAAATTCTTTATATTATACTACCAGCATTTTAGAGGCTGCCAATTTTCAATATAAACTAAAATTGTTCACACAAAAAAAGACATGATTCTAGGAGGCACAAAAATTTTCACCACTGGTGTCCTAAGAGCAGGTTTGGATTTTCGTCTTCGTGGAAAATGCATGTAGTAGATACATCCTAGTTTCTCGTGAACATTTTGTCCACATTGCAAAATCATCAATCTTCTCTAATTGGCTCTCTTTATTCCCAATAAGTCAAGCTCAGTATTGAAGATCATGATTCAAAAACAATGGCAGGGCTGTAGGTAGACGCTACATAGCAGAGCTGCTTACACTGCACCTGGCTCTAATCAGTGCAAACATACTTCTAACTTCCATCAGCACCTAAAGCAGAATGAAAGTTTGTTTTGGTTATTTCTTTAACGAAGCATACTAGGAAGGTAACTAAAACTAAAATGAAAAGGTTATTCCTATCACATGCAGATTGGTTTATTTCTTGCTATCAACACTTTCTCAACACTACCACTTAAGCTCCAACAGCAAAAATATGCACCTGCACAAATGCACATTCTAGATTTTAACACAAGGCCAGAAGGGACTATTATGGTTTTCTAACCTGACTGTCTGCATAACACAGACCACAGAATCTCAGCTAATCATTTGCATCAAGCCCAGAACTTCTGTTTGAGCTATATCATATCTTTTAGAAAGATATCTAGTCTTGATTTAAAGATTGCAAGTGATAGAGAATCACTCCAGTGGTTAATTACCTTCAGCGTTAGAAATCTGCACCTTATTTCTCAAGTGTGGCACTCTGGTAATTGTGCATGAAAATAAGTGTTTTATTTATTTGTACTTAAAGAGCAGCTGGCATTTGAATTACTAGAAGGTGCATAGTGCCAGTTTTTTCTAGTTTAGTCCTTGATACTAACAAAGGTTATTTTTATTCACTATATGTAGTGACTCTGGTGATTTCCACACAGACAAAAGACTCTCTTGTGGTTACCTGTTTATGAAATGTGTGACACTCTTTATGGGACCTGATGATTGTTCATGTTGCAAGTGGAATTTCTTCAATTTTTTCAGTTCCACTTTAAGCCTCTTCTTTCCTCTTCAGCTTTTAAGTATTTTGTGTGGTTATGATTTTCATCGTGATAGTATTACAAGGAATCAGAACACTGCGTTCAAAAGGAAATTCCAGTTTGGTTTCAAGCTTACTAAAACTTCTAAATTCTTCTAATGCTTTGCAAGTCTTCACATAATGAACAAACAAGATAGAGCAAATCTGCGTGTAATCTGTCTTGTTATTTTATGACTGTTTTCTAATATGCTGTCACTTGGGATGTTCTAGTAAAAGAACAATATTCATTTTAGAAGCTGATTTTAGTGTCCTTGCATTCAAAAGAATACTTCTGATGGCTTTTCAGTCACTTCCCTTATTTCCTCTGCATTTTACAAACTCTTTACATGCCTTTCTTATGAAACATGGCGCAATTGTACAAGAAAACTGACATATATTTGTCAATTTTCTTGCACAATTCTGTGTGTGTGTGTGTGTGAGAGAGAGAGAGAGAGAGGGAGAGAGATGAAGGATCTGAGCACCCTCCATTTGTATGTTAACTGGTGTTGAGGCAACATCTCAACGTTGCATACGATCAGATCCATAGGAAGCAGGAAGTGAAACAAAGAGGAAGCAATAAAGAACAGTGTTCTTCTGTGCTTAGATGCTATAAATGGACTCTGTGCAGGATGTCTCTTCCTTCCCTATGATAGTAGTGACTGCTACCCGTCAGTTGCATTTACATCCACTTTAAGGCCCCTTTATGCAGCCAGAGCAAAGGCCTATTGAGAAAGCAAGTATAATTTTCCAAGGGTAGCTTAGCGACTTCTGTATCCTTGGGGGGTGTTTTGTGCATTGATGTTTGGTCCTCTGTTAATATTGAAAATCAATTGAAAAAGCTATCACAGTCACTCTGCTTACGCCTTAGTCTTAAAATATTTTGAATTGTTTATAAAAAGATGTCTACGATTTTATCAGTTTGCCTCGTCAGGCAAATCCTGTACATATACACACACAAACTTATTTTGCTCTGCTGCCATAACATATCATTTTGCTATCACAGCTTAACAATAATGAAAAATAACTTATTTTTACTTGATTTTGCAGGTGCAAGAGAGGAAAAACTGTCATACTTTTAACTTGAAAGGCATATACATAGCTTAATTTGGTGTTTTTTTCCCAGTAAGAACATCAACATCAATTAGTCTCAGCTATTTAGTTCCATTAAGTGTACAACAGAAAAACTTTTTATTTTATTCTGAAATTTAATTTAGTATTTGAATATGCCAGACTGACAGCACTAGAAACCGAAGTGACTGAACCACAAAATATGCTCCTTTCTTACACCACAGATGTGTGCAGATTCACCACTGAAAACTGGTCACCTATCCCCAGAAGTGTCCATCTCTCTCTCTCTCTCTCTCTCACACACACACACACACACTGTCCACTGTGTCAATGTGCCTTAACCTAAACTGATAATAAAGCAAAATACTATTTTACACAATTCATAATTAACCTGTGGAATTCACTGCCAAGTTTCAGAAAGGCCAAACTCACAGGATTAAAAAAAGGATAGACAGTTATAATGAAAACATCTAGTTACATCAGATGGGATTTTTTTTTTTTTAGTAAAGGGTATAAATCACATGCTTCGGGGCACAGTTTTTTTCACCTTCCTCAGAAACATCTGGGACAGCAGCTCCTATGTTTTTCACCCTGACATGGAAATACTAACGTTTGTCATTAATGCTCCTCTGCTGAGAGAACTATTGTGGCGACGATTTTTGTTTGATTTGTCTCTCTGTATCTGAACACTTTTGCACAAAGGCCCCCAAATAGCTACCAGTTGGCAACAATTTTTATCCACCACCAACCCTAAGCCAAATTTGAACTAACTGCCCTTTAGCCTTTAACATCATCAATCCCATTACCAATCCCCTGATCATGATAAAACAAGTTCTTCACAGTAATATATAAACCCTTTCTCCATGTGCACGCATACACACCTTTCTTGGGCTTAGTAAATATTTAAATAATATAGAACTCATGCCAAATACAGGCAAATTTTATTATATACACATGCCATTCTGTGGAGAGATTATCTTGTGGTAGTAAGATTGCAGATATTCTTGTAGGCTACAAACGACTCCTGCTGTAGGGCTTCATTATTTTGTACTCTGGAATGTCATGTCACTTTTTTTGCACTCATCCTCTTAGAAACTAGCCCAGGTGAGATCCCTTTTAGTTGCTCGCCATGACTAAACAAGAGGTGAAATCAACGTTACCTGGCAGGCATTTCCTTATATGGTCACCAGCAGTGGTATCATATAACCTCATTGCAAGGCACATCATCATCATCTCTGTGTGCACATCTTCAGTTTATACAGTGCCCTGCAAGAGGAAGATACGAGGCCTCTCCCAGCGTTCCACTCCAGAAATGTGTGAGGCATCTATGATAAAACACTGCTCAGAAAACTGCCAGTGCTCAGTACAGAGAAATGGTACTTTGGGGAAGGCCCTTCACAGCTTAATCCTGCAAGGTGCTGAGAGCCCTCTCCTCCCATTGCAATCACTGGCAATGGAGGGCACTCAACCGGAGATGCAAACTTGGGGGCCTTGCTTTCTGTCTACTTGTACAAGCCCCCAGATCTGATGTAATTATGCATTTCTAAGAAGCAGGGGAAGCCAGACAAACTTCCCCAAGTTGTGGAGCCACAACAGAACCATACAGAAAGGACTTGGGAGATTATACATCCCACATGGCTTAGCTGCGAAGCTACTGAACATTTAAAGCCAAGGAACAGAGCTGAGAATGGGGGTGGGCTGGGCTGCTGACACCTCACACAAAGGCAGCCTCTTCGTGCAGCGTGCCAGCTTGTGGATAGGTTCCCCTGTCCCATCACAGGTCCCTTCCCTTCCCCTTTATCCTCCTCCTCTGGCTCCCTTGCTCCATTTCCCCAGATTTGCCTTCCTCCTTCCCTCCCGAGAGTGGCTCCTGTAGCTTTGGCTCTCCTGAGTCCCCTTTTCTTCCCACGCTCTCTGCTCAGCCCGACCCTGCAGGATGGCACTGGAGTCTCAGGAGGGAGAATGGATGTCACTACTGGACTTGGCCTGCCCCATTCACCCACCACTCTAGTGTCTGTCCCTGCCTTCCCTCCCCCTGCTCACTGAGACCATCCCCACCTCCTGCTGCCACCCCCCAACCTTCCCCCACCCAGGGGTCACTCTCCCCTGCCCCCCTATTTTCTAACATTCAGCTCAATCCCACTGTGGTCTCCCTTCTCAACCCCCAATTATCAAATGCCCCCACCCAGCCCTGTTCCACCTGGGTGTTCCACCTGTTCCACCAGAGTGGTCTCCCTCTCTGGCCCCAATTCCCATTGCTCCCCAGACCCACTCTGATCTCTCTCCCTAGCCCTCAATTCCCAGTGTCCCCCTGCCCCACTTTGATCTCTAACCCCCAATTCCCAGTGCCCCCCAGTCCCACTCTGATCTCTCCCTAGCTCCCAATTCACAGTGCCCCAACCCCACTCTGATCTCTCCCTAGCCCCCAACTCCCAGTGCCCCCCAGCCCCACTCTGATCTCTCTCTAACCCCCAATTCACAGTGCCCCCCAGCCCCACTCTGATCTCTCTTGCTAACCCCCAATTCCCAGTGCCCCCTGCCCCACTCTGATCTCTCCCTAACCCTCAATTCCCAGTGCCCCCTGCCCCACTCTGATCTCTCTCTAACCCCCAATTCCCAGTGCCCCCCTGCCCCACTCTGATCTCTCTCTCTA
>ML677342.1:26359802-26411605 GCA_007922305.1 Dermatemys mawii | reverse complement strand
CCCCTGCCCCACTCTGATCTCTCTCTCTAACCCCCAATTCCCAGTGCTCCCCAGGCCGGTCTGACCAGCCCCCCCGGAGCCCAGCGTGCCCCCAAAAGCTCCGTCCCAGGCGCGTCTCGCCACCACCTGCAGCCCGGCCGCTCTGTGCCGACAGTCGCTGCGCGCCCCGCCCCGCCCAATCGGGGATGGGGCTGGGAGGAGCCCGGGGGAGCTGCCCCCTCCCCCCGTGGAGACTTGAAGGGAGCGAGGCGAGTCGCGCCTAGGAGCGAGCGAGCGCGGGTCACACACACCCGGCACCACATGCTCCGCGGAGGGATGAGCGCCGGGGGCCAGGCGCGGGCACAGCCGGGCTGCAGGGGACTCTCCGCGCCGCGCTGCCAGCCGCTCAGTCCCGCAGCCCGCGGCGCCGCCTGCGAGGAGAGACGCGCACCTGCCCTCGCCCTGCACCGCCCGCTGCGTTCCTAACTCCCGCGCCTCCGGGGTCCGGAACGCGGCCGGGCCGGGCCGGGCTCTGCCCCGCTCCCTCCTTCGGTCCGAGGAGCGGGAGTCGGCGGCTCGCGGGGCCGCCCGGGGTTTGGAAGGCGGCGCCGATGCGCTAAGGGTCGCTCTGACGCTCGTTGAGGGGAAGCGCGCTGGGGCGGGTTTGACTGTCCACACTCGCGGGACAGCGACCAGGACAGAGCCGCTCGCACCGGCGCAGGGGGAAGTCCCCACGCCGGGCTCTCTCCGAGCTGAACTTTGGAAAGTGCAGGAACCTGCTCAGGACCTGACAGAGCAGCAGCCACGACAGGAGCTGTAGGGAGAGAAAACATCCACTGCAGCTTTTCCGGACGGCGAGGCTCTTTTTGTGCCTTCACTTCTCACTGCCTCTGGTTTTCTCTTGAGTCCAGTTGCTTTTTTACCCCCCTTCCCCCGCCTTGAAATGCGGAGGGGTTTTAACTGAATCTCTCTTGTCTTGAACTGCAGATTGTTCCTTGACGTTTTGGGGGGAGAGGGAGGAGGGACTTGACTTTGAACCGCATTTTTGAATCTGCTTTTGTTTTCATCTCCCCTAACAACCCACAACAACAGAATCTTCCTCGTCATGGCTTTTGACCTCACCACCATCTACACAACAGTGAACAGTTCCACCAGTGAGCACGGGGTTGGCAAGCCCCCCACCATCCCCACGGTCATGTTCATCTTTGGGGTGGTGGGCAACCTCATCGCCATCGTGGTGCTTTGCAAGTCCAGGAAGGAGCAGAAGGAGACCACTTTCTACACGCTGGTGTGTGGCCTGGCGATCACTGACCTCTTGGGGACCTGCCTGGTGAGCCCAGTCACTATTGCCACATACCTGCAGAACCGCTGGCCAGGTGGACTACCCTTGTGTGAATACAGCTCCTTCATCCTCCTTTTCTTCGGGCTCTCTGGCCTCAGCATCATCTGTGCCATGTCTATAGAAAGGTACCTGGCCATTAACCATGCCTATTTCTACAACCATTATGTGGATAAGAAGCTGGCAGGGCTCACTCTTTTTGCCATCTATGTCTCCAACGTGTTGTTCTGCGCCCTGCCCAGCATGGGACTGGGCAAATCTACCTTCCAGTACCCCAAAACTTGGTGTTTCATAGACTGGAAGACTAAGGTGGCCACCCATGCTGCCTACTCCTACATGTATGCCGGCTTCAGCTCCTTCCTAATCATGGTCACTGTAGTCTGCAATGTCTTGGTGTGTGTGGCCCTGATTCGCATGCACCGCCAGTTCATGCGACGCACCTCCCTGGGCACAGACCACACCGCCAACCGCTTGTCGGACTTTCGCCGGCGCAGGAGCTTTCGTCGCATGGCCGGAGCAGAGATCCAGATGGTCATTTTGCTTATTGCCACCTCCCTGGTTGTGGTCATCTGCTCCATTCCTCTGGTGGTGAGTAACACTGCACTGCCCTTTCTATCTTCCCCACCACCAACTCCTCTGGGGCAAAACCCACCCACCCACCTCCTTTTAGTCTGTAGCTGTCGGACAAGGCTTCTGTTTTCTGGGCTCTCACAAGTGACTAAAACAATTCTAATGAGATTACATACACATAGGCAGTGAATGAGCTAAACTTATTTTGATTTAGCCTGGGAACAAAAGTAAATGCTTATCCTCTGCTCCAGGTGGCTTTGACAGCGTAGTGTTAAAAATACAGTGCCAAAAATAGTGGCTTTCCCAGTATTTCAGAGAAATATCATAGCAAAATCCTGGCAAGACAAAGGTATTTTAACCTCTGTTTTAAATCAAACTGCAAGTGAATGTGGCTTGGGACGGGCCTGCACTTGAGGACGCTTAATGCACATCTAAAGTATTTGCAGTGTTGCTGGAGGTTGTGGGATTTCTTAAGACACAAAGGAGAGCGAGGTTGTGATGTGTATAGCACCAACAGCGTGCTGTGCACTTTACAGAAAGTGCAAAAACAAGCTCCCTGTCCTAAAGAGTTTACCATCATTGGGATACAGTTTACCAATCTTAATCTCCTTGAGTCGTGCCTTCATCTGTGGGAACTCTTGTTGTTTTCTCAGCTAGAGTACTAGTGGCAGAATCTGGCCCCAAGTCATCTAGAGATCATGTTAGTACTGGGCATGATCAGTGATGGCTGGCTAACTTCCTAAAACAGATGACCTGATCACCTGGGGCCCAATCTTGCAGCTACTATCATTGGTGCAATGGACATCAATGGCAGTAGGATACTACCTTTGATTAGTGAACTACATCTTCTTCTTGCCCTCCACCTTAACTCCAGGGGAAGTTAATTCCAAAAATACCAGTTTAGGGCTGAGTCAGTGCTTACCACTCAAGACAAAATTACAAATAAAACTTGGCAAACTTCTTTCTCTTGTTGATTCAGATTCATTAAAAGAAAAAAACAATTGGCTATGCATAGTTGCCACCCTCCCAAAAAAGGATCTTGTGAGCTGAGCAGTAGGAGTGTTATTAGAGAGAGGTGGTTTTAGAACATGGATAATTGCAATGGAGTTTACTGTAGGTGGCACCTATCCTGGAATAGCCCCGTATCAGGGTTATTATAACAGGGAGCCATATAACAAGGGTGAAATATGATTGGCCAACTAGTCAGATAAATAGTATAATTGCAGGGACCAGGCCAGTTTTGCCACATTACTAACATATATAAAACTCAGTGAAGTGCAGCTATGCCTGGATCCTGGCATTTTGACTGCTGCCACTTGGCCTTCAGCTTCATATTTTGCAATGCACCCTGGCACAACTGCTCATTTTGCCATGTTACTGCTTGCAGAACATCTCCATGTCTTGCAAAACATCTTCAGACTTGAAAGGTTGGCTCAATTAAAGTATGCCTTTTGTATCAGCATATAGTGTGCTTGTGGCACACATCAGATCCAAGAAGAGTGCTTACAGCTGTGTAGCCCATGATCAGAAACTGTGCAGTTATTCTGTTTTCCCACCCAATCAACATTCAGGTCATGTAATAGCTAACCTCCTGACACTGCACTGAAGCTACTTAATTACATTAACCTGACATTGTAACAACTTTGAAAAATCTTTTAATACTCTATTATTGGTAGGGATATAGGTAAATGCAAGAGAAAGGATCTGAAAGCTAAATATAAAGGAGTAGGTGAAAGGTTTCAGTTCAAGATTTTTCAAAGTGATAGGAGTCTAACATGCAGGACCAGATAGAGATGTGGAACTAGTGCCTAATGCAAACTGATGTGGTTCAGTTTCATTAGGAGCTGGAGAATCTTTTACAGAAAGAATAACCCAAACATGGGGGTGGGGGGTGGCTCCACCAAGAAAAGCAACTGGATTGTTGACCATCAAAATTAATGGTCTTGGGGGGTGAACAGTTTTGGTGGGAAGCCCACTGATGGCATGCTGGTGACTGCATAAACTGTAGGAGCGGACAGGTGCCAAGAGAAAAGAGGGCTCTGATGTGCTGCATCCATCTAAGGTCTTGTCTTCACTGCTTAAAGTGTGGTACTTTGTGCCTCAGGGTATGCATCCTGAGGTAAAAACAGAGTGCAGACAAGGTACTTTTAGTTTTACCTCAAGGTAAGTGTGGGGAGGTTGACTCTATACCCTGATCTAGGGCTGGGCTTGTCTGCTTTACCTCATGGTAAAACTAAAGAGACTGTTCTTCACTGAGTTTTTAACTCAGGATAGCTCATGCACATTAGTTACCCTGAGGTAAAAATGCATCTTTTAGCAGGGAAGGCAAGATCTACACATAGAAGTACTGATTTAACTGTTTCAGGCCATGTCTGCACTACAGGGACTATAGTGGCATAGCTATGGCACATCTTTGTGCTGGCATCACCTTGTAGTGTGGGTGCAACTGACTCCTAACAGAAGGGGTTTTACCATAGCTGTAGGAACACCACCTCTCTGTTGAGGGAAACATTCTTTTCACACCCTGATAGCCATATCAGCAACTTTTAAGCATAGACCAGGCTTAAGCTATAACTGTCTGAGCACCTTTACACTGTTATAACTGCATCCGCACTTGCGGGATTGACCCACTTCAATGACACTGGTATAGTTAAAGTGGTACGACTTTGTGTGTAGACATGCCCTTAGAGTTCTGAAGGAAATAAGATGTGGAATAGTGGAGGGAAGGTGTGGATATGCAATATACCTTTAAAAGCAGCCACTGGGCAGAAAGATTGGAAAATTATTAACCTGCCTATACATTTTATGAGCCAACACAGATCCTGTTGATTAAACTTAGAGCCCTCGCTACAGGGGCAACTGACCCATCTCGCTTACTACAGAATAATATCTTCTGATAAGGAAGAGGAGGAGCATGCAGATACCGTTGGTGGCACTTTGCACTTACACAAGACAGACACAGAGGCTTCTTTGTGCCTATGACATTTTCTGATGAGCTGATTTCCTATTAGTGACAGAAGCTGAATAAACCACAACCTAATAGGATCAGAGAAACACAGCTTCTGTAGGAAATAATCATATCTTATTTTCTCAGAATGAGCTCTTTCCAGAGATAATAAAATAGACAGAGGTGATCCCATGGAACTTTATTTATGTAGATTTACAAAAGGTTTTTAAAGAACTTCAGAAAAACAAATAACCATGGTGTAATAAATAAAGTCTTGTCTTTATTTAAAAAATGGTTAAACAATAGGAAACTGAATCAGTGAACAGAAGGTAACAATGGGATGCCCTCAGAGCTCAGTGTTTTTAATATTTTAATGATTTGGACAGTGATTCAGTGAAGTTTTACGATGACATTAAATGGCTTTGATAAATAAAATCTATTAAATATTGTGAGAAACTAAAGGAATGCATGCTAGCAAAAATAATCTAAATCTTTCACATACACCCATATGCTCTGAACTTGCAGGAAGTTATTGTGGACGGCATGGTGAAGAGTCTGATCAAGGAAATTAAGAAAGGAAATAAGATAGAAAGTAATACAAAAGATATGTCCAGATCTTTATCCAAATTGATCATTGGTCACTTCATCTTAAAAGAAATATTTAAATGGTTGCAAGGTTTACAAAATGGCAATAAAGGTAGTTAAAGGTAAGGAAAAGGTGATATTACAGTGGATTTGATTGAAAATATTACTAGAAATTAGTATATTTGTTTTTGCTTTTACACTCTCACAAGAGATACTTGATAGTCCAATTTTGGAATTCACTGCTGCAGGTAGTCAAATATTTTTAAAGGGCATGATCATTTAATGATCTCTAACAATAAATTTAGCTTGGTAAACTAAGGTACTAAGGGTAATAACATCTCATGTTCCACCTCATACATTTGATCCCTGAAGGGACTAGAAAGGAGTTTTTAAACTTAATTTATAGTTTTCCCAGAGGTTGTTTGTTTTCCTCTGAAGTATCCATGTCCATGCCAGAAGTGAGATGGCAGACTAGATTTTGAAGCAGTGGCATGGTCAACTATGTCAAATACTAAGTCCTGGTGGGACAAAACATATTTGGTTTACACAACTGCAGAATTTGTTTCCTGCTTGCTATTAACTAGGTGTCTATTTATAGTATGTCAGTATATAATATGGGGAGTTTTTTATGAGGACAGGTGAAAACTGGTTAGAAGGCTAGTCCTTTGTTTATTCTGCATAACTACTATCATAAAAGGCACTTGATGGTACTTCAGCTGGGTAGAAATTGCCACTTATATTTACACTTAGAAGGAAAAGCAAAAACCAGACTCTTGCACTGTGTGAGCAGAAGCAGTAGCAGCCAAGTGATTCTAGAATCTAATCACTTGGGCATAAAATTCAGAACAAATTCAACACAGCCATGAGAAGCAATTCGTTAATACACTTTTAAAAAAACCACTCTTTGCTTCCTGTAGTCGAGAAATCTAATTAGTGCAAACCTGTTCTGGTGCCAGGGTTTGATCAGTCTCAGTTTGCTTCTTGCTTTAATTAGAACTTCAAACTCAAGTGTCAAACTAGTTCTGATATACAGTAATCCATTGCTTTAAGGCAATTGAGTGGATTGGTTAGATGTTAATTTTAAGAAGCCAGGCTGACTTTGCTTCATCAAACAATCTTGTAAAAGACCATTTTTTCAGCAAAACCTTACATGCACTTCAGTGTTGCTCTGCAGAAGATGCTGTAAGTGAATATTAATTCAGTTGCTTAAGACCCATGCAGTTTCTTTTTTGCCAGACACTTGATGATACATGCAGTTGGTATGAGCAAGTATTAGTACTTGTGATAAAAGATATGGTGTAGACTTGTTGGGAATGTAATAACAGCTGTGTACATTCTAAAGTTTTCACAAAGTAGGCCCAAATTAAGTGTCTTTTATACATACCTAGTATGCATCTGTCAGTAGACTATTTGGAATGTAGACATCTTAAGGTGATTTGCTGCAAAGTAACTAGGTATTGTTAGTGATTGGAAATCATTATCAACTATTTAATCAGCACTACTGTAGATTCTCATATTACAGTAAGCTCTGCCAGGTAAGCATCAATGGATTTTTCAAGTACATGAATTTCCTGTTCAGATGCTGCTAGCCAATAACTAAATTTACCTTTTCATCATTCACATTAAATTGATGGTACAGAATCACGGCTATTTAAAAATAGAATGAAAAAGATCAACTTTTAAAGTTGGAACAATAACACATTTCTTATGAGTGGTTTTGACAACTTCTTTCAAGATGTCCCTGCTGTATCAGTTGAATGTATCAGTAATACTGTTTCCTCCCTTGCTGAAGTCTTCCTCATCTTGTTTATATGGAGTATAAATGTCAGTTAGAGGGGGCTGAAGGAAAATAAAGACTGTGCTTCTAATCACAATATACTCTCTTATGGAGTCCTAGCTGTCAGTGTAGGTATCGGTCCTTCAGCAAAGATGAAATGGTCTATGTCAAGACAGATGTATATGCATTTGCAGGGTGTATTTGAACTTGCTGTGGAAGAAGTCCTTTGCATTAAAAAAAAAAATCTCCGAGGAGGAAAGGATCAGGAAGAAAATCCTCTCTGGCAATTTAAACTTTGAGATTTTTTTTTTCTCCAAAATATCAGCATTATTCTTCTCTTCCATACACAACAACTAAATGAAACTTCCAAGAATGGGCTTTTAAAACCAAGGTGCAGATGTCAAAGAAAGCTAACACGGCTGCTTCCTGGAGTTCTGGCTGCTACTTCTCAGACACAGTCTGTGTAAGGGAGATGACAGCCTTTCAGTGCTGAAGTTCATCTCAGGGGGGTGGGAGTTAACGCAGCAGAACTCTTCAGTGCCTGCAGGGTTTGCAGCTGGCATTGGTCATGCGTTCAAAGAATTTTAAATTGGCCATGGCATGTCTTTCATGTTACTGTCCCTGTCAAAGCAAGTACCATGATCTTCAGTGTTTCCTCAAACTAGGCAGGAAGAGGAGTTTTTAAAAGTATGACAACGGTGCCACCTAGTGGTAAAATTCTCCACCCGCCTTTGTCATCAAACTAGATAATCAGATTATTTTATTGCACTAACACAAGCTCCCAGGGCCACATTTTATATTTTAATGTATAGAAGAAATGCATTTTAAATGAGTGTCTTATTTCAGTTGTTCCTCAAGCAGTGAAACAAGGGGACCCCTCAGGTCAGAAAAGATGGCAATTTTGCTTCCTAATACAGTAACTAAAAAAAAAAAAAAATCAATTTAAGAGGCACTAATTTGTAGTTGTATTGATAGGGATACTCTCTACAATACTTTTATATCAGTTATGACTGATATAAGTATCTCAACCTAGTAATTTTCTAACTTTATGCAGGTAAAGGAATGTACTCCTGAATATAGATTACATAGAGAGAGCTCAGAAAATGATTACTATAGATTGAGCAGTATAGTATAGGAACCATCACATACTCACTGTCTTTCAGTGATACATGTTAGACTCAGATTCCCACTCAAGAGGTGGACCTGGCTTTTTTTTTAATTTTTATTTGAAGTTGCTGAATTTAAAGTAACTTGGTTCAAGTCCTGAATTCTTATTCTCACATTACTGGACTGAATTGTGAAATTTTTCATCAGACCTGGATTGTTTCACACACACTTTTCTGGTAAAAATGACTTTAGATGTTTGCTTCACTTCATTTAAACCCTTTGTCTGAAATCGTATCCAATTGGGCCAAACCTGACAAACATTCACTTCAGAAGTCAAGATAGAGGAGATTTCATAAAATCTATTATTGGTACTGGATATTTACGACATCAAATAAGGAAAGTTGATTTGCCTAAACGTATCTGATAGTGTCTGCAAAGTAGGTAGAGTCTTCCACGGGAAAAGCTTTTCGATTCCTGGAGCACATTCCAAGTCCTGATTTTTAAAGTTATTGTTTGAAATTGTTCAGCTTGGGACTGTTCAACATCATAAGCTCTATATGCTCAAGCCAGTACTTGCTAAGGTCACTGGAAAGACATTAGTGTTGGGCTGGACCTTATGTGCAGCAGTGATTGCAAGATCGGGCTCTTAATGAATGAGCTAGAACTGTGCTGTTGTTTTCCCCTCTCTTTAAAGCAAGGAGCCTGAATGGTCAAATGCTACTATGGATAAACAAGATCCCAACCAAGTGTTAATTCACTACAAAAAATTTCAGAGTGGTTTAGAAACACTATTTCAAAAAACTTCTGTATTCCAACAATTTAACTGAACATCCTGAACATTTCAGGATTATTACTTGTGCACCTTTCAAACCAAACCTAGATGCAGATACAGGTAGAGAGATCTGAACAGTTTGGCTCTATGCTAGGATCATCCTAATCAATGAAAAATCTGGCAGTTAGAGGCAGCTGTTAGCATTTCTTAAAACAAGCTCCAACAAGCAGAATGTGGAGGGTATTAAAACATTGCTTGAAGTTCTAATAATGGAAGCTGTCAGCACAGATATTACTAAACTAGGGATTAGGCAGCTCTGGGCTTGTCTCTGGAGACTAGTTTGCCTGATAGCTGGTAACGTGGGTTTCATTTGGTTTTAAACATATAATTGAGAGCCTTGCTGGAGGAAATATGCAATGATTAGGTCTCCTCAATTGACCTAGGGCCTCCTGCATGCCGGCTGGCAAAGGTTTGGTTATACAAGGATGTGTGTCTAAATCTTGAATTCTGGGTCCTATAAAGAGAAGGAAAAACCACCTTGGATTTGGAAATTAAAAAATTTTAGTGATGAACTGAAAAGGTTCACGGACACTAGGATACTTCAGGGGTGTAGGCAGAAATCAGGATGGGGAGAGAGTGGTTCTTTTCCTCAAGAGTAAGGAAAAAAGGTCAATTTACAGCAGAGTTCGTTCCTTGATCTTTTAACTTTCCAAAAAATAAACATGCTGCTGACATGAGAAGCTTGGCTTTGCCAACTTCTCCCCTTGTTGTAACATGCAATTGCTAAGCCTGATCTCTCCTTTGAAATGTCATCTCTGGTTTGATGGATTGAACTGTAAATATGGGTCTCTTTTTCCCCTTCACAGGTACGTGTCTTTGTGAACCAACTGTACCGGCCAGCCGTAGTGAAGGATGTCAGTCAAAACCCCGACCTGCAGGCCATCCGCATTGCTTCAGTAAACCCCATCCTGGACCCATGGGTCTACATCCTCCTTCGCAAGACGGTGCTTAGCAAAGTCATAGAGAAAATCAAGTGCCTCTTCTGCCGTATTGGAGGGGCTCGAAGGCAACACTCTGGGAACAATTTCAACTGTGCGGATGTTCGCCGAACCTCCTCCACCATGTCCAGCCACTCACCCTCCTTCATCTCTCGGGAGCTGAGGGAGATCAGTAGCACCTCACAGACATTGCTCTACCCTCCAGAGCTAAGCGAAAGTAGCACTGGGGGTCGCATGCTGTTGCCAGGAGCCAGTGCTGGTCTGGCTCAGAGTGACACTACATCAGTGAGGACACTACGCAGCTCAGAGACCTCAGACTCTTTGCCGGGACAGGACTCTGAGCGTGTCTTTCTGGTGAATGAAGTCGGGTCTGGTGGCGAAGCCAGCTCTGTGCCCAAAGGCAGCTCCCTCCAGGTCACCTTTCCCAGTGAAACATTGAACTTATCAGAAAAGTGTATATAGCAATGAAAGGAATCACACGCGTGATCCTTGCTCAATACTTGGGAAAAAACTGGTGCAATAGACACACACTCTGCCTACTAAAGGGGACTGGGGGTCAGCTACACTCTGAAGGGCTATTTTTCTCTTGCCATGTGATGGGTACAGTTCTTCCAGACTACTGAGGATCTCACCATGGAGCAGTTGCTACAATCAGCCCCTGCCATCCCAAAACATACAGGACAGGTCTAATGGGTGTGGAAACACACACTGTTATTACCTTGTATTGTTCTGTGACATGGGATTGCTGCTGGGACTCTATGGCTGAAAAGATCTGTCATTTTTTGTCCAAATCTGATAGAAACATATTTTCTCTCCCCCGCTTCCGCCACAACTATCAAGGATTTAAGTCTCTGGGTACTAGAGAGCTGAAAGCAAGGCAGTTAATGGGAACTGGGTAGAGATACTATGACAACTGCCTGGTATACAATTTTAAACAGTCTCACTAATGCGTGAAAATGTGAATTTTTATTGCTGTAAATATCATTTAAAATATTTAAAGTCTATTCTTCTCTATGAGAAGGTTTATTATTAATACAAGGTATATAGAAACAATTGCCAGCCTTCATTTCCTCTGAATAGTGCTGGCTGATTATAGACGTTCTTGAGTTAGGTTTGTTTTCCATGCAAGTTTACAGGCAGGATGGAGAACTAGTTCTCTAGATTGGAACAAATACAAACTTTTTGAATTAAATGGAAATGTTTTGTGCTATTAAGAAAGAAAAGAAAACACACCTTTTAAGTTTAAAATTATTCTTTCCAGTGTGTGTACATTCTAAAAAGCTAGGTTTTATTTATGTGCTGTGAATGTTTATCTGCAGAACACAATTTCTCCTAAGTACTAAGGCCCCAACCTTGCACTCTTACACATATACATAATGTCACTGATGAGCAGTCCAACTGAAGTCAATCAGACTCTTCACGTGAATAAAATTAAGCATTTGCATAAACTGCTTTTGGGATTGGGGCTAAAACTTTCAATCCCTAGTTAATATTTTTAATATTCACTCTAGTTTAAAAATCACTAATGCACAAAAGGTATTTTTCATAATTTATCATTTTACTTTTAAATGAGTAAAAAGCATCTTATGATTATTTATGTAATCTGATATTCCATCAGTCATATGAAACAAGCAAAGCAGAATCTTCATTTCAAAGTACAGGTATATAATCCTATACTCCATACTCAGCCCCAATGAGGATTATTTACCACTAAGATGTAGTGCCAACCACATCACTAAAAATAAATGTTAACCAGTGATGAAAAGGAGTTTTGTGTTTGTTTATGTTTTAAAAGATAGATCTTGTTCCAGCATCATTGTTGTATTGAACATTAAATCTGTACAGATCTTTGGGGAAAAAATTGTCAAAGAAATATTAAGCATGTTATGTTGCTTACAGTGTTTTCACGTGAATTGCTTTATTGTAATTAAAATCCTGAGCCTGATATTGATGAAATGTTTAAGAAACAGTCGTATTGACCAAAATTATTTTGGAGATCGCAATTAAATGGAAACATTCCGTTTGAGTTCAGGAGTTTATGCAAGTCTTTAATTGTGCGTGTAATTCACTCAGTGCTAGCGCATTGGCCCTCATCTTAATAAACTGCAACTTTCAAACCATGCTATTTAACAGTCAAAATGGACTCCTTTCCTTCCATTTCCAAAGCACTGCAAAGGGAGTTAGCTACACAACTATCACTGTCAACAAGAGATCATCCTGCAGAATCTCTGTTGGGAGTACAGCTAGACAAATTATTCAAAAACACACTTGAGTCTTCATTCAAAATTATTACATAAAGATCTTTGGCTGTGTTCTCACCCTTGCTGTGCTTGCTTTCCACTAACTGTACAGAAATTGAGCTTTATGTGAATGAATAGCTGTAGAAAGTGAAAGGTAAGCCTGCACATACAAGTACTTGCATCAGAAATAGTATGTATTACAGTCTATAAGTATCTGCATGGGGAACAAATATTTAATAGTGGGCTCTTCCATCTAGCAGAAAAAGGTATTACATGATCTGAAGGATGGATGTTAAAGCTAGATAAATTCAGACTGGAAATAAGGTGTAAATTTTTAACATTGGAACAATTTACCAAGGGTTGTAATGACTTCTCCTTCACTGACAATTTTTAAATCAAGCTTCCATGTTTTTCTAAAATATACACTTGAGGGATTATTTTGGGGAAGTTCTATGGCCTGGAAGTAACTCCTGAAGTGTCAATCTGCATATAAAATTAATGGTCAGACTTCTCACTAGGTACAGAGGAGGGGGAAATGCTCTTAACCACTGCAGCTATCTGGGCATCTAGGACCAGATGTGGATCTAAAAATGACATATTAAAGTTGTGAACCTGTGCAACACTACCTCAGTCATATAACCTTTTGCATTCCTTCCCACACCTACCCGTATTACCTGTCGACTGAATTGAGGCTCAGCTAGCTAGCTCACTCTCATCCAGGTCCCATGCTCTGCCCATTACGTTGGAGAAAATTCCTACTTTTCTAGCATTGACTGGTCTCATGATATCTCACCACTGTTTGTGTAACAGCCGTCTCTCCTGCCTATGTCATTTGAATAGTCCTCCTTCATCCACACTTCATCTCTTTTCAGATTTAATTGGAGAGCATCTCTTTTATCCTGATTTGATCTAATCTGTTCATTGTTGTTTCTTTTGGGGGCGGGGGATTACTTACTATGGTGATGAAGTGCTGCGAACCTTGCCTACATCTTAATTTCTCTCTCTAATTTTTAACTCTGTATGGCATAGCTATTTTAAGCCATTTAGTATACAGTATATTTGAATGGAAAATATATAGACAAAAAATTGTTCCCCAACCTCTCATATTGTACTCCTATAGATAACCCATGAACACTTTCTGTAGTTTTTCTTCTAAACTAAGGTGTGAAATATTAAAGAGTAAGTTGTTAAAAGCCTTGAAAAGTGGAAAATGCCAATTTTGTTTTCACTGCTACCTGTAATTGCTTGAGGCAATAAAGTCCAGCAGTTGAAGCATAAATAGCTTTCAAAAATATTTCTCTTTCAGTTCAAATGCTTTCCCTCTTTGGGACAGAAACTCTTGCTTTGGCTAGAAGCTGGATATTTTTAAGTGTTGGTCAAGATTTTTCAATACCAATTTTTACTGTAATGATTATGTTTTAGAGTAATATACAAAAAATATTAATACTTTCAGAAACAAAAGACAATAGGTTGATCAAGTACATTTAGTATGTTGACAACATACTAAACATCAGGGGCACACCTCCTTCCAATGACCCAGCTTCCACAATAAACAGCCACCAATGACAGGCAGGGAAGTCCACTCTTTATTTACAATATGGAGATATTCAACAAGCAAGACCTAAGCATGCAAAGCACAACACACTATACAACATTAGAATGAGCTTCATACCACCAGATGTCAAACTTCCCAATTTGGGAGTAACACACCATCACAAGAAGTATGCTAGGTGCTCCCTCCTACAAGATGTTACTGCTCACCTCACTACCGGGAAGTAAGAATCAGAGGGGTAGCCGTGTTAGTCTGGAATTGCAGAAGTGACAAAGAGTCCTCTCTTTGTCACTTCTGCAATTCAGGATTCTTTGTCACTACCTGGAAGTAATAATCTAATCTAATCAGAGGGAAACACATGTTCTGCACATTTGGGATGTAAGTGCTGACTTCTCAAACCTGGCCCAATAATCCACCCAAGTTGACAATATGCAAGGGCATCCTTTCATGAGCCTGACCTTGACCCTCTGAAGTCAATGAGAATTTTATAATTCATTTCAATAGGAGCAGATATGGGTTTATATAAACTTGGGACAGGAGGAAGGAGGAAAACCCCTTTGCACCCATGAATATACCATGGAAGGCATAGAATGAAAAGACATATTGGGTCATCTAGTCTAATTCAATTCAAATGAGACATAGCAAATATATCCTACCAATGCAGAGAAGCAGAATTACAGCCCCATGCACAAATCTTCAAGTAGGAGAATTTCACTGTACCTAAAAGATCTGTTCTGATCCTTCTTAGTGCCAACATTACCCTAGTGGAACAAAGATCCTCTTGAGGCTGTGCAATAACAGGATGACCCTTTCATGGCTGTATAGATGGTCTTATTAACATATACAGTAAAACAGTTTTACAGTGCCTGCTGGTGAAACAAGTATAGGTTCAGCAGTAGTTCTATTATAAAGTCTATCTCTGAAGGATTAAGGAAAATTTTATCTGAGCTGAAACTTAACCTATGAATATCAGCCTGGAGAAGATATGTTTCCCAAATTACAAATTACAAACAGCTTTAACTGTTTTCTGTCACAGAAGGGAAAGATTATACACATACATATTCCATATATGGGTGCTCTATACATTAGAACCCCGTCCATGAAAGGGAGACCCATTATGAATTACTGACATTTTAGAATTAACCAGCAAGCAAACAAAATGAAGCATTCTGTGTTCTTTTTGTGAAGCACATGATGTATTTTGTTCATCTATTTTAGCAAGTGTACACAGTCCCCACAAAGCAACAGGAATAAAAAGAGATGCTATCCTGAATAAGTGGCTTGTTAAAAACAAAAAATCATCTAACACTTTATGAGTGCAATGCCATGCCACAAGGAACCTGACCACACAATACAGCAATAGATTCCCTTCTTTGTAGTCTTACTGTAAAATCACCACAGCACAGAAAAGTTGCATTTAAAGATCTATTCCTAATTCATTCCCCATTGTGCACTGGGGACTCCTAACATTTTATGTACGGTGGCATATAAGGAGATATATTTATACTGGGATGGATCAAGGTAAGAACAGTTTCAATCTCAATTTTGAAAGTCCTTTCTAAATGTATGTTAAGTATTTAAAAATGCTTGAATATCTGTGGCGTAATTGTTGCTTGGTTTTGCACAACCCTCCAAATAATGCATGAAGTGCCTGATTCAATGCCCACTCACATCAATGTGAATCTTTTCATTGACCTCAATGGGCTTGGAATCTGACCCCAGGTTTACAAGGAGTATCTGCGAGCTTTAACTTCATAAAAACCCCTATCCCTATTGAAAATAAGACTTTCAGATTTCAGAACAAGCTTTCACACTTCAGTTGTGTTGATCTATACTGTTAATGATGAACAGGTTTGAGCTGTAATACTTAAATCAACTTTCTCTTTTCCAGTTTCTTTTTAAGTATCTGATAATTAATTACAGGAGGAACAGCAGATGTTGTTTAGACTGTGCAATTAAGAAACTGAGTTGGATGAAAGCAGTTATAATAATGTAATTAGCATTTTCAAATTATATTTGTGAAGTCTTACATTATGGGTTTTAATATCAACGCCTAGTTGATAGTATGGATGCAGCAGTAATTCAGGTCTTTGCTTATCTGTTGTTTTTTCATGTTTTCTTTAAAACACTTTTCCTCTGAAAAAATTATTTCAGAAATAATGACCCCTTCTATTTTACCTGGTTCCACTGCTGCTAAAAATAATTCTTCCAACACTTGATAAATAATGTTAGATTTCAAAAGAATAGTAGCAAAAGATTATGCTGCACTATCGGGCTCTGATAAAAACAGTATCATCGGGGGTTGTAGAACATTCCTCCTTCTCAGTTATGGTCTCTACTGTGCCTGAAGCAGACACAATCACTACTGTTTTAGTTGCTGAAACAGTTTTCTCCTTCTCTGCGATAGCTGCACAAACTGCCACAATCTCATCACTTTCAAAGTCATAGTCTGGGATTGATTCGTGGGCAACGTCTGCTTCTTTTGCCTCAGCTTGCATCACCTTAGTCTTTGTTGCTTTTTTTTGCTGTTCATGCAGCTTTCTTGCCCAGGTAAGGTCTTCTTTCCATAGTTCAGGGCTCATTGGATAGATGTGCAAAGCCACCTGAAAGCTGCGAATGGCCTAAAAATGAACAGAAAGTGGTTAGCATTTTTTGAGCTGACATGTTTAATCACAGGTATGAAGAATCAGAGGGGTAGCTGTGTTAGTCTGGAATTGCAGAAGTGACAAAGAGTCCTGTGGCACCTTAAAGACTAACTAAAGTTTTAGAGCATAAGCTTTTGTGGGCTAATACCCACTTCGTCGGATGCATGCCACAGATATGAAAACAGCCTTCTAGATCTTTTAGTCCAGCCGCGACTACGATGATTGTTTAAGTATGTTTCTATTGCTCTTCTAGCCCAGTTTTAAAATCAAGTGACAGCACTTCTCCCATTTTCCCTAGAATGCTTTTCCATGGTTAGTTTTACATATAATTTGGGCCTGATTTTTAAAAAAATCAGATGTGCATGCCTAATTTGTGTGAAAATAGAATGAATACATGAACAAATCAGGTGCTTGCCCAGCAAATGGTACATAACCTGCAACTCTCACAAATACCCAGTTCGTGCATGCGACTGTGCTAATTATCAATGCAAATTAGCACTGCAATTGCACACACAACTGTTTGAAAATCAAGCCCTTATGAGAATGCTCGCTGTGATTTCAAATGAGAGAGAGGACTGAAGTCTTTAATATAATAAAGTGTTCTTTCACATATTTCAAGGAAGCAACAACCTTCATACAAATTAGCCAATCCAACAAAATCAAATATAAAACTCTCAAGTGGTAGTGCCAAACAGTGAATATTAATTTTCTCTCTCTGGAAACATGAACCATTCTGAACAGAAACACCATTTAAAAGCAGATCACAGAATTTCACTGTTATACAAAAGAATGATGAAATGCCCTAAAGCACAATGCAGATGAAGGGTTGCATATTACTCACCCAAAATTATAAAAAGGGCCATTTCCCTATAATTATGGATTTTGACCATGCTTGTTGTAAAAGCATTTAATGCATGCTTGTTGTAAGAGCATTTAACGCTAATAAGAACATGACAAAAGAATACTATCAATTAAAAGAAAAAAATCAAGCCAAACATTTCATTTTGTTGGCTTTCCATTCCGCCTATCTCCTTCTCACTATACACAAAGGAGGGCAAGAGCAAACAGATGCAGTTTAATTTAAAAGAGAAATCTGGATTATTAGGGTTTATAAACTCACCCACATTGTCACCCACATTTAAATTCACAAATGTCTCATAAGTAGATCTAATACTATGCACCGTTTTGGCCACAAGATTAGCAGCTTTCTGGAGCATGTAAGCCTGATCTAGTCAAGGAACTATAGCAAAAGATACTTTGCAAAGCTGTTCAGAGAAGCGGAGAACTTCTGTGAATGATCTAGCTTTCTTCCCAAGCAAGAATACCATCTATTCGGAGTGCCCACCTTCCCATTTGCTAATCTAAATTATAGTTGTCTCCAGCAAATCCAAGTACTAGGCACTCCAGGATTATCCAGGACAAAATGAAAATGTCAGTAAATCTCAAAAGTGTCACTGTCAGATCAAATAAAGGCTTTTACACTTAGTTATAAAGGGGAAAGTACTGAAATATTGGACAAATGCTGGAGCACAAATTACAACTGAATAGATTTTAAATACAAATGGATTTAAGATTTACTGTATAGCCTTTAACTTACTGTATGCATTGCTTGTGATCTTATGAATTTACAATAAAATTAAATTCACTGTAGTCAGTACCTCTTCACGCAAAACTGACAAAACCTTCAAGCCAATGAAAAGTATTTTTATTCCTAAAAGTAACCACTGCCAAAGCTAACTGCTGACCAAATCAAAGTATTTTGCTTATGAAAGTTTCCACCTGACTGATCCACATTCAGCTATAGCTGGCTACAAAACCATTGCTACCGTGCTGCAAATCAGTGGTGATAATACTGAGCTATAGTTTAGCCTTACAACCAATTTATATAGATACTTGACCAGAAAACAGACATGCTCAGCTGTTTAACTACAAAAGCAATGTTTTCCCTTTAATTTAGTGAGTACACAAAATATCTCAGTTGCTTCAAAATTCTCTGTCCTCCTTTTGGATTTAAAGAACTGCAAGTTATTCTTGTTAATATATAGAGTAATCTACGTACTCTATGGCATAAATTCATCCTAGCACACAAGAAATAGGAACCCATGATTTTTTTAAAAAAATGCTGAATATGTTATTGATATTGTTGTTCTGATAAACTGCCATTCAATTCCAGGAAAAAAAATGATTTTTTATTTTGGAGGAATATTGCCAAGTCTAAAGGTTCTACAATCAAGGGACTCCAGAGAACAGTACAGTTTAATTCTTGCAGATCAGTGTCATTTTACTGATCTTAACCAGCTTTTAACTTCAAGAAGATATTTGAGCTGTGAGTAAATATGAAATGCCCTCAACTGGAACTTCTTAAGTGTTAAAAAATGAAAACTAAAACGTCCACAGGGCAGGGACCTATCATTGGCCATAAAGTACCACTCACATTTATGGCACTGTAAAGATATAATTATCATTAAATCTAGACTAGTAATTGTAGGCAAATAGACAGATGTTCTACAGCCAACAACGCTTCTCTCAATATTTTGAAGAGTAGTCTGGATACTTAACATGAATATAACAGATCATGCTCTTTCTTTGTAAGCCTGATATTAAAGCTACGTATTTGCCTATTATGATACTTAATATAAAGAGATGTAGAAAACCAGAGGAATTCGCTTTATATCAGATCAAAGATCCTTATAAAAATGCAGCACCGTAATGTCTAGAAAACATTTTATGTTGCTATCACAAATGTTTTAATGTTTATCAATTTCTGCCAAAATCAAGAATTGAAAATAACAGACGACAAAGCAATCCATGAATCCAACCAATGTTGGTTAAAATATTTGTAACCACTTGCCAGTGCCCTCCTATCTAATTTGAAACACCCATACAGAAAGTAAGATACTGGTTTTTATCTTTATTTCTCATCCACTTTACATCTTTAATCACACAGACTGCTGTCCTAAACCAAATTCTGCAGGATAATACTATTATGCTAAAACCATTCATATCTGTGTAAATCGGCTACTTTTAATTCACATTTCTGGAACAGCTTGGACATCCCTCTAGTTTATTCTAACTGCGTAACTGGTATTTTAAAAAAATATATGACACTAGCTATAGCTGAGACACAACTTTATTCTTACGGACATCTGCTTTTTAGGGATTCCACCACTGTACTTTAAGTCCACATGTTCTTTCTCTGGGAGCCCAGCAGGAACTTGTAGCAAAAAAAAGGTAAATAAAAAACTGCATCATCCAGAAACAACCATAGATAAGTTTGTGATAAGAACCAGCATATTACAAAGAAGGCAAGGAGGACAAGGACAACAAGTGCAGTGAAGCTGTCCATGGGAACAAAAGCTCTGGCTACCATGTAGTCCAAACATGCTCCTATAAAGGTAAGAGTGTGCATAGGGACGAGGACGGATTTTTCTTCATTGATGCATACTTCTAGCCTTTGAAGGACGGTGCGCAGGCCGTTTATGGTCGTCAGGAGGCGGGAGTGGGAGGATGCCACCAGAAGCCAGTCATCTAAGTAAGGAAATAGAGTGTGTCCCAATTGGCACATATAAGCTGCTACAACTGCAAAGACCTTGGTAAATACAAGGTGGGGGGGGAAGGCACAGTGGTGATCCCAAAGAGGAAGGCACAAAATTGATAATGAGAAGGAATTTGCGATAAGCAGAGTGTATGTCTATATGAAAGTATGCGTCTTTCATACTGAGAGCTGTGAACCAGGTTCCATGGGGGAGGAAGGGGATAGTAAGGAAGATGGCCATCTGGAAACTAAAATTGTGAATGAATTTGTTTAAGGTGCGGAGGTCCAGGGCATATACCGCCTCCTTTTTTCAGAATGAGGAAATGGGGGAATAGAAGAAATGGGGTGATATGAAATAGATTCTGTGGAGCCCTTGCAGGGGAAGGCAGTGGCTTCACTGGGGAGAATATGGAGTTCGGAGCGGTCCAGGTGGCGTCCCCCAGGCAGGTGGCACCGGGGGAAGGAAAGGAAAGGAATTTGATCAGGTATCCCTGATGGATGATGTCCAGCACCAAGCAATCTGAGATGATGGATCTCCAACTGTGGGCAAAGAGTGCCAGACGATCCTGGAATATGAGGGAATGTGTGTCCAGAAGGGTTATAGGTGGTTTGCAGGTCTCGATATAAGAGTCAAAGGGATTGTTTGGGCCATCGGTGAGAAGTTGAAGCACCAGAGGCAGCTGAGGGAGAGTGTCAGGGCCGTTGAGAGTAAGGTTCATGCTGAGGCAGTCCAAAGGTCGTCGGGTAGATGGCTGATAGGTGGTGCAAAGACAGAAGGCTGGAGCTGTCGTCAGCGGGTGGGAGCTGGGGTGTAGATACCGAGGGAGTGAAGGGTGACACGAGACTCCTTAAGGGAGTGAAGGAATTCATCCATCTTGTCATTAAACAGTTTATTGTTGTCAAAGGAAAGGTCTTTAGTGTCACTTGGACCTCCTCTGGAAGACCACTATACTGGAAACATGAGTCGTGATGAAGAACAACCCTGGACACTAAGGAGTGAGATGCCCTGTCTACAGCATCCACCGCTGCATGGAGTGCAACTTTGGCCACCAATCTGCCTTCATCTAGCATGCGTTGGAAGTCCTGCTGTCAGTGAGGAGGGAGAGAGTCCTGGAAGTCCGCCAGCCGGGAACAGGACAGAAAACCATATTTATCCAAAATGGCCTGGTAACCGGCAATAAAAAATTGTAACCCACCAATGAATAAGCTTTTCTATCCAGCAAGTCTAGTTTCTTGGCACTGTGATCTGGTGGTGTTGATAAGGAGTGTTGCTGAAGGGCACATGCAGCAGCAGCACTGATTACCACGGAATTTGGCAGAGGGTGGGTGAACAGAAAATTTGTGTCCTTGGAGGGGATGAAATAGCAGTGTTCCACTCACTTTGGTGTAGGGGAACAAGAGGCTGGTGTGTGCCACACTGTCTGGACTGGTTGTAAAATAGCTAAATAGATGGGCAACACAATGCAGGAGGGTCCTGGAAGCTGAAGAATACCAGGAATTGATCGTGGGGATCTTGAACTTCCTCTGCTGGGAGGCTGAGGGCAGGGGCCATGTTACGGAGCAGGGACTGGTTTTGTGTGTGGTCATCCAGTGGGGAGAGGGAAGCTGGGATAAGGGCATCGTCCAGCGACGATAAAGCACTAGCAGGAATGGGTGGTTCCAGTGGTGATGTTGTGACCATCAATGCTGAGGGACCCAAAGCATCCAGGAGTTTGTCTTGGAAGGTGGAGTATGCGCTGGAGAGGCGCAGTGTTGGTGATGTGCCTCGTGATGATGGTAAGGGTCCCATGAAGCCCAATATGGACATGAGCAGGGGTTGCCATGCATTGGCAGGGCCTGCGGTACTGGAAACAAGGGTTGGTGCTATGACCGTAGTCCGGAGGGTAGGTGCTATGCTGAGGGTCCAGATTATAAGAGCAGAAGGTGAGAGAGCTGTGTCCGGTTTAGAAGACCAGATGGACTCCAACTGCTCCAGGAATGGAGGAGTAGATTGTGCAGGCAGTACCAGTGGTACCAGTGATGTGGGAGGACAGTCAGCCAGGAGAAGGGTCTTGGCTGTCGTCAGTGCTGGTGAAGGATGGAGGAGAAGGGGCTCATCAGCTGGAATAGAGAGCCTGGGGCCCTGAGGTGGTCCCCAATGCAGTGGGGTACCGGAGAAGGGCAACATAAACTCTGCCGTTGGTGTAAGAGGCAATAAACTGCCTGGAATGCACAGGATCGAGAGCATAAGCTTGGTGGATCCGGCTGGGTCGATGGTGCTGGGAGTGATGTAAAGGGTCCTAGTGTAGGAATCGACAGGGCTGGCAGAGAGCAGTAGCATTTGGAATGATGTTCTGTGTGTACTTTCTTGGAAGCTAATGCTGAAGTCAAAGCTGAACCTTTAGCTATCGTGTGCAGCTTCTGGCCTGACTGATTCCAGCTTGGTGAGGAAAGTCTGCATTTTGAGGTGGTCCCCATTAGGGAGTCACCCATGCCTGTGCTTCTTGTGCATGTGGTGGGGTCTGGCAATGCTGTATGGGAGGGGTCAGATGAGGTGGTCAACGTCGGTGATGGGCGTTGCTCCAGTGGTTTCGCCAGAGCCAGGTCTTGCTGCACACGTGGGCACATGGCCTCTGCCATTAGAAAATTTTGGAGTTGGAGCTCGCTAGCTGCCTGGGTCTCTGATGGGAAAGAGTGGGAAACCGAGGACAGAGACTATGTGGGCTTCACCCAGACTTGTCGCTCACCCAGACACAGTAAAGGCACTAGTCCTCATTGATGCTTCTATTTAAAAATAATAATAATAAAAAACTTTTTGAGTGATCCAGCCACAAAACAAACAAAAAAAGAAACCACTTCATATTAATGTCTCATAAATGGCCAAAGAAACGTCAGCCTAAACATTATGCCTTTAATCATTTTCTTCTCGCCAGGACTCCGAATTCCCTGTAAATGTATTATTCTTGACTCGTCACACAGCTGCTCAACTCAGTGTATTACAAAAGATCAAATAAAATAAAGTCAATATACTTTTATTTCATAATCCTTTATTAATCTTTTTACTGATGGCCTTTTGCCTTTATTACATTTGTTTTCATCAATAGTTCTGCTTGGTTATGCTTTCAAATTAACACAGCCAGAAAACTGTGTACACAGATATGAATGTCACATATGTTTAATTATCACAAACATTGGGGTCTCACCCATATTGCTCTTTATTATAGGATAGCTAGTTTGAATGATATTTGAGGTAAACATTATTAATTATAGCCACCATTTTATTTGTAGTTCCAGTTTATCAGGCTGTGTGTTGATGTGAGTTTTTCCTAGGAAACTGTTTTTTAATCTTTATAATTCAGTCTTGAGACACAATGAACACAAGTCCTATACTAGCCTTAACCATCCACTTGTTTACTTCTGTCATAAACATCTCCATGCTTTCTTACATACTGACTGCTATGTATGGCATGACTTCCCTGAACTAGTCCAGAAGACCATCACCCACTCCTCCTTCACAAGACCTACTTCTTCTGAAACACTAACAAGGAAAGGTAAGCTGAGGAGCAGTTGGGTTTAACTGTTGTGTACCTACTCATTTATCAGTTAAAAATATATATACAGGGGTCGGCAACCTGCAGCACGTGTGCCAACGATGGCACGTGAGCCGATTTTTAACGGCACGCTGCTGCCTGCCCAGGTCCCGGCCCCGACCCCACTCAGCCCACTGCCGGCAGTACTGGGTTTACCATGGCGCCCCCGACAACTGCTCCCTCCTGCAGGGGCAGAGGGCAGAAGTTTGGGCCTGCTGATTCCTGCTGGAGGGCTCCATCAGCAGCCAAGCTCCCTCCTCCCCTGCTTCTTCCCCCAGCCTGCTGTGTTCTGACCCCTCCTCCTCTCCCTCCCTGCCACCGAACATCCAATAGGGTGCGGGGGAGAGGGAGAAGCAGAGCCATAGCACGCTTGCTGCTCCAGGGAGGAGGTGGAGAAGAGGAAGGGACGAGGCCTTGGGGAAGAGAGTGGAATCAGGGCATATCCCCTCCAGCACAGTGCCGTGAGCCGCTCAGGGGCCAGGGCAGAGGGATCCCAGCCCACACCCATAGCCTTCTGTCCTGACCCCTGCACCCTCCCCACTCCCCATCCTCCCAGCCTTCTGCCCTGAGCTCTGCACCCCCCATGCTCCAACCCTGACTCCTGAGTCCCCACACATACCCAGCCACCCCATAGCCTGACTCCTGCACCCTCCATATCCCCCCAAGCACCAAATGGGAGCTCCTCCACACACACACCACATACTCATCTGTACCCCTCGCTCCAACTGGGTGCTGCCCCAGGTAAGCGCTCCACTTCTAAACCTCCTGCTCCAACCCCGAGCCCCCTCCTTCATTCTAGTTCCTGGCCAGACCCTACACCCCAAACTGCTCCTTCACCCCCAGCCCTGTGCTCCGTGCACCCCCACCCTCATCTCAGTACAGAGAGAGACAAAGAGAATGAGCTAGAACCAGTGAGAAGATAGATACCCACTCTATGTGGGCAGGGCCAGGACTCAAGACCGGCAGTGGGCTGAGGGGCCGGCAGCTGGGACCCTGGCTGGCAGGAGCCGGTGCATGGAACCCCAGACTGGCAGCGGGCTGAGCTGCTCAGCCCGCTGCTGGTCTGGGGTCCCGGCTGCTAGCCCTGTGAAGCGCACTGCTTGACTGGGGTCCCAGCTGCCGGCCCCTTGCCAGCCAGGGTCCCAGCCGCAGGGCCCGCTCAGCCTGCTGCCAGCAGAAGTGAATGGAACCCCAGGTCGGCAGTGGCCTGAGCAGGCCGGTGGTGTAACATCAGCATTGTAATTTAATTTTAAATGAAGCTTCTTAAACATTTAGAAAATCTTGTTTACGTTACATACAACAATAGTTTAATTATATATTATATAGACTTATAGGGAGAGACCTTCTAAAAATGTTAAAATGTATTACTGGCATGCAAAACCTTAAATTAAAGAGAATAAATGAAGACTTGGCACACCACTTCGGAAAGGTTACCAACCCCTGATATATATATATATATATAGTGGATTCCGGTTAATTGGGACACACTGGGACCAGAACAATTTGGCCCGATTAAGCGGCTGCCCCAATTAATCAAAGTAAATAAAAAGGGACGCTTTTGTTTCTATTCTTAGCGATGTGTCCCGATTAAGCAGGTGACCCGATTAACCGGAATCCACTGTATATACACACACACATATGTATGTACAGTATGTATAAAGGACAATGTAATTGCCCAGTAAAACTGTTGTTTTTTTAAAAAACTGGGTATTTTAGTGTATACTTTTGCAAAAAGAGGATCTGATAAAGGGTCCAACCTATACTTATTCATTTATTTTGTTAAAGAATTTTAAACCATTAAAAAAAATTTTCAACAGCATTAACTTGCAAGCTTTCAGCTCAATGTGATTCCAGATCTCTGTATATTTTATTTTACACAATGTATGAACCAGCAGGGCTGGAATCAGAGACTAGGCGGTTTTGGGTGGCTCATGCCACCACATCATTACAGGAAGCTTAGACTGCGCTCCTACAGGAAGACCTTGTAGGGCTGGGCTTGGCAGAAAGTACCAAGCAGGACTTGAGTGACAGTGCCTCCCAGCCCATTGACTGGTCAGTACCAATGCTTAAACCAGGAAGCATGGAAGGGAGAATGCCACAGATTACTTGCCTGTTTCTGCTTCAGATCCTGCTTGCAACAGATAGCAGGCAGGGTAACTCAGTGGTTTGAGCATTGGCCTGCTAAACTCAAGGTTGTGAATTCAATCCTTGACAGGGCCATTTAGGTATATGGGGCAAAAATGGGATTGGCCCTGCTTTAAGCAGGGGGTTGAACTAGATGATCTCCCAAGATCTCGTCCAACTCTGAGATTCTATGACCCTTGATTCTACCTTCCAACTAGGGCTTGTCCTTGACTTTGCTATTTAATTGTTTGTCCAAGTGAAGAAGGAACAAATACGAGATCCTTGGGGTAAGTGGCTGTCAGGGGGAAGCGGGGAGAGAAAGTGTGGGTGTGCATGTTGTGGGGTTACTTGCTGTGTGCTGAGCTTGTGTTTGTCTGTTTGTTTGAAGGACCATGTGCTGTGGGCAGCAGTTGGAAGCTGTGAGCTTCTAAACAAGGTTTGAAATCTGGGAGCCTCTGTTCTTTGGCAGAGCCTTAGTCGGGGGCGGGGCCATCAGGAAGGCCAGGGCTTTATAAAGCAGTGAGCAAGCTACCAGGGAGCTTTGCCATTCTTAAAAATCTTTAAACTAAACTATAATCAAAACTTCTTGATTCAAACAAAAACCCTATCGTTAACCTAGACAGCTGTAGGAGAGATGCAGGCAGAAGCCCAGTAGCAGAGTGGGGGCTATCCTGTTTATTGCACTCAATAGCCTGTATGATTACCTGCCCTATGGGCAGGTGGCGTATGTGTGCATTCGGTGCAAGGAGCTCCTGGCCCTCAGAGGCTTTGGAGGCCAGGGTGGCGGAACTGGAGGAGCTAAGAGAGGCATGCTGATGAGGCTTTCCGGGATACTGTAGATTTGTCTCACCTCCGGTCACATAGCCTCTGTGCTGTTGAGGAGGATGAAACGCTCAGGGAAGGAGAGCAGTCAGTGGGAGCAGAGGGAAACATTCCCATTGTTGGGACCCTCCTTCCGGATGGTATTGGGGTATCCTCTCGCACTGAGGTTACCTCTCTGAGGGAGGGAACTCCAGTCATTAGGACAAAGCAGGTGTTAGAAATGGGAGATTCGATCACTAGAAACATGGATAGCTGGTTTGTGATGACCAGGAGAACTGTATGGTGACTTGCTTGCCTGGTGCAAAGGTTGCAGATCTCTCGAGGCATATAGACAGACTTCTGAGTAGTGCTGGGGAGGGGTCAATGGTCATGGTACACATAGGTACTAATGACATAGGGAAGGGTAGGCGAGACATCCTGGAGGCCAAATTTAGGCTGCTAGGAAAGAGACTGAAATCCAGAATCTCTATAGTGGCATTCTCAGAAATGCTTCCAGTTCCACGCGCAGGGCCAGGTAGGCAGGCAGAGCTTCAGCATCTCAATCCGTGGATGAGACGATGGTGTAGAGAGGAGGAGTTTAGATTTATTAGGAACTGGGGAAAGTTTTGTGATAGGGGGAGCCTATACAGGAAGGATGGGCTCCACCTAAACCAAAGTGGAACCAGACTGCTGGCACTTAACATTAAAAAGGTTTCAGAGCAGTTCTTAAACTATGAGATGGGGGAATGCCGATTGCTGCAGAGGAGCACATGGATCGGACAGAGACTACTCTTAGAGAAGAGTCTATTGATAGAGATTCTCTAGGTTTTAGTCAGGAGAGGATGTAAAAGGATAAAGTATGGGCCAGATCAGATGAGAAACATTCACACAAAAAAGAATCTAACACATCAGAAAAGGGCAGACAAATAAACAGTGACAAGTTTTTAAAGTGCTTGTCCACAAATGCTAGAAGTCTAAATAATAAGATGGGTGAACTAGAGTGCCTTGTGTTAAAGGAGCATGTTGACATAATAGGCATCACAGAAACCTGGTGGAGTGAGGACAATCAATGGGACACAATCATTCTGGGGTACAAAATATATTGGAAGGACAGAACAGGTCGTGGGGTGGGGAGTGGCTCTGTATGTGAAAGAAAATGTAGAATCAAATGAAGTAAAAATCTTAAATGAATCCACAAGTCCCACAGAATCTCTATGGATAGTAATTCCATGCTCTAATAAGAATATAACAATAGAGATCTATTGTCAACCACCTGACCAGGACAGCGATAGTGATGATGAAATGCTAACGGAGATTAGAGAGGCCACCAAAATAAAGAACTCAATAATAGTGGGGGATTTCAATTATCCCCATATTGACTGGATAAATGCCACCTGCGGACAAAATTCAGAGACAAAATTTCTCAATACTTTAAATGACTGCTTCTTGGAGCAGCTGGTACAGGTACCCACAAGGAGAGAGGCAACTTTCAATTTAGTCCTGAGTGGAGCGCAGGATCTGGTCGAAGAGGTAACTATAACAGGATGAATGGAAATAATGATCATAATATAACAACATTTAACATTCCCGCGGTGGGAAGAACACCTCAACAGCCTCAAACCGTTGCATTTAATTTCAGAAAGGGGAACTATGCAAAATAGAGGGCATTAGTTAAACAGAAATTAAAAGGTACAGTGACTACAGTGAAATCCCTGCAAGCTGCATGGACACTTTTCAAAGACACCATAATAGAGGCCCAACTTAAATGTATACCCCAAATTAAAAAAACACAGAAAAAGAACTAAAAAACAGCCACCATGGCTTAACCACTATGTAAAAGAAGCAGTGAGAAATAAAAGGGCATCTTTTAAAAAGTGGAAGTCATATCCTAGTGAGGTATATAGAAAGGAGCATAAACACTGCCAAATTATATGTAAAAATGTAAAAAAAAAGCCAAAAAGGAGTTTGAAGAACAGCTAGCCAAAAACTTAAAAGGGATTAACAAAATATTTTTTAAGTACATCAGGAGCAGGAAGCCTGCTAAACAACTAGTGGGGCCCCTGGATGATCGAGATACAAAACGATCACTTAAAGACAATAAAGTAATTGCGGAGAAACTAAATGAATTCTTTGCTTCAGTCTTCATGGCTGAGGACGTTAGGGAGATTCCCAAACCTGAGCCGTCTTTTGTAGATGACAAATCTGAGGAATTGTCAAAGATTAAAATGTCACTACAGGTTTTGGAATTAATTGATAAACTTAACTGTAACAAGTCACCGGGTCCAGAAGGCATTCACTCAAGAGTTCTGAAAGAACTCAAATGTCAAATTGCAGAACTATTTACTATGGTCTGTAACCTGTCCTTTAAATCAGCTTCTGTACCAAATGACCGGAAGATAGCTAATGTAATGCCAATATTTTAAAAGGGCTCTAGAGGTGATCCCAGCAATTATAGACCGGTAAGTCTAACGTCAATACCAGGCAAATTAGTTGAAACAATAGTAAAGATTAAAATTGTCGAACACATAGAAGAACATAAATTGTTGGGCAAAAGTCAACATGGTTCCTGTAAAGGGAAATCATGTCTTACTAATCTATCAGAGTTCTTTGAAGGGGTCAACAAACATGTGGACAAGGGGGATCCAGTGGATATAGTGTACTTAGATTTCCAGAAAGCCTTTGACAAAGTCCCTCACAAAAGGCTCTTATGTAAATGAAGTTGTCATGGGATAAGAGGGAAGATCCTTTCATGGATTGAGAACTGGCTAAAAGACAGGGAACAAAGTGTAGGAATAAATGGTAAATTTTCAGAATGGAGAGGAGTAACTAGTGGTGTTCCTCAAGGGTCAATCCTCGGACCAATCCTATACATAAAGGATCTGGAGAAATGGGTAAACAGTGAGGTGGCAAAGTTTGCAGATGATACTAAACTGCTCAAGATAGTTAAGACCAAAGCAGACCGTGAAGAACTTCAGAAAGATCTCAGAAAACTAAGTGACTGGGCAACAAAATGGCAAATGAAATTTAACGTGGATAAATGTAAAGTAATGCACATTGGAAGAAATAACCCCAACTATACATACAATATTGTGGGGGATAATTTAGCTAAAACTAATCAGGAAAAGATTTTGGCGTCATTGTGGATAGTTCTCTGAAGACATCCATGCAGTGTGCAGAGGCAGTCAAAAAGGCAAACAGGATGTTAGAAATCATTAAAAAAGGGATATAGAATAAGACAGAGAATATCGTATTGGCTTTATATAAATCCATGGTGCGCCCACATCTTAAATACTGTATACAGATGTTGGCTCCTCATCTCAAAAAAGATATCCTGGCATTAGAATAGGTCCGGAGATGGGCAACTAAAAAGATTAGGGGGTTGGAACAGGTCCCATATGAGGAGAGATTAAAGAGGCTAGGACTTTTCATCTGGGAAGTGACGAGACTAAGGGGATATGATAGAGGTATATAAAATCATTGAGTGGTATGGAGAAAGTGAATAAAGAAAAGTAATTTACTTGTTCCCATAGTATAAGAACTAGGGGCCACCAAATGAAATTAATGGGCAGCAGGTATAAAACAAATAAAAGGAAGTTCTTCACACAGTGCACAGTCAACCTGTGGAACTCCTTGCCTGAGGAGGTTGTGAAGGCTAGGACTATAACAGGGTTTAAAAGAGAACTGGATAAATTCATGGAGGTTAAGTCCATTAATGGCTATTAGCCAGGATGGGTAAGGAGTGGCGTCCCTACCCTCTGTTTATCAGAAAGTGGTGATGGATGAGAGGAGAGAGATCACTTGATCATTACCTGTTAGGTTCACTCACTCCAGGCCACCTGGCATTTGCCACTGTCGGTAGACAGGATACTGGGGTGGACGGACCTTTGGTCTGACCCAGTACGGCCATTCTTATGTTCTTATGCTGCTCAACCCTGATCTCCTGGTAACCTGACCCTGCATGCCTCCTTACACCTTATTCTCAGTTTGCCCTCTGACCTTCCTTGGACTCTGGCCTACCGGTGACTTCCTCTTACCTGTCTCCTAATGCCTGATTTTCCAACTGCCCATTGGCCTGTCTTGAACTCTGACCTCCATGTACCTGATTTGGCTGGACTCCCAACTCCTGCTCCAAACACTAGATCTGACCACAAATGTCTTGGTTGTGACACATAAGCATCTATCACACTTATCTCTGGGCATATGTACCTACATTTCTTAAACACAATGTAAAATTAACTTAGCAGTGCCAAACTAGGAATAATAGAGGGTTATAATATTTGATCCCCAAAATTAAGTATTCTAACGGAGAAGATAACTAACCTTGCTTTCATATAGATTTGCTAAATTCATAAACTTCTCCTTGAGGAAAAGAGCAAGCTCTCATTTAGATGAGTATTTTAGCTACTGATGTAGTTGCAACAGTACAAACTCCTATTATAGACAAGCTGCGCCAACGTAGACCATGACTTGAATGGGTACACTGATTTCAAACCATGTACTGCATCCAGCTAGGCAATAGGCATCAGTACTTGTGTAGTTAGATATGTGTAACAACACTATTGGTTAAATCCCTCATGTGAATAAGATGAATGGCTTTGATCTGGCCACGTCTTTCACAAACCTAACAATAATGTTATACACAAAATGTTTGTTAAGATTTCTGGAAAGAAAAGGAACAATAATCTTTTGCCTTGTTTACATTTGAGTTTCATAAGGAAATTAAATTACTTTGGCATTTTTACTCTATCACATGTGGTTCTGAATTAATGATTTGCATATTACATTCTTTGATAAGGCTGTTTTCTTACCAGTCCTATTTCTCCTAATCCAAGCTGGGCACGTCCCAAAGTCTGCCATGCCTCCCAAGAATGTGGATTTCTCTGGATGGCCATTTCTGCTGCATGCACTGCTGGGAACATCTCATGTAGAGCCATCAAGACCTATGAAAAAGTAGTGGGTGAGGTTAGTCAGTGATATCCAAAAATCTCAAGCAGTTCACAGAAAATCATAAATAGCCAGACTGCAACAGCCAGAGAGCCCTCTGCTACTTATTGTGCATATATATCTATACACATTGGCTCTGAGGGATCTCCCAGTTGCACTGAGAGGAGCAGAAACTTCCTTCCCTCTTTATGGCCAACTTGTAGCAGAAGGAAACACATCAGTAGCAGTGCCTATGCTCCTCTAAACAGAAGCCTCTATTCCAGTTAGCTCCTATGCATATCTATATATGAAATAGGCCACAAACTTGACCAATATATACATCAGTGGTAGATTTGACAACCAGCAACAACAGAGCACTGTGTGTTTCACCTACACAGTACTAACTTTCATCACAAGAATCTGACATGCTAGAAATGGGTTACTTTTCCTAGCTTTCATTATTGTTTCTATCATCTTTTAACAATTTCAGCTTCCCTCCTTTCCCTACAAAAAGGATTGTTTTTAGTTGTTTTGTAAAAACTAAACAGAACTGAATTATTGGATAGCCATTACTACTAATAATAATACTTAGTTCTTACAGAGCACTTTTCATTCATGGATCTCAAAGAGCTTTACAAAAGCAAGTTAATTATTCCCATTTCACAGATGGGAAAACTGAGGCACAGACAGGTCAAGGGACTTGCTCAATAGCACAGTAACTTTTGAAATGCTAATCAGTGGCAGCACTAGGAGCAGAATGGAAGTCCTCAGCCCTATCTACTACTAAACCACAATGGTTCCATTAACTGTGTTTAAACTAGTAACATAATTACTTTAATATATTAGAAAGCAAAAATATTAAAGGTCAAACTCTGACACTAACTCAAAGTATTTTTCAAAAAATATATATTTTTATTAGAAGGCTAAAATATATCAAATAGAAATATAGCAAACACGAGTAATCTAAGTTTGGAAATGAACCTTACAAATCAGATCATATAACAACAAATATCTAATTTCCATTGTAATTAACAATGATAGTTCTATTTGGAAGCTCTGGGCTTTGCTACTGCAAAGCACTATGCCTAGAAATGAAAATTCACAATCTAAAAGAGCTGCATCTGGTTTAAAATGCAGAGACCCTCCTATTCAGCAGCACAGTCCACTTATTTGTCAAGCCCTCTGGAATTGGCACATGCTACCAGGATAACCTCACTTTGAGATCACGATCTCAGACACACTCTGCTGTGGTAATTGACACTAGTATAAGACACTGATAATTACATTCCACTGAAATGATAGAAATGTCACAACTGATAATCACATACAGGAAACTGTTTTCTCAGCAGCTGGACCACAATTATGAAAATTACTATCAGAGTAGATTAGAATGACTGTGTCTTCATATCAAAATGTAAAACCCATTTCATAGAATATCAGGGTTGGAAGGGACCTCAGGAAGTCATCTAGTCCAACCCCCTGCTCAAAGTACGGGGGTTTCTTGCACCTAAATGTCTCACAATAAATTAAACCAACACCACCACATATTGACTTCACTGTGGATGGAAGGGAAAAAAGATACAAAGACATTTTGAATGTTTAGTTTTATAACTTGTAAAGTGTTCTGATAGCACTATGATGAGCACAGTATAAGCACTAGACAGATGAGAAAGCTAATAATTCTGTACAAGAGGAACAAAACTAACACAGCACTCCAATGAACACTTTAAATCAAAATTGTTGGTGTTTTTTACTGTGACTACCCTATGATACAATTTAGAAATCTGAGTTGAGTTTAATTCCACTTGATAATCTTAGAACAGAGTTTAATGGGTGGCTGGAATTCTTTTGAGAAACGCATGATTTAATGCCTTTTTTTCCCTTTCTTTTTCAATCAGTTGTCAGGAGTCCTGCTTTTTGAGAAAAGCCTGCAAAATATTCCATTACTTTTCCAAAACCTTCAGATGAATTATAATTTTCTGTGCACTAGACCTCTTCCCTCCCCACCCCCCATTTACAATAGATTGCAAACAGAACCATCCAATAATTATTAGTTCAGACTTCCAGTTTAAAAAGTGATCTTGTTTGGTTAGCTGCCCAAACTGCAGCATTAACAAATGTGTCTTAATATTCATCTCGATATGTCCGCTGTTACAAAAGTACAGTACAAATCTGAAGAAACATTGGCCAGGGCACTTATAGGAGCCTAATACTGCATTCAACACCTCCTGCCAATATTTTCCAGTGTAAGATAACGCCAAAACATATATCTGAGTGTTTTCTCATGCAGCTGATATTATTGGCAGTTTGGAGATGTCCTTTTTTAAAAAGTAAACTCTCAGAGATATAACACATATGCATTTACTATTTTTTCAAATAATCATTCATCAGAAACATCATTTTCTCTACTTTGTTGTTTACTGAGCAATATATTTTCTAATATGGGCAAAATTCTTCCGTTCTAATCTCCCCTTCAATGAGCATGTGCATAAAGTTAAGTATGTGCTTTAATGCTTTGCTGTATCAGAGCCCTACCCATTAAGGCTCCTTAGTGCAGCAAGATGCAGCGCCTGACTTGAATGAGCTTCATGTGCTTACAGTTAGGCATCTGCTTAAGTACCTTGGCTGAAGAGTGTATATTTTGTGCAGCAAACCAATGTTCTTTCAAAGTCCTTTAAGAAGTCCTTGAAAGAGAGTTTTAATTACATTTGGAATGTATAATAAATGCTATTAAAATCAACTCTTCAATTTAGAGAGAGGTTTTCAAAAAGAGATGTTCAATTTCTGCATGCAAAACAGGTACCAGTTTATACTCACCTGTGTATTCTTTGGTACAATTTATATTTTATACATTTAATTGCTCTGAGCAGGAGCAGAGAATGCATACAAAAGAACAAAATGTTTATCAAACTGCTTAAGTCCCAGATAATTTTTAAACAAGGAGACACAATACAAATGACTCTCCTTCCTTCCTGTCTTCAAATAGAATTATCAGGATCAAACTGACTCACTTGAGCATTTTGGTTTGATTTGGATTAATCTACCTGTGACTTTCCTGCTTTAACAAATAACATTTTAATAGTGGCAACTGCAGGGACTAGTGAAAAGGAATTAATGTAAACAGAATGAATTTTTGACCATATTATTACTCAGAAATTGAGGTAGCAGAACCTGATTTTACTAGATCAGTAAATATACTTTAACAGTGAATAAAAACAAAATATGTACTATGAAGCTTTTGTTCTGCTCAGATTATCATCATTCTACCTAGACAGAATCAACCATATTTCTAAATCCATTTTCAAGATTACATGCCTAGGAAATGCTGTAACATTTATATAAATTTGAATAGTGCACCAAATGCTCTAAATCTAGTGACTGAGTTTTATGTGAATGTAAGAGGAGCTGATCAAAACCTACTTTCAAGTGCAGTTCTATCCTGAAAAAAGAATTTGTAAAAACACTACTGCAAGGTGCTATATTTATTGCATTTCACTAATTTTCACATCAGATTATTCCAGTTTGCAAGTGAAAATATTTTATTTCTAATTGCCAGTCCCTCAAACATACCCTAAAATAGATTTCTTTCCATGTCATGGCATCTCCTTTTGGATGACTCATGACCAATTTAAACATAACATAACATGGCTAAAAGTAAATCCATACCTAACCCTCCTACTTCCTCCTTTCTCTAGTAGTGACATAACCAGCACCTTTACGGTCACCCAGGTACTATCTTTGGGGGGGAACAAAGGGGGGTCCGGCATTCAGCCACTCTACCCCAGAGGATTGTCCAGGCAACAGAAGGCTGGCATTCAATAATTTTTGAATTGTAGTATGGCCTTTTTCCTTCCTCCCCTCAACCCCCACCCCACCCAGGCTACCTTGTGAGTTATCGCCCTCGTTTCTTAATCAACTAAGAAACTATTAGTTTTGAAACTATTGTGACTTTATTTCCTCTGCAAGCTGTGATCGAAGAGGGGAGGGTGGTTGGCTTACAGGAAATTAGAGTTAACCAAGGGGGACGGTTTGCATCAAGGAGAAACAAATACAACTGACACACTGCAGCCTGGCCAGTCATGAAACTGGTTTTCAAAGATTCCCTGATATGCAGCGTGCCCAGCTGTGCTCTTCTAATCGCCCTGGTGTCTGGCTACGCGAAACTGGCTGCCAGACGATTTGCCTCGACCTCCCACCCTGCCATAAACATCACCCCCTTACTTTCACAGATATTGTGGAGCACACAGCAAGCAGCAATTACAATTGGAATATTGGTTTTGCTGAGGTCTAACCTGGTCAGCAAGCAGTGGCAGTGAGCTTTTAAACGTCCAAATGCACATTCTACCACCATTCTGCACTTGTTCAGCCTACAGTTGAACTGCTCCTTACTACTGTCCAGGGTGCCTATGTATGGCTTTATGAGCCATGGCATTAAGGGGTAGGCTGGGTCTGTTGATTTTATTAGAGTCTAACAGGAAATGAAATTCTGTTCGCAAAAATTTTGAACACTTCTGTTCTTTATACAAAAGTTTTTAGTTATCAGAAGTGTTTTTAAACTAAATAAAACTTACAAACTCTTTAGCTTAAATATAAATAAAAGTTATTGACATTGGAGATATGATTCTTGTCTTCTAGAGCTGGCTGATGGTTTGCCTGTGCACTGCCAGTATTTAGCTAATTCTCCATGAATATAAATATTCTATACTTAAATGACTTCTTACACTAGTAAAGCAACATCACTCAATTCCATGTTAGCATATAAAGCATTTTACCATTTATATAGCAATGACATTGAAAGCTTTGTATTCAGTCAACATATTTGCAAGTATGCACTTTGCAAAACGTGTTTGTCATGTTAACATTTAAGAAATAAAGAAAACTTTAAAACTTCTCTAACTACACATATGTTTTTCTCTTAAATTTTTAAGAACACAAGAAGGTTTGCTTGCAAGAATCTGCCTTTCCTACTCAGTCAAGCTTTCTGATTGCAGGCTTGATTCATTTCCCATTTATAATTAAAACACTTCATTAGTACAAATTCACCACCCAGCCTTGAAAACTACAACCCTTACCCACTGCACTCAACCCCCATCACCATGCATTATAGCTATCCTGCAGTGCAGGACTCATTGCACAGCACTCCAGTCAGGAAGACTGAGTCTGATAAACGGACATAAACAAATCTGTGATTGTACCGTTCCGCAACCCACTCCCTTGTTCCACGGGAATGAAGTGCAGTGGTTCCAGTGTTAGTGTTTGCTATGCTGACTTACAGTGCCGGTGGCTTTCCTGGGCTAACTTTATGCAATAATAAAGAATGTTTTCAAAGCCAAAAAATCCATTTATTGAAAAGAAACACAACTGCTTGGGAAACTATGCAGTAGAGTTCAAAGTGATGACTAGAGTGGCTAGAATAGGCATTGTAAGACACTTCAGGAGCCTGATCAGAGTGCATTAACAGACCAGGGCGTCCTCACTGCACTGCGGCATTCCAGCGGGGGCGCATCAAACATTATTCCACTCACCAAGGTGGAGTACGAGGAGCGCTCTACATGCCTTGCCAGTGTAGACGCATCGTGAGTTAGAGTGCATGGGGCTGCTTTAATGCGCTCTAACTCGTAAGTGCAGCCATGCCCCTAGTTAAGCAATTACACACATCTCAGATGGGTTTCTGTAAGCACATACTGTATGACCTCCACTGACAATTAGAGCCTCTAAACATCATTCCCTCTCTTCAAAAATTCTTAAAACATATTTGTCCAATAAAATAAAACGTATGTTAATGAAAATATGGATAGATGACTGTTTAGTTCTTTTCTGTAAATATTTACAGATTCCTGTTTTTAGTCAGCATATTTATTTAAGCTGTTTATTAAACAATCAAGTAATCCGTACACTTCAGTACATTACTTTGCTGCTGACTACATAAACTGGGAAGCTGCTACATATTAACATAAAAGTTCCCTTAACAAAACTAACTAATTAAGAGGACTACAGATATGTAAGTGGTTTCTTTCTGTGTTAATCCTGAGAACATACCTAACAGCTATTATTCTTCTTGCCTGAAAAGAAAAGATTTGCAAGTGATTCTAAAGAATCCTTGTATCTATCCCAAGAAATTCTAAATAGGAATCACATTCAGTAGTGTGTTACTTTCACAATGAGATAGGCAGATTTTTTTCCAAAACCTAAAGTTTTTCTGACAAATTGATCCTTTGCTCAGTGAATGCATTATTGCTTCTCTAAATCTGCAGTTAAAAAATTGTCTGATTTAGCTGCATAACAGCTTTATTATTTTTGTTGTGATGGTGGGCTGGAACAAATGACCCAAGTGTATGAAAATCCTGTTTAAATATTAACAATAATATTTTTGGAATGAATTACACGTTCCAATTTTGGGATAAACAAGCTTTTTACTTCTCAGATTAGTGCCTTTAAAAGCAGAAGGGAATCAAATTACCCAAAGTTATTCTTACTGGAAGTTACTTAATACAAGTCATACCATGAATGACATCTGTACAAGCTATTTGCTTGCATTATAAGAATGCTGCAAACTTAGTTAAGGCCCAAAATTTAGGTTTTGTTTTAAAAAAAGGTTTTAGAAAACTGCAGATAAGAAGTTATTTCTTTACAATTTTTCAAAATATTTTTATATTTGAACATTTTCTTACAGTGTTTTGAATGTGATCACAACAGTACAATGCACTGCAAGAGGATCAAAAAGTAAACCTAACTTGGAGCACCACAATGAAATTGACCAATTGTATTACAATTGTCCACGTAAATGTGAAAAGCAGGAAGGAAACAAAATAAATGGTAAAAACTAAATGTTATTTAAAAAATTATTTCAATTCTCAATCTTCTCCAGTGATATTAAAAAGACAGGCAAGGACATTTTACAAAAAAACATATATTAATCTTGCTAATACCTTTTTAAATACAAACTATGGTTCCAGCTCTGTAAGAATTCCATGCAGGCCCCAGCAACATGCAGATGACACATAGCTCTAGCTCTCCATCACCACATATGACACACCAGAATAACCAAGATGGGCCAATGTTTGGATGAGATCCACTCTTGGATGAAGAACAGCTGGCTAAACTTGAAACTGAGCCTGGCAGAGGTAATGCTGGTGGGTAGAAGAAAGCATTTTGAAGAGCTTGCATTCACAGTACTGTCTCCGCTGGATAAAGCTTCACAACTGGTCAATTCACTCTGTAGGCTATAGGTGCTCTGGGGTTCCTCACTGCTGCTGAGCTTTCCTCACACAGCAGCATCTGCAAGTAATGCTTTCTACCATCTCTGTTTGACTAGGAAACATCCTGCCAGATGAAGACCCGGCCTCGGTTACTCATGCTTTTGTCACCTCTGGGCTGGACTACAGCCATGTAATATAACTGGGCATGAAGCTTTCAGGAAATCTCAACTACCACAGAATGCCACAGCATATCTCCTCAGTAACACACCCCACTGGGAACACATCAAACCCGTCATCCACTTTCTATACTGGCTTCCCATAAATCTAGAATGAACATCAAGTTCTTGGTCCTTAGCTTCAAGGTGCTCAATGCCCTGAGCCCAGGGTAGCTAAAAGCTCATCTAAAGCTCCAAGACAAAGTTGATGGTTGACAACTGCATTCCTCTGGAACAAGGGAACTCTCAACAACAAGCATAAAGTCTTTGCAACAGACAGGCCCCTAACTACAAGAAAGGTGTAGAAAAATTGGAGAGAGTCCAGCAGAGAACAACAAAAATGATTAGGGGGCTGGAGCACATGAGTTATGAGGAGAGACTGAAGGAACTGGGATAGTTTAGTCTGAAGAAGAGAAGAATGGGAGGGATTTGATAGCTGCTTTCAACTACCTGAAAGGGGTTCCAAAGAGGATCTAGACTGCTCTTAGTGGTAGCAGATGACAGAACAAGGAGTAATGGTCTCAAGTTGCAGAGGGAAAGGTTTAGGTTGGATATTAGGAAAAAACTTTTTCACTAGGAGAGTGGTGAAGCACTGGAATGGGTTAACTAGGGAGGCTGTGGAATCTCCTTCCTTAGAGGTTTTTAAGGTCAGGCTTGACAAAGCCCTGGCTGGGATGATTTAGTTGGGGATTGGTCCTGCTTTAAGTGGGGGCTGGACTAGATCACCTCCTAAGGTCCCCTTCCAACCCTTATAGTTTATGATTCTAAATACCTGCTCCTGGAACTCTAATGGGAAATAAGAGTCAACAAATACAGCAATTCCAACATAATACCAGAACTATTCACCTTTGGTTACTGGGTCCAGATTTTACTAAGGCCTCTGCTGTTAGCAAGTATGCACCCAAAGTATTAATACAATTGGTCTGAGAGAAAGCAGAATGTCTCCCTGGGAAATAAACCCCAGGAACACATAGGCCATTGTGAATGTGTTAATTGGCTTCTTGTCTGCACACCATTGGAAAGTAGGAATATGTATCTTTTTAAAAGGCTAGGGAGAAAGCCTAAGTGGAGAGAGGAGAACATACTGCTGGTTCCAAAGTAGGGAATCAGTCAAACACAAGGATTTGCTTTAGTAAACATATAACATTTAACATTGTTTCTCCTGGTCCTCCACCTAACCTGCTGGGCCATTTCCTGAAATCAGTGAAATACTAAAATATATCTGATATATTCAGCAGCACAGCAGGTATATTCTACTGTGCTGTGCCTACATTCAGAAGCAGACTGGCAGCTAACATTGTTTTAAAAGGGAAGGAGCAAAAAGAAGCAAATTAACCATGTGAACGGGGAAAAAACCTAAAACAGCTTGTGAAAAATAGAAAATGCCACAATGAAAGCTTAAATGAAAAGTAAAAAAAGGTGATAGGATATTGAACCCTGTGGCAGGGCAGGGGTAAAAACCCCTAGAGTACCCTGCCTCTGCATGGTAAACCCTGCTTGCAGGCAGGAGGCTCCAGGGCAGGGGCTGGCCCTAGCCACAAGAATGCCGAGCTAAAAGCCCTAGCTAGGGTTCCTGCAGGGAGCTAGGCTGGGTTAAAGGGCCACAGCTGCAGCTGGGATCAGGAGGCAGGATAAAAATGCTGACTCATGGTCAGCAGGGGGAGAAGGGCCTAGGCAGGGAGAGGAAGGCTGTGACACTCTCTCCAGGCTATGAGACAGGTACCTTGGGGGCTGAGAGGCCAACAGCCCAGAACTGTGGGGCCACTGTCGTGGGGTGCACAGATTGTTTCACAAGGACACCTTTGTAAATAAAGGACACGGGGGGCAGCACTAAGACTGTGAGGAGGCCTTTGTTGAGACCAGAGAGACCACAGGGGGCACAGACCCTGTGACAAACCCACACATCTTGTCTTCTCTCCTTCTCACTGGCTCATCATTTCCAGTTCAAAAATCCACTAAATGTATGTTACAAAAAGATGGGAAATCTTATTTTTCTACTTAGGCAAGAGGGGGACACACGCACATGGACATGCATACAATAACAGTGTCTGGTAACTTTGCCACTGAAGCTATACAAAAAGTAAATCACTGTGAGGTCAGCAGTTTTCTTAGTCCATACAGCTGATGCTGCTACTAGCTGGGTGAAACCTTATTATGGGCTGAGTTACAACCTAGTTCAAACTGGTATGTGAATACGTCATTTATTTAAGGTAGTTGTATAAGACAGTGAAGGAGCCACACCTAAAACATGGACTAATGCAGTCTGCCAGAAACCAGCACCATGTGTAGTTGGGGCAAGGATTGCAGTTAGTTGTGTGTACAGATGACTGAACACACAGAAACTGAGAAGAGACAAGAAAAAAGCAAGAGGCAGAAGCAACAAAACAAGAAAGCCAAGAATTAGCCTGTTAGCACAGTGTAACTCTGGAAAAAACTAGATAGCTTTGGATCTGTTGGCTAAAGAGGTCTGGATTCCCCGTTATGCTGAAAGAGGAGAAAGGGATCTATCCCTGAGCCTATAACAAGCAATATTTCTTAAATTCAGTGGCTCGTGTCCAGTTGCACTCTCCTTTTTCATACACAAGTGGTGACATGGGTTTTAGGCATAACCTGTTTAAGACTACAATATAACTTTGGATTACTAAATTGACAAAGAAATTTCAGGAGTTACCTGTGATTTCATCTCATAAATTGTAGCATCTTCTGGAGTTAACTGAAGTGCTTCATCCCATTTGTGAACAGCTTCCCAGTACCTGTAGTTGTTAAAACAATATTACGTTCTCACTATGTTTATGAATTGTTTAGACTGGGTATTTCAATTGATGTCATCCTCACCACAAAAGTATTGGAGCATCTTACAAATATTAATGAATTTCTTCTCAAAACACCCCACAATATAGGGAACTATTACCTCCATTTTACAGATGGGAGAACTGAGGCACCGAGAGATTAAGAGGGAAGTGTTCAATTGCTCAGTCCTGACAAATGGAGCCAGATTTTTTTACAAGTGCTCTGAACCCCACAGCTTCCATTTATGTCCAGAGTTTCAAACAGCTCAGCACTCAGTATGCTGGGATCATTTGGAAAAATAACTACTAATTCTGATGCCCAAAAGATGAGCTCTTTTGAAAATCTGACCCTGATTGTGAGTTTTGAGCACCTCTAAAAATCTCAGTGACTTGCCACAGGTCCCATAGTAAGCCCTTGGCAGAACTGAGAACTGGAACCAGACCTCCTGAATCTCAGTCCAATTCCTTAATTTCAAAACCATCCTTCTTCCCTGTCCCTTGATTTGGGATTAAATAGTAGCAAATCTCTTTTAATCACAACTAAAGAAAAAAAAACGCCATCTGCATTTGATCACTCTTGACACATATTTCCTTTTAAAATTCTTTTCAGTCTAAGAAACCTACTGAAATTTGGGTTATCCATTTTATTTTTTTCTATTGCTACTAAAGAAACGCTCAATGTATAATCCATACACTGCATTTAATCATAATCTCTATTTTTTAAAAAAGATCATATTAAAAAGTAAATCAAATTATTTCTCTTTAATTTCAAATATAATAGAATATTCTGTGTAAACTGAAGCACTGACTGTGTTAAAATTTAAAGATTTAGTCATCAATGTGACTGGGAAAATGCTACGCACTAGGTTCCCTCCCAGAGAGAACATGGAAAGAAGCAGACTGAAAACGAAAAAGGCTAAGGCTCTATCCCTATTTGACAAGTACAACTTAAGCTAAATTGATACATTAAAGATTTTAAACTGATTTAAGTGTGTTTACATTAGGGGTTTGCAAAAGTGTAATGAGACAGAATTTAAATTAATTTCATGACACCAGTGCAATTTTTCTAATTTAGACAAGGCCTGAGATAAATACAAGAAACGCTGTTGGATGGGGCTCCACATATTCTCTTATCCCATGGCTGCAAAATCCACCTCCTCCCATACCCTGAACCCCTCAGTCCCGGCCTCATCCTGCATCCCTCACCCCAATCTTCTGCCCCAGCCCTGAGCCCCTCTCACACCCAACCCCCTCATCCCTCGCTCCGTTGGGTCATGGGCATCAACAATTTTCTTCAACTGGGCCTCAGGAAAAGAAATTTGAAAACAACTCTCTGGCATGGACCAGGTCTGGAAAACTTCAGCCCAGCAGATGAAGATTTCAGAACTTTATGAGTGACTGAAAACAGGTTATAATGGAAACCCCTTGGGCAATCTTAAACTATAATTGTCACTAGTTATAATTACCCTTTTAAAAAAGTTTACAGATGAAAATGGCTGACAACTATGTTTAGAATTCAAATTAAATATAAGCCAAAGGGACATTTCAATGTATTTTCACATTTTCTTAAAGTTAAACAACTAACTTAGTGTTTACGACCTCAGTTCACTCTTAGTAGATAAGCGTCCATCTTTCAGAAAACTTCACCACAATTGCTGGCAATCTCAGCCAGGGTAGCAAGATGTCTTTTAGATTGTCAACACTTTGGGGCAGGGACTGTCATTTGCTATACGTTTGTACAATGTCTAGCACAGCACTATCACAATATAAATGTTAAATAGCAACAAGGATTAGATAAGCATGGAAACCCCTCAGTTCAGTCATGAGTAAGGCTGCGAGTTTGTCATGGAGGTCACAGAACCTCTGTGACTTCTGCAGTAGCCAGCGCACCTGGCCCCGGGAAGCTCAGGCTAACCCCTGTGCCAGTTGCACCGGACACTGATAGGGCAATCTGGGGCCACTATGCATGCCCTCACCCAGCACCAGCAGGGGTCCCAGGCTGTGTGCCGCGCCCCAGCTCTCCTTCCCCCTGCCAAGCACCAACAGCACCCCCAGGTCACTCTTCCCAACATCAGTGGCACCTCTAGGCAGCCCCGCCCTAGATTTAGTCAGGAGTATATAGCAAATGTCATGGACAGGTCACAGGCCATGAATTTTTGTTTACTGCCCGTGACCTGTCTGTGACCTTTACTAAAAATACCTGTGACTAAAATGTAGCCTTAATCATGAAACATGTTGGCAAGGCAGCATAAGGCAAGTTGCATTACTGCCAGTATAGCAGGAATGATGTAACAGCATGTGAAAACGAAAAGCATGTTTGGAAGCAAGTTAAGGTCCAACAGAACTCTGTAGGGAACTATGTGACAGCTGCAAAACAAGGAACTAAGGTAATGACACTGTATCTGACCAGAATGAATGGCAGAAGTGGATAGGCAAAAAGATGGGTGAAGAGACAAACTTAATCTGTTGGCTGTTTTAAATCTTAATTCTGTGGTTCAGGTTTGGTGGTTTGCCCTAAAAAATGTAAATAATGAATTTCAGAAAGGACAGGGGCATCAAGCCAAGGGATGTTCTCCCAGCTATTCGGACAGAATGATGAGCATTAATTTCATTAGCACTCAGTTCAGCCTATGAACTTAAGACAGAGTGATCAAAGGGGAAAGTTCACTGTGGGAAAGCTATGGGTGGGTGCAGTACCAACTATGGCAAAATTACTAGTTCTTCTAACCCCACCACTGATTGTTGTTGCTTATGTATAAATAAGATATTTCTGGTGCAATTCATCTGAACAGCTCTCAAAGTATTAAGTTTATTGTTAAACATGTAAATATGTCCATTAGTACAGAGGTTCTCCAACTGTGGTCCGCGAACTCCATTCAGGTGGTCCGTGGATAGTTCCCTCTAAGGTGGCTGCACACAAGAGAATGAAGAGCCACCCACCTAATTAGCGGAGCTGCACAGGCATGGCTCCACTAATTAGGTGCCTTGACACCGGAGAAGACGCACATGTAACGTGAGGTGGTGGCCCTGGGGAGGCAATGGAAGTAGGTGGGAGGTGGCTGTGGGGTGATAAGAGTGGTGGTGGTGTGGGATTTGGGATGTGCAGGGCTTCAGCGGCCAGAGAAAGAGGCAACTTTCCCCAGCTCCAGGGCTGTGGCTGCCAAGGAGACATGGCCCTCCTTCCCACGCTCAGCTCTGTGGCTGCTGCAGTGGGGGAGGGAAGATGCCTCTCCTTCCCAGCCCCAGCTCAGGGGCTGCCAAAGTGGTGGATAGAGGGCACATTATTGCACTTCAAAGGTATGACTACTGATATTAAAATATGAGTTGTGTGCTTTTATTTGTAGAACAAAAGCATCAGTTATTAATTTTTTTATTAACTGCCTTGACCCTGGAGAAGATGCACAAGTAACATGAGGTGGTAGCCAATAGTTAGCTAATGGTACAAACAACATTTGGAAAGATCATTAAGGAGACCGCTGAGATCCTCAGCAGTTTTCAAGTGGTCTGCGAAAAAAACACTTTGAGAACCGCTGCATTAGTAGAAAACTTCTTTTACAAATATGTAGAAAGTTCATAAACACTTTAATTCTAACAAAATTAGGGAACTGTTGTTCTACAAACAAAACTGAGTATTAGCCTCAAAGGTGAAGCATGCTATTTGGCGTAATAACATGCAGCACAGGGGAAAAATCTCCCTTCTACAGAGTTTTACTTCTACTCAAAAGATTTCTTGGCTCATTCTTTTAAAAGAAAAAGTTTGTAGTTTATTAAATGTCGGACTTGCTACTGAAAAAATTGTGTGGGGCTATAAGATACAGATGTAAAAACTGATACTCCAGTAAATGTTTGATGAAAATCATAAATTCTGTTTGTAATAAAAATTAAGCTAAGTCAAGAGCAGTTATCAAACTACACAATAAACTACACTCTCTCCTTTTCTCTATACCAGTCAGCATCTCCTACTGTTTTCTTTTTGCATCTAACTTTTCACTAAAGTTACCAGTGGAAAATGAATTTGTAACAGTAAAGGTACATATTCAGTACAATCAGACCCTCATCATTATAGCTGCTTTAGGTTTAATTAATTAACACTGACTCCAAACTATCTGTAGATTAAGGATCCTCTCTCCTTTATCTGAGAGTCATAGGATCCTTGTCCAGATGTGCAGCATTGATCCTGCTCTTGGTACACAACCTAGGGAACCCGTGAACGTTAGAACCTTAATGAGAGGAATCTGAGCTGTCCACAAGGGTGGTGATAGAGAAGTGAGGATTCGGTGTACGAGATCTGGGGGGAGCAGCCAAAGGAACTGGAGCTTCATTCTGAAAACCCACAGGCAGGTCATCAGAGGAGAGTTCCTTTCACCTACTCTTCTTCTAATCCAGTGCATCTGGAATGCTCACACACACATGCCAAAACACATTTTTTCCTTTTATTCCCTCAATAAGAGGGGCAGAGTGAAGAAACAAAACAGGACAAGCAAAATAAATTAACATTAACTCCATATGATTAGTGCTGGTCATCCTGATGAGTGTTCATGATTCACAGAGGAGGTAAGTGGTTCAAAAAGAGCTTGAGCTGCAGAAGTTGGGGGGAAGCATTAGTGCTTCCCAGCCTTCTCCATCTAATAAACCTCATAGGGCTCATCAGAAGGGGAGTTCCACTGCTGACCAGTGGAGGTTCATCAAATGAAGAAGGGGAAGAAGAGCTAGTGTTCCCTGCCACATAGACCACTGGGCTGCTCTTGAGTGCATGGAAAGTAGGAGTAACCTCCACCTGGAACCCACTTTCATGGCTCTACAACCAATTATCAAGTCACTGGTGAGACAGCATGTGGACATGGGGCAGGAGTGGATATTCTACTCGGGGGGGGGGGGGGGTTGGGATGCTGTCAGCAGTAAGGGGCAGAGGATTCAGAAGGGTGCCCCCCAAACCACAGTCCATTCATTCTATTATTATTTTAATTTATGGAAACCAGAACTGGACTCTATTCCAGCAGTTGTCTCACCAATGTCCATACATCAAAGAACTGTGTTACCCATTTTTGCTACAGCATTACACTGGGAGCTCATGTTCAGTTGATAATCTACAGTGATCCCCCTAAATCCTTTTCAGAGGACTCAATTTGGACCCTGATATGTAAATAAACAGAATCATCATAGAATATCAGGACTGGAAGGGACCTCAGGAGATCATCTAATCCAGCGTCTGTCAATCTTTTTCGGCTGTGGCCCCCTTCCGCTTTCCCAAGACCCGGGGGTGTGTCCGCTGAAATGCCACTGAATAGAAAGCTTCCGCTTTCAGTGGCATTTCTGGCAGGACACAACTAGAATCTGTACCATTTTGGTGGCACAGGGCCGATCCCGTGGTGGCACTGGGCCTCCGCGGCCCCTGTGGGGGGTCTCGCGCACCCCACTTTGAAGACCACTGATCTAATCCAACCCCCTGCTCAAAGCAAGACCAATCCCCAATTAAATAATCCAACAGATTTTTGCCTCATATCCCTAAATGGCCCCTTCAAGGACTGAACTCACAACCCTGCGTTTAGCAGGCCAACGCTCAAACCACTAAGCTCTCTCTCCCCACATCCTGATCTACCTTCTAGAACATGGGTAGGCAACCTGCGGCATGTGAGCTGATTTTCAGTGGCACTCACACTGCCCATCTCCTGGCCACCACTCTGGGGAGCTTTACATTTTAATTTAATTTTAAATGTAGCTTCTTAAAAATTTTAAAAATCTTATTTACCTTATATACAACAATTGTTTAGTTATATATTAAAGACTTATAGAAAGAGACCATCTAAAAACATTAAAATGTATTACTGGCCCATGAAACCTTAATTAGAATGAGTAAATGAAGACTCGGCACACCACTTCTGAAAGACTGCCGACCCATTCTAGAAAGACAACTATGCACTAGTGTGTAAAACATACATGTTATGCAGAATTTTTCTACACCAAAAAAGGTAACAAATCAAACTAACAACACCATAACTTCCTAATAAGTTTGATGCCATCTATTGTTTTAGATATTAACCTTCCATATTTATCTTTGCGACATTGTGGTACAGATAAAATCTTCTCCTTTCCGCAGACCACTGTTAATGTTACCAATCTGCAGTTCCCAGTAGCCAAAGCCAATGGAAAATGCAGGAAGCGACGTGGGCAGGGAACAGTGAAAAAGATAACAAGATATTAGGGTGTATAAGGTATAAGATAGTGACTGATCTTATAGTATATTATAATTCCTTTATATAAATCAATGGTGCAACCTCATTTGGAATACTATCTGTACTACTGCTCATCCCATTTCAAAAAGGATACTGAAAAACTAGAAGAGAGTTCAGAAGAACAGTGATGAAAATGATCAAGGGCCTGGAAAAACTCTCATATGAAGGCTGATTGAAAAGACTGGGATTATCTTAATAAGGAAGCAAATAAGAAGGAACATGATAAATGTAAATAAAATAATGAATGGTCTAGAGAAGGTAATTAGGGAACTTCTGTTCTTTCTCTCTGATAACACAAGAATAAAAGGACATTTAACAAATTTAAATGGTGGGAAATTTAAAACTGATAAAATACTTTTGCACACAATTTTTGATTAAATTGTGAAGCTCATTGCTACAGGATGTCATTGAGTCCAATAATTTAATTAGATTAAAAAAGGCTGGGGAGATTTATATGGATATTACATAGAGTTGTCATAATTAATTATAACAAATTTTAGAAGGGATATTAAACATTGTGCTTCAGTGTTTAAGAAAATCTCTATCAGACAGCAGGACAAGACCTATGTGGGAGTAGATTATCCCACAGCTGTTTACATCTTCCTCTGCAGCATCAAGAAGTGAGAGTCAGGATACTGGGGTAGAGGGACCTTTGGACCTATGTTCCTATGCATATTAAGCAGAGTAAACAGGCAATATTCCTTGATATGCTGCAATTAACCAAATCTGGCACCTATGTCCAAAGATCAGGCTTAGTCCTGGGGGAAAAAAAAACAACAGTAACATTAATATTTTTCTTTATTCCTATGAAATAAATACCTGTTCCTGTTCAATATTGGAACAAAATGTTTGACTCAACCAGTGTCATCAGAACTAACATTTTCTTTGATGGCCAGATCCCAATCTGGAAAACATGAACACACTGTTGTGTATCTAAAAAAAACCTGGTTACTAAAGATGTTTATGCAACAGGAGAGTTGTCCATCTTGATGTCTATTCTGCCTCAAGCATCATGAGTACCTGATGCCTCAAGAGATATCTCCTACCTATCACCTCACATGTAACAAATTGTGCAATGCTGACATGAGGGTAAGGAAAGGGCAGAAGTGTCTACTGATTTCAAGTGATCAGTTTCACCTGGGGTGATCAGAAAAAAAAGAAACACGTATTTTTGACCAAAAAATTATCTCACGTTTGTCTTCATAATTTTCTGTAGAAAATTTCACAGGTTGATTGAAGTTTTTTGTTTTTGAAGTTTCTTGTCAAATGTAAACTTTGACATGTAACTAAATTTTTGTTACCCTGCTCAGAATGTTCTCAAAATCTGCTGCAGAACTGCCTTGATGTGAGGTGACCAAACTCGACTGTGCTCAGAAAGCAAAAACCACTTAACTATCATTCTGCTTCATAGAAAGTATATTTTTGTGGGCTCATTCCTAGATGTTACCTCTTTAGCAAAACATTGACAGAACTCCCCAAGTTTCTCAAGGATTTTTGATACTAAAGGATATACAAGGTCAGTCTTCTGCCAGCCTTTTTGCACCAGCCAATATCTAGTATAAATTTAGCTCCCCAAACGTTTCAGTCAGTTCACTTGATTGTATTGTATGTGAAGCTCCCAGAGGAAAAAGCCACTTAAAAATGAGCAAAAGTGATAAAAAAATTAATAATAATAAAAAAAAGCCCCAGAAGGGGAAAAAACCCTGAAAAATAAGGTGCAAGAGCTTGAAAAACATAACTAAAATAAGGAATTTCAAGACTGTAATGGGAGTTAGGAAAACAAATCTGCAAAATGATATCTTCAGAGAAGCTGAACCATAAGTAGCTTCCCCTTGTCTAAAGGTACAGTTCTCACTCCAATTTTATTACAGTACTTCTAAATATGTAGAGGCCTGATTCTTCACTCTGTGCCAAATGTATAGTCACCAAATTAGAATATCAACATTTTTCACGCATGTCAGTAACTACACAAAGTGCAAGACTACGGAGAAGTAAGCCTAGAGTCTCTTCTAAAAAGAGACTTCAGTTATATAATAAACACTGATGGTGAATAAATGAAATACTGTACTGAATGGTGAGAAGTGGAAATAACTCTTATACTGTTCAGTTTGTGTCTGTAAGACTCCCTGGATGACTCAAGATAGAAACTTATGCTTTATTTAAAATTCCAGTTAAAATTTTAAATGATTGATGCTGGTGTTGTTTATTTAATACTTGCCATTTAGGACAAGTAAACACGCAACGCAGATCAAATCAATGCCAAAAACATAACATAACATAACCCCATTTTATGGGGTAGCAAGAAAGGAGGAACAGACAACTGTAAATGACAATTGCTGTGTTGCTCTCAACTGTCAAAAACATCCAAACAATAAACATGTAAATCAATGTGCAGCCCTCCCTTCCCCTAATGAAAAGTAAATATCTATAAACTATGCTGTAGATGTATCCAGAATACCTAATTTCAATGACATGATATGAGGTGATGGCTATGGCTAACAGCCACCCCCCATTTGTGATAAAAATTGGTAGATGAAAATGTAACCTTAGCTTTTTTTTTTTTGCCACATATTATTGTTTTGAATATTATTTTTGAAAGAACAGAAAGCAGTTTTATCATAGAAAGCAGGAATTCCTTTTTTGGAATGCAAAAGAAATAAAATATCTTATGTAACCTGTGGCAGATCACATAGGGCCAGTAATAGACACATATTTTAATTATATGGGATATTTAATAAAACTCCAGTAAAAACAAAACCCAACTACACAAATAATTTAAATCCAAATGCTTAATCTTCATTAGCAGAGAAGGTTTTAAAAAAATCTACATAGGTTTTTTTGAATATTTCATTCTCACTTGATAGCAATGGAGTAACATGGCATACTTCATTTCATCTACAAAATATAGGCTTTGTGATTTCACTAAAAACTGAATGACTCTCTCCAGAACAATATAGTTTTCTCTCTCCTTTTTTGAAATGGTAAAAAAGAAGCAAGTGACTGAAAATGGGATACTTCTGCAATGGTTTCAGAAAGCATGATTTGAAGAATTTTGCCAATTTTTATTTAATAGAATGTGAAATCCCAAAGCTCCCCTAAACTAGCAGAATTGCTTTCTTCAGTTATGCTACTAACCATCTGGGAGCTATACAGGCTTGGCAGGATTTCAGGACAGCTTGCTAAATCTATGAAACACAAACATCTCCTGCTTACAACTCACTATTTCAACAACGCTTCTGGGAAAACTGAATCCCTGACACTCTTAAACAAGATAATTAAGCAAAAGTCAGATTTTCATATAAATATATATTTAATTAAAAACTTCTATATAAAATACTCACTTTAAGGTACAAATTCTGGTCTTTGATATTCAGCTTGAATCACATGTATTCAGAGCCACTGCTTTTATAATCCTGCTTGCATATATGAAGACAAAGGGGATCTTAAGGTGCTACAGAACACATATATCATATACTAATAAAGAAAATACAGTTTTAATTATTCATTACTTCAGTGTTTTATGCAATAATGTATTGTCTTTAGTTACTCATTATATGAACGAGACTCTATCCAGCAATCTTTATGCAAACAAGTCACACATATACAAACAAACCCTTATTAATTTCTACAATACAAGTTATTGTTTAACAAATATATTAGTGTTATGTTGTCAAGAATCAGAGGGGTAGCCATGTTAGTCTGGAATTGCAGAAGTGACAAAGAGTCCTGTGGCACCTTAGAGACTAACTGAAGTATTAGAGCATAAGCTTTCGTGGGCTAATACCCACTTCGTCGGATGCATGCAGTGGAAGAATCCAGGGGCAGGTATAAATAGGTAGGCAAGAGCCAGGTTAAAGATAACAAGGTGGGTCCAGCTGTTATCTCTAATCAGGGAGGGTGAGGT
>ML677342.1:26142106-26349802 GCA_007922305.1 Dermatemys mawii | reverse complement strand
GAAAGCTTATGCTCTAAAAAAATTTTAGTTAGTCTTTAAGGTGCCACAGGACTCCGTCATAAATGGTTTTGTAACAATGAGATAATTACTTCTGTTAAGGTCAATATCAAGATTTATTGATTCAAAAAATAAACAGTGGCAGAGGCACAACCAAGGCCAATATTTTCCTTAACAATAAATTTTGATGTTCAGCAAAACAAAATACTATATGCTAACAAAGTGCTATATGTTCTTTCATTGACTTCAAGATACCAATCCTATGTAGAGCTCAGAAGCTGGGAATTCCAGAGTTCAGTTCCCAGATGTCACTGAATTGCTATGCAGCCTTGTTACCAGTCACTCATACTTTATATTTCAGTTTCCCCAACTGTAACAAAATGGTAGTTGGAAGTGGAGGGTGAAGAGATACTTAACTATATCATACTATAAAATGGAATAACCCAGTAGAATTTTGCTAACTTGCACTAAGAATTGTGAGACTATGGTAAAAAAGTAGACATGCCACTGCAAATTCCTGAACTTAGCAACTATGCAAACAAAAATAAGCAAGCAAAATATATTAAAAAATAAATTAACTTATTTGACAAGTACAGCTTAATTTTAATTACTTAGGACAGTACTTTAGAGTGCACTAGTATCAGCTCTGTAGTGCAATTGCCAAAGTAATGAATTTTAGTACTCTAAATGATTACTATGGCACTTTACTGTTAAATCTACTGAGAAGAGGGGAAGGACCAATATTTTATGTGCATTACTGTGTGTGGATTTGTGAGCCTCAGAGTGTTCAGGGAATGAATGTTCATAATGTGATTATAAGTCTTACTAAATATCTAGAAGTCTCTCTCGTAATGGCAGTAATGCCAAAAATGTTTTAAAAAATAACAGTTTTTTTTATTCAGCAACTAACATTGTGACAAGGAGACAAAGCTAGAGTTTCAAAAAAAACATACACCTCTTATAAGGTGACAGTTTTCACATGACAGACATTCAATGTATGTTCATTTGCACAGGTGATCTGATCAGCTAAGGGTATAACACTTCAGTACTATGGAGGTAAACACATAGAAAATACAGAATCAGAGTGCATTATATTTCCTTCATGTGTGTAGTTTTGCTGATCTAGTTTCTTCAGGCAAACTCCAAGCCCCTACTTCTATGATTTTAGCACCCCATAAGAACAACTTTGAGGACAAAGAGAAGGAAGCAAGAGCAAATTTTTATAATTATTAACATAAAAGGAAAATTAGAGAACACCACAGTGTGAGATTGATGGTATATGCAGAATAGACTATAACTGAGTCCAACAGCATTCACATTTCACAATTAATTGTTAAGCCAAAACTTTTACCTAATATTTCTTTCTTACATCTGTTTGCAAACTACACGTAACTTATAGGTTTGCTTGTTTTTCAGATAAGTGTTTTAGTGTTTCTTTTTCTATTAAAAAATATAGTATGTGCCGCACAATACTCTTAAGCGCAAGAAGAGCAGCGAGGTAAGTTAATTTACCCAATGTAAAACAAGGAGGAAAACCATAGCCAGAAATATAAACCCTATCTCCTATTACTACCCACTATTCACAGTGAGCATCAAATTATCTTTAAAATAATGGGGGGAGGGGATCTTGATAGTGTTATTTTAGATTTATAACAGACAAAACTGATTAAAAAACTACAAATGCTGAAAAGCCTATCCTTTTCTTCCTGCTCATAGGAAAGTAACAGTTCTGTTAATATTTTTTTTAAATTAGCATGAGTGCCCAGAGCACTGGATGGTAGCTCTTTGATAATACTTTGTATAAATCTAAATAAATATATTGTTAAATTATTACAGAACAAACATGAATTATATACATCTAACTGAAAATAGTTCAGTACTTCAGCAATGGCTTAAGTGTACAGTTTTAACGTCCAGAATTTCAGGAGGATAATAGCTAAACAGGAACATACCTAGGAAGCTATCTATATGCCGGATGTCTGAAAAGCACATGCCTATAAACACGTGGGTGTTCTATTTACGCTGAGCAAAATCAACAGATATTTTATACAATTAAACTTGGGCAGCGTGCGTCATTTCAGATGACAATAATTCTGTAATGAACTGCAATAAACAATGACAAACAGGGGAAAAATAGGAGCTTTATATGAGGAAACCCAGTTCAAAAACTGGAGTATTCAGCTTATTAATCTTGAACCTGGAATGGCATAATTTAACTGATAAGCTTATTATATTGTGACCTTCCACGCTTGATAAGGGAAACAATATTATAGCCTTCAAGTAAAATCAAATCACTTATTTTCATAAGCCACACAAGTGGATTTCACATGCAGTAAATATAAAACCTCCAGTGTCTGAATGGAAAATATTCTACAGATGTACAAAACACTAAACAAAATTGTCCCCTTTCATGCTGCTGCTCTGCTAATACAAAATCTTGGAAGGCAGATTTTAGTTTCCAAAATAAGTACTAACTTTATTTCCTTTAAATGCAGCAGGGAGAAAAAGATAATGGCAAATTAATTTTGGTGCTGAGTTTTTAATCATTTTTCAGAAGTATTCTTGTCTTTTACTGAGAATTTATTCAAATATTCTTAGAAACACAGAATCAGATCTAGAGTCAATAGTATGAGTTTTGTTTTCTTCTTAAATCGAATTTACATTTTATCTTTTTAATCTTACATAGATTTGTCAGTTCCTGCAACCATATACCACCTTAAGCTTTGATTTTAGCAAATCTCTCAAACTAACCACAGAAAATAATGTAATGGGAACACTACAAAAAGTACCGCTGGTGAATCACAATAATTTATGACGAAAACATGATGCTCATGTGCTGTGTTGCTGGGACAATGTGCTTCTGGAAGACACACAAAAAAGTTAGCCTTGATGGTCTGTTCACATTGCATTATGTGTAATTACAATACATCCAGATATTATTCCCTTGTTACTTTAATCAGATACAATATTTTCCCTTAGTTTCTTCTCCTAAACCATTTCTGACTTTTGTATAATGGTTGCCAAGTTCCATATTATTGGTGAATGACATAGAAACACAAATACTAGATTATATAGATAAAGAGATAGGCAAAAGAGGATACCATATGTAAAGACATACACAGGAAGTCTGTAATTCTGTATGGCACTCAAACTTATAAAAGGCAATAATACTTTAGTATTCCTGAACAGACCAACAGATTAAGGGGCAGGCTCTATGCAAACTTCTTTACACAGCTCAGACAATTAACCTCAATCCTAGTATGCAACATCCATAAATTTCCAGTCCAGAGTCTCTATTGAGCAGAGAATGCTAACCATGGTGAACTAAGTAAATTGTTTTTTTTGGTGCATACACATACAGGTAAATATATGCAAGCACAAACACATATCTTCTCTGTGTGTGTACATGCACACAGGTATATCATTCATATATATATACACAGACACATGCATCTGTGTATACTTTTATATATTGTGACGAAGCTCCAAGTCTGTACTTGTGGGTCCTGCGCTTCCTGGCAGATTTAGGGGCCTCAGAAACTCATCTAGGCCCCAGAGTGACCTCCCTTTCTCAGTATAATTGGCAAGAGTCACCACCTAGTGAGTTACCTTCATCACAGGCCAGTATGGAAGATGGAAAAGGGGGGAGCCCGGGCCCGCCCTCTACTCCAGACTCCAGCCCTAATAGACCCTAATAGTATCAGCTAAGATAGCTGACCTTTTAGGCACAAAACACAATACAATTCCCTGGGCTACTTCCCCACAGCAGTCTCCGCTTCTTCAAACTCCACTTCACCCTTACCTCAGGGCCTCCTTCCTTCAGTATGATATGTTGTCCAACACTCAGTCTCACCAACAGCATAACTTCCTTCCACAGCTCCTGACACCCACACCCACCTGACTAACTGGGAGGTTTTTATCTGGTTTCAGCCAGTCCCTGATTGGCTTCAGGTGTCCCAATTAGGCTAGCTGTTTCTACTCCTTTCTAGAAGGTTCTTAATTGGCCCCAGGTGTCTTGATTGGCCTGGAGTAGCCTTTGTTTGGCTATCCAGGGAACAGGGACCTGCACATCCTGAGACTAATATACCTGCCTTCCAGCACTCTCCTATATCCTTCTGGTCTGACTCCGTCACAATATCTATATCTATCTATCTATCTCTGTATGACAGATTATTACTTGAAAACTAAAATATATTTGTTTTGCCTTTTTCCATTACGTCAGTGGGAGCTGGGTGCTTAACTCCATTAGCCCCTTTTGAAAAATGTAGCCCCCTCAGTTTCAAAAACTAAGTGTTGCAGTTGTGGTGTCAACCAAATACAAGGCAAATTAGGAAACTAGAAAATATTAGAACAAACTAAATACATTGATCAATGGAGGGAGATGTACTTGAGTATGGAAAAGCAAATTCAGGATCAGCATGTTTTCGATACCTCACAATATATAACCATGCTTTGCACAAATAGGAGGAGAAAAAAAATCAGAAAGGTTATAAGCTGATTCCTGAGGATACCCATCGACTAAAGTAATATATATTAAAAAGCTAGACGTGACCACCAAGAGCCAAAGTCAGATGTATGAAAACCATCATCAGTTGCCTAACTGCCATAAATAGGACTTATATACGTTTCATTAGCTGTAGGAGTGGGCTCTCCAACTAGCAATGTCCCAGCTATGAAATACTCTCTCTGTAAGACATCAGGACAACCTAGTTCAATAAATCGGCATGAGTATGGGTATGGGAGAGGCGGGCATGAGTTTGTGCTTCAATCTCATTTAGACAGAAGGCCACTAGAAGATCGGTAAACATGCTTAAAAGTCTGCTGTAATGAACATGAACAAATGTGCTGTAAAAGGGACTTGGTTTGTCACATGGAAATTTTATTTGCAATGTGATAATGGTCAGTGATAGTAAAGGTGAAAGAAAGTGAGGCAGCAGCAGACTACCTGAACTCTCCTCTGCCATTTCTCACACCAAAGCAAAAAGGGCTAAACAAAAGCACAAAAGATTCAACACAAATGTAACATTTCATGTATTTGTGTTAGGTTATCTGTTGAAGATGTGCAACTCACTCAATCCATTGTTCTGTGCCTCTGAGTTCTATATTATTTTTTTAATTAATGTCTTCCCTTTCTCCCATTTTTACAGTCTCACTATATAACTCAAACTCTATGCCTCCATCTACTGCACAGGTGGAAGCCTGCAAAGAATGCTTTGCCCTCCACCTCCATAGCTATGAAGAAGAGTCTGAGGGCTGGTGGGCATAACCAATGGATTTACAGTTGTAAAGCTCCACTAACCAAGATACCCATATAAAAGAAAAGTGATAGGGCAGCAAAGAAAACTGCACTCAAACAATGCAACAGCAGCCATAATGCAACTTTGACAGTGGTCTGTGACTTAGGAGAGATAACCCACCTTGGCCACACACACGGAAAGAGTTCGTGCTCAAAACCTGACATTTAAGTTTTGCGCACAGGGGGAAGATTTGAGCCTAAATTCGTCATGAATGTATGCCATTTAACAAATGTTCCCCCAGCTTTCTCTTTCAACTCTAGATTGATCACATTGATTTGATATACAAAAATAATTAAATCTGATTTGCAAAAGCATTATTAATATATCCTCTTCAAACTCTTTCATCTTATCTAATGAAAACTGGCTCCATGGACCTTTAAAAAGGTCACTGAATTGTAGTAGCTCCAGCCTCATGATCTACACTTAACTTGCCCTTTTTTGTCCCAGGCAGTTAATACAATCTTGCCCAATATTTACATTTCAATCCTATTTCACTTCAGGTATTAGGATTTGTTGACAGTGACTACACAACCCGAGAGTCTGCATGATCAGCTAAAATTACAAAAATTCTGACTCCTAGCACCATAGGTCTTCAACAAATTGCTCAGAAGCACTTGTTTCACATGATAGCTTTTTGTTATCTGGCACACTCCTATAATATGCTATTGCATTTGATCCTGTAATTTTTTTATTTAATATTTAAGAATTACAGTTAAAATATCTATTCCTTTCATTCTGAATACAACCAACATCTGCACAGGCACATTTACACCTAGAACCCTTTACACTTTCTTTCCAGCATAGCTTGGAGCTCCTGCTTTGAAACCAACAAAAGAACTGATTTTAAGGGAGATCAATTTCTAAACCTAATTAATTTGGCTGTTTCCTCAGTAGTACAACAAATGCATTAGCTAATCAGAGCCTGTCAGGATTCCCTCCCCACTCTAGGGTGCAGATGTGGGGACCCACATGAAAGAAAAAAGAAAAAAGATAACTCCTCAAGCTTATTTTACCAGCTTAGGTTAAAACTTCCCCAGGCACAAGCTTCTTCTGTACCTGGAGGAACAGTACACTGCCACCACCAAGCATACCCCAAGAACTAAGGGCAGAGCCACTTGGAGCCCCCTCTCTTTCAAAAAATCCCCCCAAGCCTATACCTCCCTCCCTAGGAAAGGCTTGAAAAACCCCCTCACCAATCCTGCTAGGTGAGCCTAATCAAAAAGCCTGGATCTTGCACAATGGAAAACAAAGCAGTCAGATTCTTAAAAGAAAGATTTTAATTAAAGGAAAAAGAGAGAAACAAAATCTCTATATGAAGCAGTTGAAAAACACTTTACAATCACAAACAAAAAAAATCAAAGAAAAACCTACCCCACAGAGAAATTCCTCTCACCTCTGCTGAGTTCAAAGTACAGAGAAAACACAGGGATAGTTCCCTAAAAACCTGAGAAATTCACAAGTGAAAAAACAAATATAAGCTACAGCCCTGCCTGGCTAAATTACTTAATAATTGCTGTTTAGAAAGATTATAGATAGATGGAGAGAAGAAATGGGTCTGGCTTGTTTGAAATCCTCGAAGTGAACAAGAGACATAGACAAAGCACTTTCCCTCCCCCCAGGTTTGAAAGTATTTTCGGCCCCCACTAGTTCTTTTGGTCAGGTGCCAACCAGGTTTATTTTAGCTTCTTAACTCCTTACAGGTAGGCAGAAATTTTAGGCTACTTTATGCTTATGACAGAGCCACGTTTCAAAGGAAAGTGCAGTGTGTACCCACCTTTTGGAGGATGCTCAACAGCATGTTTAGTGGTTAGTTAGGAAGAAACAAATGTAGGTTTTTGCAAGCACTAACAAAGGAGAACTATGATATAAAAGAAATATAACAGAAAACTGAACAGAATAATATAAATGGAGAAAATACAGTTTGTAAGCATGATTTCATAAATATATTTCTTGTGATGCTGGCACTGTTTTTTTCTTATAATATAATAATATTTACAGATTCCGATGTTGGAAAATATATAGGAATTAATACATGTGAATAAAGTTGGAGTGATATCATCAACCTAATGCTGAGAAACCTTTTCGTAAATGTTCACAGAAGTTGCCAAAAGAAACAGATCAGGATACTCTGGACAGAAAGCGATAGATGGCAGGGGTTTCAACAAGTACCTAATGTTTGAATCCAGCAAGAGCAAACTCTTGTAGAATTTATCTATTTAAAGCAACACATAGTAGAAAAAAAAGATACAAATTACTCACCTGGAAGTACAACTTAATTAACTGATTGTGTTTCCCATAAACAAGATAAAATATCTCTTGCTTTCCTGTTAAATCAAACACACAAAACAGGTGTGCTAATGAGCAGTTTACACAGTACTGCTAATGTTTGTGTGTGAAGTTAGAAACACATTTGTTATTTGATGAACAGTAAAATCTAGTGTATATTAGAAAACTGGTCCAAAACTAAAGAGAGTTTAGAGACAAGGTGCCGGGAGGTAATGTGTTTTATTGGACCAATTTCTATTGGTGAGAGAGACAAGCTTTCAAGCCACACAGGAAAGAAGCTGGTCCAATAAAAGATATTTCCTCACCTACCTTGTCTCTCTAATATCCTGGGACCCACACAGCTACAACTGCACTGCCTATAACTAACAGGAGTCTGACAGGCCTGATGCAATGATCTTTACAAAAACAAAAACCAAAGCAGTTTGTGAAATTCAGAAAATATACTTCATATTATAATGGACTACAACCTTTGACACTAGGTTTCTCCATGCAGCATTTGGATTGATGGGGATTCACAAGTGGACAGAGGAATTAATTCTCCTCCACATAGGCTATTTTCATCATGGATTCTCTTTTCCCCCCATTCCAAGGACTGTGTGACGCCCCCACACCAGGAGTTCTGTAGGCACCCCTTTCCCACTGCCGTGGCTTTGTGTGTCCCTTACTCCTCCTCACATACCAGTGATGACCATTCTACCACTTCCATGACAAGGACTGTATGTGTCCAAATTCTCTCCTTACCCCCAGTTTCCTACTACTTTCCTTTCTGTTTGGGAGATAAGTCAGTGGTTGAAGCCATTGGGTACGCTAACCAGATGCAAGAACACTGTGTCCCCATTTTCCTATTCCAGTTTTCACCATACTCAGTACTCATGCTTAGGACCTTTGGATGCAGTGTTCTAAAGTTATCACATTACATTCAGACAAATAGAGAAATACCAGCACAGTGAGTGCAGGGTCTCGCTTTGCTTGGCCAATAACGAGTCTACTTTTTAAAAAATATTATAAATTAGTATATTGCGAGAAACTGTACTTGGAGATTATGGCAAACCAGTAAAGTGCCTAAACTACTATTGCTTGTTGCTAACAGTAGCTCAGTTAGCAGGCCATAGTGAACCATTCTTGCTTATTGCTAAAAGTAGCCAAGTCAGCAGGTCGTAAATTGGTCATCCAGTGGCCTCAGTGTAACCAAGACAGGAGGGGAGAGGGTTTTGGGTGCCATAGAGAGGGCAGCTTGAGCCCGCATCCTTCCTGCTGAGAATGCTGAAATTGCCGACCTGTGTATTTTAGAAAAACTGGAAGCATGTCTATATGCACCCTTGGGGAATGTTTGTCAGGGACCAATGCATGGACATTCTGGGGGAAAAAAAATCATATCTGGTAAAATGATAACCATAAGAAAATCTCTTGCTTGATCTTTAAAAACTGCTTGTTTAGCAAGTTTTCTTTAAGGGACATGTTGTTGTATTACTAATGTAAAAATAAGGGGGGGAAGTTTGAGGTAATTGGACTTCTCAGGAGGGGCTCTTCAGATGCATCTTTGGGTCCCCACCAGCAGACGGAAGCCTGGCCAGCTGAATCCTGTCATGGTGCCACTTGAAAGCCATGCTCAGCTTCGGTAATTATCCAGGGCTGGGGGTGATTTGCTAACTTATTGCAGATGTGTGTAAGTGCTTGGGACTAAGTAAAGTTTAGCTTTAAGTGAAAGCACTCTTGTGTTGTCCTGTTTGCACCAGCTGCCTATCAGTCTGATGGCCATGTCTCCCTTGATTTATTTCCTGAGACCACCTCACACAGAGTAAAAGTTACCAAGAGCTTTGGGTTGAAAGAACCCAGGGTAACTATACCTCAATAGTGGATAAGGTGCAAGAACCTCTTAGCTTTCCTCCAGAATGAACCATTCACCTTCCTCTCCTAAGCAGAGAAAAAAAAATTGTGGGGATGTATGTACACATACCTAGAGGAAATGATATGTCTCCAGTCTTTTCTTCATTGATTTGTGATGCTGCACTTTGTTAAGGTCAGCAGAGGAACCAGGAACTAAGGATTATTTGTCCTAGTGTACGCTGCAGATTTATGTGGCTTGAGGGAAACAGATTTCACTATGTGACTCCAACATGAATCCCCTACATAAGACTCTTCAGAAGATGAAAGGGATGAAAGAAAGTGGGGAGGGACTCTTTCTTTTTAGTGCTTTATGTTCAGATGAGTAGAAGTGACTGAACATCTGAGACTGAACATCTCTTTCTTATGCCTCTCCTTGATCCTCATCCTCCTCAGACGGAGAGAGAGAAATTTCTGACAGAGTCCTGTGGAGAGGGGATATTTTGTGGTTACTTTTTTGAGTAGCTTTCATCCCCTGAGAAAGAGGTAGTTCCAACTGGAGGTTTATGCTGGACTGGATCCAGATAGGGGCTTCTCAAGTTCTCACATGCAATGGAATGATAAACTGTATTATGCTGTTCAGTCACTAGGTGACACGGTGTGTAACATACCTTATTTAAGTTAACTTCAGCCATACCTGCCAGTACATTAAAGTATCTTAGCCCCACTCCACGTGGAGGGGGTGTCAATCTAAGATGTGCAACTTCAGCTACAAGAATAGCGTAGCTGAAGTCGACATACTTAGATCAACTTAACGCGGCGTCTTCATGACGGTGAGTCGACTGCTTCTGCTCCCCCGTTGACTCCACCTGCACATCTCGCAGTGGTGGAGTACAGGAGTCAACGGGAGAGTGCTTGGGGATCGATAGGTCGATCTCACAGCATCGATCCCCACCACAGTGTAGACCTGCCCTTAAAGTGAACACATCTCTGGTGTATCTTTCTGAGAAGGAAGTACCATAGACAGTCCATATCTGCCCAATTCCAAAGTTTCAATGGAATCTTTGGCCCAGTTGCTGCTCTGGGAGATAGCACTGGGCTGGCATTGTTGGCAGGGCTGGGCAGAACCCATGATACAGAAAGGATGGAAGGGTTGACCCTAAAGTCCCTGCTTTGATGGTCCATTATTTCTAGGTCTGTCAAGAGATTACAAAAATTAATAGCAATTAATCGCTTGACAGACCTAGAAATAATGGACCATCAAAGCATGTTATTTTTTTACCATCTTGTCAAGAAATCAATGTTTAATACAACTAAAGAAGGAGAAACACTGCTTTCAAATGGCATAAGGCATGGTTTTCCTACACTAATAGTGAAACTGGACTATTAAAAACGCATCTGAAGTGAAACGGGAATAAACAGATAGTTACAAGAACATTAACTTACTCTATAGCCCCCCAGGATGTGAAATATTGGCAGACCAGCACAAACGTTTTCAGATCCAGTAAACTTTTTAAAACATTGTCGCTAGAAAAGTGGTCAGAATGGCATAAATGTAGAAGGATAAGGACAACAACAATCAAGTAATAAATCACACTTTGCACTTACATAGTAACCTTCCATCAGAAGATATCAAATAGGAAAACTGAGGCACGGAGAGGATGCATGGTTTGAGCAAGATCAAAGTACAAGTCAGTTGGGAACAGATCCAACATGTCTGGATTCTCAGTCCTCCCACTTTAACTCCTAGATTACAGTGTTTCCTCCTGCTGAATACTATCTAACCTTTTAAAATTTATACAAACTAGTGAAAGAAATTGTTGCTAAATAGAACTACATAGACCTTGACTGAAACCCTGAACAACAAACTTCAGAAAGGTTATCCAAATTAATTCTCAATGGGCATGTTCCTCACTTCAGCCTTTATTCTGTAATAAGCAAGATGTGGTAAATGAGTTACATTTTGAGTAGTAAACAGAATTACATGTTCTAAGAAGGATTCTACTGTCTTCTCTTCTGTTAAACAAATTGTATTTCTTTAGAGTACTTACTTTTTTTCTCTTGTCTAACTGGAGGGTTAATTCTTATGACTGTTTTAAGAAACTTTTCTGAGAAGCACTAATCACAATGATTTATACTGAAAAAGAAAGATAAGAAGGGGAAGGCAAAATTAACATCACATCTGGAAATAAAACCTGTACAATTGCTGGTTCCCTTGAAAACTTGCTCTCGCAGGGTGTAAAAAAAAATGTTGAACAAAGTCAAGTCATGTGGAAGGAAGGAAAAATATACTATTGATGAAAACTGAGATACAGGAAAATACTAAACATTCCTGCTATTCTTAAAACCTTTGCTTGCTCTTGAAGAGGTTGCAAGGTTGAAAGGAACTAGAAAGTTTCTGTCATTTCTATCTCGAAGTTTTCACTACTGCCCTTGGAAAAAAAAACATTCTGAAGCTGGCTTCAGCCTCTTCCAGAAAGGATATTATTAAATAGGGAAAATGAGAATAAAAGGAATGATACATGTTTGTGCTCAGTTACTGAGTTAACACACTGAGCTAAAACACAAATACAATATTTTTCTAATATTTTTTTCTGATGACCTAAGCTAGGGGTCAGCAACCTTTCAGAAGTGGTGTGCCGAGTCTTCACTTATTCATTCTAATGTAAGATTCTGTGTGCCAGTAATACATTTTAACATTTTTAGAAGGTCTCTTACTATAAGCCTATAAAATATAACTAAACTATTGTTGTATGAAAAGTAAAAAAGGTTTTAAAATGCTTAAGAAGCTTCATTTAAAATTAAATTAAAATGCAGAGCCCCCCGGACTGGTGGCCAGGACCCGGGCAGTGAGAGTGCCACTGAAAATCAGCTTGCGTGCCACTTTTGGCACTTGTGCCATAGGGTTGTCTAACTCTGATCTAAGCAGACATAGAGCCAGACAAATAAAAAGTGAACAAGCTGTTCCTTGTCCATTATACGTTAACACGCAGCCTTTGGGCTCACAACCTTGACATTCATAGGGGTTTGTTAGTTATTTGAAATAACTATTTTCATTAAAATTTTAAGCTCTGGTTCCACTTCACTTGGCCAGCTTCATCTATAACATTACCAAATATTCTTGAAATGCAGAATTAAAATATAATTTTTGAATATTTACTCTCATTTGATATGTTAAAGAGACAAGAGAGAGAAGCTTTTGAAAGATAACAGGCTAACCTTTGGATTATTGGTTTGACACAAACAGATGTGCAACTTCAAAAAGCATCTGATTCAGAACTGTTTCTCAGTAACCCCTGAGTAAACACCACAAACTATTCTGGAAGTCACTTAACACATGCATTATTTCTTTTGACATGTATATTTGTGCCAGTGCCCAAGGCCAGCTCATCTCACTAGCACTCTGGTATTTTGACATTGTTCTACATCTCAGTCAGGAGAGAGTCACTCCTACTCCTTCAGTATAGAATATTAGCTTACCTCAGCTCCCCTAAGCAGACAGATGGTTCATTCCAGCTTCCATTACTTTCAGTATCCTTCTTTTTGTTCTTAAATGACCAGCAAACAATTTTCACATATCCTTCTGTCCTGCACATTCTTAATTTGTTTCCAAGTAGCCTTTTCACACATCTATCATGGTAACCAGTAGCATTTTTAAACATATTTATCATGTTCTCTCTACAGCCAAATTTCTGATTTATTGCCCAGCAAAAGATTGGACCCACAGCATAAGTCCATTTCTTCAAGAACAATCACAGAAATTAGAGACAGAAAAGACATGTTTGATCACAGAATCCATTTCTCGGATAATATGGTACTGTCCTTTACAGTACATTTGCCAATGATCTATCAAGACTCAATTTTAGATGCCCATCAGCTACCCTGGGAAACTATTCTTTGACTTACAGATCTCAATTGCACATAAAACAATAAATTCATATATGTCAGTGTCCAAATGTCCCTCTCATCAGGAATATTTTATTACTTTTTGTCCCTATCCCCACCTATGTTTCAAACAATAATTTTACAAAATAAAAAATGTTCTTTACACTATTTCAACAAAAATGCATGGTTAATAAACCTTATAATTCAGTATTTATATACAGATCAGAGGCTTCATTATGAAAGCATTATGAAATTGCTTCCATGTCTTCAAATATCAATCTTAGAAAAATGTTATATGGTCCTCAAGCATGAAACTGAGATTTGGATGGAGTGATTTCATATGATTGCTCAAAACCTTTGTTTATGTTACAGAAATATCCAGATGCAGCATTATCATCATCCACAGATTCAACTACTCTCCTACTAATAAGATATAGCAAAGACACCATCAAACTGATCATTGTACATGGAAGTGTATCATTAATGATAATCTCTGGGCTCAAATCCACAAATTCTACTTGGACACGAATATAAATTCATGTCCTTTGCCAAATCTGCTAGGAATAAAATGGATAAGGCTTGCACTGGGGGATTTTGACTATTATTAATTCTTTTTCCATTGATTACCAAAAAGCAAATATTGAATATGGAAACCAAATATAAAATAAAACAAAAAATATAAAAATCTACTAACTGACATTCACCAATTTCAAGTATAGCATGTATTAAGAGGACAGCAGAATAAAATGTATGAGACATAGTTCCTCTATATGGAATACTTAAATTTGGAGGATTAGATTCAAATGGAAACAGTCATGGAACTCTCATCTGAGAGGAACTGTTATTTTTTAAAACATTTTATACCATTCAATTAATATTATCTCCACATACTAATGTATCACTTTATATGTAACTTGAGATGTATTTCCAGGGACGAGTAGCTTTTAAAACAAAATTACTTCAGTTATGTATCAAACTAGAGACCCAATCAGAGCAGACTAATTAAGGAAACATGAAAACTTCTCCACTAGTAAAGGCCATAATGATTATCCAAATATTTGGATGATTTGCATGGTCCCTCGTATCTTAACAGCACTGAGTGGAAAGTAGAAGCTCTGACTCCCCCTTCAAACAGGAATTTACAAATTATTTACTGAACGCAGCATGTATTCACTTTGTAAAAAACTCATTGTCTGCGGCTCTTCTTTGAGTACATTCTTTCCCTTCAGTATTTATGCATACATAGTAACATACATATAGGAAAAAACACACACAGGGACCAAGGAAGGTACTGATGAAACAATCCTACAGTTCTCTATTGTCACATGCTGTAACAAGGTTCTAAAGCAAAGAATATTATTTAAAAAGTCAAAATCCACATGGAGAGTTTTTATAACATCTGTAATTCCTTCTACACATAAACATGGAAACAGCTACATATGAAATCAGAACATCGCTAAAATCAGTTAAAAACTGAACCCCTCTTCTGACAGCAGAATGATGAGCTGTTAGAAAATAATATTTGCTAGAATCATCAGAGGAAAGGAACCAAATCAAAGATAAACAGAAAAAAATTATATAGAAGCAACCACTTAAGGCCAGTGTTATACACCGAGCTTCGTTTACAATGATATAAGCCAGCTGGAGGCATCACCAGGAAGCAACAGCTCTTTCACCATGTGAGAGAGAAATAATAAAGCTGGCAATAATAATTAACTTGTAGACTAAAACGAAAATGTTACAGGTAGCAATTGATGTGATGATGTTAAACACTATAAAACACTTTATGTACTTATTACTGAGTTTAAGAAATTCAGTAAGATTAAAATGCTTCCTGAACACACTAAGTTCTGACCAGTAAACAAAGTTACAAAATGACTTTTTGCCAAAAGATCAGGAAAATATTCTGAACGTAAGAAACATAACCTCAGAAATGTGGCCCAACAATATATTTCTCCATGTGTAAACACATTCAGTTGTGTAATCCTGTATTGCACAAAAATAGTCTGCATTTTTCAGATATGTTAGACTTATCTATGTTCTTAATTCTGGCTATTTCACCCCTTGTGCCTCGTAGAGAAGTGTTTCATCTCTAAACAAAATCTAGATCAGTGTGAAAAGGTGAAGTCTTTCCCCAGCTCCCCAAAAGTTACTTTACCAATGACTCATAGGCCCTACTCATGTGAGCGAATCCATGCAGACAACTCTCATAGGGCACATCTGCGCTGCCCTTGTTGTTCGGAATACAGCGGCGAGAGCAGCAAGCACCGAAGTGCAGACCTGTAACTCCTCATGTGGATGCTGCAGACATGAACTAAAAAGCTTCTACTTCATATTAGTGCAGTCCTGTTTGAAGAGGACTATATTAATGCAAACAGTTAGGAACCTTTTAGTTCACACCTGCAGCACCTCCATGGGGGAGTTACAATGCAGCACTTTGGTGGATACTCTTCAGACCCTGTCCAAACTGCAAGGCAACACAAACATGCCCAGAGTCTGCAGAGAGTCCTGCTGAAGTCAATAGTGCTCTAGCCTTGTGAATCCACTTATGTTGGTGCTTAGAATTACAACCACTCTTCATTATGAAAAGAAAAGCACCTAAACCTCTCTGATAGGATGCATGTCTCTGCTGATCAATAAAGCAAGAGTTAAACATAAGCTATTTTAAATTTATCCTGAAAGATCGTGATCTAGAACACATAGCAAGGAAGCAAAAGTAATGCATTATTAAAAAGAAAGTACTATAGTGAAAACTTTTAACATATGATACAGTTTTAGCTAAAAATTCTTTGTGGAATAAGATACAAAGTCACCAATTCAAATCTTACCCAGTCAGTTAGAACTGGAAGTTGTTACCACTTCACAGATACTTAGTCAGAAATATGAAATGAGCTGGTACACAGTTTAATGTATTGGTGGTCCCAGTGCCCACCCACAGCCACCACCATTTGGCACTAATTGGCAGCCCTATTAACAATATCAGCAGAGACAACAAAGCTCTGAACAATCCTTTCTCTCCTAGAGGTGTTTTCTCAAGGTCAGGGTTGAGGACACTGCTAGGGCAGAGAATTTGAACTGTTGCTGCCTTTGCTTTCTTTTTTCATTGATACAAAACAGACTTCAGTCTCTAGTTAATTTGGCATACTTGACCGATCCCACTTTCACTTTAAAAAAAGTTAAAGCCAAACTATTTTGTCTTCAAAAAGGTATTCTTTGAAAACGACTATTTTGTCCACAGAAATTAACTGTATATAATCAGTGTTTGATGCAATTTATCTAGCTTGACACAAAGAAGATATTTTCAACAGATCTGTTACTATTTTCTTTATTTTATTAGAAGAATCAGATAACATTTGTTAAGAGGTCTATTTTACCAAGATCTCATTTTAAATGGCTTCATAATATTTGTCTTTCAGAATAAAGCATTTATTCCTTTAGTATTAAACACACACATGCACGCATACACACATCCCTTCCTAGTCTTCCTCCAATCCCATCTTTAAATCCTCAGTTCCCTGTAGATATGTCCCCAGACCAAATCCTCGGGTCCTTACCTCACACATATCCATGTCTCTGCTTGCCTCTTTCTAATCAGTTATGTATAGTCAATAGTGTCTTCAGCTCACATTTCCTTCAAACCTAAATTCCATGATGCTTAGTGATATAGCTGGGTCAGATGCTGGGAGTACACATGTACAAAGAACTGATGATCTCACAGTGCATTAATAATGTGAGATACCTATGTTCCCCTGACCTGATCCATCCACTGAGAAGACCAACCCACAATCACTCCAGAACTCAAATCTGCTGCATGAATTATTCTGCTTCTTGGGGCGGAGGCACATAATGGAGCATTTTCAGTGGAGCTATCAGCAGAAGACATCTTTACACCAGGACAGTTTTATTATGAAGTGATTTAAAACAAGGCGACCATACTAAATCACTAAAAAAATCTACAGACAAGACTCAAATATGTTGCCTTAAAATCATCACTCTGCCCACACTAATATGACCAGATGATGTTCCGAACAGTAATAAAGCTATCTAATTTTTCAATATTTTGGTATGCCCACTCACATAAAACAGACTAACCAAAGATAATTACTATTGACATTTTCACTGCAATTTATTTGGACATCACTGCTCCTTGTGGAAGAGTCAAGTGCTAAATGGGCACTCTTAAAAATATTACATATGCACCCCAGATGATATCAAGAGAGAACAACATTATATGAATCTTTTCCACTTACAAATAATAGTAATGAGTTCTTACTACATTATCCATACTTTGATTAGGAGAATTAGGAGTATAATTTCCTCAGAGCTCAGCAAAGAATTGTAACAGTGGAGAGCTTTTACTCATCATGAAGATGCTGGTTTAAAAATAATAGGCAAATAAAAGAATGGCAGTGCAAGCAAAATCTAAGGATGTAAAATCAAACTAAACTTCTTAAAATGAGAACACAAGGTTTCCCTATTCAACTTGTGTTTAATATTTTAACGCAAGAAAACCTATGTTTGTGGAACAGTTCAAACAAAGTCAGGAAATGCAAAAAGTTCCCAAAGCAACAATAATTTAGCCACACAGCACATCCTACGTAATCTGTGGCATTCATTTGATAACATAAACTAATATATTATTCATTTAACAAGGAAAATATTAATAGAAACCAGAACACATGGGTAGAATAGCCAAGTTAATGTTGTGGTAGAAACCTTCACATTTGATTTTCTTGATTTTTTTAACTATGCAACCTTAATGAGGTCTCCCAACAGCAAAAGAGACAGAGAGGAGGTTGAGCAAGGCCTCCTTACTCTCTCGCCCCACAAGAACCAGATCACCCCATTGAGGATATTACTGTTAACATACACATACCCATCCAACCTCCTTTAGATTGCGTATTAAAGCCTAAGTGCTGTTGTTGTTTTTGTTTGTTTTTTAAAACAGAAGTCTTTACTCTTCCTGAGGTAAATGTACCCAAAAACTACCTGGACAGCATTGTTTACCAAATCCATTTCTAAATGGCTACCAAAAAACATTATCTAGCTGAATTTAAAAGTTCAAAGGTTATCACAATATTTACAGTTTACACAGTCATGTTTTCATATGTGGGATACGTTTGGCGGCCAAGTAGTTACTTTAGTTCAAAATATTAAACAAATTGGGAAACATTTGTTGCAACTTTAATTTTGTACTTTATGCATTATATACTATAGTAATTTTATTAATTGTAAAAACTATCCACATTGTGAAGTATGGCTAGAAAAATCTTTTCTATAGACTGTGTCACTGTTACTGAATATTTTTCTCACCTAACAAGTATTGACTATACAACACAACTTACTGACTCCTCCCGTCCAGTAGCAGTATATAAACCAGGGGGGTGTTTCCAAACCAGCTACCAGCATTTGCATGAAGGAGACAAAGAGGGGAAAACACCCAGAAGTGTTGTTTGCCAATCCATATTTTTATATTTAATGTAAAATTACAAAAATCTTTATTAGCTATTTTTTTCTGTAACAGAATATGAAACAACAAATGCAGACCTTTCAAGGTTTTTTTTTAATTAAGACAAAAAACCTCCTAAAACAATATACTTATACAACCTAAAATGATATTACAACATTATGTAACTATATGATATACAAATATATAAACTAATAAGAAGAACTGCTTATTTATTAATTATGGGATTAGATCTGCTCAGAGGAAAGCAGTGTCTGCAACCATATTGATCCCATCGTTTCTCACAATTTAAGCAGATATGGACAGTGTATTCAGCTACTGCAGGCAGTAGAGCTAGTGATGGAGTAGGTAACATTCTTCCCTCTAAGTCAGTTCTGAAATACCTTGGCATGGCAAATATATTCCACCAATGCTTTCTTTCTGATGAAATAATCAAATTGATTTCCTGGCCATGAATATCCCATGGACATTTTTGTAAGAGTATGGGTAGCATCAGCCGAGTGTCCTGGTCGAATTCTAAACTGACTCATTAACATTCTGCCGATCTACATTTATCTATAGTTTTCACTAGAAACAATATTGCTTATTTCTTCCCCTAGACTACTGTGTGATGTAATTAAATCTAATTAAACAGTTGCCATGTTTTATCCAAGAAATGGCTTTTAGATCTTATGAGAAAACATTTCATTATTATATTCTCATAATGCAAGGAACATCAACTTCCCTGATTGAGAAGGTGCTTTCCACGCCGTGATCTTTGTCCTGTCATTTTACCTACTTCTAAACATTGTAAATAAAAAGGTGGTTAGGACAGAATTTTATTATTTTCTTGCTTCCAAAAATCATTACTAATACAGCACTTAATGTACATTTAAACCAAAAAACACACTCTTAAATTGTTTGAATACAAGCATAAATTTTTATGATGGAAGGAACGCTGTATGTGCATACAGATAAAAAAATTTAACTATGTAGACTCAAAAGGAAAAATTATCTTCACTTATTAATCCTTTCCCACTTTTCAAATAAACCTCTTTTACAGTAACAACAAGGAGTCCAGTGGCACCTTAAAGACTATCACATTTATTTAGGCATAAGCTTTCGTGGGTTAAAAAAATCATACTTCTTTAGATGCATGGAGTGAAAATTACGATCCAGACGTATATATTGATTGACACATGAAGAGAAGGGAGTTACCTCACAAGTGAAGAACCCCTGCTGACAGGGCCAATTCAATCAGAGTGAATGTAGTCCACTCCCAGTAACTGATGAGGAGGTGTCAATTCCAGGAGAGGCAAAGTTGCTTTTGTAGTGAGCCAGGGACTGCCATCCCTTATTCTTTTACAGTACCTCATCCTGCCAAACACCACAGCACACATACTTCAATCATAATCAAGGCTGCGAGTCTGTCACGGAGGTCATGGAAGTCATGGATTCTGTGACTTTCCGAGATCTCCATGATTTCTGCAGCGGCCAATGTGACTGACCCCAGAGCCCCCTGAGCAGCTTGGGCAGCCCCTGAGCCAGCCATATGGCTGCTGCTGGGGCAGTCTCGGGCCACTGTGCCCTCTTCACCCCCAGCGCAGCAGCAATAGTCTCAGGCAGACTCCCACCCAAACAGCAGCAGCGGTCTTGGGCCGTGCCCCCAGATCTCCCTCGCAAGCACCAGTAGCACCCCCAGGTTGCCCCCGATTCCAGAGCATATGCTGAGTCCCTGGAGCTCCCTCTCCAGCGCTCCCGCAGTGTCCCAAGATGCCCCCCGCACCCCACGTACCCAAGATTTAGTCAGGAATATATAGTACAAGTCATGGGCAGGTCACAGGCCGCAAATTTTTATTTACTCCTGTGACCTGTCCGTGACTTTTACTAAAAATACCCATGACTAAATCTTAGCCTTAATCATAATAATTTGTGTTGGATATTCCTGTCCTCCTCTACTGTTTGATATTTCTCAACATCTAGAAAGAAAGTGCCAAACCCACTTCATTTCTTAAGTATTAATGCTAGATAATGGTACCAAACACATATTGCTGGGAATCTGGTATACATCATGAAGAGAAAAAATAAATTTCTCAAGTGAGGATTAAGTGAGATTTCCCATGAGGTTGAGAAATGAGTAATAAAAAAACCACAATAATTAATAAATGGTAAACAGAGCAATTCCGAACAGTCCTATACAAGCGGTATGCTATCAAGATTAGCAATTAGCTACTTCTGCCCACAACACTGTGGCATCCCTGGCTGAGTTTGCTGCAAGAAGAAAAATTTGAGAATGGGCACAGTACAACCATAATTTGGAAACCTAAATTACATTAATGTGAGAAACAGAGAAGCCAAACTATTTATCTTCTTTGAACAAAATATAGGACATTAGCCAACTTATAGATTGTTCTGAATGAAAAAGTGTTCTTGAAATGCTTTATCACCATGCTTCACAGCATGTGCTGGCCTTTTAGAGAGAGGGTTGTCTTTTTTTTTTATGAAGCACAAAACAGAATAAGGGCTACATGTCAGCACAAATGTGAGGGTTCTACAAACTTGGAACTTTTTAAAAAACATAAAATCTATATAACTACAAAATAAAATGCAAATTATTTGTAAAAACTTTTTAAAAATTAATAATTTTGCTGCCTGTACAAAACAAGATATTTGGCTGCTCTTTCACCCCCTATTCTTCAAGATAACAAGCAAGATTTCTACAAAGGTGTGAAGGTTAAAAAGGTATCTAGCTCCATCTACTGGATAGTTACCATCATATCTCCTGTAGCAGAGGAGCAGAAAAGAGCCAAAACATATCCACTCCAATTCCGACAAGTTAATTATCTCAAATTCAAATTTTCCTCTAACTTTCTTTTACTATTAACTCTCCATATCATAAACTTCGAGGATCATGGATAGAAACAGGACTTTAGTACTTAATCCAATCTGGACACCTAATCTACTCACTAAGTTGTACTGGTTTCACTAAGGTGTGATTCTAAACTGATTTGCTCTAATCAGTGCAACTTTCTATAAGAATACTCCTAAAAAAGATTTAAACAGATATATCTGTTTTGCTTGTGCCATATAGGCCTATAAGTGCCCACAGAGAAAGCTGCACTTGTTTAACTAAGCTTATTTAAGTGTAACTTCTGCAGGTAAGCAAGCCTATACTGGTATCTCATTTGCATTATTACAAGCGCCACATGGTCAAAACTGAACTTATTTTTATTTTCAAATCCTCTCCACTACATCCCCATCTTCTCTATTACCCTGAGGATGCATCTTTGGCACCCACACCCCTTCTTCCACTATATCTAAGCAGGGAACATACCTGACACTCTTAGGCCTGCTCTACACTAGGGGACGAGGGGGTCAACCTAAGATATGTGACTTCAGCTACACAAATAGTGTAGCTGAAGTTGAAGTATCTTAGGTTGACTTACTTGGCTGTCCTCACAGCGGCAAGTCGACTGCTGCCGCTCCCCCGTCGACTCCGCTTCCTCCTCTTGCGGAGATGGAGTTCCAGAGTCTACAGGGAGCACATTCGGGGTTCGGTTTTATCACATCTAGATGAGATGCAATAAATCGATCCCTGATACATCGAACCATACCCGCGGATCCGGTGGGTAGTACAGATGTGCCCTTACATAAGATTTCAAAGATCGGGGCCTTCCTTCCTTTCTAATCCAAACTGCTCATCTGCACCTTATTCCACCTTGAATCCTGTAACCTCTTACACTCTTCTTTCACCTATCTCCTTTACACTCCTGAAGTCCATCAAAAATGTTGCCAAAGACCATCTTCTTCAACTACTCCTTTAAACACAATACACACACACCCTTTGAATCCTTTCACTCCCTATCAAGTCAACTGTGTTGTCTTTGTTTTCAAGTCTTTACATAATTCATTCCTAGCCTCTCTCGCTCCTCGTCTCCTTTTGCTTTCCTCCTTCACCCCCTTCATCCAGTAATGCCAGCCTCAATACCCTTGCGTTTCCTTCCTTCCAACTTTATCTTCTCCCAGGCTTCCCCCATGCAAGAAATGCCATCCCAAAACTATGTGCTAAGTTGTCTCACTCCTAAACACACCACTGACACACTGCCTACAAGAAATTTTAACTTAATTTAAAAGCCTTTTGACTCTAGGGATTGGATCGCTTGTCATATATATATTTACAACAAAATTATAATATATGCACAGATCTAAGCCATGGTTAAAATAAACCACTTTTGCATCAGAAAAAATAACCATTCCTTGAAGACGATTACCCTACGTTTGCCTACTCACTTTCAGACACTCCACCAATCAATACAATGCAGTACAGATGCTCTCTGACTTACGGAAATATGAGTTATGCAAATCCGCTTACGGAAAAAGCTCCGTAAACTAAAAACAGGTGTGGGCATTTTTGGATTTTTATTTTTTTTTGCATAATGATCAGAGAAACGTTTCCGACTTACACAAAATTTGACTTATACACAGCATTCTGGAGTGTCGGGGAGTGTCTGTAACGAAGAGGAGTCTGTACTGAGAGTTTTCGCTTCTTAATGACATGAAATATTTATAATTTTTTTTTTAAATCTGAGGTCTGCCATAAAGTTATAAGCCCTGTCTGCATCTTACTACCATAGTGTGTAACAGCCATAGAGGCCACAGACATTCATGGTGGAATTTATGTTAACAAAATATTTAGTTAGAAAAAATTAAGTGAATTTAAAGCTTTTTACATTAATCTTAATGTTATCCATGTCCTGGCCATGTATATACCAGAGATTCTTTGTTGTTTCTTAAAAGCTTTATTGCATTTCACATAATACACAAAAATAAGGTAAAAATATATAACAAGATACAGAATGAGCCAAGAATTCCCTCATTAAGTACAATATCCCAAAGCAAAATATAAGAAAGAAAGAAAGAAAGAAAGAAAGAATTATACCTAATATATACACAGGGTCAGTATCAAGTGAAATACTCAGCTAAAGAAGTACAGGTATTTAGGAATATTATGGTGGTGAGTGTGGTATAAAAACCTATAGCATATAATAGAATAGGAATGTTTTCATATTGTCAAGATTGAAAATACAATCTATTTCAAAATGTATAAATCAAAGAAGTGAATCAGATTAAGTGGTACTTCCAATGCTGAATGACTGAAAAGTGATTAACAATGCATCTTGGTATGTGGTGTCATTTGTGTTTTCTGGTATAAGTAGCTACATAAGCAGTTAATGTTGCTACCTTAAAAAATATTGACAACATACTTAAAACTGGTTTAAGTCATTTTTGAGGAATGTCAATACTTTAGACCTAAAACAACAGAACTAAGAGACACAAAAGCAGTACAGAATAATACTAACTTGTTTTATTAATAAGCTAAATATATTCTCTATCTTAAAGTTGTTTATCTCAGTGCAGTCTGTTAGTGACAGTGGAAGTGTCTCTACCTCACCCCACCAAAATTATCAAAAGCTTGATTCTGAGTATCCTAAGCTAACATAGCTCAGTTTTCACATTCCATAAGTTTTTTCTCTCTCTACTGAGACTACTCTACCATCAAAGATACTTAGTCATACCTTTTATAGTGTTAGTTTATGCGGTGTAAACATATATCTAATAAAAAACAGAAAGACTATAAATTCACTTCATGTAAGCCACCAAAGAGATGTCAATGGTAATGACTATAACTGGCTGAACATTTTTCAGTCAATTGGTAAATATGCAGAAAAACTGTGTAAATTTGACAGAACATTTTGTAATCAAACTGTAACAGTTCAAAATGTTTCAAAATGCTTTATTTGACCTGAACAAAAAATGTTCCGTTTTTCATTGAGAAAAAAAAACAACAATCAATTTTGTTTCAAAATAAACAAAAAAAAGTTTGCTGGTTCAGCAACTAAACTGAAAAAAATCAATTATGGCCTCAGTACTGGGACTGACTGATTCAGTACTGGACTGTATAAGCAGCTTAGTAGATTTATCTTTTAAATATACATGCATCCGGGAGCCTCTATTGGATACTTTCTATCAGTTAGAAACAAATAAAATGGTAGTTAGCACTAAGTTACCCCAATAAAAATAAAAATCACATTGGTACCTCCTATTTTCAGCCAAATGTGCACCTTCATCTTTCAGCTGTTTACTTTTCTCCAGGCAGTCTTCCAACAGAATTTCCTTTCTTCTCTTAGTGGCATGGAGCCAATCTACATCATCATCATTATCAACTAGACCTTTGTCATCAGCAGCTTCAGCTTCAAATTGTTGGGAAGTGGCCTTTGAAACCTTCTCACCAATCTTCCTCTTCCACCCAAAGGAAGCCATTCTAAAAAACTAGATGAAAACATTTTTTAACAATTTGGTTTCTATATTGGGGGGTGGGGGACATCATAGACTAGATTAATTTGCTCATCTTGATACAGAGAAAGTACCATATCAAACTGCCATTCAATCACGTGAATATTGAATTGGCCGGCAGTCCAGTGATCGCACATGGCCAGTGTAATTTTGAAAATTTATGGGAAACATTTCTTTGTCTGCTTGATTAAAAAGAGAAGCTGTTGTTTGAAGCGGCTGAAAGCTATAGAATGCTGAAGTAGTCCTGGCACAGAGAGAGGACAAAGGGCACAAGAGGTGGTCAAACATGCGTCATAAATTACAAAATTCTGTGATAACTAGGATGCATATCAATTATGTTTTGGAATGTGAATGAAATTTAGGGTACTGGTCTAAATCTTTAAAGCACTAAATATTTGGGGAACTGCTTACTTGGCAGCACTTTTCTCTCTACAACATACTGCTATAGAGTGTCCAGACAGCAAATGTGTAAAAAGAGGATGGGGGTGGCGGGTAATAGAAGCCTATATAAGAAAAAGACCCAAAAATCAGAATTGTCCCTATAAAATCAGGATATTTGTTCACCCTATACTGCTACCCTGCTGCGGCAAGGTGTTTTCTGTCAGAGGCCTTGATTTTTGACCATGGGGGCAGGCGGAAGGTCTCTTCCCCATTCAGCATGGAACAGCAGCATAGGGAAGATATTGGTGCAGCTGCGGTGGGAAGAAGGTCCAGAAGACGATGGTTTAACATTTATTTTTGGCAAAGCCACGCAGAGCCAAGGAAACGCGGATGATTTCTTTGTATTTTGCTATAAAAGCTAAATAAATAGCACAGATAATGGCACAGCAGAGACTCACGCGGGGGGGGGGGGGGCGGGGATGAGATTGTATAACTTGCTGTTCAGCAGGTTACACGTCCCCCTCTGCCCCGGCTCTATTCCACACGAGGAGGGGCTGGCCTGACTCCCACCTACGGGCTCTGGAGGTCCCTGGTTCAATCTCCGGGGCCTCCATCAGCCTCCGCGGCGGGGGCGTTTTATTTGAGACTGACCGATCCCAAAGCGGCGGGTTTAGTTTAATTCACGGCGGCCGCGCTGGACGCAACCCTGGAGCCCGCCCCACTGGGGGAGCGGCCGGGGCGGGGGGCTCGCTCGCGGGGCCCCGCGGAAAGAGGCCGTTACCTGGCCCCCCTCTCCGGGTTTTGCTCTTCCACCACCTCGAAACGCACGACCTTTGAACCCGCCCAGCACGGAAGCGGAAACAGCTACCGACTAGGGGGAAGCGGAAGTTGTTCTTCCGGGTCTGCTGCTGGTTCCCCCAGCCGCGGAGGAAAAAGTCTCCGCCTGCAGACTACAACTCCCAGCAGGCCGTGCGCCAGCCCCCTCTCTGCGGCGTGAGGGGAACCACCGCGCCCCGCTCTGGAGCCGCAGAGACCAGCCAATAGCCTCGTGCGGGGTGGTAGCTCGTGGCCTTTGCATGGTCTCTTCCTCCTCCCCCAGCCCGTCCCGGCGCACACACGTAGCTGGAGCCAAGCGCTGGCAGCTGCTTTCACGGGCGGTGCTTTACCCCAGGCGGGGATTGCGCCTGGAGCGAAGTCCCAAAGCAGAGAGAAGGCCAGTGAGTGAAAAGGTCCTGCCCCCGGAGATCCCGCGTTTCCTCTGAACCACGGCCAAGCACCGGGCTTAATTTAATAATCGCGCACCGCACCTGCGGGGGGAGCGGGGTGCGGACGAAACACACGGGAACTCCCGAGCTGTCGTTTTCCGACTTGCCCCCAAACAACTGCGAGCTGTAAAACAGCCTGGAAAGGAGCTGAACGGTCCCCTTACCAACGTCCTGGCGTTAGAACATTTGCTCTTTTCCCGCAGTGCTTATTGACTTCCGCAGTGTTCATTTTATTCACGGACCAAGAATGTTTCAGCTACCCAGTGACCCTCAGCACCGTGCTTCCTATTATCCTATATGCATGTCCAACCTGCCCCCATTACTTTAATGAAGGCTTGTGTAGGTCCCCGACACTCTCTCTGCAGCTCAGCCTGGAGGATGAGAGCAAAAGTAATTACATTCGAGCTTCCCAATTACCTCAGTAGATTTAATTGTAAACTGCTTCCCAATAATTGCCAGAACCGAGAATGGGTGATGGGATGATCACCTGTTCTGTTCATTCCTGCTGGGGTAGCTGGCATTGGCTGCTATTAGAAGACAGGATACAGGGCTAGATAGATCTTTGATCTGACCCAGTGGGGCTGTCCTTATGCTCTTAATTATGGTAAAAATGGTAGGACTGACACCATTCAGTAATTCTCTTTCAACTGTTACACTTTATCAGTTGACTTTCCTTTTTATATATGTTGCTGCATTTTACATATGTATGTAGGGACATTGAATTCAACTATCCTTCAAACTGTAAATACATCTAGCCTCAGGTATCTTCTAGGCTTAGGACAAGTCTACATTGCAAAATTAAGTCAACTTAAGTTATGTCAATATACAGCCAGCACCGTTAATTGAACTGGTGGGAAGTGCCTGATGAGATAATGAAAGTAGGTCCTTTTAAAGGTAGATCTCCACACTACAAAATCTTAGGATTCTCACTGATAACTGCAGTCTTTGGCCCATTGGTGGTTTGCAAAGCACTTTAATATAGTCAGTGAAGCTGCTTCTGTCACAACAGTAAAACATCTGTCACTGAATAAGTACTTATAGTCCTATACAGGACTTTTTGAGGTTTTGAGAGAGTGATTTAGCAAAATACATTTCTATGCAGCCTATATTACTGCTTCTGTCCTTCATCTTGTGTGTTTCTTTGGTGTAAATTCAACTGTGATCAAATGTGAAGAGGACTGCATCATCAGAACAGAGTGAATATATAGGAAAGAACCAAATTGTCAAGTGAGATCATGGGAAGTTTAGAGCAATGGACACAGAAATATTATACTAATCTAGTTACAAAGACTGTGTACCAAACTGTAAATACTTCAGGGATCAGGATCCAGGAATGTGTGCGTGGAGGGGATCTTAGCCTTAAGCTGTGGTCCATAGCACATGAAAAGATCTAAGTGATTAACAATCATCTTTCAATTTCACTGTTTTCTGGGGAACTGTTGCTCAAGTTAAACTATGGTGTATAGCATGATTCACATCCTCTTAACTCAGGCCCTAGGTTGCAGCTACTTTTGTGAAATATTTCAAGTACGTACCTCATCAGCTTTTTCTGCACCAACTGAAGTGACAAGTCTCCTGACTGACCAATTAACACTGTCTAAGGCATCAGACAATGATATGACATTTCCAAGACCCAAAGAAGAGCTCTGTGTAAGCTCAAAAGCTTGTCCCTCTCACCAACCAAAGTTGGCCCAATAAAAGATTCTCACCCACTTGTCTCTCAAAGATATGAGCAGTGAGTTAAAGTACCAAAAGTTGTTATCCAGCAGATTGCATGCTTGGCAGAAATATTTCACTCAAACAGCAGTCAATATTCACGTTCAGCTGGTCTCTCCACATTACAGTACAGTGGATGAGAAGCTGGATATGACTCAGCAGTGTGCCCTTGTTGCCAAGACGGCTAACGACATTTTGGGTTGTATAAGCAGGAGCATTGCCAGCAGATAGAGGGAAATGATTATTCCTCTCTCTTCCACACTGGTGAGGCCACACCTGGAGTATTGTGTTAGGTTTTGGGCCTCCCACTACAGAAAGTATGTGGACAAACTGGAGATAGTTCACTGGGAGGCAACAAAAATGATCAGGGGGCTGGGGCACATGACTTATGCGAAGAGGCAGAGGAAGCGGGGCTTGTTTAATCTGCAGAAGAGAAGAGTGAGGGGGAATTTGATAGCAGCCTTCAACTACCTGAAGGGGAGTTCCAAAGAGGATGGAGCTTGGTTGTTCTCAGGTGACAGAAAAAGAAGTAATGATCTCAAGTTGCAGGGGGAAGGTCTAGGTTGGATATTAGGAAACACTTTCCCTAGGCAGGTGGTGAAGCACTGGAATGGGTTACCTAGGGAGGTGGTGTAATCTCCATTCTTAGAGGTTTTTAAGGCCCGGCTTGACAAAGCTCTGGCTGGGATGATTTAGTTGGTGTTGGTCCTGCTTTGAGCAGGGAGTTGGACTAGATGACCTCCTGAGGTCTCTTCCAACCCTAATCTTCTATGATTCTATAGTACAACAAAGCAACTACTCTGATGGAATTAAGGACTCTCTTCTCTGTTCTCAACCAGGGACCTGCACCAGCACATGGCCAGTACCATGAGAAGCAGCAGAGGCCTTTGGTCACTTTTCCAAAAAAAGGAAACAAACATGAGTAATGGTCTAGAACAGGCCTGCACAACATGCGGCCCACGGACCACATGCAGCCCGCACAGGCTTACTGTGTGGCCCGCTGGGGGGTGAGTAGGGGTGGGGAAAGCCAGGCGGTGGGATGGGGGGAAGCAGATGGGGCAAGGTTTTTTCAGCCCACAGCTGGGGTTTTTTTGCAGTAATATGGCCCTCGCTGCTTTCCGAGTTGTGCAGGCCTGGTCTAGAAAGTAAGGTGATTATACCTGCCCCCCCTTCTGCCCCACCTTCCCATAGCACTGAAATGAGGCTGCTAAAGAGCTCTGATGAAGCCCTGAGCTATGATCCTTCAGCTCCAGCCTCACCTCCATGGGCTGGTCAGGCACCCACATTGCTGCTCTAACCCCTATATGACTAAACAATAAGTGCTATTTACCTTCCTCTCTCCCAAAGCAGGTCAGAGCAACTGGGGTATCCTGACAACACAGACACCTTATTTCCATGAAATGGATGTCCAATGCCATTGACACTTCCTCCTCCTGCTGTGCTGGACCCTACTTATTGTCACTATTGGACAGACTAAGTACCCTGAACTCCATATGCTCCTTTAGGTAGTCTTGAAATTTGCTTTGCATCATTGTGGTATTGAGTAGGGCTAATTGTCCAAATTTAGGATCAAGAAAGTTGCCAAGATGTTCCTTAGACAACTCCCTAAAAAAAAACAAAAAAAACCCACACACCAAAACACATTTCTAAAAATCACCTGGTGGGGTTTTTTTTGTTTTTTTTTTTTTGGTATTGTATGGAACTGGAACTCAGCCTAGTGGTCTAACCCTCCCCAAACCAATTTTACCTGCTTTGAATTTATCTCAATTATGGCCCATCATCCATAGCCACTTTGGGAAAACAGCATTGCAGCTGTTATTGAGGGTCAGATTTGTAACTCCAGGCCAGTCTGAGCTAAACTGAAGTGTGCTGCAAGACTCTGCCTGCAAATGCTCTAACAGTATTGTATGAGAGATTGTGTGAAGTCCAAGGCAACCATAGTCGTATTTAAGCTGAGCTTTGCACCCACGAACAGAGTTTGAACCCTCCCTTGGCAGCTTTCAGATAATGTTATGCAGATTTGTTCTCGCTCTGTGTTGTGCAGGAGTTCCTTTTGCAAGTTTTGTTCTGAAAGCCAAGCTTCTGGTTTAAGGCCTGAAGTTTTAAAGTGCTCTAAAATCCACATGGCCCCTCTCTGATTTTATTTCAGCAGTAGTAAAAAGTAAAATAGCATTAATTAACGAGGGAAGAATGAAAGATTCTCTTTTAAAATTAGGATAATGTAATCAACTCATACACCTCAAATTCCCAAAACAAATGAACTGAGTGGGATCAAAGGAAAGCAAGTTGCTGAGTCATTTTGTAAAGAGGTTTCTGATACACAGTTCCCTTAACATGAACTACTCACAACATTTTTGGTGCAGAATTAGGGAGTCAAGGGTTGACACTGTGGTAGTGGGAATTGGGAGGGTGCAATTTAGGGACAGGGCCCCACTGCCAACCCTCACCTTAGGCTGTGCTTTAGAACAGCTATGTCACAACCCTTAGTTCAACATTAATCTGTCGTCTGAAGTCAAGGGTTTTTTTGTAGATTTATGGGGTGTAAAGCAAATCAAACTGCTAAGCTTGTGTAGCCATAAAGCATGGTTATTGATAAATGTCTTGTAAAAGACAGTATCAGCAATAGTGAGTGTGGTATGGAAAAGAAAGATGGAATTCATTCAGCGGTCACAGTTTTTGCTGTCCAAACAGTTTAATCTATTCTTCTGATAGTTTTCTCGATTTGAAATAAATGTAGCATCCACTTTAAATTAGTATACAAAATTTTATGTATGGATACCAAAAGACAAAGTAGCATGCACACAATTTTCAAACAAGAGATAGTTGAGTATTTTATATTGACTAACATACAATTTCACATCCTTGAAAGGTAAAAAGTCATACTGCTATAACAAGCATTTTTCATTCTGTATTGCCAAAAATTGCAATAGGAAGTAGGCACATCTTGTTTGTAAGAAAAAAAAGTATCCATTTCGTACAACATACAATGGTAATCAACTGACAGTAAATATTTTATTTCAATGTCAAGACATTTGGAAAATGGTCTCTGAAATATTGCACCACAAAGATGGACTTTTACCACCTTACCAGTGTAAGTTACATTGCACATGGACAAACAGATTTATCCACGTCTTATGAATAATTACAATAAAAAAGCAAGAATATTTGAGGGGCCTCTCCATGTATAGCAAGCTGGGGTGGGGGGGAGGGAGAAATCTAGAAAGCAGTTTTCAGTATTCTCTTTGCAATTAAAGATGTAGTTGAGTAAGATCTCTCCAACACAGACCCACTATGTCTTGCAGTGAAACAATCTGTTTTGATAGCCTATTACCAGATACTAATGCAACATTTTAAGAAAGTCAGCTTTATGTCTTCATTGCAAGAGCAATAAGAAGGTCTGATGAAGAAAGTAGTTTAAACTGTCAGAGTAAAAGTTATGAAACAGTTGAATGAAGATAGAATCAAATAGGTTAAATAGTCTCACTTCTTCTGCCACTACCCCATATTTTTAAAAAAACCCAACTAAATAAGAAAGCCTTGGGCCATCAAAATTACTTATCATACCAATAAAATTTACTTTATTTAAAACTATGCATTCTGCCAGAAATATGTTAAACTTCATACACCAAGACAAAGTAAAAACATGGTCACCTTAGAGCACAAGAGAGCTGGAAAAGTATAAAAAATTTAAAGCTATATGCACTTTGATATTTTACATGTGTGTTGAGCATTACAAAGTATTTGCAAACCAGGAACAGCTATGGTTGAAAGATTTAATCTAACATATGCAAAAGAGACAGTTTAAGTGTTCCCAAACAAGGAATTACTGCAATAAAAAACTGTGCATTTGTTATGCTATTTGTACAAGTGCAATATTTAACCATTTCAAAACAAAATAGCATCACTAAAAGGGATCACAATAACTTATTGATTAGATGTATCAGAATTAATCCTGACAAGACTAACTTTTAAATAGTAGAATTTGTGATTGGTCCCCCATCCTAACATCTAAATTATGCCAGCACTGTAAACCCAAAGCATCATCTTTAAACAAAAATAGAGCTTTCTGTTTTGAAATACAGTAGTGTAATCTTGCTTTATAGGGACCACATGTGACATTTCTCTGAAGACAGGGGGACAAGAGTTGACATTGAAACTTATACACATTTACTGGATAGGGCATGCAACTCCCAAATTCATAATGCTAAGACACAGCAAATCCTGGGGCTTAAGCAGCTGCAGGTTTCTTCAAACTCAGTGCATATTAGAAACACTTATGGATGAATTTCTAAAAACAGATAACCCAGATTATTGAACTACTCTATGCAAGGATAAACTATTCTTACTGCATCTATATTTAGCAGTTTACAGCGGGTGAGTCCTGGACAAATTGAACGCACTGGCAAAACTCCCATTAACTTCAGTGTAGTCAAGATTTCACTCTATATGTTTGGGTTCTCTCAATTATAAAGTGGCATTGTAAAGAAAAAATGAGGGAAGGAAGAGATCTCGCGGACTCCATTTTGAAGTTAACATACAACTCAACTGTAAGATTAAACATTTTCTGGCACACACAAATTGCTTTAAATTTGTATTTAGCATAGCAAAAGGAGCAAAAGTATGTCCAAAGAGAAACATTTAAATGTTTTCATTATGTGCATGTGCTATATTTCTCTAATATTATTAAAAAAATCAAATTTTTCTGAAAAACTGAAACCGAGCTGGTCAATTTATAAACTATTCATGCCAATTACATCAGCATTTGTGATCAAGTGTTAAAAGTTCACTGGAACATTAACACTCAAATATACGTGCTTTTATTAACACTAATCGGTGGTATATTTCAGTTTAACTATGACTGATCAATTGCACTGTTAACTTTAGACTCATTTAATTAAAAACAACAAGATGTGCTATAAAAGTGATTTGGGCATCCTAATCTAGATAAATAGTTCCAATTGCAAAATGAGTTCTATAAAGTCCTATAGCTGACCCAGCATGTGATATAAAGAACACGGATAATTTAAGAATAAACTCAGTGCAAGATTCTGGAATAGCACACACACATAGGGCTAAAGACCAGAATCCTCAGCCTGTAGCAGCATGCCAGAAGCTAATCCACTGCTGCTACTCTAAAATGGGCTAGTGAATCTGTACAGTTCATGAACCCACTGAAAGCCTTCCCTCTTGTGGAATACTGTTTCATGGTACATAGGAGACAGAAGAATCTCCTTTGCATGAGCTCTCTCAAACCTTGTGGTATGAAACCACAATTGTTCTATTGACCTACTAGAGCCCACAGGATTTCATCTTTTGTGCATACTTCGTATTCAAATGCATAAGAAATCCTGACTGTTTGAACTCTCCAACATATACACAATCAAAATCTATCAAAGTTATTTAAAAAGTAGTAAGTTATGATTTGCTTAAAAAGATTCACCCAAACTAGCTTGACTATTTACTGCCAATTATAAGTGGGATGAACATCACATCAGCTTGAATGTGTTCCTGCTGCTAGACAACTGAATAGTATACTGAAACTGGGGCCAAATTGCCGATTGTGCCCAACAAGTTATTTTCATAGGCCACTTGGCTAGCAGGTGAACATTTACCTACACTGCAACAAAATTATCACCAGCATAAAGAAAAAAAAATCCATATGGTTAACAGTAATGTTCTATGAAGCCTAATGTGCACTCAGTGTAAAATGCTGAGAACTACCCAAAGGTCCTGTACTTTATTGTACCTGTATTATACTACTGACGACGTAATCATAACTCACTTCACCTTCAGTGTATTAGAGGTCTGACTGCTCTTAATCATGTTTCAATCCCTGTGCAAACTGCATTATGTGGCTAGTCTTCAGCGCCTTTGTTAATTGTAACTTGATTATAATTGGAAGCATTTGACTATGATTTAGGCATGCTTATTGCTATAAAAGAAATAAGCCAATCTTTAAAATTATTGTGCAAGTATTTTAATAAGATTTGCACACATCTCAAAAAATTCTATGGTGTGACTCCCTGGTCTTGGGGTTAAGTCAGCTGAAGAAGAGTCAAGTGAAGATGTCACTGATGAGGTAAGGGACATATCTGCAGATTTTCCTTGTGCATCACCATCAGACTCCTTCTGACAAGATCTATAGTTGCTCACAGAACCTGATCTCTGTGGTGTGGTAGTCCCAGATTTTGCTTCAATAATTTCATCTAGAAAAAAGGGAGGAAAAAAACCTGATGAAACACTTTACAGTGGCAAATAAAAACAAACAGCCACTAAACTGAGAATTTGAGGTCCCGTTCCCCATTAATACTAAGTCTTTGAAAGGTAATCTTGTTTTCTACTTTTATTTACACATTATTTGCATGTGCGCATTAGCAAACTATAGAAGTCACAAGAGAGTCCTGTGGCACCTTAAAGACTAACTAAAGTATTAAAGCATAAGCTTTGGTGGGCTAATACCCACTGCATCCAACGAAGTGGGTATTAGCCCACGAAAGCTTATGCTCTAATACTTTAGTTAGTCTTTAAGGTGCCACAGGACTCTGTCACTTCTGCAATTCCAGACTAACACGGCTACCCCTCTGATTCTTAGCAAACTACATACAGCGGATGCAGCAAACCCATGTATTTTTTCCACAGGGTTAAAACAGGTGTTTGACATTCAAGTTACTCAGACACATTTGTGCACTGGTTATCAAATTAGCTGAAGAAACAGAGGGCAGTAGCCATCTAATCCAGCGGTTCTCAAACTTCCGAGAACCACGACCCCCCCACCTTTTTTTTTTTTTAGAAGCGGCTTCTCGGCATGACCCATGTATGTCCACCAAAGCGCTGCCGAATTGATTACTTCCGCATTCCGAGTGCTCCCGACAGAATTCGGTATATCCGCCAAAAAGCCGCTGAATGCGGAAGTAATCAATTCGGTGGCTTCTCGGCGGCCACAGGGACTCACGACCCCCCGAGGGGTCACAACCCCCACTTTGAGAACCGCTTCTCTAGTCCATTCTTCAAGTATCACCTGCTCAAATTAGTTTACAAAGTACGTTTGCATGGAGTTATGCTCTAAGCCATGAACTTAAACTTATTTTTAAAAATAAGTTTAAGTATTTAAATTTTCACAACACTGAACTTGCCCTTCACTTTGCAGTTTTTGACAAACCAGTTAATGAAGATGAGATTGAAATTCCATAGTAAAAATTGTAAAAAACAATTTACTCTTAGATCTGGCCCACCCACCCCAAAACCCAATTCTGTGTTAACAATTCTGTGTGAGATTTTCATCTGCAGACTTTGGTCACTGGATTTTTATTTGGGGGAGGGGGAGGTAGACTGAAGCAATTGGAAGAGTAACTGTTAAAACAAAAAAGGTATTTTGTTTTAAAAGGAGCTTAACATTTCTGGAATGTCAGACTACTTAGTCTACAAGCCACAGATCAATTTTACAAGTCCATAAAAGAGTCAATTTTCATAGGTGTCTAGAGGATCATAATGGTATTGGTAGATTAGAAATGCAGCTTTTTTGTGAAGTAAATCCCCAAACCAAAGATTTTCTGAGATTACAACTATAATAGCATGTGTGTTTCAACTAATATTTTAAGGCTAGAACACTATATTAATTCACAAAGCCAAGGTATCAGAAAGTATGATTAGGTTACTGTACTTGCAGATCAACATGACAAAGTCTACCCTCAAAGTTTTGCAGAACCTCTCTTCTGGGCCCAGTCACTCTACAGCATAAACCACCTTTACACAAGATATATTTTCCTATGCATCTTGTATGTACCCTATACCCTGCTGTACCATCCTATACAAACTGAACTACTTATCAGCCACTCGGCCAGATCTCCTCCAGTTCAGACTTTTCAGTCTGCTGCACCATCTTCCCACTACCTATCAGCATACAGTCCTGCAATCCTGAATAATATTCAAGTTTTGCTTTCTATGTGGTCCCCAAATACCAATCATTATAACTAATGATTGCCATAATGTAGCCATATGGAACAAATTCTGAGACAGACCACTTTTCCTCTATTCTACCTTAACTCCCACACACAGAACCAGATATTTACCACTTTACACATATGAGCTGCAGATAAGTGTCTCATTCGATATGAGCCAACTTGTCTAGCCTAAGACGTCATCTATTTTAAACAGATTCACTGCACGTACTTTCTGTCTATTAACTATTTCAGAAGTTTTAGTAACAGCAGACAGATGTGTCATACAGTATATCTTATAGCCTCACAAAACTACCTTCACTTAGAAATAATGTGTTAACGTGAAGTAAAATCCTAGTGAAGACAAGGCAGTTTGTAGTTAACAGATCCAGGTAAAGACTAGTGTGCCCCATTGTCTTTGATCTTGACCTGCCACCTCATGTGAAAACTACAACTGCCTTGTCTTTGCTAGGATTTTACCTCAAAATTAGCTAACAAATTAAACCCGCCCACACCTTTTTTCCTTAGTGAAGACAAGGCTCTAGGCTCTTATGGCCTTCCAAACTACATTTCTAACAGATATTTAAATGTGAAAGTCCGAATCACACCACTATAGTTTCTTCAACTGTTTATAATTACATATTCCAGTACTTATGTATGTATCCTCCTTCACATACCATCAATGCTACGGAAATCCAGTAAATACGTCCTACTGTCCACCTGGTATAACTGTAAACTCATCTTGGAATATGTACTAGTCACTGGATTCTTCCTTCGAACACGCAAGTAGTATGGATTTACAACCTGGTAAGGAATACAGATATAGACAATTTCCATTATAATTTTTAAAGAGTGAGTGACAAATAATGTATAGAAAAACAAAGTCCATAAAGCGGGGTGTGCAAACTACGGCCCATGGGCCGGATCCAGCATGTTAGGGCTTTGGATCCAGCCTGTGGGATCACCACTCTGTGTGCTGCCCTTGCCTGCAGGCACTGCCCCCACAGTTCCCATGGGGGGGGGAGGGAAGAGGGGAAAAACCTGCAGGCAAGGGCAGCGCAAAGAGCCCTCTGCTGCAGGAACATGGTGCCGGCTGCTTCCAGGCGTGGCACAGTACGGGCCGGGACAGGCAAGGAGCCTGAAGTATCCCCACTGTGTGCTACTGCCATCCCGGAGTTGCTCCATGGCTGCACCCCACACCCTAACCCCCTGCTCTGAGCCCCCTTGTACACCCTGCACCCCTCCTGCGCTCCCAACCCCCAATCCAGCCCTAAATTCATGGCTCTGAATGTAATTTCCCCACCCAGATGTGGCCCTTGGGCCAGAAAGTTTCCCCACCCCTGCCCTAAAGTAAGGTATCAATTTAATGTTTTAAGCTAAACATAACCATCTGTCAGAAGGCTTTTTGTTCCTTTACCTTCCATTCATAATCTAATTGTTTAATTGCTCGACAAACTTCTGCCATGATGTCATTTGGTCGGCTTTGACTCCGAATTCCTAAATGCCACTTAGCTCTTCTTACACCTTGGTGTTTTGACTTTTGTGGGTTGAGCTCATCAAGAGTGTGGCGTGGCCGTGGTGCTTCAGCTACTAAAAATGGCACTCTTTCAGGGTGAGGGCGAGACAAATGGTGATCATCAAGAAAAGAATCTGGTGGGCTTGTTGCCAAATAGAAGTCCTTGGCCTCATTCATTATTCTTCTGTTATCTATAATGAGGTGATAGGCAACTGCTAAGGGGTCTTGATGATTTCGGCTATATAAACAGCTTAGCACCTCCTCTTCTGTGCATTCAAACTTCTCACACACTTCTTTTAAGGCTTCATCATCAATCATGTTTGAGCTATAGGATGGGTCTTCAGGAAAGAGATACTTGGGAAGGTCCTGCTTGAACCACTCATGCTCCCTAAATATAAAAATAAGTACTTTTGAATTCAGCCACACAGATTTTATGTAAACTTTTAAGGAAAACCAAATAGTTAAACACTTTTATTATTAGATTTAGTAAAGCATATTAGTGTTCCTAAAAAGGAAAGCTGTTGATGTCAGGATAACCCATTATGTACCATTACTAGTAAACCTAAAAGCTTTATTTTGTTTTAGGTCAGGTAAACACCAGGAAAAGCGGGTGTGTATTTTTAAAAGTATTAGTACACACCAGGCAAGCTGTAGTTTTACTTGACATAGGGGGTAGAAGTTCCTACACTAGGAACTATAATTTGCTTTGTCTACACTAAGATTCTACATTGTATTGGCCACCTTTCTCACCTAGCATAGACTTGGCCTTAATATTTCAACTCTAGATTACACCCTACTTGAACCACACTCCAGTAGGTTGTCAACTGCTTGATGGCAGTAATAAAACCACACACCTCTTGTTTTTGGAATTTTCAGCCTGATTCTAACAATGTTTACTTGTAGCTAGTTATCATGTGTTAGGTGTTTCCCTTCTCCTCCCAACCAGACCTGAACCAATGATTGATTTTTTCCGTCATAGGTTTAACCCCCCAAAAAGTTTTATTTGACCCAAAACAACAAATTTTGGTTTTTCTGCTTTATGTTACACAGTTTCAAAAAAGTCCAGATAAATTTTGAAAGAGTCAAAAAAAATTTCAAAAATTTCCAAATTTTTCTGCCAAAAGTATTTATTGAATTTGACCCAAGTTCACAAATAGTCCTGGTGCCTTCAAAAATGCAGTTTTTGGCAAATTTACTATTTGAAAAAAATTCAGTCTGCTCCAGTCCCAATATCCACATATTTCTTGTGCATAAGAAAGGTCCCTAGTCCCGTTATATAGAATAACCTACCTACCTGATGGTATTAGGACAGGGATTGGTAGCTGTAACAAAACTGGAATTTTAACATTTTGTTGGCCATTGTTCATTCTAATCTGTATTCAACAGTCACCTTCCCTCACTGCCCCAAAAAGTTTGTAGACTTCACTGCCAAGTAAAGGGTAAGAAAAGTCTATCAGACTGCAACTTTTTGGTACTGTCTGGTATTAACAGCATACAAGAACAAAGATTTAGTGTTTACATTTCAAAACACAAAAAGAAGTTAAAAATACAGCAGAAACCTTATTCTTCAAAGTTGTCTGACTCATTGGAAAATACAATAAAGAGCAGATTTGTCACCAGTGCATTGAGCTAGCTACATAAGAACTATCCAATGATATGTCATGAAGCAAGAATTTTGCAATGACAATTTATAGTCAAGAAAATGTTATAATCTTCATCTAAAGAAATGAAAATGTAACAGGGCAGTTAATCAAGGAGACCAACAGATTTATTTTGCAATTTGTCCTGTACAAGAAGTGGAAGCATTGTCTTATGGTTAAAGCACTTGCTTAGGTATCAGATCTAACCCTACCCTGCCAGTCTTCCCCAGACATCTTCATCACATCACTTACCTTCTCTGTACCTTATTCATTAAAAGAATCTGTGAAATTAGTATGCCACCCACCTACCAATTAGTACAATTACTATAAGGCCTAGTTTTCATAAAGCACTGACATCATCTGACGGAAAGTGCAAGAAAAGTATATACACACTAACATTAACACCTATCTTTCTTTAGGATTTGTACATCTTTATGTCTCTTTCTGCCCTAATCCCAATTTTTAGCAGGATCTCTTTTTCCCCTCAAGGATCAATACAGACATTTCAATTTCTTGAAGTCCAATACCTTTTAAGTGTATTAGTAATAGAATTCTAGGCATAAGCAGATTTTACCATTTGGGACCAGAGTTGTCAGCTTTCCAAAAGCCAAAAACACAAATACGTATACTAACTTAGAGTAACAGTAGGTTGCATGGCAGAAGCATTTTTATGAACGATTTCTTAATTCTGTTGATCTGTACTGGGACCAACACTATGGCATCTGTGATTAGACATCAATTACTGTTTTACCTAATGTCTCTGATTGTCGCTCTCTTCATGGGATCCACCTGCAGCATGTGTTTCAGAAGGCTAATCACAGATGGATTCAGATATTGAGGGGTATAAAAGATACCATCACATATCTTCTTAAAAAGCGTTGGCACGTGATCATCATCAAATGGAAGGGTTCCACATAACAGAGCATAGAGAATAACCCCACTGCTCCAAATATCTACTTCTGGACCTGCATATAATCTGGAAAAGGTTATCTGTTAATAAATTATAGTAGCTCAGTACATTTAAATACATCTTTTGCAATTTGTTTATATGTTGTAATAGTTAAAGGGACACAGACAGATCCAGGCCTACCAGCACTATTGAGGGGAGGCACAGTATGCACTTGTTTGTGAAACTGAACTCCACCAGACCAGTAGGGCATGGATGTATGGAAGAATTCTGCTCCTTGTCTGAATCACCAATCTATTCAATTTACAGTAGTGCTAAATAGAGGGGAAGGCCATCCTACAGTGACAAGGCAGATCAATATAATTATTTAATTGACAAATTATATCCAAACCATAAATATCCTGGGGGGCAGAGAAATTAAATTTCCTTGTCCCATTTACTATTAAATCAGATATCTGGATTACACTCAGCAATAGTAACTATTGCAGTGGAGTGGAAGCCAGTGGGTTGCCCAGAACAGATGACATTAAAGGTATGTTTATCCTGCAATAGGAGATACAATTTGCAGCTCATGCAGGTACTGTATACTTGTGCTAGCTTTAATTTAGCTACCTTGTAAAAACAGCAATGAAGATGCAGCACTGACATGGGCTTCTGTTTGGACTGCTCAAGATTGCAAATATGTACCCCGGGGACTATGTATTGCTAGCAAGCCCAGCTGTGTCTGTATTGCCGATTTTTAGCAAGCTAGCTAGATTAAAGCTACCATGGATATACCTACACAAGCTGCAAGGCACACATCTGGCTGCACTCTACTGTTGACTAACACTGTTGGCGGATTTAATAGTTGCAAGATTGAGCTAAAATAGGGAAAGTGACATTTAGGCCTAACACGCCAAAGTAAAAGTTTGCACTAATGCCACAAACTTAACTGCCTGGAACTTTTCTATCTGTTTGTCATAAAATAAAGTGCTACTTCCAAAGTGTGAGCTATGATTCATTAGGTCAGTGGTTCCCAAATTTTTAGTAAGGCAGAACCCACCGACTGCATTTGGGTTTGCTGTTTATTTTGGTGACTCACCAGGACATATATACTTCCTTTGCCCTGGCACCACAAGCCTAATTCCAGCCCAGTGCGAGCCCACCCCACCTTCTCCCTGCAGCAGCAACTCCTATCACATGAGACTGCACCTACCTCCAGGTGTTGCAACATGGTGCACAGAGCTGTAGACCCACTCATATTTGGCCAGTTTCCCCCCTGTGACAAAGGGGAAGCCAGGCCAAACCTGAATGGTGCTGCGACCCTGCACTGGAGCAAAAAGCTGGGCCCAGCCTTCCAGCACAGCAGCTGCTGCTGCAGAGTGAGCGTGGGGTGAGCTCACTTTCCATCTCCCCCAGTCCTACCTTCTGCACTGTAATGTTTGCCTAAGTCAGGCCGAGTGATGGGTTAATCCAAAGTTTGACATGGCAACCCATCTGGGACTTTCCTACAACCCCCTGGTAGGTTGGGACCCAATGTTTGGAAAAACAGCATACTAAATAGACCATTTTGAAAATTCTGGAAAGTGAGAGAGACAGTTTATGATATTTACTGTACATGATTCTAGTTGACAAAACCGCATTTTTACCAAACGAACTTGGGGACAGCATACACACACTGCAGTCTGGACTACTTGATACAATACAGTGACACTGACAGGGCCAATAAAGCTGACTAGGCCACTAATCAATGTATAGGTAAACTTCAAAAACTAGCAAGGGAGGAAAAGTCAACATTTTTAAACTTGGAGTTTGTGTACTATAATATTATCTTGTTATCAATAATATTAAAACAGCAAGGTATTTTTCAACTACATGCACACATTTATCAAATAAGAAATACTACCTTCCTGAAATTACTTCTGGTGCAGCATAGTTAGGAGAACCACAGCTTGTTCTTAAAAACTCTCCATCTGACATCATATTTGAAAGACCTGAAAGCGTACAAAAGCAGCTACTAAAAAATTCAGCTAAAGCAAACTGATTACACACTGTATGTGCATCTTAATCCAATCACTAATGGTGATAGAAGTAATAAGTTACAGTTTACGTTTTCTAAATTATAAAGTACAGCAGTTTGGAATTGCTGAAACATGTACAGAAACAGAACAATGCAGTGTAAGACGCTGCATACAGTATACCAGAAATTAGTTTTACTGAACTGATGTTGAAAAGCAAAACTAACGACATGTATGCACATGCACTAGGCATGCCTGAGAGAACACATTCATTCCAAGACGCAGCAAGAAAAGTCTGTTTTGGAAATATCCAGAGACATAATGGAAGATTGAATGGTTCTAAGGGAGACACAGGACTGCAGTAAGGTGGGACTTCAACAAAAGAAAGCATTCTTAACTGAGATTGCTTCCAAATGCTTTAAGTGGAAGACTACCACAGAACAGCCCAAGAAATACCTTCTGCAGAACACAAGATTCAATACAGAACAATATAGTGATTATGCCTACAGCAGGAGACTGGTAATCTCTCTTAACATTCACTGGGAAATTGCAGACTACATCTTGGATATGACTGAGTGTTCTGGCTAAGGCTAACTGCATTAATGCAATGCTCCCTTTCTTGAATCTGAAGTGATAGGGAAGAGTGTCACAACCAGTTTTTATACTTATTAAACTGAATAGGTTTATTTATGAATATTCTTGTTTAGTTAAATAAGTTCAACAGCTTTGCTAAAATTTATGCATGGTAATAAAGCTATTTTAACAGTTAATACTGCATTTTGTTTTGCTGTAACAGAATAAGTAATCGTTCATCTAAAAGCATTCTGCATATAAACGTAGTAATCCCCTTTGACAAATAATTAACAGGACTCCCAACCCCCAATGTATTTGAACACCATACCTTTGAAATAATTGAATACTTAGCATTTATATAGCACCTTTCATCAGAGATCTCAAAGCGCTTTACAAGGGCGGGTATAATCCACTACGTCTACAAGAGAAATATCAGGATTATGTAGCAATATGGATACCTTTCTATGTTTATATGGCAAGAAGGTTTCCTAATGCTGGCAGTCCTGAAAACTAGCTGCCACTGTCTTTCTGTAGTTGTATTTTGTGCTTTTATAGCAAGTCTGTACAAGTAAAGAACTATAGCCTTCCTTCTCTTGACTAAGCAGACAGTATATATAGCAAGTGCAAGAATTAGCAAATAAGTTAGTTCCTCTTTTACCTTTCGTTATCTTAAGTTTCGGTCAACATCATCAAAGTAGATCTTTTTATTTTTTAATTTTAAGTTGAGTTTATACTTTGATATGGAAAGTAGTACTGAATAATAGTACTGAGTGCTATACCATCAGTAATGCCTTTCACTAGAATGATGTGGTTCTTATCAAGTTTGCTGAACTGTCCTTGTGGATCAGAAGACATTAGAGATATTAAAATAAAAGGTGGATAGTTGTCCTGATTTTACAAGTGGAGAAAGACAGAGAAGACAAGGAAACTTGCCAAAAGTCAACCTTGGAATAATGGAGTAACATGCATTAAAAGCAAAATACAATTTAATACTTTCTTAGTGACACTTTTGTTTTACCAGACCAGGCCAGGCTATTCATTTCTATCCAGTCACAGAAAACGTCTGGCTCAAAGATGACCTATAAGGAGAAGAGAACTCTGCACTAAGCAATGTTCTCATATTTCTTTTTGGGACACTCCTTAGGTTCTTGTACTGTGATTGTCACCATGGTATCCAAGTATCAGAACTCCAGTAATTGAATATTTCCTGCATTAATAAATAGCATCTGATAAAACTTGAACATTATCAAGTTTAGAATAAAATAAATGCTCACCAAAATCAGCTATCTTGGCATTCATGTGTGCATCAAGTAGTACATTTTCAGGTTTCAAGTCTCTATGTACAACCATATGCCTGTGACAATAATCCACACCAGAAAGGATTTGCTGGAATAAACGTCTACTCTCCTTCTCATCAAGCTAAGAAAGGAAAAGAAGCCATTTAAAATACTCTGATCTGTCCAACATTTTTCTTGAATCAGCAGGACAAATTATTTGTATTACATTTCCATGCAAGTCAGGCTTTGGATGAAATAAAGAATGAAACAGGTTAGATGCAAGTCTGGACACTACCGATAAAAGTAACAGATGGAAAGATGAACTGACTAGCCAATGGCACACAATAGTTCTGTGGCACAGCCAGTAGAAGAACACAGAATTAATTTTTCTAGCCCACAATGCCTTACACAGAACACTTTTAAGGCACGTTATCCACTGAGTCAATCACACAGTGGAAACTTGCTTATTCCAATCAATTTCAGAAGCATAACTATTGAAGAGGTCATGTGATTAGGAACTAACATCTTTAGAGCTCACACATTCACTATTTTTGCTTTATGTAGAAAAAGTATTTGATATAGCAGGTTGAAACAAACATCAAAAGTTGCAAATTCTACTTGATCAAAACCTTTAGAAAGTTAAAAATGACTGGTTACATAAAGTTAGAGTCTGCTTTGCACAGATGTAGTAATTGACTGATTAATTGAATAGTGATATTAATTTTAAAGAGGCAAGTGCAGTTTCAAATAAAACTACATTTATAAATGAAATTCCATACATTTAATAGCAGACACCACTTAGTGTTAGTTTCAGAGCAAAGTTAACTGAGTTAAAAAAAAAAAAAAAAAAAAAAAAAGGACAGATGCGCTACTGCTAACTGCAAGACTAGATAAGAACAGTCCACCTAGTGAGAAACATTTTTTCAAAAGTGAATATAAAATGCAATCTGTTTTGTAGAGTTTTGAAGTTCCTCTTACCCTTCCATTTTTACAGATATAATCGAACAGTTCCCCTCCAGAAACATATTCCATCACCATGAAAATGTCAGATGGTGTACTGATGACTTGATACCTGATAAAGGTAACATAGCTATTAATTCCACTGCACACCCACGATATAACTAGTTATTTGTAATTAAAACAGCATTGGGCTTTGATAAATTATCTGGACATAAGCTATACCTTAGAACTAAATATTTCCTATATGAAATTAAGTTGTTCAGACATCCCTGTTTCAGTACCTCTCTTCAGGGAATGGGACCACTGCAGCAACAGGTGGAAGCATATTAAAGAGAATTTACACTTCTGAGTACAGTAACTCCTCACTTAACATTGTAGTTATTGTTCCTGAAAAATGCGACTAAGTGAAACAATGTTAAGTGAATCCAATTTCCCTATAAGAATTAATGTAAATGGAGGGGGTGAGGGGGAGGGGAGTTCCAAGGAAATTTTTTCCCACCAAAATATATATACATAAAATGTATACTGTATATATAGTGTAAGCAAACAATTTAATACTGTACACAGCGATGATGATTGTGAAGCTTGGTTGATGTGGTGAAGTTAGAGACTGGGATATTTCCCAGGGAATGCCTTACTGCTAAATGATGAACTAGCTTTTGGACGAGCCCTCAAGGATTAACACATTGTTGTTTATGTAGTCTCACACTCTACAAGGAGCACAAATGGAGGGAGGGGAGACAGCATGGCAGACACACACCCTGTGTGTAGCAGAAATAGAAGTATGCTGACCCCACATTAAGTACATTGTCTTTTTAAGTGGATCAGGAACTTAAGACAGCAGCTGCTGCCCCAAGCTTTCTGTCCATAGGTGTCCCCACCCTGCTCTATATGGAGAAAGGGTAAGCAGGGTGCAAGAGCAGGGAGGAGGGGGACACCCTGACATTAGTCCCTTCCCCCTTCCCTTCCAGCAAGCAGGAGGATCTTGGGAGCAGTTTCAAGGCAGAGAGCAGGAGCAGCACATGGTAGTAGGGAGAGGGACAGCTGAACTGTTGGCAATTGAGTGCCTGCTGGGCAGTTACTGCACAGGGAACTTAGGGAAGCAGGGAGCTGATGCGGGGGGCTGCCAGTCCGCCCTAGTTTCAAGTCCCCACCAGATAGCGCCAACAGACTGCTCTTCCTGCAAGCAGTGGAGAGAGCAGGAGGCTGCCAAATGACATTTAAGGGAGCATTGCACACCTTTAAACAAGCATGTTCCCTAATTGATCAGCAACAAAAATCAAAACAATGTTAACCAGGACGACTAAGTGAGGAGTAACTGTAGGAGGTCCACTTTTAGCCAGCAGATTAGGAACAGAAATTTCTCAGGCCTATTAAAATTATTATAACCCACTTTCCATAACTAAAAAAAAAAGCTAAGGAGGAGACAAGTACTTGTTAGAGACAAAGGGCATCACTGATAACACAATATTATTCTTGTTATTGTACAAGGAGTCTTAAACATTTAAATAGAACAGGAAGGGGTTTAAGGAGACAGAAGAGTTGCAGAGAAAGTTAGGAAGCATACTAAAGTAATGTAGAAGTGGTTAATTTAACAGGTTGCTTAATCAACTGTTCAACATGCTTGGACATGCTTTCTCCGTTTCCTATATGATATTTTATGTTCGAGTTTTACAGCACCCAAAAGCCAGCTACTGCTTCTAGAACAAACAGAAAGACTAGGTCTCCCCCTTGATTATTTTACAATCTATATTTAGATAAGATGTGACAAGTAGGGGTAACAGTAGGAGACGGTGAATGAAGACAGACAAGAAGCAAAGTCATGTGGTGATTCAGTTTAGGCATGCCCATGTATACTGATGGTACAAATTAACTAACTTCTTGTAGACACAACAGAAGGACTACAGTGTTTTCTTACAGAAAGATTTCCCAGGGTAAGAAAAAACAAACATTTCAGCATACCTGCACAAGTTATCCTTGCGCTACACTGACAAGAATGAGCTCTTGGACCATCTGGGTGATTAATAGTAGCTAACTTGTAAATAATCAAAATATTGAACAGAATATATTTTAATACTCAGATTTCTAATGTATCCTGAATTCTGATGCTATTATTCAACCTTACGAGATTATTAAGGCAGTTTGATTTAGTTTTACGTAGTTTAATTTGAAATATTTCATTTTAGTGACTCGTTCTTTATCATTAAATGAACTGTTAGGATCTTACATTACAACGAAATTCTCTTTAATATACTGCATTATGACGACTTCTGGAGTTATTTCTAACAAGTAACACTGTTTAAAACCAGCGTTTCCTAACGTTTGAAAGCTGAGCCTCTCAAAGAAAATTAAACAAATTACACCATTTCAATCACATCACGTGGTATCAGGCATAGCCAACAGAAATGGTCATTCATTCTATATATATTGTTTAGATCTTCATAATATGATACTAAGTAAATGTCAAGATTGTTAACTATTTCGCTGCTCAAAGAAGATAGGAAGTATCACTGGTCATCCCAGGTACCACGCACCCACTAAAACAAATAGGACAGTTTACACCTCACAGCTACGGGTTCAGGTGCTCTGAAAACTCAGGCCCTGGCCACACTACAGGGACAACAGCAGCAAGCTATGTTGTCTTAACTATGCAGTTATAATCTCAGGCCATGGTTACACTTACAGGATTATAGCGGTATTGGTTATAGCTGTCCTCATATACAGCTATAGGGATAGCGCTATAGCGTGGCCACACTGACACCCGCCAGCAGTATAGCATGGCCACATTTGCGGCACTTCAGGCAGCATTGGGAGCAGCGCATTAGGGCAGCTATCCCAGCATTCAGCTGGGTGCAACGTGCTTTTCAAAAGAGGGGGGTGAGGGGAAAGGTGTTGTATGTATGCGGAGGGAGAGAGACAGTGGTTTTTCCATCCTTCTGAGAGCCTCTCAGCACGTATCCATTCACAGAGGGCTTTGTTTTCACACAGGCTCCCTCCTTAAATATTTGCATTGCTTATCTGCCAAGTTAAGAGAGAAACTCTAAAAAGGTACTTCTGCATTTGTCCAGCTGAGTTCAAAAGAAAGGGAAGACACGTCAATTGCCTTAAATGGCTCTAGGCATCTCAAGAGATCACTTGTAGCGCAGTGGGTGTCCACATTCTCGCCGTAGCGCTACAGCCCTTATTCCCCGCGCGGAGGTGGATTACCAGGAGCGTTATAACTCCGAGGCTATAGCACTCTACGTGCCTCGCCAGTGTGGATGGGTAGGAGGTTATTGCGCTCCTGGGGGCTTTATAGCGCTATAAAGTGCCAGTGTAACCAGGGCCTAAGTGTAGATACAGCTATTAGCTATTTCACACCCCTTACAAGTAGCCCTGTCAACATAAGTTTTTAAATGTTGACCTGGCCTTAGACATTACTGCCCTAATTGTCCTAGGGTTATGTTTTGAAGATTAACTTTACAACTTACAGCTAGACTAGAGATTTGGGCCTGGTCTACACTCTGAATTTATAGCTATGCTGGTATATCAGTTAGATATGAATTCCTCTTCTTCCCCCGCCCCGCAGCCCCATAGCTCTGCTGGTATACTCCCTAGTGCAGATGCACTTATACCAGCATAAGAATGCTTTTGCAGGTATAGCTTATGTCCCCTGGGTAACTGGTGTAAACTGTGCGGCAGAAACATATTTATTCCAATACAAGCTGCATCTATACTATGAAGGTTTGCCAGCATGGCTGTGCCAGAAAAATCTTCCCTAATGTAGACAAGGTCTTACTGTTTAAAAATATAAAATAATTCTGGAAAACATCTGACACACCTCATCCCCTGCCCCCACTAGTCCTTTACACTTTCAGTCTTTGGAGATGTGCCTCATACTTCTGTCATATTCCAAAGATGGTGTTTCCCAGAGACAGTGAAACCAGTTTGTACAGAAATAAATTTTATATTGCAGCATTTTAACCATGAAATTGTCAACTTTTAACACGTTGCAATTTTAAGATTTGATCAGCTGAACAAATGATTAGAAGCGGAAAAAAAGTTGTGAGCTATTGTTAAGAAGGGTCAAGATCACAACAAGATATTTCAAATTAAGGCAAGTAATTATTTTTTTTTAAAAAAAACCAAAAACCAGAATTTTAATCAATCATTCTTAGTTGATAGAATAAGCTTGAAACCATATGTGACTTTACAACTAAACACTTGGATGGGGAGAAACATTTAAGAAACTTTTCTCCTAACCATTTTTTACTACCATGTCATATAGATCATGATAGTGTTGAACAATTTCTTCGAAATAAGTGAGCACTGCAATCTCAGAGTAAAGAAAAGAGATTTCAGTTGTCTACGCTTGCAGTGTTTTAACTGAGGAAGTGTTGGACTTGGTGATGGAGGATTTCCCTCTTGTCTTCATTACAGATGGAACTATCTGGTTTTTAGGTGTTACCCTAACACAGCTCAAATATAAAAAGCCTCCCATCCAAACATAGTGGTGCTTAACACCTGAGCTAACTGGCCCATTCTTGGGTACAAGCGAAACACTTAAATACTGCTTACACTCTGACTGGAACACACACACATTGCAGTATGGATGCAAGCTAAGCCACTTAATTGCTGATAGTCCTCCAGTGTATTCCTCCACTCCACTTCCACCTATGACCAGATAATAGACAAGTTCACCCACAATTCACTACGAGAGAACCAGAACAGCTCAACTTATTGCAGTACTAAGTACCAGGAGATATAAGCCTGCACATTTTAATGCCTCATATGAAGAAAAGTACCAGTATGGATGCCAGCTGACTGCAGGATTGCCCCTCAGAGATGAGGTAGGCCAACACAGGTGCTCACACCTGAAATCTGATCACTTGAGTTAACTCTGTAAAAAAGGTACACCCATTCAGAGTTCTTCCTCTTCTATATACTGGAGTCATGTATGCCAGAGATTACTGATTCCCTAGCTCAAAGAAACTTCTAGAGAGCAAACTACATCTGGATACACCATACTGCACTAAAAGGCATGAAGCTAGAAAAACACATTAGGGTAGAATAAGTCTGGACCTCCCTACAGAAACTATTTCTCTCAGCTCCACCCCATATTACTCAGCCATTTTGCAAACAGAAAAATAAGGTCCAATATAATCACTTAATACTAACTAGCAACTGAAGACAGAAGGGTTGTGTGTTTATTTCTGTTAGCAATTCCATTAATGAACACTATCTTATTGATGAGTTTGCAACCAAAAACATCTAAGGAAAGATATCTCTTCACATAAAATCAATTTCCTTAGTATGCGTTATAGCAAAAGCACTGGGAAAAATCCCATACACCGGAAATTGGACAGCTGAAAGGAAAAAAAATGCTGCTGTTTCAATAAAATGTAACATTGCTCTCTACTTTTAAGTTTACATGGTTTTATTTGATATTTTATGTTAATAGTTTTTCAGATCAACAATGCTAATTATATAGATAATAAAAATTTAAAACTTACAGTTTAATTATATGTGGATGTCTAAAAAGCTTGAGGTTCTGAATCTCTCTGCGGATTTTTCCTACTACATCAAGGCTGCGAATCTTCTGTCGATTCAAGATCTTCACTGCCACTTTGTGCCCAGTCAGCTCATGTTTGCCAACTGCCAGGAAGAAGGAAACAGTCAGGATTGCCAAGGGCTCTTCAGAAAAATCTCATTTGGAACCTTCTGTGGTCTGGAAACACCCTAGCAAGAGCAGAGAATTCCTCCAGTCCTATCCCCATTATCCTGGAGAAGGTTAAGTTTTGTTTAGACGCTCCACCTCCTCTGTACTTACTGGATAAGATCAGGAGTCAGGTTAGAAGTTGAAGAACAAATCTTCACCCCTAACGCATTAGCTTTTCTTCTGGACTTTTACACTGCAGCAAGAAAAGGCTCCGGCTAGGGGCAGATCACTCACAGTTTTATTAATAATCCTGACCTACAGTAAGATTTATCAAAATGTCCCTAATCTGACTGTATGGAAGTGAATAGATTAATTTTCAAAATCCCTGAAGGCAGAGACCAGTGTTTCTTCATTTTAAACCTTACTACTTTAGTTACATGGAAGGTTATTTATGAGAGATTGTAACAGACTATTAAGAAAACCTCAAAGTAGCATTACATATCTGCTGCATTAGTCAGCACAGAACCAACATGAAGTATGGAAGCATAACCAGAGCATTAGGACCACAAATGTCAGATGGGAAAGCTTTTCAGTGTAAGCTTTCCTCCTGTAAGTACAGAATAGATCCCTGTTAGGATATTAACATCTCATCTTGCTCTTGCAAAGACAACTTATGCAGCTTGTAGCAATGAAAAAAGTTAATTGACCCACAGAGTCCGCTTCCACCCAAGTCTGCACTAAAAATGATACAATACGGCAATAAAGAGGCAGAGGAAAATTACAGTTCTTAGAGCATTTGTCTATGAAGATCCTACTATAGGTTGTCCATCAACCTTTTAGCCAGCAATGTCCATTGAGGCTGTGCACATATCTCACAAAGAGGTGTTATTGGGGTTCAATTATTCTATTGATAAGTCTTCCGATAACCCAGGCTCAATCAAAAATAGATCAGCACAATGCAGAAAAGTCATTACTTTATAGGGAGAACAGTTTCGCAACACTTAAATCTTTCAGTCTGTCCCAAAGTGCAAGCTTAACTCTATTCATATATATTCCTCAGTTTACAACAGACAAGATCTTAATACATTATCCAAGATTTACATACCAGTTCTTACCAGTTTCTTATCTTATCTTGTTTTGAAATTAGCTCTCCAAAAAGCAAAGCTTATCTGCACTAGCTGTAACTTGGTATGGCATGTATGTTGGTTAAGCAATAAGATCTTTTATCTTCTCTTATCTTTCTGGTATGTTTCTGCAACTAGCACAGAAATTACATTTTACATTTCCCTCAGTTAAGCAACTTAACAAGTAAAAAACATTCTTGGAAAAATTTAACATTAATACAACACAGATCTATCACATTTTCAGAATGTTTTGTACCTTATTTGATTATTACTAGATACTTTCTTTTCTTAGTTGCACAGCACACCTTAGCCAATCGAACAAATAGTTATGACAATAAAACAATTTAGATATTTTTTGGTGAATACATCTCCTTCCAGCCCTTAGCACAGTTCCATTCCTTATCTGGTAAAACTACCAGTGCAGCATTACATATAACTGTAGCTTTACAAGCTAAGATGCAAGTTTTTCATTTCACTTATGGCCTCGCCATAAAGCATAATGGAACTTGGTTCAGAATTGTCAGCCGTATAAAGACTAACTAAGATTAACTTGTTGAGATGATAGATCTAATCTTTCTTCTTCAGGGTGAGGAAGTAGTGGGAATGGAAACCATTGCTAATAAAGTCCGGTGGTGCCTCCTTAGCTCCACCTAATCAAAGTGTCTTTCTCTGCATTCAGCAGAGTGTTGAGGTGGTTTCCTTAAGAGGTATGGGGATGTGGAGCTGTCAGACAAAGTTTTCTGTACAACTTCTAAGACCCATTGGTGGTAGGTAATTGCAGCCTATATACCGGGGGGACAAAAAAAACAAACAGGAACCAAAGGGAGGAAAGAAGAGGTGTAAAGAACCTCTGTGATTGACTATATGTTCTTCATCAAGACCAAAGAGGAATTCTTTTTCTGGAAATGAGGTCTCTTCCTAGAAAAATCGCTAGCTCTCTGATACAGGTATGAGGAAGTCGGAGGCCTCTGCCTAAAAAAATGAAAAAAATGTTTGCTGAGATGGCACAGATACATCTGGAAACTAGAATGTTAGACTGGAATTTTTCAGTGTGCGCAGTGTTTCATCAGTTTTAAAATTCAGCTTCAACTTCATGGCATTCAAAAGGCACATCTTCACTAGTGGCCTAAACCTCTTTTTGGAATTCTTGAATACTTAACATATTGTAACAGTTGAGATGCTTTTGTCCATGAGGATGCCATGACCCGCCCTCTTTCCCTGCTGATACGCAGACATTACTTGGATTTCTGTGTTAGTTAAGGAATCCACTGGCTATTGGGGCTATTCCCAAGGGCATGAGAGTGTATAGGGTGTATGGGCAGCTCCGATGAACAATGCTGGCTAAGAGGCTCAAGGAGTGCGCACACACACCTATAGTGGGATGTTTTTGTCCATAAACATCTTAAATAACTTTTTACTGTAAGGTACTTAACTTCTTTTTATGAATTAGAACATTGTTTCAAGTTTCTTAAACTCAATGTAGGTAGCCAAAGAATCAAAATCTCACTGAAAAGAGCATCCTAAGGAGAAAATTAGGCAATAGTGAGTTTTTCAAATGTCATGAAACTTTACTAGCACCAGAACTGTTACACACCTAACATTTTCCATTCTGAACAATATTATGTTTGACTGTAAAAAGTTACCTACCCTACAAAAGGAAAATTCAGAAATGTTGCTGTAAGGTACCTGCTATAACAGATTGTTCAGGGCTCAAAAACAAGTATTCCACACTGCTGAATCTGAATTGTGAGCAGAAATATTCTTATCTTTGCCAACCAAAAAATCTATTCCTTCACCTGGTTGTGCAGTTTTCAATCTGTAAGGGGGATATGTTTTTCTATCCACGTATCCACAATAAAGACACTATTTATGTAATTATCTTCCTTCCTTGTTGGTAGGCAACACAGATGATTGTATACTATTGATAAACTAAAAGAAACAGTAACAGGCACTGGAACAATTTGTACAATGGGGGTGCTGAGAGCCACTGAACCAAACTGTAGACCCTGTATATGATAAAACTTCTTCAAGCCAGGGCTCATCAGCATCCCCAGCACCCCTAGTTCCAGCACCTAAGAACAGTAAAATGAAATAGTTGTTTACTATTTCTAAGGGAAAGATTGCCATGGTTTTAAATTAAGCTAATTTACTAAAGTACTTGTCCTCAACTCAAAATGTTGGAAGGAGTTCTGGCAGCAGTAGTTCAAGGCAACTGACACAGGCAAAATAGACCAGATTCATTGGTGACAGATTGTTGGTCGTTTTACAAATCCAGTTTCTGAGATGAATTCAAAGCAAGACAGAGCAAAATATCATCTAGATTTCTGTAGGAAAATGAAAAGGGGCAGGTGGAGAATTTTCTTTTTTAAAGTTTTTAAAGTATTCAAGACATACTGAGTAAGGACAAACATGTAATGGAACAGAATTTTCTTTTAAATGGAAACACTTTGCACTGATAAGACCAAAGTTTCACTTACTTTCAGTATCCTTTTTTAAAAAAAGAAGGATACTAGTTTCAATATACCCATTAGCCCTTCCAGACAAGGGCTGCTACAGAAAGCATTTTCTTCTTGGGTTAATGTGCCATTCAACCTATGAAGGATAGAAGCTTTAATAATTGTATGCATGCACCAAGACATGCTGAGGGGACTGTTCCATGCAGTATTTATGTGCCTTCATCACAAAAATAGAAGGCATGAGAAATGGAAGATGGCATCCTGTACGTGGGACCTGAGTACCAAAAAAGCTGGCAGTGCTAAAAATAAAGGCTGGCATACACTGACCCTTTAAGAAATATCTGGTCCTCAACTGAAAATGGGGAGGGGGGAAAAAAAAAAAGAGCACTATTTTCATCTGAAAACAAGTTTTCACAGATTCATAGATTCCAAGGCCAGAAGGAACCATTGTGATCATTTAATCTGACCTAACACACGACATAGAACTTTCACAAAATAATTCCTAGATCATATCTTCCAGAAAAACATCCAATCTTTATTTAAAAATCAATGATGGAGAATCCATCACAACCCTCAGGAAACTGTTCCAATGGTTAATTACTCTCACTGTTAAAAATTTGCACCCTATCACCATTTGAATTTGTCTAGCGGCTTCAGCTTCCAGCTGATGAATCATATTAAGTATACCTCCTCTGTTATACTGAAGAGACCACTATTATATATTTGTTGCCCATATAGACGAATTAAGTCACCCCTTATCCTTCTCTTTCCTAAACTAAACTGATAGTTTCAAGGAGCTTAATCACTATGTTTTCTAATCCTTTATTCATGCTCATGGCTCTTCTATAAACCCTTTCCAATTTATCAACATCCTTGAATTGTGCTCATAAGAACTGGAGACATTATTCATGTGACTGAACTTAAAAAGAGAAGTCATACTAAATATATATAGTTTCCTTGAGGAGAATTAAGAGAACAATTAGGTTCACAATACAATTTTACTTTCCTAGACTCAAAATTTTGATTCCATCTTCATGCTTAACATTTTCCATTTAATTTAGTGACTCCAGCTATTGTGGGCACCTTCAACTGTACAGATGTTTATGTCCATCACTGAGACTTTGCAGGACCAGCCATTTATTTGCAGAGAGGTCCAGGGAAGCCATGATTTTACTTACTCCTCAACCTCTAAAAAGCAACTGAGGATGGGCCACTTATTTAAATGGCATCTACTAAATTGATGCTATGGGCAATCACTTAGGCACAAAACCCAATGAAGTCCTACACCACATGTCTTTTGGCAGTATGTACCTTCTGGCTAAGAAAGCATTATCTAAAAAGTTATATCTTTCCATGTAGCCCCCATTAACACCTACATAAATAGCACGTAGACAGTGAGGCATGTCTTAGCCAAGTAAAGACAGGTCTGATGGTGTTGGTATGTACATGCACATACCCTACATGGCTTTCCATTTGCCCATAGCTTAAGGCAGAGGTCTTCAAACTTTTCCCCCCACGGCCCCTTTCCGCGGAGGGAAAAGTCTGGCAGCCTCCGGGGGGGCGGGGGGGGGTACGTCCGCCAAAATGCCGCCGCAGAAGGTGGAAGCTTCTGCTTTCCACGGTGGCATTTCGGCAGGACTAAAATAGCCCACCTGGGAGTTCAGCGATCTCCCAGGCGGGCTCAGCGGTGGCACCAGGGTCTCGCGCACCCCAGTTTCAAGACCCCTGGCTTAAGCCATGCTTCCCTGTCTACACTGCTGTTTTTAGCAATGTAGCATCCTGCTGCTGAAGTCTTTCCCCGGGGAAAGATTCCAGCAGTGGGAAAAGGCTCTGGCAGGGAAGAGACTGTGGAAAGACCCTGGCAGCTCCCTGCTGGCTGGAGTTGTTAATCACCATTTAGCAAAAGACTCCAGCAGAAGTGCCCAAAGGGAAATATTAGCAGTGCCTTTCCTTGCCACTGAAGTCCTCCCACCATGGGGAAAGCCTCCAGCAGCAGGGAGGGAAGGCACCGTGCAGGGGTTTGGCAGAAGGGAGTTGCTGACCTCTTTCCGCACTGAAACATGTAGCCTACACACAGTGCAGATGCACTGTGCTCTTCACTGTGGCATGTAACTACACATGCACTACATGACCCCAGAAGTGGTGTATAGCTTAGATTAGCCCTAGCTGAACTTTATATTCTTCAAAGCTAGAATAATTTTTCATTCCTAAAAAACATTTAAAATCATAGAGAAGAGAATCAAATATGCAATAACTGTCAAGTGCATCAGTAATAGCGTGGTTTGTTTTTTTTAAGCAGCAAGATCGGCAACTATACTGATGGATCATCTCTACGTATGGCTAAAGTCAGTAGCATACATTTGCTAGTGATTATTCACAGTAATCACAATTTATCAAGCTTCATAAGCCATGCTAACAAAAACTCATATGGCAATGTGGAAATTTTTAGAAGACAGGTTTAGCCTAGACTGCAGTCTGCATAATGAAGCTGTTCTGTCAATATAAGCTAAACCTGTTTTCAAGTTACCTAGAAGAGAAAACAGTCAAGATTGAAGGTTGTTTTTTCACCACACTGTAGCTTGAGTTTGCTTATTTTGACAAGTAAAGAATCTAAGTTTATAGTACCTTTGACTCCTCTTAAAAAAGGAGTTAAGTTCATACATATGAAAATAAGTCAAAAGTGAAAGTTATGTACACATCTTTGCTCAACAATCACATTACACTGGTCTACAATTTTTTTTAGAAGTTGTCTGCTTCAGAGATAAAATGTGATATTTATTATGTATTTTGATGTGCTGAATTCAAATATGACAATTAAAACAACTGATTGGCTACTGTTTCTAACATATTTAAGCTTTTACATTTTATGTCTATGTATATTGTGTAGATAGTAGAGTTTTAATCATAAATTGTAAACCTAGGTCTTTTCATGTGTTTATAGTTGCTTTACATGATAACATTTCACCTGTCCTGTTTATGTAACACTTTAAAAATCAGCAAAAGGGCTATATAAATAAAATGTATTATGAAACAAAAAGGCAAAAAACTATTATGTACATAGTTTAGTCCTATTCAGTGTCTACTTGGCGCTTCTTGGCTTGTCTCTTGTATTCATTAAATGGAGCATCTCTTGTCACTGTCCATCAATAGTCTGCAAGCATTGATGGGCTCCATTTGCCCTGATAGCATTTCTCCATTGTTGCAATGTCCTGGTGAAATCGCTCGCCGTGCTCATCGCTCACTGCTCTGCAGTTTGGTGGAAAAAAAATCTAGATGAGAGTGCCAAAAATGTATCTTTAGTGACATGTTGCAACCAAGGCTTTTGTATGCCTTGAGGAGGCTTTCCACCAACAACCTGTAGTTGTCTGCCTTGTTGTTTCCAAGAAAATGTACTGCCACTGACTGGAATGCTTTCCATGCCATCTTTTCCTTGCCACGCAGTGCATGGTCAAATGCATCATCTTGAAGTAGTTCACGAATCTGAGGACCAACAAAGACACCTTCCTTTATCTTAGCTTCACTTAACCTTGGAAATTTTCCACGGAGGTACTTGAAAGCTGCTTGTGTTTTGTCAATGGCCTTGTCAAAGTTCTTCATCAGACCCAGCTTGATGTGTAAGGGTGGTAACAAAATCTTCCTTGATTCAACAAGTGGTGGATGCTGAACACTTTTCCTCCCAGGCTCCAATGACTGTTGGAGTGGCCAGTCTTTCTTGATGTAGTGCGAATCTCTTGCACGACTATCCCATTCGCAGAGAAAACAGCAGTACTTTGTGTATCCAGTCTGCAGACCAAGCAAGAGAGCAACAACCTTCAAATCTCCACAAAGCTGCCACTGATGTTGGTCATAGTTTATGCACCTCAAAAGTTGTTTCATGTTGTCATAGGTTTCCTTCATATGGACTGCATGACGAACTGGAATTGATGGCAAAACATTGCCATTATGCAGCAAAAGAGCTTAAGACTCGTCTTCGATGAATCAATGAAGGGTCTCCACTCATCTGGATCGTGAACGATGTTGAGGGCTGCCATCACACCATCGATGTTGTTGCAGGCTACAAGATCACCTTCCATGAAGAAGAATGGGACAAGATCCTTTTGACGGTCACGGAACATGGAAACCCTAACATCACCTGCCAGGAGATTCCACTGCTGTAGTCTGGAGCCCAACAGCTCTGCCTTACTCTTGGGTAGTTCCAAATCCCTGACAAGGTCATTCAGTTCAGCTTGTTATGAGGTATGGTTCAGAGGAGGAGGATGGGAGAAAATGTGGGTCCTGTGACATTGATGGTTCAGGACCAGAAGTTTCATCCTCTTCCTCGTCTGACTCAAGTGAGAATGATTCTGGTGCATCAGGAACCAGCAGTCCTCCTCCGTGGGGTATTGGGCGTATAGCTGATGGAATGTTTGGATAATGCACAGTCCACTTTTTCTTCTTTGACACACCTTTCCCAACTGGAGGCACCATGCAGAAGTAACAATTGCTGGTATGATCTGTTGGCTCTCTCCAAATCATAGGCACTGCAAAAGGCACAGATTTCCTTTTCCTGTTCAACCACTGGAAGAGATTTGTTGCACAAGTGTTGCAGCATATGTGTGGGGCCCACCTCTTGTCCTGATCTCCAATTTTGCCGCCAAAATAAAGGTGATAGGCTTTCTTAACCATAGTGGTTATACTGCGCTTTTGTGATGCAAAAGTCACTTCACCACAAACATAGCAGAAGTTATCTGCACTGTTCACACAAGTACGAGGCATCTCTGCTCACTTTGGCTAAACAGAAATGTGTCCCTTTGCAAAATCAAACACTGACAAATAAGAGAGCACGACACTGTATGATTTCTAGAGCTGATATAGGGCAATTTGTTCAGCAGAGTGATGTAAGCTTTATTATGATTGCATCATCCATGACTTCTAGGAATAACATGATGCAATTCATATCATGTATGATGCAATACCAGCTTCAGATTGCATCATTCATTGTTTTGCCTAAAAAGCAAGCACTGTCCAAACCCAGTCATAGATTTATTCATAGATCCAGTCAAAGATGTATTTTAGTCATTTCTGGTTTAAATTGAGATCCCTTCCCTCTATAACTCACTTATCCTCCGCCATTCCCATGTCAAGGGTCGTATATACTGACCCAATAGCATATCTTGAAAACTAGAGCCAATCAACAATTTTAAGCATTATTTTCATTCTCAGTGACCCAGAATTAGTAAAGTTTGACTACATTTATTTCAGAAGCATTGTGGCTGTAGAGCAGTGTTATCTAACCACTTTATCATCACTTCCACAGTACCTATTTTCAGTTTTGGCCATATGCAATAATTTTATTGTTAAGTGCTTCAGGGCAGACATATTTGGGCATTCTACAGAGACTGAGTTTTCCAACACTATTTTGGCTACTGAAATAAACAAAAGAAAAGTGCACTATTTTATCTTTAGGGTTTACTTTTCTCTCCAATCTGTATCTAGAAAAAAAAGTTTCCTCTGTACTACTTACTATAAGTTTATTACTTTTTTTTAAATGGAGGGGAAAAGCGTTATGAAGAATCTTGCTTCCCCTAACTGCATATGGAACCATTAACTTTTTACCTTTTCCAAGTTTCCAGTTGGAACCAGAACCAGTTTAGGATATACAATTTTAAACTGGCAGGGAAAAAACCCACAAACTTATATTAAGGCAAGCTCCTTTACTAGATAGTTTGTTTTAAAAAAATGTATGTTGAGTCCAATTAGATATATTTGTGCCAGAATGTTTGCTTAACAAAAAGGAAACTAGCAAAGCTAGAATTTACAATTCTTGGTTCCTCACCTTTACAATATTTCAACCTTGACTGCAGATTCCTGAAAAATGCAGCACTAAAAGCATTCCTCCCAGGGAGTGCTGGACTTGGAAGCCAAGGTTCCACCAAAGTTACTGCCTAGCATAGTGGGTCTCAAGCTGCCACGTGGGGCTGCCTTTATCAAAAGAACAAAAGTATCCATTTTCAAGAAGTAATGCTTCCTGTTTGTTGAAGCCAAGTCCAGATTTGGAGGTTCCATAAGTCCTTCTGATCATCTTAAAACCTCCCCACACAGTGCACCATTTAGGTCTCTATCAGGGGCTTTAATGTATATTCAACTCTGATCAAAGATGTTGACACCAAAACTGACACACAGCATGAAACAGAATGACAGAACCAAACAGCAAAGTGAACCAGCAGTGGGGGAAGTAAGGCAGAGGAAATCACTGAAGGCTGCAGGGGGAGATTTGCTACTATAAGTAACGAATTTAAACAGTTCAGTACAGATACTGGGTGCAGATTGGAGTGATGTAACCACACTCCATTCATTAAAGTGTCATCTTCTCCCTACCTTTTCCCCCCAAAATAATCAAGCACTATCATTTTTATAGGACATGTATGGAAGAGATAGTTGATAAAGGGATACATGTTTGCTTCCAATAATGAACAAGCAATGAAGAATAAGCAAAATTGAGAAACATCATAATGACAGTTAAGTTTTCCAACCCCTCTTGGAGAGGGCATCTTCTTACAGAGATTCCATATTTCTTTGCAATGATCTGAAAGCTCATTTAAAATGGTATGCTGAAACTCCAAACAGCAGCAATCTGATAGTCAATACAAAAAGGAACATTCCTATTTTTCGTTAAAGCATTGTCTGAATGTTTCATACATCTGACTCCAAGGTTTCATAGCATCTAAAAAAGCCTTTCGAAAGGGGCGGTGATTAGTTCATAAACAGAGAATTTTAATTTAATAAGAAGTGACAAAGAGTGGTTCACTGCTTGCATCTGATGAAGGGGGTATTAGCCCACGAAAGCTTATGCTCTAAAACTTTAGTTAGTCTTTAAGGTACCACAGGACTCTGTCACTTCTGCAATTCCAGACTAACATGGCTACCTCTCTGATTCAATTTAATAAGAGTAACTCTGCATAGTAGGCACTTCATTTTTTGGATTTCTTTTTACCAACTGCAGGTATATATTTTTATGTTATGTTATGGATCATAATGGCTTAACTACTGCAAAATGTTATTTTCTTGTCTTCCAATCTATTAATTTAATCCTGTTTTTCCATACCCCATCACCATTTTCTGGTGAAGGCACATTCCGGCTAGGGTTTGGCTCTGTTGTGGTGCACAGCAGCTTTACAGGATATCACTACCCCAACACCCCAATAATCATAGGTGAAGAAAATTCCATCCCTTTCACAAGTCCAGATACTCTCAGTTCTAGGGCTGCTGAGATTATATGAATCAAAATCCTCATGTTGCTTTTGGGCAAATGGATTCAAGGAGAAGGGACAGTGGTAAGGAATGAATTTGCTGATGGAACAAGGTCGGATGGACTGCTAAATGCTGGATTTTCCCCTGGATGTGGCAACAGCAGGCTCCCTTTACAGATCTCAGTGGCAAGAACAGAAGCACTGTCAAAAATCAGCAAATTCAATTGTAGTTTCCTGCAAATGCGGCCATTTCCACACCACTCTTTACTGTAGAGGATTTCAAAAAGCATTGCACTGATTTCACTATTTTTCTATGCTGTAACTACATTACCAAAGCTGGAACCTAGATGTTTAACTGAGGCCAAACTAAAATGCCAGTCTCACGCATGTCCACCTTACACAGATGTCCCAATGAAATATCATCCCTGCACTCAAGAGTTGTCCGTGACACACTATGTGTCCTTCCACTGAGGGCAGAAGTTCCAGGAGCTTCAGATTAACAGTCTTTGTTCGGTTTTGATTTACCAGCCTACCTCACTGATCTCTGGATTAGACGTCAGGACCAAGTTAAAACGCATGAACTGCCATACCAAACCCGATGATTCATCTAACCCATTATTATCCTGTCTGAAACCGTGGCCTAGCCAATACCGGGAAAGTAACTGTTACACCGTGGGGAGGTCACGATGATTAATGCACACGATCAAGCACAGTCCTGATCGCCTTTATCACCCTCGCTAGTGCCAGGGGAGGTGCGAGTCCTGTCGATCAGGATGGGCAATCGTTAGCTAAAGGGTGCAATTGCTGCACGGCAGATAACTGGGCTCCGGGGCCGCCTGTTGCGGCAGCCCCGTTAGGATAAAGGCAGGCACGTGCCAGGAGCACGGGGCTGACCAGACACAAGCGAAGCCGAGCAAGGTACCCGAGCTACTCAGTCCCTCCCCAGCCCACATGGCAGCCAGGCTCTCCGGGCACTCAACGCGAACGCCTCAGGCTCGACGCGGGCCTCCAGCGCCGGGCACCCGGCGCGGGCCCCACCCCCTCAGGCGCAGGCTGAGGCCGGAGGGGCGCAGGACTAGGGGCGCGGGGCACCAGCCCGCAAAGGTTGCGCTGCGGCGGGCGCCCAGGGCAGGGGACGAGAAGGACCCAGCTCCTTCAGGCCGGCGGGAGGGTGAACGGTCCCAGCTCCCGCAGGCCAGACCCTGCAGCCCTCCCCGCTCCGAAGGGAAAGGGCAGCGCAGCAGGTCCCCCGGGGGAGAGGGGGTCTCCAGCTCTCACCCTTGACTTTGCCGAAGGTGCCCACGCCCAGCGTGTCCCCCAGGATGTAGTGCCCGATCTTCACCCGCCCGTGTTCATGTTTCTGTTTATCCGCCGCCGCCATCTTGAGCCAGGAGCCGAGTCTGCGCATAGCGATGGCCCAGAGAGATACAGCAGTGGGGGGGGGGGGGGGGGGGGCAAACACCCTGCCCCCGCCCCCCCCCAAACCCGGAAGCGGACCCACGACCGGACGCCAGTCCCTTATCGCCTTCCGCTGGGGCACACCACTTCGCCTTTCCGGGGTGGTTCTGGAATCATCTAACTGTGCACGTGGCGCAGGTGGGCAGCTGCAGGGCTCGCGCGGCGGTGGGGTTCCGAGACGTCTTTCCCGGGCTGCTGCTCCGCTCTGAGCCAGGGCTGGGTGGGATGCTAGAGACCGGACGTTCAAGGGTTGGGAGGGGAGACTACTGAGGCGGTGGGATGCCAGGCCGCGGAGGGCAGAATGGGGTGTGGGGGGAAGCGATAAGCAGATTTCTAAAATGCAGAGTCGATCCACCCCCCACTGCCCTAGGGGTGGAAGGCGGCCCTGCAGGTTGGCGTTTGGGTGGATGTCAGGGAATGGGGCATGGAAGAGGGAGGAAAGGGGGCCCATCTCAGACAACCTTTACAAAGAAATTTGTGCCTTGGGGAAGTTTTAACGTAAGCTAGTAGGAATAAGCTTAGGGGGTCTTTCATGAGGGTCCCCACATCTGTACCCCAGAGTTCAGAGCAGGGAAGGAACCTTGACTGATCCCATTATGAATTTTTTGTTCTGCATAAAGACTGATCCCATCAGCTCTTATTCTTCTCTTGTTAAGCTAAATGGACTAAACTTCTTGGCCTATATTTGGAAAGGTATTTAGACAGCCACCATTCCCTGCCACCTTGCAAAGGTGCATCTACAGGTGGGAGGAAAGATGGACTAATGAAGGGGGCAGACACTGGAAGATCTGGAGTGAGGAAGGCAGGTGTTTAAGTTATGGCAGCCTTGATGAAGCCACTCTTAAGTGCACATGTGCCCAGCCCAATTAGCATTACCAGCTCTGCCAGTTGGCAGTTCCTTCAGGAAGCCAGCATCTCCAGAAAATTCAAAAGCTTGCACTAAATATTCCATTTTCAGGGCCAGCTGGTCTCCCTAGTAATGCCAGAGTGGGGAGATATTGAACATATGGTGTACTTATAATAAAAATGCTCTGAGAATGCACCATTCCTATTTTAATACAATGTTACCACTGTGCTGAATATCATCAGACTGACATCAGAGTAGGATTTCCTATGGACTACAACTTGGTCAGTTGTACAGTTTTGCAGAGAGGGAATCTGCCTCGGTAAATAGTGAAGTGACTTTTTAAATGTCAAGTTTTAATATTAGGGACCAGGCTTCCTATGAAGGACACCTGTAAGTTTCTACTGGTGCTAAATGAAGCTGCCTGCATCCTAATCACGTTTGAGATGCCAGTAACATAAAAACTGTGCTGTATTTTCCACTTCCAGGAACCATTCAAGATATTGGTTATTTACTTAGCACTTAACCAATACGTACCCATCCCTGGTTCTGGCCATATACGGCACATTTAAGCATCAAAAGTAAGAAATAAAATGGACAAAAAATCAATTCAAAGAGACCCCATCCCTGAATAAATAAAACTCACCCTGTTCTAGCTTTGCTAAATAAATGACCTGAGAAAAATGCTAATCTTACAAAGATATACACATGTACTTAACTTTGACTTGAGTAGTCCCTTCAATGGGAACAACATAAAGGTCAACAAACCCAGGTTATCAGGTCAACTGAGGGAGAGAATTCTAGAGGCAGAGAATCTCTACTGTGCATCCTTGCCTCCAGAGTTCAACTGTGGAACCATGGAAGGAGAGAAGCACTCTATAAGGAAGCGAGCACCAAAACTTTATGAGTCTTTAGAGATTAAAACCTACCCATTGAACTGTACCTAGAAAAAACATTAGCTACTACAAAGAGGAATTTCTTATGAGCAAAACGTACAGAATAAAATGACCCACAAATAGACCTGGGAAGTCACTGCTTTTTTAATGACTCCTATAAATTCAGGCTTTCACTTGGTCACCCCCAGGGCAGCTCCAGGCACCAGCACAGCAAGGGCATGCCTGGGGCAGCAAGCCGCAGGGGGCGGCCTGTTGGTAGCTGTCAGGGCTGCAGTCAGGCAGCCTTCGGCAGCATGCCTGCGAGAGGTCTGCTGGTCCCATGGATTCGGCAGCATTTTGGTGGCGGGTACAGTGAAACCTAGGAATTGGTGGACCTCCCGCAGAAATGCTGCCGAATTAGCGGGATCAGCCTACCACTCGCAGGCATGCCACCGAAATCCTTCTAACTGCCGCGCTTGGGGTGGCAAAAAATGTAAAGCTGCCCCTGTCCGCCCCCCAGCCTTTTTATCATTTCAATCACTTGGGAAGTTGAGTGACATTTTTAGCTGTTTTAGCGTCCCCATGCGCAGTTCAGATCCTATTGCAGGAATAAAAACAAAAAGATAGGGGAGTCAGCCATCCCTATCAGCTAACCTAGAAGAGCCTTTACTCCTCTGACCACAATGATAAGCACTGCTGATACCCCGACTGGTCCTACCGACAAATTTCACCAGCACTGTTTGAGAAGAGAAGGAAACATTGTATTGAAACCAGATATTACAGACCTTCCTCTTTTCTTGAATACAATACTGTACATAAGTGAGACTGGTATACTCTCCTCTTCCAGCCCCTACATCCACTCTTCACTGAAGATTAGATTCTACTACTCTTACAGATTTCAATGAGCCCACTTCTGGAATAATTTGCTATTCAGTTAGAGTAAGAATGGCCACACGTGGCCCTGAAGGAGTAAGAGAAATTGGCAAAGAAGAGGAGGAAAAGGAAAAAGCTTTGGTTGCTGCTACTTTGTTATGGTGGTAGAGCAACATAAGTTATTATCTATAAAGCCCTGAAAACAGGTGCCTGTGGGACTGCCTCTCTAAAACTTACCAAGCTACACTGGCTAAAGCATTTTTTTCCATTAATTTGTAGCATGTTCTAGTTTATATAAGATGTGTATCACAGTTATTGAACATATAGACTTCAAAAGATTTTTTGGCGTCACTAACAGAGTTTAGAAGTTCCAGTTTGTTCTTGAAATGGTTATCAACTCCTTGGTGAAAAGCACTCTTCTGTAGAGATCATTAATCTTGTAAGAGAATCTGTTTCTGCATCTGTTAAAGAATATTTCTTAAATTACAAACCTAACTAAATATTAAATACAATAATTAAAAATCAATTCCAAAGCCTAATTAAGTTAATTGAGAGACTCCCATTTACTTCAGCAGGTTTTGGATCAGCCCTTAGTGCAGAAATTAGAAAGTAAGATTATGCATGTTTTATTTCTTGTAAATATCTAAGGGTTTAGTCTTCAAATTTCAAACATTAAAATCAGCATTTTAATATTTATCTGCACCAGACTATATCTTTAGCCCTGTCTTTGTAAAATTGTTATTGATCACAGCTAGAAACTTGTCTAATCTGGGACTATTTTTTTTAAAAAGCCCCCTTTAGATGAACAAGCTAAATTACTAGAAGCTCCAAGCCACAAAGGAGAGAGAGAAACAGTGGCTGCTGAAAATAAGAATTACACTTGTGTATACTGACAGGAGACTGACTCAAAATCCATAGCACCTTAACCTCTATATTTTTAAAATAAACAACAGGAATTTGGAGTGAATTTAATAAATCAGTTGCTAACATCTACAGCAACTGACCTCTTGAAGTCAAAATGAAACCTTAGAAGACACAATCTCTGTTTATGGGAAATACAGACGTGTAATAAAAGCTAATGTGAGGAAACTATTGGATAGAGTAAACGAAGACAAATACTAAGTTTTATTTTTTAATATGTCTACATTTTTGTGGCCAGTTACATTATTCACAATTCCAGTTAAACTAATGTCCTTTAATACCACACAACACAAATAATGAATGTAGAGAGAACAAGATAACACTAACCAAAACACAGCAGTTTTTCATTTTTATCACTCAGTGTTGACATGCACTAGTGCCTTAGCTAGAATAATAATAAATCACAATGCTATTGCTTCAGAGTATAAAGTGGCTGCTAGCTGAGGTCAGGAAGATTTTTTCTCCACCAATATTGCACAGTAGACAAAGTACATTCAGGTGTTTGTTTTTTGGTTTTTTTTAACCTTGTGAATCTTCAGGTATGCTACTCAGAGGATCATTGGTCTTACAGCATGGAGGCTATCATGGATTATCCATTTCTGAACTGATCTTCAGTACCTTCAGCATGTTTACACTATGTTTATATTTCTTATACAGGATTATTTGTATGGTAGAATAACTAATCTCCTTTAGTTGCCTTTATTTCACATGAAAAATAACTGCTAAGCAGTGAACATTACATAGTGGCCTTTTCACTACCTTCCCCTTCTTGGGCCCAGTGGACAACCTGATTTCTATCACAATAGGTCCACTCCATTCAGATTCAGTTTGTTTCATCAAGACTTGCCCATTTCTCCTATTCCACCCCCCTTTAAAAAAAAAAAGTTTGTACACGTTTTAAATATAACTTTTGAACAATTTTCCCAGTGCAATCATTTTCCTCTTTCAAGCTTTCGTCCCATTAGGATTAGTTTAAAAGCAGTACCTCTTCACACAAGAAAGATGGCTTGTAGGTCAGGACACTAGACTGGAACTCTGAAAATGTTGGTTCAAATCCCAGTTCTAGCATTAGTATTCTTGTGTGACCTTTTGTCACTTAGCCTCTGTCCCCCGCTCTGTAAATTGGAGATACTTCTCTACCTCATACTGTGAAGATAAACACATTAATAATTCTGAGGCATTCAGTAATTGTGGTGATAGGGGAGCATATAACTAGATACAGTGCCATGGATGAAACAGCTCATCAACCTCATTCATAAGGGATATAGTCCAATACTATGGCAGTAACTACACCAGGTTTTACAACAAGATAGGGAATGCACAGGAATTTGCAAAGTGAGGGCATGCGATTTTGCACATACAAAAGCTGAGGCCAAGTAGATGTCTACCTGAAATTTTATTCCAAAATTTTATCAGAAATAACTCTGAACTTTTCCTCCTCTCTAATGTGTTTAACATAATGAATAAATCCATTTATCAAGGAACAGCTGAAGATTTACATAGTAATTAATTCTGCATTATATCTATAAACTTATGAATAATTAGTGTCAGGTGCCCAATTTCTTTACAAGTTGTAATTAAACCTCTAATTAATTGACATCAATGTCCTTTAACAGTTGAAACAGAACAAATAAATAGAACAGAGAACAGCATGTTCTGTGGCATTTAAGACTTGATCCTGAAACACAATTACTTAGGTCTCTCAATTAAATTATTAAAGGGTTGGAAAAACATGGCTAGTGATAGACTCAGGAGCCCAGATCCTCACAGGTATTTAGGCGCCTGTCTTCTATTGCAATCAATGGAAGTTAGAAGCCTAAATACCTTTCAGAATATAGGCCAAGAAGCTCATTTTATTTAGCTTAACAAGAGAAGAATAAGGGCTGATGGGATCAGTCTATAAACAAAAAAATTCATAATGAGCTTTGTCAAGGTTCCTTCTCCACTCTGAACTCTGGGGTACAGATGTGGGGACCATCATGAAAGACCCCCTAAGCTTATTTCTATCAGCTTAGGTTAAAACTTCCCCAACACACAAATTCCTTGTCCCTGGATAGATAGTACTGCTGCCACCACCAAGTGATTTAGACAGAGATTCAGGGAAAGGACACTTGGATTTCCTATTCCCCCAAAAATATGCCTCCAAGCCCTACACTCCTTTACTGGGAAGGCTTGAGAATAATATCCTCACCAATTGGTACAGGTGAGCAAAGGCCCAAACCTCTGGATCTGTAGGATAATCAAAAAACCAGTCAGGTTCTGAAAAGAAGAATTTTATTTAAAGAAAAAGTAAAAATCATCTCTGTAAAATCCAGATGGAAGATAACTTTACAGAGTGACAAAAGATAGAAAAACACAGAGGAACCCCCTCTAGCCTTAGTTTCAAAGTTACAAAAAAACCCCTAGGAATAAGCCTCCTGCTAGCAAAGGAAAAATTCACAAACTAAAACAAAAGAATCTAACACACCTTGCTTGGCTTTTACTTACACTTTTTGTAATATTAGAGACTTAGGATTGTGTGGAGGAGATGGATTTTTTGTCTGGTCCCCCTCAGTCCCAAGAGTGAAAACACGCAGAAAGTCTCCCCTCCTCAGATTTTAAAGTATCTTCTTTCCCCATTGGTTCTGTTGGTCAGGTGCCAACCAGGTTATTTGAGCTTCTTAACCCCTTACAGGTAAGGAGGGAATTTTAGGCTACCCTTAGCTGTATGGTTGACAGGCTCTTCAATCTAGTAGACAAAGGTATAACCAGACCTAATGGCTGGAAATTGAAGCTAGACAAATGTCAGAGTTAAAGTAAGGTACACATTTTTAACATCAAGGATAATTAACAATTGGAACAACTTACCAAGGGTTGTGGTGGATTTTCTATCATTGGCAATATTTAAATCAGAACTGGGTGTGTAAAAGATATGTTCTAGTTAAAACAAATTAATTCACGTAAGTCCTATGGCCTGTGCTATACAAGTCAGACTAGATGATTACAATGGTCCCCTTTTGGCTTTTTAATCTATGAATTCCTATTAGTTGCAGTGGAATCTGGAGGGTCTTCAGCACAACTTCAATAGAATTGGGCTCTACTCAAGTAGAGCAGCCAAAGAAAGTAAATATGGGAATTCCTCATTTGCTTTGGAGAATAATCTAAGTGGACCAGATCATGCACCTATAAAATCCAAGCCTGGAGTAGAGGGATAGGCAACGTTAATGGCAGTCTTTTGTGAAGATTGTGGGAAGTGAGCAGCCCAGTGTTGGACGGGATAAACATTGTCCACTAGCTCCACTGACATTTTCCAGAAAGATAATGTTTTAGGATTGAATTGCCTTTCTTAAGACACTTGCTGGGGTAGGAGTCAGTCCTATGGATAGATGGATAGAAAGTGCAAGGGCGTGGGGATAGTGCTTAATTTGTAATGAAAGACGTGCCAGTGCTCAAGCAATTTTTTTTTTTTACTCTAATAACTGACATGGTAAGCCCACAGGGGCCAGGGCTCTGAACTGCCAAGCCTAAAGGTGCTGAAGCTCAGCCCTGGCAAAAATTAAGCCCTGAGTAGCCAGCAGAACAAAGCCATGGAATGTGAATCCCATAGTTTCTCATAGACCGATTCCACGTGGTTTGTAAACAGGTCCTGCCACTCACTTTTGCAGAAGAGCAATGATTAAGAAGAAAATCCTCCTGGACATTTCCTCCCTTCTTACTCTGCTATGGAATTAGTATCTGATCTAGTGTATCCCTAAGTTCACATCAAGCACTAGAACATAAATTGAACGTCAGGCTAAGGCTATCGTAACTCTCAGTTTTATGAGGCATAAATCTAGATACTATGTGTTTCAAAACATTTTAGAGGCTTTTTTGCTGTTATTGCAAAAATCGTTGTTAGTCTGTTTGTATGACATCACCATAATACAGTGAAGGAAAGGCAAGCTTCTCCCATGCAATCAACCATCTCACTATTAAGGATAGGTGCAGTGATAGGGATTTGAAAAAGGGGGGGAAAGCACAAGAGGGAAGATATTTACCCTCTTCCTCCCTAAAAGGTGTGTTCCAGTGTCACTGGTTTATTATCATAAGCTACACATCCTGTTACATGGTTACTGGAGAGTAGTACAAAATCTGATGCAGCATACTACCATTTATCTCTCATTCTCCTTTGTCTCAGCTGCCTAAAGAATGGTCTTTTGGGGGAAACTTTGCACAAATTGCATTAATAACTAGAAGCCTACAAAACCACTGAAATTAAATTTAGTTGAGGCCTGAGTAAGGCTACGATTTAGTCATGAGTCAGAGGGGTAGCCGTGTTAGTCTGCAATTGCAGAAGTGACAAAGAGTCCTGTGGCAACTTAAAGACTAACTAAAGTATTAGAGCATAAGCTTTCGTGGGCTAATACCCACTTCGTCGGATGCATGCAGTGGAGGTATCCAGGGGCAGGTATAAATAGGCAGGCAAGAACCAGGTTAAAGATAACAGGGTGGGTCCAATGAGGCTGAACCAGCTGTTATCTCTAATCAGGAAGGGTGAGGTATTCCGCTAGCAGCTGAATTGGAGGTGTGAACAACGAGAGAAGAGAAACTGCTCTTGTAGTTAGCTAGCCATTCAAAATCTCTATTCAGTCCCAAATTGATTGTGTCAAATTTGCAAATGAATTGCAACTCTGCAGTTTCTCTTTCCAGTCTGGTCTTGTAGTTTTTTTGCTGCAAGATGGTGACCTTTAAATCTGTTATGGCATGTCCAGAGAGGTTGAAGTGTTCTCCTACAGGTTTTTGTACATTACCATTCTTGATATCTGATTTGTGTCCATTTATCCTTTTTCGCAGGGACTGTCCAGTTTGACTGATATACACAGCAGAGGGGCATTGCTGGCACATAAGGGCGTATATTACATTAGTAGGTGAGCAGGTGAATGAACCAGTGATGGTATGGCTGATCTGGTTAGTATTTTTAGTAAAAGTCATGGACAGGTCATAGGCAATAAACAAAAATTTACAGCTCATGATCCATCCATGACTTTTACTAAACATACCCATGACTAAATCTTGTGGGGGAGAGGAATTGGGGAGTGGGGGGGACAGCACTGGCTGCTGGGGGCCACCAACAGCAGCTGCCCCGGAGCCAGCTGCTTGGGCAGCCCTAAAAATCAGCCACACTGGCTGTTGCAAAGTCACGGAGTCCTAGGGCTGAGTTGGGGTAATTTCCTATCTTTCCTTCACATCAGGGTAGTCGGTATTTTTTCCATTAATATATTCCTTGAGAAACTGCAAGCTCTCCTGACCTTCTTTATCTCTTAGATTGTTTTTGCAAGAGGCCTTTCCTAGCAGTTTTCTGAGCTGGTTAAAGTCTTTTTTTTGTTTGTTTGTTTTGTTTTAGCTCCATTGTCCTTATTCTGATGCACTCCCTCATTCCTTTCAGGATTACTTTCACCTAAATTGCATCCCCCCTTCAGATACACAACTAATTCCTCCCTGTTGGTCAGAATCAAGTTTAAAATGGTCATCCTCCTGATCACTTCCTCCACTTTCTGAAACAAAAAGGTTTCCCCACTATATTCCACGAATTTATTGTAAATGATGTTGTGACAGACCGCGATTGGCTGTACTCCCCCACCCTGTTCTGGGATGCCACCTCATGTACTGGGATTTCACTAAGCCTTCTCTGCTCCTTGAGGCTGGGCTCCCCCTTCCTGCTTTGGCATATTAGGCTCTCCGACCTCTTGCAGCACACACACATACAGACAGGGCCACATCCCATTTTGGGAGATAAAACCCACAATAATGTCTTGTACTATATAGAAAAATCTGCACAGGGCAAGCTCAAAAATCCACCCTCTTCCTCAAGGTGGAGAGTTACACACAATTTCTTGTGCCCCCCAGTTAGAAATTACATAAACTGGGGTTATATTATAAATAAGAAAAATGTATTAACTACAAAAGGTGAATTTTAAGTGAATATAAGAAATAACAGAACAGCAAATTACTAACCACATAAAACAAAAATATGCAAGCTAAGCTCAATATACTTAAGAAACAGGTCACAAATTGTAAATTCTCACCCTAAATGTTATTTTAAGCCGGTTGCAAAGTTTCTGTGGCTCAGAGTTCTAGTTATATTCATTTTCTGACTGAACCCGTCTCAGTCTGGACTTCCCCTTGCCTTCCCTTTAGATGGCTTTAGCAGTCTTTCTTCTTGGGCAAACAGGCCATGGAGAGGATTCTCGTTTGCTTTCCTCCCCACCCTTAAATAGGATTTACATAGGATGGGAATCCCGTTTCCCAAACTTCACCCCCTCCCTTTCCTTTCAGTGGAAGGTTACAAACAGTCCCAGATAATGTTTAATATCCAGTGACAAGACCACTTGACTCTGTATCATCAGTGTCCATGAGTTAGTGGCAGTATGGAGGGTCCACAGGAAGGACTAGCCTCTTCACACTCCACTGTCCTCGCTGATGTGCCATCCGCCCTGTCTGGCTTTTCCATTGTTGTACCTGAAGTGTTAGCAGTGAGTGTCACCCAAAGCAGCATAGCTGAAATACAGATAGTCAACATTCCTAACTTCAAATACAGAAATGATACAGGCATACAAATTGTATAATCACATTCAGTAAATCATAACCTTTTCAATGATATCTTACAAGACCCATCTTGCATAAAGTACATCTCAGTTATGTCATGTATACCATAAGCATTTTCATAAAGAATATGGAGTGAAAATTCAGTTGTGTTTTGCCATATTACTTTTCCAACAGATGTCTGAGTAGCTGAAGTCCCCCATTATTACCAGGCCTTATGTTTTGGATATTTGTTCTAGAAATGCCTCATCTACTTCGTCTCAACGATTCTGAGATCTGTGAGTAGATCCCTGTACCATATCACTCCTATTTCCCCCACTTTTATCTTTACCTGGAGACTTTCAAGTGGTCTCCTTTTCACTTTCTTCTGGACCTCAGAACAACTACGCCTCTTCCTTTTTTTCCTTGCCTGTCCTTCCTTGAACAAGCTATACCCCTCTATACCAGCAGTTCTTAACCTATTTACCATTGTGGACCACATATGCCCACCTAGACTTCTGGTAAGGCCACTCTTCTGCTTACCTGTGGGATTTTGTCACCTGCCTCCTTTGAACAAGCACACAATCTGTGCCCCGACTCCTTTACCTTCTAGTCCCTGTTGATGATCAGACCTGGCAGTATCATTAGTGCCTCTGTGGATAAGCAGCATAGAGTAACTATCTCAGGGACAGATGATCCTCAGCACCCTGTCCATAGCTTTTAAGAGCGGGCTTCTGGCAGGTAGCACATGTCCTGGAACATCATGTCAGGCTACCACATGGATGCCTCCATCCCCCTATATTACTTTAAATGCCATGAAATTTTCTCAGAAACTTTGGACAAAATGTTAACCTGCACTCAAACCAGAAAACAAAACAGCCTCTACCTACTTTGGTCTATTAGGTTTCAACAAAACTTGAGAAATGTGACTTAACTAACCAACCTGGCAGATGTCAGAGGAGAAAGCTATCAGCTGCCTTTGCCAAATCATCCAAGCTACTGCCCTCTACAGAAATAGAGAAGATTCTTATAAACAAGGGCCTGAGATCCAAACTCTGAAAAAGAGATGGTGAAAAGATTAAAAGTGACTGCAATAGGGTCTGAATGGTCCTATGTTGTTATTGATAGGATAGTTATTAATAAATGGGTATTTATTTAAAATAATTTTTAGGGTTTTTTTTTAGCATATGGACAAGTTTTAATATATTGGAAAGTTTAGGAATGCTGAAAAAACTGTAAACTTTAGTTTTTATTTATAAGTGCTTCACACCTACCCTTCAAGAAAAATGGTTCTCAAATACAAGTGTAATTTTAACATTAAATAATTCACCAGTAATTATCACATTAACTATTTTATGGCATTTCTTATAATAAACAGTAGTAGTTTAGCATATTACAGCAAAGCAAGAACCCAGAAAAAAAGATGATATTCAGTCTTCAGTCCACAAACACAAATTCAGCAATGTTGAATTGATATTGACCAAGAACTCCAACAACTGTGCCTATATAAAACTTGTATTCAGAGGCATTTCATAAATGATATAAACAATATAAAAGTGTAATTGGATATGTTTGTACATTTTTCATTTGGTGTTCAAGTAATCAAAAACTATTTATACTGCTGTACTGCATAAAAATCTTTCATTCCTCTTTCAGTATTACACAAATTATTGATTTTCTGCTCCAGCACTTCTATTTGATCATGACAAACTGACCTTTTTCTGACCGTTACTACAGCCCATTATATTTCACATCAGGGAAGCTGGCAAAGAGTAGTAGCAAAGGGCTAGATATTTCTCTTTACAACAGCGTATTGGATTTTTTAGTCAGTACATCTAATTGCTCACAAAATAAAAATTCCTAAATCGTGTTCTTGAAAAATCAGAGATTAACTTTTTTTTGCCATGTAAGAAAAGAATTTACATGCTATTGAAGGAAAGACCTAGCAGGTCACATCTACTATTGCTAGGCGTGTTAGGACAGAAGCTTTCCCAATGCTTCAAGGGCTTGGGATGTTCTCATTCAAAGACACTGGAGAAGTGGGATATGCCAAAGCATTCAATATTAGGAAGCTCTCCTAATCAGCCTACCTTCTTTTAACTTCAACCCCTTTGCTCAGTTACACTTCTGCCATGATGATGTCCATGTGCAGATGCACCTCATTACACATAAAAAACAGGCATTTTTTTAGCCAAACTATACAGACTTACGAGACTAACATGTGAAACCATCACCACACCACAATACATAACTGTAGGATTAAAAATGCTTTTGAAATTAAAATAAGTTGAGTCTTAAAAGGTCTCCTTTAACAGTGGTAATATCAAAGCAACTGATGGATACAGTGGGTTTTCACTATCATAACAGGATCAGCAGAGGGAAGGAGAGCAGGGCAAGACATTTTTTTCCTAGTTTAGAAATGGCCCAAGTAGCTCTACAATTACATAGTTTGGATACATCTGCTGCACTCACTCCCCAATCTTCCTTTGCTCGTGCTCTTACCAAATACCCATCTACCAGGCTGGAGATGGGAATATGGTAGACCTTTACCACAATAGTAATCATTCTACAGTACCAAGCCAGGTCTAGGTCATGGAAGCAAGGACATGACTTAACATCCTTTTAAGGATGGTAAGTCAGAGTATAAACTTTAGTCATGACTGATCCTTCTTTCAATAATGTAATAAGGTGAAGTAACAGATGCCTGTTGACACCCTACACTCCTGAACTGTTACAACATGAACCAAAAGGAACCATAAAACATCTAAGCCTGGGTTTAGGCCTAATGTACCAGGAAATGCTCATCCTTGCTGTCCTGCCTGTTCTGCCCTCCCTCACATAAGGGGCCTCAAGTCACTGCACCCAGCTTACACTCTCACCATACAGCAGTTTTTCCAATGGCATCATCCCGAGAGCGATAAAGAACCAGCTGTGGGCGACCAACCAAGTCTTCCAGGACAGGCTATGGATAGAATATCAGAAACATCAACCCCCCGCTCCAAGAGTCTCCTAACAAGCCCTCTCCATAGACTAATTCACAAAACATCCGCTCACTTAACCTATATAAGTAACTCACATGTACAGCACATCTCTAACCCCCAGAACACTAATCCCCTGCTGGGGGGGGAGGGTGGGGAAGGTAGGGAGCGCCCCGCCACACACACACAGTACCTTGATCCTAGCGACTGAAAAAAACAGAACAGTAATAACATTCTTTGTTTTCTTTTTGGAGGAGCAGCAGAAGTGTCTATTCAGATATTCAACCCTCAATTGCAGATTAGGTCTTGTTAGTAATAAGGACTAGACTAAGGCCACAAGTTCATTAGTGACTTAAACACCAATTCTTTCCATAGTTAGAAACTTCACTCAGCCCAAATGATGACTCTCTGAACAAATGGGTTAGACACTTTTTTGCAGACCTTTTTTAAATTGTGAAAAATAATAGTGAACAGAACATTAGTACACTAAAAGACAAGACAAACAAGCTTTTTAAAAAAGCTTCTCCTTAGAACTGCCTACTTTCGGAATATAAGTCAATAAAAACTTTACATACTGACATTAAACGACAGCCATCAGCTAAATAAAGCTGTAAGTTATTCTTAGAGTACACTCCAGTGCATATAGCAACTCTATTAGGATGAGAATATTTATACTTCCTTGGTAAGTGAATTACTTTCTTTCAGATAGAATAAGGAAGAGAGTGCATCTTATTTACAGTTTGTTTAAAAATTAGTAGTTATATCAGGGATTGGCAAGCTTTGGCACGTGGGCCATCAGGGAAATCCACCGGCAGGCCAGGACAGCACAGCCCCCACTGGCCTGGAACAGTGGACCACAGCCAGTGGGAGCTGCAATCAGCCAAACCTATGGATGCTGCAGGTAAACAAACCATTCTGGTCTACCAGCAGACTTCCCTGATGGCCCGCATACCAAAGATTGCAGAACCCTGCATTACATCAACCATAAAGTACTAAGTGATGAACATCTATGGATGTATATGTAGAAGATTTGTTATGCAGAAGGGAGTTTTGAAATTATTCAGAGTAAAAGTTGTGTTGGTATAAAGAATGCTTATATTTGTCCATAAAAAAAAAACTTCAACAATTACAGTATTTAGATGAACACTCTTAAAGATATAAATAAGATCAGATGAGAAATCACTTAAAGGAACATGTTTAATGAACTTCAACACCACACATGCACGCGCATATATAGATACCTTACCATTTCACTGAAGTAAAATGTGTAAAAAAACAAAACCTGACAAATGTTTTCTGGATTAGACCATTTATTTTAACAAACACATGAGTCCTTAAGATGAGCTGGATGCTGCTACGGCAGCTCTCTTGGGCTTAGGTGTTGTTCCTTCACGGAATCCATTCCTGTATGTACAACAACAGAGTTACTATTTTTTTTTTTTTTAAGCATTTTATATTCCAGGCTCCATAAAGTGCTATTTATAAGAAAGTTTCAGGCAACGTTTTTGGTTCAGCTTATCTCAGTTACAGGTCAAAATCACTATGGAACTCATATGTTCAGACATTTTTAAAGAGAAACATCATTGACAAGCTGCTCATGAACATTTCATTTAAAATGTCACTCTTAATAAATTACCCAAAAGTACACGTCCCAACATAATGGACACAATCCTGCAGTACTACTCAAGTAAAACTCCAGCTGAAATCATTCTATTTTTCCTTTTCCCAGCAAGTGATTTTTAAAGCCAAGGGGAGTTTCACTTTAGTAAATGCTGTATGATTAGATGTAAAGCTACTCCAAACACAAATCTCTCAGCCTCCAATTACTAATGAGGTAAACTGTAGCAAAGTGAGAGCAGCTAGGGAAGGAACAAACTATGGAACACTCACTGCCAAGTTCACCAAGATAAGGCAATTAAATGCAGCTAACCAACATCTTGGGGCTATGTCTATCTACACTTAAGATCTCTTGTGTAGCTGTTTTATACTGACAGGAGAGGGCTCTCCTGTCAACATAATAAAACGACCTCCATGAGCAGCATTAGGCAGGAGCAGCTCTCCTGCCAACATAAATGCCAGTATAGATAGCGCTCTGACAGGGTAATGTGTGTCTTCCAGGGGGTGTTTTTTCACACCTTGAACAATGCAAGTGGTAGCGTAGACATGGCCTTAGATGTATCAAGTACAGGTTGCAGGAAACGGGACATTAAGTGATTTATTACAAATTTTTTCTGACAACTGCTGTTAGGAAAGGACTACACTGGCCAAAAGAACAAGAACTAACACTAACCCTAGCTATAAATCTTTTTTGGATTAACAGACATCACTACTAAAATCAATGTTCATTTTAGAAGTTTCAATTTTATTTTATACCTTCACGAAGAAGTGATTCTTTAGACTACATATGAACTCCATGTTGAAACATGAAGTTACACACCTTTATGTGATTAATTCTCATTTTGAATGCAATTTTAACTTATCAGACAACTATTTCAGTGTTAATAAAGAACATACTCCTGGATTACTATTGCTGTACTGTCTATACCAAATTGCTAACTCATCAACTCTGGCAATCATGGCATTTTTTCCAAAAGAAACAGGCTAACAAAAATGTTAACTATTCAAGGGCTGCTGTTATGGAAATCAAAATTAACCAAACATTTCTGTTTCTCTTTTATATGATATGATTTCTTCCTCAATTTAAAACAAAAATACTGTGATCATAATTGTATCCTGGGATTCTGCTGGTAATGCCATGTGGGCAAAGACCTCTCAAATCTTTCAAGGACCTGTTACAAGAAGTTCTGCTTCAGGAATTTGTTAAGTAACAGGTAGTTATGCAACTATCACCACCCAGAATATAAAAAAAAATAAGTACTCTTTCAAGTGGACAAGGGGCCCAATTCTGTGAGATGCAGAATGCCTTCAACTAACTTTATCAGTGCCTGGCAAAATCAGTAGATCTAACAATATTAAGAAAACTGCTCAACAAAAACAAGTGCTAGACAAGACATACCTTCTAAAAAGAGATCATTTTAGTAATGAAGTGAAAGTCTGAAAGTCCTTTAAAGTCTGCTAGAGCATACCTAGTCAAAACATGGGAGTAGTGCAAAAAGTGCAAAGAAAGCCAGTCATCCCCAAAAAATATGTAGTATCATTTTCCTCTTGCGTGCTTTACTCCACAACAATAGTGAAAAACACTGGTATACTTACTTTAATTAAAATACCACTAAGTTACCACAAGTGCAGATCACTGCTTCACACTTAGAAATAATATTACTTCCATTTCTGATTCATGTTCATGTGATCCAAACTGGATTACATTCAAAACTAACAATATTATGCCCTATGTAGCCCCCCAATTAACTGTGCTTTCCAAATCATTTATAACCATTCATTAAATCTTTGGTGACTTAGGTAAGTTCACTTGGCATGTTAGTTGCTGATCCCACATTAGAACTGAGAACTCCCAGTCTAAACAAATGAAGAATGCTATCAAGGAATGTTGAGTCAAATATCTGAATTATCAAATAAATTTTACATGACAAGATGTTCACAATAAAGTGAAAAATTTAAGACTACATACGTACTGCATAAATTACCAAATAAAATGGTAATAAAAGTGTTCATTTAGATAATGGATTTTTAAAAGGTATTTGACGTCTGTGTAGATCTCATGTTATAGTGTAACTTGCATGCTTGGAATTCAGTGCTGTACCTGAATCGACGGTAGACATTTTTCAGGTGCCTCATACGACCAGTACCAGTGGTGTTGCGTCTTTTAGCCTTGGCACTCCAGTTATCTAGAACGCAATTTAGAGATTTAATTGTGTAGGTGAAACAAAATAAGTGTATAAAGTGAGATAGGCAAGTATCATCCCCATGGGAAGAAAGCAAAGCAACAGTAATGCCTAGGATGACCACATAAGTGTGAAAAATCGGGACAGGAGGTGAGGGGTAATAGGTGCCTATATAAAAAAAAAAAGCCTCCAAAATTGGGACTGTCCCTATAAAATCGGGACAGCTGCTCACCCTGGTAATACCACTAAAATAATTTTAAATATATGTGCACATTGAATAATGGTTGTTTCTACAGGACACATTGTATATGTGTATACATTTGATTTGAAGACGTGTAGCTCATTTTCTCATAGCAGTTTCTCCATGTAAATAACGAAAACAGAAGATAGTGAACAAAAAAGCTCCCTGAAAACTCTAAAATGAATAGCAAAATACCACAGAACCTCTTATACAAACAATATTTTTTCCATTAAATCACAAAACACACAGTTTTGATTGTGGTCACAAATGACTATCCTAGTGCTGTATAAACAGTTTCTTCATGAAAAACTAATTCAAAGAACAAGTTTACACAAATAATTTTTTAAGGTTCCATACTTACATTTTCTCTTACGTTTAGCAGGGTACCCACATTTCCCACAGGTGGACTTCTGGAGATGGTATGCTTTGGATCCGCAGCGACGGCACAAAGTGTGGGTCTTATTGCGGCGCTTACCAAATGACGATGTTCCCTTAGTCTGAAATACAATTCAGGAATTTGCACATCAGAAAGCTGTATTAAATAAAAATACAGTTTTGACTAGCCCTTAATCAGGTACCTCAGAACAAAGTAAAGTCTTCTGAAACTCTCACACTCAGACATTTTAATGAAACCAAAGGTACACACACATGTAGAGGTGGCAATACATCTAACGTACACATCTCAGTTTTATATATCACATCTCACTTTCTTAAACAGGAATTACTTACATTTCTGCATATCCCACCTTTATGATAGAAAAATGAGATAGCACAACTGCTTAGGAATTTTTACACATTTCTAATTCTGTTCTCAGCCCCTCAAGTGGCCTCTGGTTGCGAGTAAATTGGGAGAACAGCATCACTACAACAACACAGCAGGCTCGTTCTGCACAAGCCAATAATACATTTGTATATTTTTCATCGAAAAGACAAGTCGGCAGGATCGTGTTGACAAGTCACCGATCTAGCCCCTACCTTGTGTCCCCCCAGTGTTCGCCCGGCTCCCCTTATTAAAAAGATACCACAAACCCCTCTGACACCACTGCGCCCCAACGCGCAGGAGACTTTTACTGGATCTTCCCAGGGCAGGGTGGGGGTTCACCTTTCAATACCGAGCGAGCGCTATTAACGCCGCCTCGCCAGCACAAGGCCTCGCTTCACGCAGCGCCCCTGGGGTCCAGCCCGGCTGGGGGCAGCGAGGGAAGATGCTCGCGGAGAGGACCCCGAAGGCGGGAGACCCCCGCGCCCTCTCTGTGGGAGCGTGCCCAGCTCCTGCAGCCTCCGAGCGCGGCAAGAGGAAGCAGGGACCGGCCCCGGCAGCTCCCGGGATGGCAGCGGCGCCTCCGCTCGGGCCCGCCGTGGCCTCCCAGCAGCGGCGGCCTAGAGTCCCGTGGCCCAGCCCCATCGTGGCGTACGGACTCGCCGGGGCCCGGGCAGCCTCTCCGCGCCGCGCAAGGCCCCGAATCCCGCTGGATGGCAGCGGATTCTCCCCGACCCCTCTCCCGGCACTCACCATCTTCCTCCGGCCGCCAGCACCAAAGAGACCCGGGCCCGCCCAGCGCTTCCGCTATATCCCGCCCGCCACTTCCGGGTGCGGCGGGGAAACCGCTCCGCCCGGCCCGGCCCGGGGAGACATGGCGGGGGGCCTGGGCCCGAGTGGCACAGCGGGGGACCCTGGGGAGAGGGGGACGGGAGATGGGGTGACACGGGAGGTAACATTACGGGAGGTCTGAGGGGAGGGGGACGGGGTGACTCGACAGGGGAGTCTGGGGGAGCGTAGAGGCGGTGACACAGGGGAAGTTTGGGACCGAGGGACGGGAGATGGGGTGACACGGGCGGAGTAGGGCCCAGGGGGAAGGGGACGGGGTGCGGGAGTCGGGGTGAATGGGTGACGGAGTGGGGAAACTTGGGTCCGAGCTGGGGATGGGATGGGACACGAGGGGACATGAGGGGAGCCCGGGATCAAGGGGAGTGGGGACAGGAGTTGGGGTGATATGATGGGGGACATGCGGGGAGGCGGAGGGATACGGGGTGACACGGTTTGGGAGCCTGGGCCCCAATGGAGAGGAAATGGAGTGACACGGGGTGGGGGGCGGTTCCAAAGGAACGAGAGATGGGGTGACATAGATGGGGAATCTGGGCCCAAAGGGAGGGGGATAGGCATCAGGATAGCACAGCAGGGGAGCCCAGGCCTGAGGGCAGGGGTAATGGTAGATAGGGTGACATGGTGGGGGAACCTAGGGGACAGTAGAGGGGGTGACACAGTGTGGGAGCTTGGGCCCGAGGGACAGGATTTGGGGCGACACAGGAGGAAGTGCGGGGGGAGCGGGATACAGAGTGAATGGGTGACACAGAGGGGAAACTTGGGCCCGAGGGGGATGGGAGAGGGAGTGATACAGGGGGAGTTGGGGCTCCATGATAGGGGCCGTGATGGGAGAAAGATGGGGTGACATGGTTGGGGAGCTTGGCCCTGAATGGAGAGGGAATATGAGACAAGGTGATACAGTGAGAGAGCCCAGATGGGATGGAATGGTGGGGCAGACTGGGCCTGAATGGAGGGGAAATGGGGTGACATGGGTGGGGAGGCTTGAAGAGATGAGAGATGGGGTGAAACAGGGGGCTGGGCCTGAATGGACGAGAGGTGGGGTGACACAGCAGGGGAGCCCAGGCCTGAGGGGAGTGGGAATAATAGAGAGGGTGATATGGCTGGGGAGCCTGAGCCCAAGCAGAGGGGAATCATGGGGGCAGGGCAGGGGGAAGAGGTCAGGTTGCCCACAGCAGGTGCATTTGTTTGGGGTTTTTTGGTGGTGGGGGGGAGTAAGGGGAAAGGTGGGTTGTTTGCTAACCCTCCAGTGTTGTTTTGAAGTCTCAGGAATTACAGATTAATTCCCCAGGTGCTTCTGTGAGTAACTAGAGGGAAAACCTTTGGGAAGTCTCACAGTGACTATGGGACTAGCTTGAACTTCTTTGCGTGCCCAGGAAGAATCTGCTTCACCCACAGGTCCTTATTTTCCACTGGGGTAAACTGCTATGTAGTAATTGTAAATGATTTTCCCAGTAGTTCAGGCCTTAAAGCCTCTATGTCATGTGATCCAACCAGAACTGGCAGCTTTAGCACAGGAGTACCTGCCTGGTCGGGGGGAGGAGGAGGGGGAAAGGAAGATAATATGAAGTGTCACCATATGCAGGAGAATCCCAATCTCACATGCTCAGAAATCATTATGTTATTTTTAAGTAATCTACCATGTATAGACAAATTTCAAATGTCACTACTTTGCCAACATCGTAAGCATGACTTACCTGTCTTCCTACTGACCTATATCGTTGCTCAGCTCTGACATACAAAGATTCCTGAATTACTGAATATCAGAATAATGTGTGATAATCTCATGATTTGGGACTGATGCTCAACAAGGCCATCTCTCATTCTCTTTCAGGAAGTAATGCAGTGTGCTACAAATCCTGAAAATGTGGGATGATGGTTGCTTATAGTTGATAAAGAAAACTCCCCCAACTCCATAAAACAGTCTGAAATTTCTAGTACATAAAACGGACTTGGACTTACACATTTAACAAAGTTAATTATTATATGCAGTGTTTTTCACGAGCATAATTTCTTCCACATGGAGCAAGTCAGGGATGTCCCTACTCTTAATCCCATTTGTAAGTCTAGCAAAGGCATCTGTGCTTGTGATTATGTTCAGGAAGAATCTATGTAAGGTAGCATAATAGACATAACAGATTACAAGTGAAGTCATCTTTTTCATTCTTCCAGTAGTGCAAAGGGACTAAAGATGCTTGACTGGTCCATTGGAGTATCCCCTCTTGTGAGGTAAACTGAGAGTGCTGGTATAGCATCTATAAACCACCAGCCTCCTGAACGCTTTCTTGGAGTATGGAGGTATTAGATGGACACCAGTGGGATGTATTGTATTAATTTAGATGGACGATATGACACAAAGGTGATAATTTTATCCTGAAACTGTCCAACTTTACAGAGTTTTAACAAGGTTTGGGGGTTCATATACAGAGATATCAGGCTGCTTAATACTATGGCAAACATAATTAAAAATTCTTATAACCCCATATATTAAAAATACAGAAAATAAATGTAAAACATTCTTTTTTTCCTTTAGCCCAGGGGTGGGCAAACTTTTTGGCCCAAGGGCCACATGAAGGGCCAGATTGGGAAGGCTGTGCCTACCGAAACAGCTTGGTTCCACTCCCTATCCGACTTCCACTTCCGGCCTGACTGCCCCCCTCAGCACCCCTGACCCATCCAACGCCCCCTGCTCTTTGTCATCTTACTGTCCTCTGCAGAGACCCCCCCCCGACCTAACCACCACCACCTCAGATCCTGACCCCCTACCCAATCCCCCCGACTGCCCCGACCCCTATCCACACCCCCAGGACTCCCACACCCTATCCAACTCCCTGTTCCCCATCCCCTGACTGCCCCCCAAAAAAACACCCCTGTCCCCTGACAAGCCCCCAGGACTCCCTGCCCCTTATCCAACCCTTCCCCACCCAGACCTAGACCACTTACCATGCTGCTCAAACCAGCATGTCTGGCTCCACGCGGAGTCTTTAATTAGTGCCATGGGAGGTTGGAATGTTGGAGGTGGGGAATGTGTAAATTTAAGATTGACCAAGTACCACCTCAGCTGTTCTCAGCCCTGCATGCAAACAGAGTGAGAGTTTTGACAAGCAACTCAGTGTTCAGAGTTGTCACGCCAGCATGGGAAGGAGCCTTATAGGAGTGCCCAGGGACTCAAGAAGTAATTATACCATTGCAGCTACAGCACAGCATTTCCAGTCCACACTAGCACTGCATTGGTGCTAGCAAAACTGGTGCACTGTTGCAAGAACTTTTGTGGTGAGGATATGAAGGACCTGATTTTCCACTTTCTTTCACACTGTGTAGTCATTTATATCTGTGCATAGTGAGTTATAAAGTGAATATAAAATAATTTGTACAGGAGAAGATGATTGCACAAGTAAAAAATCAGGCCTGAGATGTCCTACAAGCATAGCAGGTGCTTGTACTACCAAGTTTCCTTACAAGGCTAAGGAAGCTAAAAGCCTGTTTCCAAACTCGGACGCCTCAAGCCATGAGAGCTTGCAGCTCCCGTTGAAGTTTGAACATTGTGACCTAGGTGGTTGCCTACAATCACACAAGAAGTCTATGGCAGAGCTGAGAAGAGAACCCAAGACAAAATTTTCAACAAAGTTTACTAATTTTGGGTGCTTTAATTTCTGGGTGCCAACTTGATTTTGAGCTGTTGACATCTGCCTCTCTCTGATGTCATTGGGAAATGCAGGTGCATGGCACCTTTGAGAATCTGGTTCAAAATGTATCAAAATGGCATGCAAATTATGAGGCACTTAAGATTAGTGGACACATTACTGAAAAAATTGATCCCACATAATCTGTTCTCCTTTAACCATAAGACAGTCTATTATTTCTAGTAAGAATGCAGAGCACAGGAACATTAATTGCCACTAGGGGACAGTGTAATTTAGCTGAGTCCTTAGCCTACAATTTACTAAGAAACGCTTTGGTGACTCTTTCCTAAATGACTGTGAATTGTGTCAGTTGATTGAAATTCATATTACAAAGTTATTGTTGTGCTTAATTCTTAAATCTCTATTACTGCATAATAAAACATAAACTGATACATATGTGATGAGCTGGGCATTTCATTCAGAAACCAGTAAATGTATTAAAAGCATCTATTTGATTAAAAAAAAGAAAATTAGCAGAAGAAAAATTATTTAATTTAAGAAATTTCTTGGTAAAATGCATAATAAACAAGCAAGAAAGCTTGCAACAAAACTGACTATTGTAACAATTTCTACTTCCAGCCTTTCCTACACCTTAGCCACTCGCAAACATTAAAATCTTCCTCTTTCACAAAAACAGCACAAAAAATTAACTCACATATAATGAAACCAAATCAGTACCACAATTTAGTGAAAATAAGGTTTCATAGAACTCATATATTTAACACAGGGGTTCTTTAATGGTTTTTATAGTGTCAATGACATCTGATCAGAGAGAATGGCTCAGGGACACCTCTCCTTCCATTTGTGATTGCTTGAACCCCACTTCATCTCCCATTTTTGGTAGAACTCTAGCAATTGCTCAACTGGATAAATAATATTATGAGAGTAGTTAATATACTTTTAGCTTCTTTTAATGCATCTTAGCAGCTGGAGATGAGGAAGGTCATGACCCAAAACCAAATAGTTCTCTTCAGACCACAAGCAAAAACTACGTTGAACACCAGTAGCCCATGTATCACAGTTAAGAACCTCTGTTTAATGTCCCCAGTCACAAATAAATATCCCTGCAACAAAATTACTGCCCAGCTACTGAACTAAATTTCTCAAAACACTACAGGTGTGGTGTCATGGTTTGCATCATATTCCAGGTATAAAACACTCCATTTTCTACACATTGGAAGAGGCTCCTAAGTACAAAGAAGACACCTAGGAACATCACAGTGTTTCCTTTATCATTGGCCATGCCTTTGCATTAAAAAAAAAAATAACCTACAACAAATAAAGTACTTTTCAACAATCAATATATAATTCATCATTTCTTTCTGGCCTCATCTTCACTGCAACAGTTAGCTTGAGTTAGGCCATGTCTATACTTACAGCTGTACTAATGCAGCTATGCCACTGTAAGATCACTCATTTAGCACCTCAATACTGATGGGAGAGAGGTCTCCCATCGACATAATAAAACCTCCTCAATGAGCAGAGTTTTTTTCATACCCCTGAATGACGTAAGTTTTGCTGACGTAAGTGGTAGTGTAGACATGGCTTCAGTGAGCACTCAAATTATTACACTCATGCTATCCTAGCTCAAGTTAGGGGAAGTGTACACTAAAAAGTTAGGTTAACCCAGCTATGCTGCTCAGAGATGTGAAAATCCACACCCCTAATGAGCAGTGAGGCTGACCTAACCCCTGGTGCAGACATGCTATGTGGACAGAAGAATTCTTTCATTGACATAACTGCCACCTCTTTGGGAAGTGGATTAACTATGCAGATGGGAGAACTCCTCCCATAACCCTAGCAAGAGTCTACTTTGTAGATACAGCATCAGGGCATGGCTAGGCTGGAAACTTCAAAGCGCTGTCGTGAGAATCCTTCCACAGAAGTGCTTGAAGTGTGAATGTGGGTGCGTGCGAGCACTGGGGGAGAGGTCTCCCAGTGCTTCTGGTAATCCACTGCCACAAGGGGATTAGCTCTGACTGCTGGGAGCACAGCTCCCAATACTGGGAGCCTGTCCACACTAGCGCTTTAAAGCGCTCAGACTTGAGCTCCTTTTCCAGGGAAGCTGCTATATATCTTGTGCAATGGGCATGAATGCTTGACAGCAGTGCCCAGGCCCAAAGGTAAGAGGGTAATTCAGTTTCCACGATCCAGTCAGTCTCTGGCCTCTTTGCTGAGGCTGATAACATTGTGCTAGTTAATGCCAAATATGGTGGTTAAGGACCACATTTTTAAAACTTTGGACCTAAGAATATAAGCCAATGCAAATTGTACAAGACATACATGAGCTAAGTGTTGGGAATCTGTTTTGAGTTCACAAATGTGTGTTTGCCACACAGAAATCCTCAAAGCCCACTTCCTCACATATTCCAAGGAGTAATTTAGATCCTGAGTTTTGAAAAATATGACACATGCTTACAATATTGTGCAAATCCAAAGAAGAAAATATTTGTCACAGTGAATATTATTAATTAGAAAGTCAAAGAAGATGAAATACAGCAAACTGTTTCACTAAGGCTTCATCTGAAAATAATAAAAATAATCATAATAATATTTTGTTTGCTTACATGTACTTACAACAATTTACATTTCATCCCAAAGCACTTTACAAACATTGAGCTTGATGTACAACTGATCCAAACGATCATTTTTTTAATAGATTATCATGTAATGGTAGCCTGTCTGGAAAGAGTAAGGTTGTTTTAGAAAGTTGCTGCCCTACTTTAAATATATTAACTCATTTAAAAATAGGGAAAACTGCCATTTGCACAAGCTCTTCTGCTCGTTGTTACAGAATTGTTTGGCTTTCTTTTGTGTATTTATTTGAATGCTCTGATAAAATGCACAAATTACCCAAAAATCTGTTGAGACAAAAACAAAGTAGCTGATTGTCAATTCTAACTTCACAGACAGTGAAAGCCAATTCCCCAGCTGGCATAAATTGGCATAGTTCCATTGAAGTCAATAAGGTTACTGCAATTTACATCAGCTGAGGATCTCGGCCTAAGTGTTTTTAGGACCAGTGCTAGTCTATAATTACAAATCTTTTCCTCTGTTTATTCTGGAACGTGTTTGTCTGGGTCCAGGCAATTTTCCATTTACTGGAAACAAAGCATACATGTTGCATCTGGGAATTCCACTACAACATAACATCATCTGCAGTGTCTCATTTTCTTTCTCTTAATAAGAACTGTTAGGGCTAGATTGTGCCCAGCCCTGCAACATGTGCAAAGGGGACAAAGAAAGCATATAGAGCTTCCTGAATTATTCCATACCCACATAAGAGCCAGGGCGGTTGTGAGCTTCACCTAGTGCAAGTCTAGTATGTGTAGCAGTGCTAACCTCTCCAGACTGGCTATGGAGCTAGCTGGGCACAAAGGGTTGCTTTTGCTGCACCTTCTTCAAGGGTGGCACAGCAGCTGGGCTCTCTGGAACTGTGGTATTGAACATGAATCCTGCTTCCAATGAAGTCACTGGGGACCAGATTTTCAAAGCTATTTGGGCATCTAAAGATGCAGATAAGCACCTAGTGGGGTTTTCAAAAGCTACTAGGCACCTACCTCCCATTTCGCTAGGCACCTGACTACATCTTTAGGTGCCTAAATCTCTTTGAAAATCTGGCCCTTGGAGTCCTGGAGAAAAAGGGCTATTTTAACCTCAGCTCAGCTTCCCCCATCCTTGCGCAGACGAGAGGGGAAGGTCTATAAACCTATGTCTACACTGGAATTTTTACTCATATTTTAACATATTATTGCAAATTCTAGCCTAAACAAGGCACAAATGTTTGTCATTAGTTGTGTTTAACCCAAGTAGCAACAAAAGTTTGTGTCCTGGAACAAACTTTTTTCTGACAGTCTGCCCAGAGATAGGCACTCACGGTTATGAGCCCTTCCAGACAGCATGATGGTGTCCACATTCGAATTTACAATGATGGTTTTTTTCAGGCATGGTTTAACATAGTACAGTCCTTAGTAAATATGCTGAGGAGGATACCTGTCTCTTACTATGTGCCTCTACAGTGTCAAGCATAATGGGACTCCAGTCTCATTTGGGGCCTCTAGAGTTATTATTACATTAGTGCCTAGATTTGAGCTTTCTATTCTTGGAATTGTTGTGTATTTTCTTCTTTCGTTATCATCCAAAACTTCTCCAAGCCATTTGCTAGCTTGAAGTCTCAACAGAGCTGTACAATGAACATTTCTGTCAGCTACAAACTGCTTTGTAGGTATTCACCTCAAATTAGAAGCATCATCATTTGTCTCCCCCTCATGCGGGTCCTCCCTCTGAATAAGCCTAGACTCAGAAAGGATTAAAAGATAATTTGGAATGAATTCCCCCTTTTTGGATGGACTTTTAAAAGCCCTTATTTGATATTCTCTCCATTCTTACATAGCTATGGATCTAGAGCATCATTTGGAAAATGACAAAAGATTAGTCATTTTTAGTTTTATTTTTAGACAGTTTCTAGTCAAGTTCACTGTCAGGTTCTGTACATTTTTAGCTGCACTGTTTGGTGTGTAAATACTGCATGTATGTTTATTATTTGCAAATAAAAAAATACAAATAAATTGCCATTAATACAAGCACACAAACAGAAATATTTGTATTAGTTCATTTTTTAAAAATATCATAGGAGCATAGTAGCCCAGAGTCTTTGCTACAGTACCGCTGCCTTGAGTTAAACTGCGGGTGCAAATGGGCTCTAAAGCCAGTGTAACCAGCAATGGGAAAATCACACCAGTAGTGGGGAAGAGGGGGGGGTTCCATTGACACAAATCCAGCATAGCTTTGGTTGTGGCCATTGTCAAGAGGCAAGGTCAAGGTTCCTTTAAATGCAGCTGAACCCACCTGCCAAATTGGCCTTTTGAGGCAGTTGGTAGCTGGTTTAACGTAGCTCAGTCTCCAGGCTGATCTAATGTTGGGGAGTCTGGACCAACATGTAGCCAGCCCAGGATCAGGGAGTGCAAAAGTGAGCTGTATGTCAGCTTTGCATGCATTAAACACTACTACCCACACCCCTAAGTTGTACTGTGTTCTTGACTGCAGCAAAGAATCTGGTTTACTGTCTTCAATTTTGCAAAACTTATTTTCACAAAACTTAAGTTTTGGGCCCAGTTAGAGCTGACAATGTCTCTATGAGAAGAAAGCACATTATGAGAAGCATTGAAGCTGCAGATAAAACTAACTACAAACCTCTTGTGCAACCTGACAAAATCTTGATGAATTTCAGATGGCCCGAAGAATGCCGTTGTACTTTGAAAAACATAACTCTGAAAGCCTTTCTGTTTATGTCAAGTTTTGCCTGTCAGCCTTTTTTTCTAGCTTTCCTTCAAAACAAAGGACATTTTGTTATCTTTACTGAGAGGAATTTATTACATTTTTGTTCCAAATTGTTTTGAAACTTCCTGAAGGAAAATTAAAAGATTTTGCCTAAAACATTTTAAGCAAAGATTTTTCATTCAAAATTTCTCACGGGAAGAATTTTGTTTTCTGATCAATTAATAACAATATTTCCAATAATAATGCAGATATACTGGAAGAACTGGAAGTATCAAAGCCTTATAGTAGACATTCAACTTGCTGTACAGAGTAATTAGACTGTGGATACTACATTGAAAAGCACCTAAGTGACTTAGAAACCTATGTCCCATTAAAAAATCAGTGGCATGTTGGCTCCTAAATCAGTTAGGCATGTTGAAAAACTTTAATCTCTTTGGCTTATGAGGGACAGATACCCCACCCCAAAAACAACTTAAACAGTAGTGCAGCCCATCCGTGTGCTATGTGTGGTTTTGTGTCACTGGCTCCATATAAAGAACAGAGGCAAAAATGGCCCCTTCTCTGCCTACTCCTATTAGCCCCTTCTTTGCTAGCCTATCTGAGACCAATGGAGTTCTATTCCCTGCCACATGAAGTATATATATCCCCTACATACAGCCTTACCATAGACCATTTAAGTGCTTGTGCCAGCTACAAGCCACTCCTTACACAGGACTAGATGTCATGATTTAGCCCTAAATAATTAATAAACAACATAAAAAACCTGCTGTCAAATGCAGGCATAGTGGGTGAAATTCTGCCCTGGGCATCGGACCAACACAAGGCTACACCACTCAAGTCACTCTTAATCCCTCAAAATTCAATGTATTTAATCTAACATGAATTCATGCAAGCTAGGAAATTCTTTGTATTTAATCTAACATGAATTCATGCAAGCTAGGAAATTCTCTCAGCTTTTCACTTTTGTTTGTTTTACCTAGATACTGCAGCACCCATATTAACAGTATATAAGGAAACATTCTGAGAGGTCTCTTGAGAGAAAATCATTTGAGTTGTAGTTAATACAACATTAATGTCATTGGGCACATTTTATGGAGATGCATCTCAGGGCACTTTAGATTAATCCCTGAAATGTAATAAATACCCTGAGAGCAAAGCAGATAATTGCAACTAATTAGAAAAAGCCAGATGACATTAACACATTCATCCAAATCCAGAAATGCTCAGAAAGAGAATGAATGCCACAATTAAAAACCATAACGACAACGTGTTCTTTCTCCACCCAACTGTGATTTGCTCCTTGGCATCCGCAGCAACAACAGAGCACAGATTATACTTGGGAACATAATGGATAATGAACCCAGAGAAAAATGAAGATGCAAGGCCATTTAAAGGCTTGTAAACTATGAAGAAACCTTCACATCAATCTTGTAAAAGTATCAGAAGCCTACAGGGAAATATCACGGATGTAATTATATGCTGGCTGACCTTAGTTTAAGTTAAAATACAGACAGCGGCATTTCATGCTATCTCCAGACTAGGCAGACTATCAGTAGTTCAGTGAATGAAGCATTACGCTCATAATTCTTGTGGAATTCTCATTTTGGACAATTTCTGCCTTATGGTTGGCCTTTTGCTTCCTTTCTCCAGATATTTTCACACAACACTACTTTAATAGAAAAGAGTGCAACATTGGGTGCACTTCTTAATGTATAATACAAATAATCAGCAATGATCCTTAGTTGCTGGAATGAAAAACTGTTGCAAAATAGTTGATAGAACAAAAACTAGTTTTACAGATTTTGTTTGGGAATATAATGGATAATGAACCTGTACAAAAATGAATCAGATAAAAATCAGCCCTCTACACCACTTAAGTTCCACTTTGCTTCAGCACCGGAATGAATTTCACCTCTTGTGAATAGTCTTATAAATTAAATACTATTTGGCCTGTGTAGGTGTTTTCAGAATAATTCTCATTGATTTTACTGGGATCCAGGCCAAGCCCATGATGTTATTTTTTTCCAGCAGAAAGTAGTCTTAGGCTAATCTAAACTATAGTTTTTTTGACAAAATTCAAGTTTTGTCAACAAAACAATGGAGGTGTACACACAACAATGCTTCTCCCCCTGATTTAAACGCTCTTGCCACACCGACATAATAAAAACACCTCAACAAGCAACAGAGATTTTTTCAACAAATTTAAAGTGATGAAGTATCAATGTAGATACTGTGTTTGCTTACAGCACCCTAAGTGGCCTCCACTAGGTGTCCCACAATGCCCATCATGACTGCTCTGGTAAACAGTTTCTACTTTACACAGGCATGTACTTCTTCCTCTTTAAAGCCGCAGGAATTTTTCAAATTCCACTTCCTGTTTGCTGGGCATGGACAGCTCATATCACATCTTCCCAGCTGACCACATTGGCTTTCCACAGCAAATATGCTCCAGCCTGGAGTACACTGGAGTTGCTGGATCTGTCGGGACTGTGGGAAAAGGATGCGGTGCAGACACAGCTTTGATCAAGCCACAGACACCTAAGAGCAGATTGCTCGTAGCATGGATGAGAAGGAGCACAAAAGGAACATGCAGCAGTGCCATGCTAAGAACAAGGAGTTGAGGCAGGCAAACCAGAAGACAAATGAGGCCAAACGTCGCTCTGGTGTGGGTCCAAAAACATGCGGCTTCTACAAGAAGCTGCATCTCATTCTCAGCGGCAACCCCACCTCTGTTGCCAAGAGCCGTGTGGCTACTTTGGGGGGACTAGAGGCAGTGGCAAACAGAGTCATCTGTTGCAAGATGGTCTGGGGCCAAAATTGGGATATGCGTGCCAGCTATTGCCCCACTGCAATTAGGGAATCTCATTGCCGCAAAGCTATCCAATATTTCCTGCACATTACCCAGATTCACAGTCCTTTGTAGCTGGAGGAGATTAATGACCCTGCACACTTGCATCACTGCAACTTCCACAGTGGACTTCTCAACTCCAAACTGATTCATGTCTGACCCGTAGCAGTCTGGAACTGCCAGCTTCCACACAGCAATCGCCACACACTTTTCCACCATTAGGGCAGCTCTCATTTTGGTGTCCTTGCATCACAGGGCAGGAGCGAGCTCTGCGGAGTTCTGCAGCTACTGCTCATCATTTCATACCTGCATCACAATCTAATCCCACCACTTGGTGCTTATTTCCTGAGTCCAGTAGCAACAGTCCACCATGTGCAGCTGCTCCATGAATGCCAACATCAACCTTGAATTGTTTATTTCCATGGCACACAGCAGGGCAGGCAGCATAGATTCCTTTTCAGGGCGGTTCTTCACTAGTGGGGGGGGATCAGCTGTAGATACGCAATTTCAGCTACGTTAATAACGTAGCTGAAATCGGCGTATCTACAGCCGACTTACCTGCCGTCCTCACGGCGGTGGCAGTCGGCGGCATGCTCCCTTGTCAACTCCAGCTTGCACCGTTTGGTGAGCTGGAGTTCCGGAGCCGACAGGGGCGCTGCTGGGGATCGATTTATTGCATCTTGATGAGACACGATAAATCGATCGCCATAGGATCGATCCCTCCCCACTGTAGTGAAGACAAGCCTTCAGATTCACAGCTCATGAAATCTTGCAGGATGTTGTGTTCATAACACTCATCACAAGTCTGGTGAGCAATGCAGGATCTGTGGTTTCAGGCAGAGATGGTGAGCACAAAGTTCACAGGGGCAGTTGAAAAACAGCACACTGTGCAGTCAGAAGATGGGATGGAGAAAAATCCTTCATGAGGCAGTGATCCCTCTCCTCAAAAGAACAGAAGAAGAGCCATGCAGGGTCAGACCAAAGGCTCATGGAGCCCAATATTCTGTCTTCTGACAGTGGCCAATACCAGGTGCTTCTGAGGGAATGAACAGAACAAGTGATCCATCCCCTGTCGCCCATTCCCAGCTTCTAGCAGACAGAGGCAAAGGACGCCATCTTTATCCATCCTGGCAAATAGTCATTGATGGACCTATTCTCCATGAATTTATCTGTTGTTTTTTTTCTGATGCACTGCATGATGCATTGCAATCCATTCCCAGAACTCCTAGCAGGAAAAGGTGGTGATTTCAGCAGTGAGATAGCTGCCCACGGTGCTCTGCTCTCTCTGTCAGTGCTAGAGCACCAACTGTGGACGTGCTCCACTGACACAAGGAGCATTGCATGAACATGCACAAGCGATGTAATTACAGGGCTTATGATCACTGATGTAACTTAAGTCGACTTAACTCTGTATTGTAGACTTGGTCTTAGTGATGGAAAAAAAGGGTATGTTTGTGATGGATTCAGTCACAGAAACCTCCTTGGGACTGTCACCTGATGTGATGAGACTACCTCTGAGACTCTTTTCTCTGCAGCTGGGGCTTCCAGAACCCTGCCTTGTTATGCCAGGTATGCTAATCTGCTGCAGCACAGACCCGGGGTCTGACCCACACCCTCAAAGCTGCAGACTTAACTGAAAATGGCTTAGCAAGTGCTCCTGTCTCTATCACTCAGACACCCATCTCCCAATGGGATCCAAACCGCAAATAAATCCATTTCACTCTGTATAAAGCTTATACAGGGTAAACTCATAAATTGTCCACTCTCTATAATGCTGATAGAGAGATATGCACAGCTGTTTGCTCTCTCAGGTATTAATTGCTTACTCTGAGTTAATTAATAAGCAAAAATGATTTTATTAAGTATAAAAAGTAAGATTTAATTGGCTCCAAGTAACAACCGACAGAAGAAAGTAAGTTACCAAGCAAAATAGAACAAAACATTCAAATTTTGTTCTATTGTTTGTTAAGGAACTGATTACAGATAAAATCTCACCCTCAGAGATGTTCCAATAAGCTTCTTTCACAGACTGGCCTCCTTCCTAATCTAGGCCCAATCCTTTCCCCTGGTACAGTTCTTGTTAGCTCCAGCTCAGGTGGTAAATCAGGGATTTCTCATGACTAGACCCTCCTTTGTTCTGTTCCACTCCCTTATATAGCTTTGGCACAAGGTGGGAATCCTTTGTCTCTCCCTCTGGGTTCCCACCCCTCCTTCTAAATGGAAAAGCCCCAGGTTTAAGATGGATTCCAGTACCAGGTAACATGGCCATATGTCCTGTAAAACCTCATTCTTCATTACCCACAGGCTGGCTCCCACATCCACAAGAAGGCTTGCGGGTAAATAAACCATCTACGGCCAATGGGTGACATCAAAATTCTAAGCCACCATTAATGGCCCACACTTTGCATAATTACAATAGAATCTCAGCATTAACTTCATATTTAGAGTTTTAAATACAAGCATAACACATACATACAAATAGGATAACCACACTCAGTAAATTACAAGCTTTATAATGATACCTTACCTTTTGCATAAAGCATATTCCAGTTACATTATAGTCACATTCCAAGCATATTTTCATAAATCATATGGAGTGCAATGTCACAACGTTGGTGGGACAAACTTTGACTTTACAATATTCTTCCATCCTATCAATTAGTTTCAAGGAGATACAGTGTCTAGACTACAGAGAAGACTGACTTCACTGTGAGCTGGTGGGTGGGGAGGCAGGCGTTGTGGGGGTTGCTTATGTAAGCAATGAGTTCAAAGTGAATAAGAACCCCAGGTCCTGAAAATGGGCTAAGTCTAAGACAAATAAAATAATAAAGAAACAAGTACCAGACATCTTCAAACAGTACAGATCATGTTATCAAAAGGGTTCACCATTACAGAGTCTGAAGAGTCTCTGAAGCAGGCTCCTAACACAGCTAAACTGACTCTGGAACTACTTTCTTCTAGCAAACAGGTCATCATCAGCCCTGACTTAAACAGAAAAACATGACTCCAGATCTAGGAGCAAGGAATAATTAATCTAGGAATCCACATCTCGGCACAAGGAATGCAGGCCATACTGACAGAAAGGGGGACTGTATCCTGGAAAGCAGTGACAGAGAAAAGGATTTAGGGGTTATAGTGGACTATCAGCTCAGGGAAACGATGTGGCAAAAAGGGCAAATACACTCTCGGCATGCATAAACAGTAAGGAGGTGATTTTACCTTCATATGTGGCATTGGTGAGGCTGATACTGAAATACTGTGTATAGGTCTGGTGTCCTCATTTCAAAAATGGTGCTAAAGAATTAGAGAGTCACAGAATGAAAAGAGCCACAAAAATGATTCAGGAACTGGAGGAAATGCCTCATAATAGAGCTCAGTCTGTTTGGTTTGTCAATTTGAGTTAGGGTGATCAAATGTCCCGATTTTAAGGGGCCTGTCCTGATTTTTGTGTCTTTTTCTTATATAGGCTCCTATTACCCCCCCACCTCAGTCCGATTTTTCATACTTGCTGTCTGGTCACCCTAATCCGAGTTCAATCTGATTAGTTTATCATAAAGAAGGCCGAGAGGTGACTTCATTACAGTGTATAAGAACCATCACAGGGAGAAGCTACTGGCATCTGAGGAGAAAGACGTAACAAGAACCAATAGCTGATCACTGAAACCAAACAAATTCAAATTAGAAATAAGGCACACATTTTAACACAGAGTGATTAACCATTGGAACAAACTATCATGGGAAGCAGTGAATTTTTCAGATCTTCTTGATCTCTTTACATCAAGACTAGATGCCTTCTCAGAAGATATGCTTCAGCTAAACACAAATTATTGAGCTCAATGGAGGGGTAAGTGGGTGAAAATTAATGGTTTGTGTTTTACAGAATGTCAGGCTAGCTATCTAAGGGTCCTTCTGGCTTTAAACTCTCTGAACCTATGAATCTGCACACTGCCTCCACCTAGTGCAATGCAGAAGTTACTACATCACAGCAGGGCCTCCCACTCCTGTGTAGCGTGTTCATTACCTTTCTGCTGCAGAGTAATACTTCTGAGGAGCGATAGTTTTACTTTTGGATTACACACCATTCTGTACAATCTAGTGTATCATCCAAAGAATTTCCTGGGAGGAAGAATAGTTTCACCCCATCATAAATTTGGGGCAAATTAATGGAAATTTCCCCAGCTGCAACATCTTAATGGTGTTTCTGGATTGGGGGCAATTCTTGAACAAGCGAGAAAGCACCATGGAAGAGAATAATTTACGGAGAAAGTGAGAGGGAATGTAAAAGAAGGAGTAAAATTCTGAGAAAGTGAGAGTATCCCATAGATAAAGGCCCCAATCCTGCAACTGCCTCCACACAGACAGACACCTGCATGGAGCGCCATTGAAATCACTGAGGCTTTATGTGGCTATAGGAGCAATTGAAAGATTGAGACCAAAACTTGCATCCAGACCTTGAATACTTGGCCCCTGACCTGATTTTTCATGATTGAAACTGATGTGTGGAGACTAGACTTGCTACTGCACATTACCACTGCAGATGTGTGTACTAAGGATTTGTGGCCAGAAACTAATTTCAGTCATACAGGTGTAACCCAGAGTAACTCCATCCACTGAAGAGAATGAAGTGACTCTGAGTTTGTGTAACTGAGGTCAGAGCTGGCTCGTGGTCTCTGAAAAGTGAAAGACATTGCACCATAGAAAAAAGGAAGAGAAACTAAGTTTTCTTTCAGAGTCCTTCCCATAGTTTTGTGCCAGCCCTAATTAGTTAGCATAGCCAAGCCTTGATTTATATGTATATTATTGTGTCTTAAAGACACTGAGCAGCTACAAGAACAAGCTGTTTGTGTCCCAGGAGGTGATTAAATGGGTTAAGATTCAAATTCCTCTGTATTACTCAGTCTTTCTGTGAAAGAAAAGCAAAACAGCAAGGCAGAGTCAGACTCCAGAAGAGAGACAGGCAGACTCCTCCTGCTGCTGACTAGCCCCCTAATCCCAGAGGAGGTACATTTCTTCCCTGGTAGTTGCTGGATATCTGAGCGTTTCTCCTAACATGAAGGTAAGCCAATCACTTAGCTAATTTCTACCAGTGAAATGAATAAGATGAAATATTAATTTTAAAAGGAAGACGCATGGCTGAGAAACGTAATGAGATAAAATTGCAATAAAGCAAACAAGAAAATGTGGTTTGGGTGGCTAATCTGCTGAGTGCTCAGATTTCACATCGTTATTAGCAGTGCCATTATTATTTATTTGCATTGGAGTTTGGCTGGAGTAAGGGCTGCCGACCAGGTCCCAAAGTTGGCAAAATGCACGTAAAAGAAAAAGCAGCACAAAGAGAAAATTAACGATTGTTTTCCCTCCTTCTTGTTCAGGTATTTGAGGTTTTCTTTCTGATAGAAGTTACAGGTTTCTTTCCAGTTTTTTCCAGGTGAGTATTTATTTAGAATTGCATATGCTAAAGAATGACTATGAATTGTTTAATACACGTTTTCTAAGTGTTTACATAGACGTGGCTGGTCCACAACATGGGGAGAGGGTTAAAGGAATCTCTCAGCTTGTGCCCCTGTGAGAGTGGAGCCACTTTCCCCATCAGCACTGTCAGTGCCACTAATCTCTCTAGTGGTGTGGGGGAGGGGAGAAGGTGCAGTGTGAGGCAGGCCACTGCCTCTTTCCCTTCTGAACACACAGGACGAACTGGCAAGCTCCAGTGGGAGCACTTCCTGGGAATTGGGCCCTTCCTGGGAATTGGGCTCTTCCTGGGAATTCTGGCTGAGACTGAAAACTCCACAGGGAGCTCCCACTGCAATCTGGCCTCTCCACATCCCTCATGACACAGGACTGTGCTGCTATGATACAATCTGGATCCTACTGTATAGCTTTGGTATGGTCTATGCGAGCAGTGAGGACTGAGCATGTGGGATCGTTTCTCCTGTCTGTCTGTCCTGTTAGACAGAAGGATTGGGAATCAGTTTTATTCTTCTGTGGCAGGTTGAGTGAATCCCATTGGTTTCAGTGGGAGCCCAATCAGGTCCCAAAGTTTTAATCAACACTCATTTAGCTGTGTCTGAAAACTTGGGTCTAATGCTTATGAATGGAGACGTTGCAATTCCTTATAATTTTTTTCTGTTTTTTTTAATAATGAAAAAAACTATATTGAGGCAGCCCTTCCTCTCCAGTCAATTGCCGATGGAATCCTTATGGTCCTTGGTCTGAATGTGATGGCTGCACTAAGACTCAGGTATAATGCTATTAATGCTTTTTTCCTTTTGCCTTTCTTAACATGCACTTTTATAATAATTATGGTAGCATTATATCTGTAAGAGAATCAAAAGTCTAAAGTATATGATTTGTGTCTACAAGGATGCGATATTCTAAGAGCTGACAGTGTCAAAGGAAAGGACATTGATGTTAGGAAGGAGGATAATCATCATAAGCATAACTGACCCAGTAGTTTTTGTTTTGGTGACAGTTACAAAACATGTCCTAGTGGAAATTTCAGTAAACTCTGTTATAATTCTTCAGCTGATATCTATTGATTCCTATTGTCTGTCAGTTTTTATGGGCTGATCCAATTGCTCCATTCCATTCCTAATAGGAATCAGTAGAAACAAGCTGAAAGTTTTCTATGTTGGCACTTTTTCCCAGGCGAGAGATATTTTTGATTTTTAGATTCCTTATTGCTTCCTTTGATAAGTCATTAACTAGGGACGGGTGGATGAATGGGTTCAGATTAAAAAAGGGCCAGTGTGCACTTTCTCTCAAGACTTGACATGAACCTGAATTTCTTTTCAGATGCAAAAAAACCTCAGTTTGTCTAACTTTAGTTTTTGTCACATTCCTTTGCCCTACTTGCTTCCTCTTGGGATCGATAGCTGTTTTATTTTAGTTCTGGCAGGTCAGTTCCAAGAGTGACCATTAAAAATGGTCATAAAATGAAAAAAAGAGAACAGTATTTTCAACTGGCTCATACTAGTTACAGTTGGTGCCTAGGTTTTAGAACAGAGCAATTGGGTTTATTGGTCTACTAGGGCTAGAAAGAGTAGAGTCCTTTCTGTTAAACCATTTTTTATTGATATGTTGTTATTTTGTAGTAACATGAGGAGTAGTGTATTTGTTTTCAGGAAACATAAATTTCAGGTAATTTCAGGTAATTACAGCAAAGGATTTGTTGTGCTGTCATGAAAGCAATCTAATATTTCTGCTTTAGGTTTATGCTTTCTAAAGGTTTCTATTGATTTGCATTCAGATTCGCAGACGGACAATAGCAGTTTACGGCCAGTATGGGGGAAACCCGTGTGTTGGGAGTGCCTTTGAAACACGACAATGTGTTCCTACGAGAGGATGTCCAACAGAGGAGGGTTGCGGTGATAGGTTCAGGTGCTTTTCAGGTACTTTATTTTACTTTAGTTCTCATAACTTTCTGATATTTAAAGTTATGAAGATATGTAAAGATGCTTCCTGTTTATCAGGCAATCACGGTATCACGAGTTAACTTAAATCAAAGGATGAAAGTGACAGTGTTCACAGGAAAGAAATTCACAGGCCAAAGATCAGACACAGCCTTATTAATGCATTATATAGCCTTGCTGTGGTCCCTCTGTGCATAAATGCCTTACCCCACTGACATGCTGGAGGGACACAAAAGAGTGCACATCCCCCCCTCCCCACATGACCTGCATGTTAAGGACAGCTACATTATTCAGTTACATCTGTCCCATTGATGACAAGATAATTTTTAAGTCTTCTGAAGCTGGAGAATGAGTTCAGGATGATACAGGCACAGTGAGAAGGATTCTTATACATTTGCAGTACTCCAGAAACATAGTGCTTCCAGAGTACTGAAAATGTGTCCAAGATCTCTTTCTTGGCGGGTAACAGCTAATTTAGGCACCATCATTTTGTATGCATAGCTGGGATTATATTTTGCCATGTTCATTTCTTTGCATCTAACATTGAATTTCTTCTGCCATTTTCTTGCCAAGTAGGGTGACCAGGTGTCTGGTTTTTGACCAGAATACCTGGTGGAAAAGGGACCCTGGCGGCTCCAGTCAGCACCACTAACCAGGACATTAAAAGTCCAGTCGATGGTGCTGCAGAGCTAAGGCAGGCTAGTCCCTACCTGGCTCAGTGCTGCACCCTGGAAGTGGCCAGCTGGTCCGGTTCCTAGGTGAGGGAGCCACAGGGCTCCATGCGCAGCCCCTTCACCGAGCACCAGCTCTGCACTTCCACTGGCCAGGAACGGTGGCCAATGGGAACTGCGGAGGTGGTGCCTGTGGGCAAGAGCAGTGCGCCAAGACACCTGCCAAGCCATCGCCTAGCACCTAGACCTGCTGGCTGTTACCGGGGCACAGTGTGGAGTCAGGACAGGCAGGATGCCTGCCTTAGCCCTCCCGCTGCACCGCTGACTGGGAGCTACCGGAGGTAAGCCCACTCCCCAACCCCGAGCCCTAACTCCCTGCCCCAGCCCTGAGCCCCCCACAAACTTGGAGCCCCCTCCTTCACCTCAAAGCCCTCATCCCCAGCCCCGCTCCAGAGCCTGCACCCCCCAGAGTCCTCACCACCACCCCTGCACCGCAACCCCCTGCCCCAGCCTGGAGCCCCTTCCCTCACCCTGAACCCCTCATTTCTGGCCCCACCCCAGAGCCCATACCCCCAGTTAGAGCCCGCATCCCACATCCCAATCCTCTGCTCAAGCCCAGTGAAAGTGAGTGAGGGTGGGGGAGAGAGAGGGAGGAGGAATGCAGTGAGTGGAGGGCGGGGCCTTGGGGAAGGGAAGGGGCTAGAGCAGGGGTCTCCAAACTTTATGTGACGAGGGCCATATTAGATTTTTGAAGGGGCTTCATGGACAATTCAATATATGCAAATATATGCAAATTTACCCTCCCCCCCTTTTGCTCCTCCGGCCACTGCCACGGGGGCACTCACCCCTCTGCACATGGGGCCGTCAGCAGCAGCTCGTGGGGTGAGAGGGGGCAGCGGCGGCTTCGTCACATGCCTGCTCAGTGTTCCTGCTCAGCAGGAGGGCCGGACAAATCAAAGCCACAGGCCCGATCTGGCCCCCGGGCCATAGTTTGGAGACCCCTGAGCTAGAGTGTTTGGGTTTTGTGCAATTAGAAAGTTGGCAACCTTAATGCCAAGTCATAACTCCTCTAACTCAGGAACCAATCCATGCAACAAACCTCGATGCCAACTTTGCCCACATATCCACACCAGCGACACCATCACAGGACCTAACCAGATCAGCCACACCATCACTGGTTCATTCACCTGCACATCTACCAACGTAATATATGCCATTATGTGCCAGCAATGCCCCTCTGCTATGTACATCGGCCAAACTGGACAGTCCCTATGAAAAAGGATAAATGGACACAAATCAGATATCAGGAATGGCAATATTCAAAAACCTGTAGGAGAACACTTCAATCTCCCTGCACACACCATGAAAGACTTAAAGGTCAGCATTTTGCAGCAAAAAAACTTCAAGACCAGACTGCAAAGAGAGACTGCAGAGTTGCAATTCATTTGCAAATTTGACACAATCAATTTGGGACTGAATAGAGATTTTGAATGGCTAGCTAACTACAAGAGCAGTTTCTCTTCTCTCGCTGTTCACACCTCCAAATCAGCTGCTAGTGGAACACCTCACCCTCCCTGATTAGAGATAACAGCTGGTTCAGCCTCCTTGGACCCACCCTGTTATCTTTAACCTGGTTCTTGCCTGCCTATTTATACCTGCCCCTGGATACCTCCACTGCATGCATCCGACGAAGTGGGTATTAGCCCACGAAAGCTTATGCTCTAATACTTTAGTTAGTCTTTAAGGTGCCACAGGACTCTCTGTCACTTCTGCAATTGCAGACTAACACGGCTACCCCTCTGATTCTTGTTTATAAACAAACTCCCTGCACCAAGGGTGGAGGTCCTTATTAGCACAGAACTCAAGCTCTGACTCCTGAGTGCTGCTAGGTCCTTGCCCCACCCCAGGAGATTGGGGAGGGGCATGTGACCCTTTGCCCCACCCATGCTCTCCCCTGCTCCACTGTATTATTTTACATGATCACACACTACTGTGACACCAGCACTCCTGTATGCCCACTGTATACTGTTCAGCCTACACACGAAGACCCAGGTTTGCTCTTAGTTACACCAGAATAAATTGAATGATGGATTCTCTGTGTTCCAATTGCATCGTTCTCAATCACTGCCCACTGGCCTATCATGCTGCACACTGAATGAGTTAGGGGTTGTGTGGAAATGATGGGCCCAATTCTCCCCTCCCTTACACCAGTGTAAATCAGGAGTAACTCAACTGCCATCAGGGGAATTGAAATAGAGTAAAACTGGTCTAAACCAGAGAAGAATCAGGCCCATTATATGATCAAGTAATTAACGGCTGCATCCTAGTGTATATGCTCCAGCAACCCTAGCTGTATGTTTAAAACAGGGGTAGGCAACCTATGGCACGGGTGCCAAAGGAGGCACACGAGCTGATTTTCAGTGGCACTCACACTACCCAGGGCCTGGCCACTGGTCTGGGGGCCTCTGCATTGTAATTTACTTTTAAATGAAGCTTCTTAAACATTTTAAAAACCTTATTTACTTTACATACAACAATAGTTTAGTTCTATATTATAAACTTATAGAACGAGACATTCTAAAAATGTTAAAATGTATTACTGGCACGCGAAACCTTAAATTAGAGCAAATAAATGAAGACTCGGCACACCACTTCCGAAAGGTTGACGACCCCTGGCTTAAAACATGCACTGCAATGCCCTCAGTTCAATTCCAGTGTCACTTTCTAGAGCCATAGTATGCACTATTGCAGAGTGGCGAAAACCAGAATTTGAATCTGATCTTCCAGTGACATATAGGTCATAGAGGCAGGCCCCTGAGTCCAAGTTTTTTTCTTGAGTTTACATGATTTTTATTAAAGCTTGCTTTTAATTAGAACAACACACAATGAGAATGTGTGATGAGAATTGGCTAATTAACATGCTTTAATTTTATCAGCTGTGTATGTAGCTGGACAAACACGTTTCCCCCTTTCCCTGAGATTTTTTTTGTTCGTTTTGGTTTTAGGCCAATGCATTAGCAAATCTCTGGTGTGCAATGGAGACCAGGATTGTGAGGAAGACGGTGCTGATGAGGATCGGTGTGAAGAGAGCAGACCAGCTTGTGATATTGATAAAATGCCTCCTAATGCAGAACTTACAGGAGCTGGGTAAGCTTCTCCACAGATCTCATCTTACATGTTACATCAATATCTGGGCTAGTTTACATTGTATTTTTGCAGCATTTATCTGTGACTAGCTAGAGACAAACATCTTGGCCTCCACTTAATCTGCTCATGTGCAGCAGAGGAACCTTCAGCTCCAGATCTCAAGACTATCATTTTTACCATTTTATTATTTGTGTTAACCGTAGTGCCTTGGAGTCACAGTCGTGGACCAGGACCCCTTTGCGTTAGGTGCTATACAAACAGCTGCACTTAAAAAGAGTCTCCTTTAGCTAGAGTAGAATTAGGGCTTATAGCCTCTCTAGGGGGCCTTCATTAAAGTGCAACATAATCTTTAACAATTGTTTATGAGCAGGCATTCCACCTAACAGAAGGCAGCAATGCATATGTAAAGTGTATAGCACATTACAACCTCTTCCTGGCTCTAGTCTGCAAATTTAAATAGATTAAACAGATGATTGAAGGACTTCATAGCTTTGCCATATGTTTTCATTATGGGTGTGAAATTTTCCCCTCAGATACACACATATAACTTCCATTGACTTCAAAGAGAGTTACAAACAGACAGTTGAGTGCAGAATTTGGCCCTATGAACTGAACCTTTATATTAAAAGAGCCTAATTCTTCCCTGACTTACACTTTGGGTAGCCATTGACACCTGTGTGCTGCATATATAAAATGCACCCAAATCAAAATGGTAACATTTGAAAATGACTTTGTACAAGTGTGATGATTAAAACAAGGTGCATGGTGGTGGAGAATCAGGCCTAAGATCTCAATATAGGTATAATTTTTGGACAAGATGCACTGCTATGGTCTGGCTGCTGTGCTCTGGCTGCTATGACCTAGCTCCACTAATACAAAGCAGCTAGGAACCTGTTTTAACTGGGTTTATAGCTGTCTTGCATCACAGAAGCATCTTAAAGCAGCCAGAGCATAACTATGAATCTGGCCTTTTGTTTTGAACAATCATTTGAAACGTTTGCACTGCTGCAACTTAATCACAGGTTTTTAATTTGAAATGAAATGTTGCAAACTAGTTGTCTATAATCAGGATAGGACATAGACAAGTTTCTAAAGGCATAGCAACAACAGTTGGTTTTTTTCTTAAGAAATACTGCTATGCAATAGTATTGTGGATCTATTTAATGACCTCAGATACATATACAGAAGTATTAGCATAACAAAATGATTATCTTAAATTTGTTTAATATAGCCCTATCACCTTGAGAATGATCTTAGCACAGATGTAATATGTAATAAAGAGGAGTTTTGGAAATGGACTGGGCATTTTGCGGATATAGCTAAACATAAGCAGTTGCCATAGATACAAATGTATTTGAGTTAGCAGGTATGAAATATGTACTTCTTGCTGACACAATTAAGAATGGCATTTTACTTTTCATACTCTAGTATGTATGTGCAGCACCCTTATGCCCATCTAGAAATCTATAATACAGTGTCCTATTTTCTTATGTAATGGCTTGTCTATATGGTGAGTTAGCACCTGGCAAGCCAGTGTGTAAATCAACAGGGAATTAGCTTGCCGTATACTAACTCACCCTGTGGACCCGGCTGCAGTGTACTAAAAATTCCGTTGTACACTTTGGCATACTCCCATTTCGAACATCAGTGCTCACTGTGGAACTTTTAGTGCATGGGAGCAGTGTCCGCATAGGCGGCTAGTGCACTGTAGATTCCCTCCCTGGCTAGCTATGCACAAACTTGCTGACAACACCGGCCCTAAGTCCATTTTTGATTGTTATTTCAGATTAACGCTATTCAGTTACAACAGCTTTTTGTAGTTTTAACATCCTGTCAACCATGCATTCTTCTGAGCGACTCTGCTGCCTTAAGCTATCTTTTGTGTTTTCTCTCTTGCAGCTTCGATGCCATTTCTGGTGAGACTAGGGGAAGAGTGATTCATACTAAGACTTTTGGTGGACAGTGCAGAAAGGTGTTTAGTGGTGATCAGAGAGAATACTACAGACTGAGTGAAAGCCTTCTTACCTACACATTCCAAGTATGTTTGCTTTACCATAGCCTTGTTTTTAGAGTCATATTTAAACCTGGGAGAATAATGCAAAATATGAAAGGTTTAATGAGGATGGCAAGCTGCCCGGAAAGAGTTCCTTGTGGCAAACATGCACTCTGTCAGCCCCAGCTGTCTGGTTTGCTGGGGCAGTTAGATGGTGGCTCCTTCACCTGGCCAGCCTCCAGGGGGAAGTCCAGGACTGGATTTTCACCTTAAGTGCCCCTAGGCACAGCATCTTCAGTGCCCCCTATGCCTACAGGTGACCTTCATGTTGCACAAAGTATTAGAGAGGTAAGGTACCCCTAGAACGCTGGGACTCATAGGTATGTGCCTACTTGGCTTAACTGGAAATCTGGCCCTGGGGAAGTCAATACTCAGCACCTCTCACAAGATTAAATCCAGAGAGAGGAGCAGTCAACACCACTGAACTGAACTGAGCTGGGTAACTGTCTCCTGAGCAGCCCATGCATTTAAGGAACAGGATTGCCAGCAACAAAAAAGCAGTGTTGGAGACCACATACCAGATCCTTAGCTGGTGAAATTCGGCATAGCTCGGTCAGTCAATGGAGTTATGCCTAGTTACACCGGGTGAGAGTTAAGTTTCTCTCTTCCCAGAAAATTGTAGATATGTTTAGTAGTTTTAATAGGTGTTAAGTGGAGAATTTAACGCTAGAAGAAAGGAACAAACCCCTGAATGTTATTGCTTAGATTAAGATCATGATCCTGTGCACCCTTTAGTTCAATAGAAGCATTGCGTGCCCACAGAATGTGTTAAAGTCACTGGGCTGGGCGACACTGAAATTTCAAAGCGCTGCCATGGGAACACTCCCGCAGCAGCGCTTTGAAGTTTGAGCGTGGTTGCACCCGAGCGCTGGGAGAGAGCTCACCCAGTGCTCCTGGTAATCCACCTCCACGAGGGAATTAGCTCCAAGCGCTTGGAGCCTGTCCACACTAGTGCTTTAAAGCGCTCAGACTTGCTGCGCTCAGGGGTGTGATTTTTCACACCCCAAGCCAGCAAGTTAGAGCGCTATAAAATCTCAGTGTAGCCGAGCCCATGGAGGGCTTCAGAGAGAAGATTATAACTAAATAATGGCTTAAAGTTAAACGTCTGCATAAAGGTTTGCAAGATGAGGGCCAAAATGTGATAGACGTAATCTTCATCTCTCATGGTCCGATCTTTACTGAGTGCAGGGCTCTGTCCTCACTTGGTTTTCTCTGAGCATGAGCAGCTAAGGAACGTCCTCATTCTTTAGAAGTGTAGCATACATACGCTTCTTAGGACATTTGCAGAGACATTCCTTTCAGAGGGATGATTTGTTTACTGTCATATCAATAATGGGCTTGCACCAAAAATACCCATTCCTCCCATTGACATCAGTGGGAACAGGGTCAGTCCTTAAATCCTTTGCCATCAACTGCTATGTTTGTATAAAGATATTTGCTTTTATCCTGTATTCATAAACCATCTAGAATGTATTCAACCCAAAGAAATCTTCCTAGTCTCTCTGTGCCAGGAAGTGCATGTGCTTCTAACAGCCATTCATACAGGATTGCATTTTCCGTTTTTTTCTAGGTGAAAATTCAGAATGACTTTAGCTATGAGTTTTACAATAGTAGCTGGTCTTATATGAAACACACAGTGCGCAATGTACAGTCAAACAGTGGCCATGACTATTCAGAAAGAACACAGAAGGAAAGTCACAAAAAGGTATGTATAAACTGTCTTTTTGGCTTAGAATTTCCCATGAATGATTAAAGTCTTACTTCCTTCAGTGCTGTTTTATAATTTGAACATCTTCCAAGACAATTTTTTTGTTTTATCCTGGTACTTTTGGTGCAACTTAGACAAAACAAACATAGTCCCTCAAAGATCTGTACGAAGAGGTCACTGCTCTGGGTTATGTTAGTTTATTTTTTGCCATTGTAATTGCTTATTATCTATTCATTTGATTTATTGGCTGCTATAAGGAAAGAAAGACACTGGCTAATAAGTGAATAATATTCTCCATGTTGATAATCTTCTTCTGAACAGTTCATTTAAATGTTGTTTTCTCTTTGCTTTTTTATTACATTCCTCAGTGTTTAGAGGCAACTTTCAAAAAATCTATAATGAGGGGTTAAAATTTATTTTGCCTACCCTCAATTCTGAAATACAATTTTTCTTGAACTCTACTGAGAACTTTACCTACTATTTTATAAAGTACCTTTATCTCCACTGTGCCTATAATTTTTAGTTAACTAAAAACAAGTATTAATTCAATAACTTGAGTGCTTCCCGTTTATATGGTACTATTAGTATCTTGGGCTAAATAAACTCAGAGGCTGAAAGCTAATATGTTTTTAGCTCATAATATGATTGCCATCAAGTTGACAGAAACTACCCTTCTGTTGATAGTACACTGAAATTTGTGCTGATTAAATATGTTGAGACTTACAGTAAATTGGTTCAAAATAATGCTTATTTTTTAACTGGAAGAAAAGCTGAGAAGACCATATTTATTGTGGGCATGTGTCTGAGAAGCTATCATAAAGTAGGTGACCAGACAACAAGTGTGAAAAATCAGGACAGAGGTGGGGGGTAATAGGAGCCTATTTAAGAAAGAGACCCCAAATCAGGACTGTCCCTATAAAATCAGTACATCTTGTCACCCTATCATAAAGACAAGAGTGAGTGGGGTACTTATAAAGAAAAAGGTGCTCCAGACCAGTCAGGATGCAAAGAAAAGAGAATTTTCTGGTGCCTCAGTTTCCCTTTTGCTGAACTGCAGTACCTTTGTCTCCAGCAGGGCTTGTTAATCAGGCTCTGTCAGGCACCTAATGCATGGCAACCACCATTAACTTTTACACAGGAATATGCATTTGCCTTTTTGTCCTTTTAAAGCTTCTCTGTGAGAGGGAGAGTGAAGAAAGAATACCATAGTCATTAAAAAGGAAAAAAACCAGTGATTTTGTCTACCTCCCACACTATTCATACCACATTCACTCAAACCGTCCTATCACACAAAACAGGAAATCTCATTACAGGAGGAAGAACAGAACTTCAAAGGGAAAAACAAAACAAAAATAAAATCCAACCTCTTAAAGAAACAGACCACCTTATCACAAGAGCCATACATAAATGATAAGTACTGAGGACAGGAGTGAATCAGAATGCAGGGATAGCATACTGAACAGTTGTAGAAAGTATTGTCCATTAGCAAGTACAGGATCCTGATGAGCTGATTGGCAAAAGCCATTCCATTTTTAAATAGCTGTATGACTGATTTCTTTTCATCCTCTTAGAGTAACCACTTCATGGTTGTTGAGAATGATGTGGAAGTTGCTCAATTCATTAATAACAACCCAGAATTTCTAACTATTACGGAGCCATTCTGGAAAGAGCTTGCCAACCTTCCTGCTGTCTATGAATATAGTGCATACCGAAGATTAATTGAACATTTTGGTACTCACTTCTTGCACTCTGGATCTCTGGGAGGACATTACAAAGTTCTCTTTTATATGGATACTGAAAAAATCAAAGCAGAAGGTAGAGTATTGGAGCATTTGTTACAATGAACCAAGAGAATGAACAAGTAAAGAAACTCCTTCCTAGATCCTCCCAGCTAACAAATAAAACAAAAATAAAGAGACTGCATTCTCACCATTCAGTTGCCATAGACATCTTATTGATAATAAACGAGGGGTGGGCTCAAGCTGCTATCTTTAGATCCCAATCTGGGTGTTGAACTCTCAAAGTTCAGGGAGATTTGGATTTGGGGTTCAGCCTATTATACATTTGATTTTACACATTATAAATTTAAAGGGCCATTTGAAAAATGTAGCTCTCAATCCTGGTTTGGCTTTTGAACATCCCCAAAGTTCAGAGGTGTTGGGATACAAGGCATGATTAAAGTCTGTCTCTAGCAAAGGCAGAACAAAATAAAAATGAAGCAAAGGGCAAAACTGCACATATGGTGATACTCAAAGACACAGCCACTGCTGGAAGAGTAGGGGTGGGGGATGAGAAAAAGGATAAATCAGAAAAATGAAAATAAAATATCAGGCAAATACATCATTCAGCTCTCTGACAGTATCCTTAGGTATTGCCCTTGGATAGCTACTGGCTACTGGTAACCCTGAGCATAGGATCTGCTTTGTAGTTGTCCCCTCCTTCAAGAAAATGTTGCAGTTGTTCTATTCCTAAAGGGAGCCTTCAGTCAATGGGAACCCCACACATGAATCCAAAAGCAGAAATTAATTTTCAGCCTACTGTGAAGGTGACTGAATCTATTTCTTTCCAGGTTTGAGTACTAGAGACATGTACAAATGTACATCATCAGGTTGGAACTTACTCATTGTAAAAAAGAAAAAGACTACCTGCACAAAACTGGATGAGCTGTTAAAATACTCTTCAGGTAAATGTTTCCATGGCACACAGATTTCTTGCACTGGGGATATGCCAGACTTGGTTACGTGTGGGAGATCAATAAAACAGAAAGGCTTTTTGGATATAGTAGAACCCTGACTATCTAAATGGAAATCCAGGGAACATATTTGCATAAACAGGTTACCGTTTCAGATAAGAGGGACCTAGTTTTCATTGTAAATGATGCATGTCTGGTGACATAATCAAGATTTCAGATATAAGTGGGTTAACATTTGAGGATCTTGGAAAAGGTATCACAATAGTCAAAATATTATATAAGTTGGTGGAATGAGCAGAAAAAACAAATGCACACCAGTCCATTTCATCTCTTTGGTCACTAGGCCAATCCAGGCAGGTGCTGAGCTCCAGGAGGACTGGCAAGTGCTCAGCATCTCTCAGAACAGGATAATAGGGTATTAGCCAACATGGATTTGTCAAAAAAAAAATCATACTCCCCAACCCAATTTCTTTTTTTGACAGGGTTACTGACCAATTGTATAGGGGAGAAGCAGTAGGTGTAATATACCTTGATTTTAGTAAGGCTTTGACATAGTCCCCCAGGATGTTCATAGATGGTCTAGATTACATTACTATAAGGTGGGTGCAAAACTGATTGAAAGACCATACTTAAAGTGGAGATATCAATGGTTCATGTCAAACTGGGGAGACCTATTTACTGGGATCCCACAGCGGTAGTCCTGGGTTCTGTACTAGTTAATATTTTCATTAATGTCTTGTAACAGAATGGAGAGTATGCTATAAAATTTCTGAATGACACCAACCTAAAAAGGTTCACAAGCACTTTGAAGGACAGGCTGAGAATTCAACATGATCTTGACAAATTGGAAAATTGATCTAAAATCTAGAAGATGAAATTCAATAAAGCCAAGTGCAAACTACTACACTTGGAAGGAAAAATCAAATGCACAAATACAAAATAGGGAATAATTGGCTAGGCAGTAGCTGAAAAAGATCTGGGGGTTCTAGTTGATCACAAATTGAAAATGAGCCAACAATGTGATGCAGTTGTGAAAAAGGCTATCATTCTGAAGTGTATTAACAGGAGTTTTGTATGTAAGACATGGGGGGTGATTTACCCTCTCTACTTGGCACTGATGAGTCCTCATCTGGAGAACTGTGTCCAGTTTTGGGTGCCACACTTTAGGAAAGATGTGGACAAACTGGAGAGCGTCCAGAGGAGAACAATAAAAATGATAAAGGTTTAGAAAACCTGAGCTGGGAGGATAGGTTAAAAAAAACCCTGGGCTTATTTAGTCTTGAGAAAAGAAGACAGAAGGGAAAGCACCTGATAACAGTCTTCAAATATGTTAAGGGCTGTTATAAAGAGGCCTGAAGCTAGGACAAGAAGTAATCGGCTTTATCTCCAGCAAGGGAGATTTAGGTTAAATATTAGGGAAAATATTCTAACTATAAGGGCAGATAAGTTCTGGAATAGGTTTCCAAGGGAGGGTGTGGAAGCCTTGTTACTGGAAGTGTTTAAGAGCAGGTTGGACAAACACCTGTTAGGGATGGCCTAGGTTTACATGGTCTTGCTTCAGTGCAGGGGGCTGGACTAGATGTTTTCTCAAGGTCCCTTCCAGCCCTACATATCTATGATTTTATGACAGCTGTTCCCAGCCTGATTTGATTAGCGCCTGCCTTGTGGTAGATTGGTGGATAGCCTCTCTTCCACATCCTTTGAGCCATACTTATTCACAGTTGCCATGGCCCAGCTCCACAAAGGTACTTAGAAGACTAAGTCCCAGTTGTATGCACCAGTGTGATCAACAAACCTTCTGTCTGGCTGCCACCTAATCCTGTAGGTGCTTAATTCACTTAACACTACATTTCTACTGTAACAGTTCCAGAGGTGATTCTGGGTGCACTACTGCCTTACTCTAAGCGTTGTGAAATCTGCCTGTTGCTCCAGAGTGATTCACAAAGTAGGGGAAAGCAAGCAGAGAAGTGCCTATCTCCCCATGGGATCTGATCTGGTAGGCATGCTCCCAAACTGCCCAGAGTGGGTCCCACTGAAAATCTGATGGGGAGTAAGAGATGGGGTGCCAACCTTATAACTTTTAGCCCAGTGGTTAAAGCACTTGCCATTGGGCTAAAAGTTATAAAGTGGGCACCATCAGCACCACTTCCACCTCCTCCCATTTTGTGTGGAGTGTTTCTCACAAGCAGTGACTTAGTCACCTGACTCCAGGAGAGGGGCTCCCATCTGTGAACTGCTAGCAGTGATAAGTGCCTCCCTGCAGCCTTGACTTAGATGCCTACCTCCATGGCTCCACAGGGGCAGGGCTTAGCACACATCCCTCTCGTCAGCATCTCCCATTGGCTGGCTCAGGAGGCTCTCTGCCTAGCATGCTGGCATTGTGGATTGCATTCTTAGGTGCTTGTCTCTCCTCATGGATTGTCCAGGGCACCTAACTCAGGTTTTGTGAATTGCAGTGTTGTTCCTGTGATTTTTTCTAAGTGCCTAAAAGTTAGGTGTTGCAGTATTAAGCACTGCAATGGCTAAGTCCCTTGGGGGATTCAGACCTATACATCTCCTTTTTTTTCTGTCCCTTCTCCCCTCTCCAGTTCCCCATCCTACTCCTCTTGTTCACTCTTGTCTACTTTCTAGTTGTATTCATTTTTCTTTTTGACTTGTTATGTGTTCCTGTCCTTTCCTCACCTGCAGCTCAGGGTGAAGACCATCCATTGGTGGTTTTATGGGGCAATAGCCATACGCTTGCAGAGCCGAGCTGTGTGTTACAAGGGCAGACACTCAAAGCTTGGGCTGGTGAGCTGCTTCCTGAGCTGCTCCAGTGGCCATCTGCATTAAGAGCCACTGCAGGAGCAGGGGATAAAGGAGGGTTTCTAAAAGATGTGCACCTTCTTTCCTCACAGCAGCATTTCTGCTGTAGGGAGTTGGAATGATTCCAGAGCCATGCTGCTTTCCCTATCCGTACTTCTGCTCTAGTCAGGTCCTCCCACGGCTGGGAAACACCATTTCAGGATTTGGCCTGCTATTACCATTCTAGAGTTAAGTGCTATTTTACTTACATTCTCCACTAATGGGCCCTTTAATTGCTCACACAGTTATTTGTGTTATATTGTGGAATTTCTATTGCTACATGAAAACATACCAGTGCTGCTCTTCTGTCTTTCTCATCCCTGAATGTGTAGGAACCACTCAAAATGAGATTAGAGGCGATCCCTATGTAGAGGGTGGAAATCCAGCGGCTGTTGCTGGCCTTGCTTATCTAGATTTGAATGATCCTGCTGGAAATAGTGAAAGATATTCCTTCTGGGCTCGATCAGTGAAATACTATCCCAGAGTAATTAAACAAAAGGTAAGACGAGGTATTATTTTCCTAAAACAGCCCTGAGAGGTGGGTTTATCTGAAGTGGGGATATGATTAAGCTATAGGAGATAATCAGCACCAGTTGTAAATGGCAATAGTTTTGTATCCAGGTTGTTTTTTAAAAATTAAAATAAGAAAAATGTGCACAAGCAAAGCAGATTGTTTGAGAAATGGACAATAATTTCACTACTGCTTTGCATAAGCACAAGGGTCCATCTGCTTAGATCTCAGGGCTCAAGTATTGGAGCCCAGTGTCAAATGAAAAGGAAGAATTGGGTCAATGAGTTTGGGATTTAAGGTGAGCTCTGGAAGTGTAGATTTTGTGGAATTGAAGCACAAAGTATTATTTTTTATCTTCGTAATGAATAAACTGATCTTATAGTTGTTTAAAATATATAACTTCTTGGACAGTGGAAGCTCACATACAGACTTTATTAGTGCCTAGTTTTTGAGCATGGCATGGCATGGCAATATTTAGCCCCAATCCACACAGCCATGGCTGAACCGTGTTTGAATACAGCTGAGCTGCAAGTGACTTTAACAAATGTCACACAAAGTTGGTTTTGAGTGTAGATGAGGCCTTACTTGATCTTTCCTACTAATGACAGATGAAGAGTTTTCCCTTTCAAAATTGTCCACACAATATACATCTCCAAGTATCATACATGACCAATGAGTTATTAAACTGTGACACTCTTAAAATCTGTAGTTTTTAAATTTAAGACGTGTCTGTTTATTGCATTTAGCTAACCCCATTGTACGAGCTGGTAAAGGAAGTGACCTGTGCCTCAGTTAAAAGGCATTACCTGAAACTAGCCATTGAAGAGTATCTAAGTGAGAATGATCCCTGCAAATGTCGGCCATGTCAAAATGGTGGCGAACCTGCCATAGTAGGAACTCAGTGCCTGTGTTTCTGCAAACCCTATACGTTTGGAGCAGCTTGTGAATTCGGAACTCTTGTACAAGATCAACCAGGTAAGTGTGCATTTGTGTTGAGATTTCAAGAGTTTAAAGCATTCTTTTCTGCTTGCAATGATACTATCAGTGCTACTGCGCAGGTTGAATGTGCATCTGATAATGTGCGTCTGACTATGAAAGTCAAGTGGATATTTGAGGGCATCAGGCTGCCAGGGGACAGAGGTTAAATGAGGGGAATATTCCTCTCTGTTAGACTCTGGGTCTCTGCCTAACGTTTGTATACAGCACTTTACATTTTCGAAGTATTTTCTTTTAAGTATTGTGGACAATACTAGTAACAGTGAGAGCAGTTCTGCATTGGCAAGCAAATGGATTAGATGAATTAACAGATGTTTTCCATCTCTTGCTTCTCTGATTCTGTTATTTCCATTTTACAAATAAAAAACTGGAGATGCAAAAAGATCAAGGCCAGAATATTCAAACTTGGGTGCCTAAACATATTGTTTACCATGTTGTTGCAGCAGTGTCAGTCTGAGAATATGAGAGAGACAAGGTAGGTGAGGTGATATCTTTTACTGGACTAACTTCTATTGGTGAGAGAGGAGAGCTTTTGAGCTTCACAGAGCTCTTCTTTAGGTCTGGGGAAGGTAACCAAACTTGGACACTTAAGTGCACATTTAAGCACTAAACTATTGCCCTGTTTTAAGAGATATTGAGCACCCATAAGTACTATTGAAAAAATTAGAGTTTATGTCATGTGCCCTTTTGGTTATTTAAGTGCTTTACTTTAGGCATCTATCTTGAAAGTTGACTTGCCCAATGTTACATACAAAGCCAGGATTAGAACTCATGGCTCAAAGTATAGTGCTCAGTCCACTAGGTCAAATTGCTTTCTTTCAGATTTGCCAATAACCTAGGCTTCTACATTACCTGTGTCCCGTGATGCATGAAATGCTACCACAACTGTTCTAGTGGTGGTGCAATGAGGGATCAGATCAGTGAGAGGAGTATGTGTGCAGGGAGAGAATAAGAGCATAGAGATCAGTATTAGATTCCCTGGGCTTATTTTAACTAATCTAAACCTGAATAAAAGTTTGGATTCAAAGAGCACCAGTGATTAATATTATGCTGGTCTTTCCCTGACAAACTGAATTTCACAACTATTGTTTTTGCTCTGCAGGTAAATGAAAGAGTTCAATAACCATATCAACAACATTTTTGGAATAAATTAACAAAAATGAACAATGGGTCCATTTCACGTCCTGTGAAACAGAAACACATTCAGTTTTTTGTCCAGTTGTAGCATGGCGCTACATTTCTATTTGCCAATTCTGGTATAAATCAGCAGTCACTCCACAGAATTACACCAGTGTAAAAGCAATATTAGCAAGAAAAAGCTCTGGTCCATGATAGTGAGATCTTGGATTCAGCTCTAAGCTAATGCTTTGGGATCATCATTAGCTTTGACTGTGTTTCCTGCTTTAAGATACCAGCAGCTACTAAGAGGACAATATGATTTCTTACGTATTCCTATAATGTAAAGTCTCACTCTGACATTACACAGGAGTCATTGATGGAAGGTGGAGTTGCTGGTCCTCTTGGAGTCCTTGTTCAGGAGAAAGGAAGTCAAGGAGTCGAACCTGCAATAATCCACCACCCAGTGGTGGTGGGTTATCTTGCATTGGAGAAAAGTTTGAAAGCAGACAGTGTGAGGATGAGGAGTTGCAACATTTTCGGTAAGTGGCCTGGAAACACCTTAAGCATAGGGTGACCAGACAGCAAGTATGAAAAATTGGGACAGGGGATGGGGATAATAGGAGCCTATGAAGAAAAAGACCCAAAAATCGGGACTGTCCCTATAAAATTGGGACATCTGGTCAATGAATGCAAAGTGGGAGATCTGGGGCGATTTATGATTTTGACTAAAAATGACTTGTCATTTGTTGGACTGACACAGAAATTCAGTGGCTTTGGCTAAAGCAAAGCATCAAGTTTTTGTGTTTGTTCAAGACTGAAACAAAATGAAATTCTGGAGCTGTGACCTAGATGTGAAGTGGAAAAAAGGGTGAAGTCTATGAGCTTAACTTCACTCTAGTCTTCACATGCTTTCTCAAAAACACATGATAAATTAGTTTAGTTTGATCATGGCTTAAAGGAGCACAGACTAGCCCTGAAAAGGGGCTTCTCTGAGAAGGGCAGCATTTTAGAAGAAAGGATGACTAAAAACCCTCTTACATTTAGTAAATAATAATCAATTTTAAAATGTTTGCTTTACAGTTTGATTGAACCACACTGCTTTGATGTGTCCATAATCCCCACAGAATTCTGCTCACCTCCCCCACACTTGGAAAATGGATTTGTTCAAGTAGGTTAAAAAAAGTTCTCTTTATTACTTAATCTATGCTCTGTTTTGAGCTGCAGTACTGGAGCTGCAGTTAATATACTTATAGTAATTCATCTACAACTGTGTATTAGTTTTGATCAACTTAATATGATGCTATATGAAAATCTCTTTAGCATGTTCCTCCTGGATTAAGTTTACAAGAAGTTAGCCAAGATTTATTTTACTTATTTGTAACTTCCTCCCCGGCCACACACCTTTACTCCCCTTTTTATTACCCGCAATGCCCAGAGTCTCGAGCAGAGATCAGGGCCCCCGTTGTGTTAGGCACTGTACAAACACCTAGCAAGACAGTCTATGCCTAAAAAGCTTAACATTTAAAATAGACAGGACAGACAAAGGGCAGGATGGGAAAGAGGCACAGAGAGGTGAAATGAGCTGCCCAACATTACACAGCAAATTGGCGGTAGAACTAGGAATAGAATCCAGGTCTCCTGACTCCAAGTCAAGTGCCCTAAGTACTGGAAAACACTCTTTTTGTTCCCACCGGGACTTTGCACATGCACAGGGGTCCAACTGCTTGCAGTGGCAGGACTGGGCCTAATATCAGACATGATTTAATAAGGAAGTAACAAGAGAGCTTGTAAACTCCTTGGACCAGAGATTATGTCTTATCCATACTGTGAGGGGACTAGCACCCTGTTGATTGCTATGAGAAATAACTAACACTTACAGCAATACTGTAAGTTTTGGAGTAATGTGCAAGAAACAGCCTTCCCTCCAATTAACTAGGAATCAGTTTAAAAAATCAAAAATTGACCCTGAAAACCCTTACTCCACCGGGTCTACCTAAATAAATAAGGCTTGAGGGATTGGATTCTAAGATGTATTTTGCCATTTGTTTTTCCACTCGGTGGTTAACATGGTCACCCTGCACGTATTAGTTTACCAGTGTAAAGGAAAAATCCTGAAAACCATGGAATTGTATTTGCTCAGTTAATTCAGTCAGATTTCTTAGAAACCAAAAAAGAGTTTGATATTTTTAGTGGTTATTACACATTTCTTGTTTCACAAAGCTTCCCCTATTTGTTTCCTTTCAGAATGCCGATTCCTCATATCCTGTTGGGAAAACTGTTGTTTACACCTGCAGAGACGGTTATTCTCTTGTTGGTGAACCTGTTGCTAAATGTGGAGAAGGTTTAAAGTGGCTCACTGGGGATATGCATTGCAAGAGTATGTTTAAATTGATTTTCACTACAAAGTATAATTGAAAGTTGACTTTTGAATCCCAGTGAAACTTTCCCCCACATCTATTTTTCAAATATAGAGGAAAGGGCAGAGGGGGGATGTAGACAGCTGTAGTCTTCCAATTTTCAAACTAGAATCAGCTTTAAATTGCTCTCTTTGAATATAGAAATTGCTATAATACAATGAACAACTGGTCCATCTGGTCTAGTTGTAAGGAAGGCAAAAATTGAACCAGAAAACTCACAATGCAACAATGCACCAGGTCAAAGGTATACTGTAAGGGTAAATTACTTCCTGACCCCCCTGAAGTCAGAGAATTACTAGCCCTGATGATTTTAATCTTAGGTAAAATAATTGCAATGCTATTCAATATATATAGGATTGAGGTGCTCCATATTCTTTTCCTGCTATAGCGGAAAGTTGACTGAGATATACCCTCCTAATATATTGAATCATCCCTGCTTAATTCTCCTTAGGAAATGAAAACTCTCCAGGGTCCAAGCTAATACAATTTGGAGTGGATGGTGAATTCACTTCTGAGAGACTCAAATTTGATAAGCAACTTAACCCGGAGCCTATGACCAAGAATTGGCATTATTAGTTGATATACTTAAAAAAAAATCTCTTTGTGTATAATAATAATGCCACAACTTACTTGGGGTCCTATGGGCAGCTCCTGGCTACAGCAAAGTTCTTCAGTAGCTGTTTTGACCTCATATTGAATCCAAAACTCAGCCAGTGAACTCTGTGGAACCTATAAAGAAATGTTTATTAGTTTAGGTCTCAACGTTCTCTTCTCACTTCCTGCCCCGCTGCCCAGTGTGATTAGGTTCTTGTTATTTTTGATTTGTGGGTCACCTATTAAAATGATGTATCAGATAGATTGGTATCTTTCTAGATGGAAAGCAGCTTGATCTAGATCCAGATCCCATCTTCCTTCTTCCACCCACACCTGCCTTAATGTCCACTTCATGGTCTCCCATTCCTGTCTTTTTGCCTTCTTCTATGACATGCATCTAGTTACCCTCCCAACTGCAGAGTCAGGCCTCTACCCTTTCCTCATTTCAATCACTCTAAAGACTCACTTCTTTTGTATTGTTCACAAACATTAGCTCAGTCAGTTAGTTGCCCTTTCTACAAAAACAAACTTTAACATCTTCTTCTGGGTCTCTCAGTGTGTCTTACTAAGGCCTTGTCTATACTGGGGTGTCAGACACTGGTGTAATTGCATCAGTGCAAGCCCTCAGTAGAGGTTTATACCAGTGCAGTTTCTCCTGGGAGATGCCAGTGCAGAGTAGATTGTAAGCTCTTTGGGCTGGGATTGTCTTTGTCCCTTGCACAGCCCCAAGTACACAGCAAATGTTTAACAAATAGGTTAATATTTGGTATTAACACAATTGGTGTCTTCCTAGAGCAGGGGTTCTCAAACTGGGGGTCGGGATCTCTCAGGCAGTCGTGAGGTTATTACATGGAGGGGCGGGGGGGTTAACAAGCTGTCAGCCATCACCCGAAACCCTGTTTTGCATCCAGCATTTATAATGGTGTTAAATATATTAAAAAGTGTTTATAATTTATAAGGGGGGTCACACTCAGAGGCCTGCTGTTTGAAAGGGTTCCCCTTTCAAACAGAAATTTGAAGTTCTCAAATTTCAGTACAGAAGTTTGAGAACCACTGACCTAGAGGAATAAGAGTTGAGTTTTCATACAGTTTGCTCTAAACATGAGCAACAGACTCAAAGAATTTAAGACAAGACAAGAAATGCATGACTACTTTCTGAACAAATGACAGAGTCGCCATTCCTTTTGCTGTCTTCGTTCCTTAGAAACAGCTTGTGTCTTACCTGTCCTGGCGGAGGGTATGAGAGGAGATCCATGGAAACCGTCATATGCGATTGGAGAGAAGGTGACTCTGTCCTGTCCAGATGGCATGCACTTGGAAGGGTCATCTCTCATTCTGTGTGAGCCCAGCCTCAAGTGGTCCCCTGATATGAAGAATATCCAGTGCAAAAGACGAGGTAAGCCAATGCAGTAATTGGATCTGAATGAAATCATAGTAGCGAATAGAGAGGCAGTGCTTCCTAATGGATAGAGCACTGAACTAGGGTGCAGAAGATCTGGGCTCAATTCCTGGCTCTGTCCCAGCCTCCTGGGTGACTTTGGGCCAGTCCCTTCCTTTTCTGTGCATCAGTTACCCCATCTGTAAAATGGGTTAGCTCCTTTGTGAAGCACTTTGAGATCTACAGATGAGAAGTGATATCTAAGTGCCAGATATTATATATTTATTATTCCCTAAGTGTGCTACAGTTACTCATTTCATAAAATGTGCTGCATCCTTGCCCATGCTGATGGAGTTGCTGCTGCTGTGATGGTCACCTCAGGTATCCTAAAACTATTTCTCTTCATGACTCCTTTTGCAATGTATCCCATATGCGTCAACTTTCTAATGGGCCGGTGGTGCTCTCCCTGGCCCCGCCCTGCCCCTGCCCCAAGTGCACCCCACTCTCACTCCTCCCTCTCCCCGCCCCAGAGCTTCCTGTATGCCACAGAACAGCTGATCCGTGGTAAGCAGGAGGCGCTGGGATGGAGGGGGAGGTGCTGATAGGGGGTCTGCCAGTGGGTGCTCAGCACCCAACTTTTCTTTTCCGTGAATGCTCCAGCCCTGGAGCACTCACGGAGTCGGTGACTACGATGTAGCCCCTTCACATATCATTCCCCGGCAGACTGTGGCAGCTGCAAACATTTTAACAAGGATTTCCCTCCAATATTTCCCATCTCAGCTGGTTATGTGGGTGACACCCCCTTCCCAGTGTATCCATCTTTCCACTCCTCTGAGCCCACCAGGATAACTGCACCACAAAATGATTCTTCTGTGTGTCCCCTACCTGGCAGCTGTTCCTCACAGCAGGACACACTATGGTCTGAGATTGCGGGGTGGATGGTCAGGTGGGCAGCAGGTGTCTTCCAATGGTGGGGCCGGGTGGTCCATTAGGAAAAGGGTCCCTTTTGGTTCTTGAGGCAGACAGGCCTCCCCTGACTGCTGGCAGTCTCCTCTTAGCTGGTAGGGAATTGGGGTCCTCCGGTTGTTGCGGGCAGGAGCTGAGTTAGGGGAGTGGGGCTCTAGGCTTCCTCTCAGTAGTAGCTCCTCAAGTAGAGGCTGGGCGTACAGGCACTGGCAGGATGGAGGCAGGATACAGCAGCTGCAAGACTCCCACTCAGCACAGCAGCTCCTTAGCCTCTGTTCATCTACCCCTCACACTGGAGCAGCCAGTTGAGGGCAGGTACTGCACCAGGCTTTCCCCATGTACTCTTAGGAGTGCTGGTAGGTGATATAGAAGGGCAGTTACCTTGGAGCAGCTGCCATGGCCACTGCAGTAGCTGCCTGAGTGAGTAGCAGGCCACTCAAGCCAAGCCTTTAGGGAAGCGACACTGGCTTTAGCATTTGGGGACAAGGTTGATAAACAATTGTTTGCACTCACTGTTGTGAGGGGTTGCTACCTGTTCTGGGGAGGATTGCATCACTTCTGGGGAGAGGGATGGGAGGACGTTCCAGAACAGAGCCTCTTCCCCTGGGGGCTGGCTAATAGTCTTATGAACACACAAAATATATCCTAAGATCCATATGGGAAACCATTTTCATTCATACCACCTCAGGATTGATTCTGTCTGTTCCCAGTTCTATACACTGCCTCTTAGCTCTCCCTGTTTCCTCTCACTGGAGTCTAGGTGACTTTTTCTCTTGGGAACTGATACTCACAAATTCTTCCCCTAGGTTACAGGAAATCCCTTCCCAGACATTAGCTTGGAGAGGGCTAACAGTCATTGCTGTTCCCCTGCAGCTTGTTTAGTGGTAAGACACCCTGGTCCCTCTTTACTTGGTCCCTCTTTACTGTGAAAACCAACTAGCAGGCTTTGCTGTTGCCTACAGTTAAATGATCTGGGAGGAAACCAGGCACAGGTGAGAGCTGGACTTGGTTCCTCTTAAAGGCTCAACCATCCTCTCACACCCACTCTCCCAAACCAGTTCCTGTCCTCCGCTATCACAACACCATGAACGGGCCAATCCAAGGATTTGGGAAGGGATAGCAAAATCACTTCCTGGAGTACACCCCAAATATAACTACCTCCTATTGCTGAAATGTAGCCCAGCTGGTTTTCCTTTCAACCCTAGCAACTGATTTTCACCAGCTTACATTGCTTTATGTTTCCAAATTCTGTGTAAGGACATTGGCTAGGAACTCTTACAAAAAATGAAAGCTGTGATGCTCCTTTTTGGTCTTCAAAGGCCAACTGTGTTAACAGGGGCTCATAGAACCCCTCCAGTTCATTAGTAAGCTACAGCTTTAAATCACAATCTAGCCTTATGCATCCAGAAGGGTGCGACAAGCTTGGAATTGCAGTAGCAGTGGTGGAAGAGCATTGGGATCAATCCAATAATACAACATTTTTAACAAAAGAAGGTACATAAATAGAAGAATTAGAGAAAGTGGATGTGCTACATCAAACACTTAAATCAAAAAAGAAAGCATGGGAATCACAGTAATCACAGTAAACAGTAAAGTCCAACTGTTACTAGCTAGAGAAATCTCAGGAGGGATGTTAGTTCAGTAAAGACCTTTTTCACTTTTAAGCTTGGAATATAATGCAGCAGGCCAAAGCGGAATACAGAGGTATGTTATACAACAGACCAAAGCACAGAGCACCGTCCAAACACAATCCATAGACAGCTGCTGGAGCAATTTGGATAGTGGGGGTGCTGAGAGCCATTGAATCAAACTGTAAAGCCTGTATATGATGGAAACCACTTCAAGCCAGGGGATGCGGCAGCATCCCTGTTCCAGCACCTATGTCCAAAGAGTTCTACAAGATCCACTCTTGCCTTTATTTTTAGTCTTTGTGCATATAGGATCACATAATTGGTATTTGTAGTTTCCATTGGCTCCAAATCAGAATATTTCTAACTAGACATTTGCTCCACCATTCACATCAGATGAGCTTTTACTCTGAAACCTAGTGTAGGTGAAACCCAGTAAAATAGATTCAACATTGCTAACTAGCATTCAATGCTGATCAGTACAGCCCAAATAGACAGTTACTGCAGAATGGGAAGTGGAATTTTAGATTGTAGACAGCATTTTCATATTGTTATTATTTGTTTTATCACCAGGAGCCCATTGTGCTAGGCGCTGTACAAACAAAGGACAAAAAGACAGTCCCTGCCCAGAAGAGCAGGCACTAAGTATAAGACAAGAGACAAAAGTAAAATAGAGACAGAGGAAAAGGAAACGAGACAATATTGATCAGCATGATAGGCTGTGGTCTGAGTATCCCACAAACACATACAGTACGTCCATCCGTCTCACCCCAACCCTCCCCGCGTCTGACTCTGGGCCCAGAGCTAAAACAGCATTCAGCAGTTGCACTAGCTAGGGAGTTTATTTCATTTTTTAATTCTATTGATTCCATCTACACAGTAGATAATTTTAATTACAAGCAGGTTGGAATTTTATGGCATTGTATTATAATCCAGTACCTTTTTAATGCAACCAGGGGGATAATTCCATGGTTACCATTTAATAGCCTTCATTTTTCTGATCTGTAATGGTTTTGTTTGTGTCCTTTCACTTCAGTACCCAGTGTGAAACCAGAACTGACAGAAACTAAATGTCAGCCATGGGAGAAAGTGCAACAGTCAAAATGTGTATGTAAAATGCCCTATGAATGTGGGTAAGTAGAGCCTGACATTGATAATAACTTTTTCACTTTATTCAAGACAAATTAAATTTTCTCAGGATTTCAGTCCATGAGAAATTAGACAGCTTTACTTTTACCAGGGAAAGTCACTGTGCTTTGTTTACATTACTGCTATTCTTCACTTACCTGTCGATGGGCATTAGCAGTGATGGAATTTAGGTAAATGGCTGAAGGGAAAGGGATAATTTCAGCTTCACTTGATCTGTGAAATGGAGAGGGAGGGAAAGATAAAATGCTATTCTGGATATTTATAAGATCAAGGAAGAGTAAGAGCCGAGTCCCCTTGGGGCATAAATTCTCCAGGTAATAAGCATGTGCAATAAAGCAGGTGGTTTTTCTGAGAGACTGGAGAGCTATGAGAGATGCAATAATCTGATCTCCCATGTACACAGCAATTTGAAGAGGCCAGTCTGTGACACCAGCAGAGTGCTCAAGATCACCTTTTTGAACTCTTAGTGTAAAGTCTGGTCTTGAGTTTATTATTGTTCACTTATTTGGTCCTTTGGGTCTCCGGGTCACTTTACCAATGGGACAAATGGTGCTGTGGTTTGGATTTGCCTCTATCGTGCTTGAAATCAAATGGCTAAACCACCAATTTATTTATTTATTTTATTTGAGAAAACAGAAAAGTGTCTGGGACCGCCCCCCACCCCACCCCCTGGCAGTAACAGTTGAATTTTCAAAATTGCTCTGCTGCACGCACTGTTGGGGTGAGACTCTCATAATAGGTGAGCACTTTGGGCATGAGCTCTTGAAATCTGGTCATGTCCATCACAGAGGGAATTACTGGTGGCTGAGAATTAGGCCCTTGTTTAGATGCCTAAATGGGAGCTGAACTCTGGAAAATCTGGCCGCAGGGGCTAGATTGTATGTTCCTTAGTGGTGAGCAATTACATGAATAGTCCTAATGACTTTGGCGGAGTCGGTCAATGTGATCGACAGTTATTCAATGTGATCAAGGAGGGGATTTTCAGTCTCCTAAGTGACAAAGTTATTGGGACTTGTCAATGGAAGTTGTGCTCCTAAGTCACTCTGGCATTTTTGAAAATGCCACCTAGCCAACGCAAGCTCTAACTAGCACATTTTGAATGTCTGAAAATTAATTAAAGTTAATGGGCCTCATTCAGTTTTAGTAGGTCTGATTCATCACTGTGCTATGAGGAAGGATGGTTGTGCAGTTAGGGCAGAAGCCTGGGACGTGGCTTTAAATCCAAACTTCCAATGTGACCCTCAGTAAGTTACTTAGAGGTGGATTTTTAAAGGTATTTAGGCACCAAAAGATATAGATAGGCACCTTGCATTTGAGAATCCCATTAGGCACCTAGCTCTATCTTGAGATGCTTAAATATCTTTAAAAATCTGACTCTTAGTTTCTGTGCCCCATTCCCCATCTGTAAAAGGGGGATAATAGCACTGCTCTAACTCACAGGGGAATATTGAGGATAAATACTTTACAGATTAGGAGGTGCTCAGATCCAGTGGTGATGGGGGGCCTTCTCAGTACCTAAGGCAGACAATGTGTAATGCTCCGTTAAATTGTGCCCAGTGTACAATGTAGTCTTGGAAGTCAGTAGTATTGCAGCCACCTATGCAAAGGTCTGGATTTGGTTTATAGTTTATAATTCTTTTTAGCCTTTGACAATTTTTGTTCAAAGTAAACAAACAATTATTTTGCAATCAGTTCACTATTTCTAAAAAAACAGAACAAAAACAAACACAAACAAAAAACCCCAGCCCACCCCAACATTTTAGCAGAGAGAATAAATCAATTATTAAAGAAGACTAGATGGAATAGGCACCTAGTCCATTGGGATGTAGTTTACTGCAATGCAGGGATTAAAGGATGTAACTTGAGTTTCTTCTCTTACTCTGAGCCTGGTAGTACCTTAGTTTGCTGTGGAGGCAACTCAGTCTTCACTCAGCCCAGATGAGGACATGTGGGAGCAATGGCAGATTACATAAGAATTGCTCCAATGGGCCAGACCCCATGGTTCATCTAGTCCACTGCCATGTCTCTGACAGTGCTGGCAGCAGAAGCCAGAAAGTGAAAAACCCCACAGCAGGCAGATGTGAGATAATCTGCTCCACATGAGAGTTTTATCCTAATCCCCAATAGCTAGACATTGGTTTCAACCCTGAAGCTGAAGGTTTAATATCCTTCCAAAACTATAGTCTTGTTATCCATGCAAATGTCTAATCCCTCTTGGACACTACATGGCACTGAATTCCATAGTCTAATTAAACATGAAAGAAGAGACCTCTGAGCCATTAGCAATTACCTTGGAGAAATTGTAGAGGATGGGAGAGATCCCAGAAGACTGGAAAAGAGAAATTCAGCAGAATACTGGGCAGCAGCAGCTGAGCCACCACTTTAATTACTGTGAATCTAATTAATTACTCTAGAGTAGACCTCAGTGGCATAGCTAGGAGTGGAAATTTGGGTGAGCCCTGACATGCTAGTGGGTGGACAATGAAAGACTGTGCTAGCTCAGTGTCTCCCCTGATGCCACCATACCCTCTTCCTAGCCCTGGTGCCCCCAGACACAGGGCTTCACCTGCCGAGCTGGGCATACACATGGGCCCACGACCCCACCCCCATACTCCAGTGTGGGTAGTTGCTGGGGTAAAAGAGGTCCCCCCCCCACCTTCGGGCTGAAATTCTTCACATTCCTTACGGCGGAGGGGGGATAATAGGAACTGACCCCGCACTTTAGTTGAGCAGAGTCCAAAGGCTGCCTCTAGCCCAGCCCCACAGGGTACCCAGGGAAACAGGTTCCCAGAGCCTCACCATCGGGGGAAGAGAGAAAGTTTATCCAGAATGGGGTGGGAAAACTGGGGCAGAGGAAGGGGTGGACACGGAGGGCAGAGGCCAAGGGCCGGAGTTCGGGGGGAAGGGGCAGGACCTAGGAGGACACAGGACATGGGTCATGTGGCAGAACTTGGGGGCAGAGCAGAGTCTGGAACTAGGGCTGCAGGGATGGCACAGGAGGGATTGGAGTGGGGGGGCAGGAGGAATCGGAGGACCCACATTCCCCCATCCCCTCCAACCGGCCCTTACCGCTCAGCAGGCACCAGAAGACCAGGCTGCCCGGGGCACACAGGCTGCGGGGAGTGTCCATGGAATGGAGAGGGGGCCTTGCTGGGGCTCGAGCTCTGCCCCCCCCACCCCGCCAATGCCAGTTTGGTGTCTGTCTGCCCACCCAGCCATGTCCCTCTGTCTGCTGGTGCGGCTGTGTGTCCATGCTTCGTGCACTGCAGGCTGCTGCTCCAGTCTCCGGTGCCTTCCCCATGCCCTGCCCAGTCATGCATCTTTGCGCCTGGCCTGGCTTCACTCAGCTCTGGCTCCAGTGCTAGCCTGGATGCTAAGTGAGTGGGCTGTGACCACCTGTGGCTATGCTTTGTGTAGACCTCCTTAAGGAGAGCTGTGCCTAACTGATGTGCTGAGGAGAACTAAGAGGGTAATTAGGCCATTATGCAGATGATACAAAAGGCACAGGAAGGAAGTGAGCAGAAGTAGATAGGTAGATCGGTGCTTCCTTCTCCCACCTCCCTCTGAAGCTGAGGGCTCCTTAGGACTGTAAGTGTAAGGCTATATACTGTAGAAGGGTAGTGGAAACTAATTTTGTAAATAGACTGCATCGGGTGTTTCATGAGCACAAAGTCTCTGAGTCGTCTGTGGGCTTGAACAGAGGCAGGACCGAGCTGCCCTCCCATAGGAAAATGCAGTACCTATCTATAAAAAGGAGAATAAGGACAACCCAGGGAATTAGAGACCAAGGAGTTTAACTTTGATATCTGGCAAATAATCAAACAATTAGTAAATATCTAGAAGATAATAAAGTGATTGGTAAAAAATCAACATGGATTTGTCAAGAATAAATTATATCAGACTAATCTAATCTCCTTCTTTGACTGTTTAACAAGACTTGTGGATAGGGGGGAAGTAGTAGATGTGAAATACCTTGACTTTAGTAAGGCTTTTGACACAGTCTCACCTTCCCATAAGCAGACTTTCTCATAAGTAAACTAGGGAAATTTAACCTAGAGAAACCTACTATAAAGGTGGGTATACAGCTGGCTGGAAAATCGTACTCAGAGCAGTTTCAATGGTTCACAATCAAGCTGAAAGGACATATCAAGTGGGGTCCCACAGGGATCTGTCCCGGGTCCAGTTCTATTCAATATCTTAATGATCTGAATAATGGCATAGAGAGTACACTTATAAACTTTGTGGATGATACCAAGGTTGGAGGGATTTCAAGTGCTTTGGAGGATAGAATTAGAATTCAAAAAGACCTTGACAAACTGGAGATATCATCTGATATGAGTAGGGTGAAATTCAATAAAGACAAATGCAAAGTACTACAGGTAAGAAGGAATTATCAATAGCATAAATATAAAATAGGGAATGACTGCCTTGGAAAGATTACTGCAGAAAAGGATGTGAGGATTATAGTGGATCCCAAACTCAGTATGAGTCAGCAATGTAATACTGCTGCAAAAAAAAGTGAACACCATTCTGGGATTAGCAGGTGTGTTGTAAGCAAGACATAAAAAGTAATTCTTCCATTCTAGTCAGCACTGATTAAAGCTTAACTGGAGTATTGTGTCCCGTTCTGGACACCACTCTTCAAGAAAGATGTGGAGCAACTAGAGAAAGACCAGCAAAAATGATTAAAGGTCTAAAAAACATTATCTACAAGGAAAGACTGAAAAAAATGGGTTTGTGTGATTTGGAGAAGAGAATTGTGAGGGTGGGACATGGTAACGGTTTTCAAGTACATAAAAGTTTGCTATAAAGAGAAGGAAGATAAATTGTTGTTCTTCTCCACTGAGGACGGGACTAGAAGTAATGGTCATAAATTGCACCAAGGGATATTCAGGTTAAGCCCTGGATCAAATTACCTAGGTAGGTTGTGGAATTGCCATCACTGGAGGTTTTTAAGAACAGGCTAAACAAACCCCTGTCAGCGATAGTTGAGGTAACATTTATTCCTGCCTCATTGCAGGGGACTGGATTAGATGACCTGTCGAGGTCCTTTTCAGTTCTATATTTCTATGATTCTATTTCCTTTTATAAGTTTTGATTTTCTCACCTTTTCCATTTCATTTAATGTCCCCTTGTTCTTGTGTTAGAGGACAGGAAGAACAGAAGTTCCCAATCTACCTTCCCTAGACCCTTCTTTATTTTATAGACTTTTATCACTCCACCTCTTAGTCATCTCCTTTCTGCAGTGAACAATCCCAGTCTTTTTAATTACTCTTCCTATGAGAGTTTTTCCTTATCCCTTCCCTGAACCCCCTCGAAACTCTGCAAACTCCTTTTTGAACTGGGGTGACCGCACTGTGCATTGTGGTCTAGTTGAAAGGGTACCATTGATTTATAGAATGACAATATATTATTCTCCATATTATCTTTCACCCAGTTCCATATGCATCCTGATATTCTGTCTTCAGGCATCAAGGAGGCCCTTAATTATGCCTGGCTTCAGCAGGTCCCAAAGGGCTATTTTGCAACAAGAGGATTGCTGGAGTGCAGCCACATCCCTTCCCTTGGTATATCTCTGCCCTGAGGGAATCCGTCACCAGCTGGTTCAATCAGCTTTTCACTTGCTTTGGATTGCTGAAGCATTACAAAATAGGCAGATCAGTGAGTTAGGATCTTCTCCCTGGTCTTTTCTTTTCAGCTAAATTTAACAGCCTCATATACACATTTCTGTAATTATTGTAAAAATCAGGTGTTGAAATGTGTTATTTTTGGACAAATAAAGCAATGCTGTAAGCCTACTGTGTGTTTTCAAAATATCAAATGGTAGAAGCAACTGAGTTTAGCTGTCAAGAGGGTGTGTATCATAGTGATGCCTAAAACTGATATTTAGGCACTTAAATCTGGAGTTTAGGTGCCTAAATACGTTGGTGGATCTGGGCTTAAAGGCTAAAGCATGCTTCCATTGAAGTCAATGGCAAAATTCAGAGATGTCAAATGGCAGATAAGGGTCTTCAGTTATGCACAACAAACCTGTGCTGGAGAGAGAGACAGAGAACCTAATTCTGATCTCACTTATCTGGGTGTAAGCCATGAATAACTTCACTGAAGTCATAGGGGATGCATGCAAAATCAGAATATGACACTTTCCCTCCCTTTTAAGAGGTACTAAGATAAAGCAGAAGTAAATGCTGCGATTTCTTCTTTTCTTTTCAGACCATCCTTGGATGTCTGTGCCACAGATGAGAGAAGCAAGAGAAACACGGCCTTAACTGTGTGTAAGATGTACGCTCTTGAGTGTATGGGCAGAAAATACTCTTTGACCAGTGAGGAAAACTGCAAAATGCCTGCTGCAGCTGCAAAACATTGTGACTCATGTCATTTGTGGGAAACATGTGATGGTAAGAGAGTCCTCACATTTAACATGGGTGAATTAGGAGAAGCTGCCTTTGAATAAAAGAGAACCTATATCCACTTGCACACTGGCCATGACTCTGCTCCTGGCTTGATATGCCTCTATTTACTCATTTGTAAAATAGATATAATAATTCTTACCTACCTTCCAGAGGTGTTCGGAACATAGAAGTTGCCCTCCTGAATCAGAGCTGAGGCCCATCTGGTCCTGTGCCCTGTCTATGACAGTGACCAGCTGCTTCTACGCTGGAAAAAAGCCTGTAGAAAATAATTGTGGAATAATAGGGAAAGTTTCTTGCTAACTCCCAGGTTGGCGCATGAAAATTGATATCCCTTCTAGGACCTTTGGGGTGAAATCTTGACTGCACTGAAGTAAACGGCAAAAATCCCACTGACTTCAATGGGGCCATGATTTCACCCCTGGTGTTCATTATTAACCCCTTGCTCATCTTAATTCTGGATGTTGTCACTATCCATGGCAATGTCCAATCCTTTTCTGAATCCCGCTGAGCACTTGTCCTCAATGTTATCTTGTGGCAATGAATTCAATGGCTAATTACACATTGGCTGGCAAAAGTACTTCATTTCATTGGTTCAAAAATTGTTGCCTTTCAGTTCATTGAAAGTCCCCTTGTTCCTTCGTTATGAGAAAAGCTAAGACGTGAACCCAGAACTCCGACGTTATACTCTCTTGTCTAGAGTAAACATTCCCAATCTTTTCAATCTGTCATCAAACAGAAGTTCTTCCAGGACCCTAATTATTCTTATCACTAGTCTCTGACACTCCTCTGTTTCTGTTGCATCTCTTTTGACCTAGGGTGACCAAAATTAGTGTTTGTAAAGTGCTTTGAGATCCCCACATACTTATTAGCTGTTGTTATAGTTCTTATAATAAAACTCTATCAAAAACGTATTTCCATCTCCTGCCTAGTGGGTTAAAGCAGTGATCCTTAGGAAACACTGTTTTGAAAACAGCAAACAATAGAAAATGGGTAAAGAGTTAAAATAGAAAGGGAAGAAATAGGCAAAGATTAAACAAAAAACTAAGCCTTAAATAAGGACAACTGAGGACTAAGGTTAAACATAAAAATACACACAAATGGAAAAGAAATCTCATACCCTTTATTGTTTGTATGTTGCTATTTAGGCCTTGATCCTGTGAATGCTTATGCATGTGCATACCTTTGCTTATATGAGCAGATCCATTGACATCAGTGAGATTAGTTATTAGTAAAATTTTACACATGTAGAGTTTGCATGATCAGGGCCTTAGCTTGTTACTCTCTGGAGCAGGGACCTGTCATCGTATATGTTTTTTTAAGCCTCTAATCCACCAGATAAATAATAAATCAGTCTAGTATTTTTTTTCCAAGCAGTAATTTCAAATGCGTAGGCGATAGCTGTGCTCTCAGGAATCCTCAGCAAGCACTGCTCAGACTAGCAACAGCCCCAATACACACGACTCCTGTTGCAATAGAACTGCTGTTTGAAAGTGCTTGTAGTTTTTCCACTGAACCTGAATATTGATTAACATCTGACCAGGAGCTCCTACAAATTGCTCAGTTACTGGGACAATTTCTGATAGCCAGGCAGTTATGAGTCTGTCTTTCTTTCAGTGGATGAAATACTAATACTGGGGTACGTGTGTGTGTCTTTTTTAAGCTAAAACCAACACATGTGTGTGCCGAGAAGCTGGGCAATGCAACGAGGGAGGAATCAGCATTTGCGTTGAAGTGAATGGGAAAATCGCCAGAAGGACAATGACTGAATGTGAGGCTGGTCTCCTCAAGTGCCGGGGGGAGAATGTCACTCCTGTCAGCATGAGACCCTGTGATGTCCTGAGTAAATAAGATATTTTATGGTTCGTTTTGGGATATGTCAAAATGTCAATAGTTGGGCAGGTCATGCTTAAAAGGGCCTTTGAGTTTGTTCTTTCCTTCTATGTATATAAAACCTTATTCTATCGAACGCAGGGCCTGACATGAAGCCCACTGAAATCCATGAGGGTCTTTTCGTTAGCCTCATTGGCCTTTGAATCAGGGCCCTTAGCTCTTACTCAGCTTGAACAGTCCCACTGAAGCTAAAATAAGGGCTATAGGTCTAGGCCTATGGCTTGGAATTGGCAAGTCTGCTTTACATTTCCCTTTGGAATGTAAAATGTTCCAAAATTGGCCTTGATCCTACATCTTATTTCCTGCAGGCGCATGGAACAATTTGTAGACTCAGTCTAAATCTGCAAATACCAAGGTGCTATTTATAAAGAGTGATTGATTTAAGTGTCTAAAGCATGTAAATTAATTTGAAAAAAAAAAAATAACAACCCACAAATGCACACGTACACTGATTGGACTGGATAGCTTCCCTGTACAGAAACCAGGGAAAAGAATGGCCCATTAATGCAATAAGAGATATGATTATTTCTTTTAATGAAGTAACTTTATTACCATTTTGCTTTATTCAATTAAGCACACTGCATGCACAGCACTGTACCTATCACTGAGCCTGAAGCATTTATAAGTAAAAGCAATGTGCACTAATAATGAAGACAGCTTAAAATAATGAAAAGAATTAATATACTGTAGCTTCTTGTATGCAATTCTGCTTTATACAAATATAACCATATATTTCACATGATCTTAACTTTCACTGAGAGCTAAACTTTCAAACATAGGCAGCTAAGTCGTATATTTGCAAAATATGAATTTACATATAGAAAAGTATCTAGCAAAATCTGTTTTCAAAGGAAAATTTTGGGTTGCTTTGGGAAGGTGTCTTCTAATAGAAATGGAGAAAAATGGTACTCAGTCTCCATGGAGGTACTTTGGGGCAATTTCTTAAGAAAGGAGGCTGTCCAATAAAGATGGTGTCTTATACACCGCAGCTTGTGAACCTAAACTCTGCAAACAGGCAACATGCATTTACCTGTTTTATACATGCAATGGCAAATTTGCAGGTATACACACATACATTACAAGTGCAGTTTAGGTGCCTGTGTTTGAAAATACCATCCCCTCGACTTTTTCCCTCTTAGTTACTTTTCGATCAAAACAAGGACATGGGCTTAGGGCTCAGGAGCAAGATGGATGATAAAATGAGAGGGATAAAATTGTGAAACTTGTACGTATATAAAGCAATGAATTTATATTTATAATTAAATGCTTATCAAACATAACAGGTCCTGTCATTTGTCCATAGAGAGACTACTGACTTATTTGTATGTGAGGTTGACCTGCGTAAACTCTACCTCAGCTTGAAAAACTCCATTCTGTGATAGTACTGGAAATGAGATTTCTGAAGCCAGAGGAAGATACTTATTTGCAAAGTAGGCCCCTCAATACTTTGCCAGCTCACATATTTTCACAGAAGTGCCCTAGCTCTCTTAAAGCAAACTTAAAACTCTGGACATGTTTATTTGTGCAGTGAGGTTTCTTTCCCCTGGAACGATTCTCCTACATTTATCATTTGACCGTTGGACATCCTGGTTCACCACTAAAGCGGCTCTTATACAAGAACTTATTTTGTTGGCTAGCAAAGTGTTGTCAAGTTTCCACAACCCAAGCATAAAGGGCCCGATTTGGAAGCCCTCACTCAGGCTGAGTATTGCTTATTCACATGAGCAGTTTCTTTCAGTTATTAATTTGACCAGTTTGAGTTTGAACCACATTTAACAACCATGTTCTAGCCCTTAACTGGGTCAAATTCTATGGCCTGTGTTATGTAGGAGATCAGTCTCATGGTCTCTTCTGGCTGTAAAATCTGTTAATCTGATGCTCCAACCTGTGCTGGCCAGTGTGCAACAACAGGGACCCGACTAACTTGCAAACGTCCTGTGTCAGAGCACAGTGTTATGACACATTTTTTCCTTCCACATAGGCTCTAAAGCACTACTGTGTCAAAATAAGGTATGGTAGCCTGGTACTGCTTGTAGTGTAAACAGGCCCAAAGAGAATCCCTGGAACAATTAAAAGGCATGCTTACACAGAACATTTTGCTAAGCCAAGGGCAGGGCTTAAATTTAGCTGGAGCTATCCAGAACAGAGCTCTGGTAAATATTTTCAAACATTGTCTCCAGCCTGATGCTGTTATGGTTCTGAACGGGGGATCTGCAGCCCACTCGGGGGCCATGGGTCAGTTTCAGAGGTTCAATGGCCCCCACAAGCACTGGAGCCCGGAGAGCCCCTGCTCCCCACAGAGCTGAAGCCCTGAGTCCCAGCACGCCCCGTGGGCTCTGGGAAATAGTCTATGAGAATATAAGCCCCCATCAAGGGATTGTGTATTAAAGTCATAGTCCCCTGACCAGTTGACAGGAATGATCAATGTTATAGCCATGTTACTGAACTATGATGTTTATTTGTTGTTTGAATAGATTATCACATGAATTGGCTGTATATCACCAAAACCATGTGGTCAGACCATAAGAAAGAAGCTAGAACATGTTTTTAAAGCATGGTTATTACACAGATTTTCCCCTCCAGCATTGCTTAGCCAGAGTCTATTAGGAAATGATTGAGATGGAACCATGTTTAAACACCATTTCCAAACACAGTTTAAAGACCAGGCTTGAGGCGACCTAAAGATCTATGGATTGTGGCTCTCCTGAATTCTAGAGACAAAGCAGGATTCTGTGCATGCTCATTTGCATAGCTACCCTCACCATGTCTTTCCAGCTCACAGATATTTAGAATAAACCAGAACATTTAGTTTCTCTTGTGTGGATGCTGAGTAGATTGGGGAAACTAAAACAATTCAGCAAATCATTGTCTCAACTTTTAAACAAATTTGCCAAATCATGTTTGAGTGACTTTTGTGTTTACTTTCTTCAAACAGTAAAATAAGAGAGTTTTACTAAAACAAACGCTCCCTGAATGAGACTTCTGAGCTCATAGGCTCAGATAGGGGCAGGAAACAAACTTTGTATTCATTTGCTGCAATCATTTGCACCAGAAATCTAATTGAAAGAATTTTGCTCAGTCAGTCAGCATCGACGCACAAGGAAACAGCACAGCTTCAGTTTCAGATTCGGAAATTCAACATAGCAAGTCAGATGCTAAACAAACTTGTTACTTTAAATTCATTGAAATATACCGAACAATGACAAAACCATGATTTGCTCACAGTCTTATCACCAAGAGAAAAAGAGGTAAAATTAAATTATTTGTTAAATTATTTGCTCATTTCTAGTCCTGAGTTAGTTTTTCTGTTTGAATTTCTGGGCCAACACCAGAACCATTTTGCTGATCCGCCCTCCTGAACTTAGGTGAGGTCAGGTACGCTGGTAGGAGGTTCCCAGAACCACGTCTTCAGCTCTGAAACCCCATGAACGACTACTGACCAGCTGCATCCGGTCAGGTAAAATGGGACCCACATTTGAACCAGTCCTTGTTTAGGTTTTGCAAACCATACCTAGTTTAGGTCCAAGTCAATCCGCAGCCATGGACTGTGGAAAATTTGCATCCAGATCTAAGGCTTCCTCCTGATGTCATTGAAATCAATGAATAATCTCTCATGGACTGGAGTGGGGCAGGAACAGCTCTCTGGACTTTGCAATTAAGGCTTTTCTCTAATTAAAACCAAGCCAGCTCGAGTACAGCTCCTCCCAAATATATTAGGTCCAAACTTCAAAGCAGATTTTATTATTTTGTCTGGAAGTTTAATTGGGTTGCAGAATGTCTCAGCTGTTCTGTTTAGTAAAGGGCTTTGGGATGCTCTGTCAGGATAAAGTATGATATGAATCTAAGCTGTTGGGTTTTGGCTTTCCTGTTATCCATAATAAAAGACTTTAATCAGTCTGATCAATTGCTTTGCCAATTTTCCTACTTAGAAATCCTGTTTACCAAGTTTTGCCATTGGGGGAGCTTTCTATGGGAGGACTGGTAAAAATGATAAATCCCTAAACTTTCCCTGCCCCTTGATGAGGGAAGAAAGCTCCATCAGTGCAGAACTAATGCAATGGAAAGTGTCAATGGATTGTTCCAGACAGAGCATTCTTTGGGGTATAACAGCTCCAGGCTTTACTGCCTAACTAGATTTCAGTCCGTCATACAAGGGCAAGCAAACAATACAAAGCTGATATTGGAATTCTAGTATTAAGGGAAATATAGATACTAGAAAGAGTCCACTGCCCTGTAATGATCATTTATGTACAAAGATAATTCTCCATTGACATAATTTATTTTTGATCACAAATGAGGCCTGCAGATAGTAACAGTAGCTAATATATTGCACCTCTGTATTGTTTTGAGATCTTGGATAAAAAGGCAATGTACAAACACTGGTCAATTTAACCTCACTGCCTGAATGGAAACCCTAGATCTGAACACTCTCAAACTTGGTGCGTGTATTTGGAAGTAAAATTCAGATTTGGACCCAAGTTTTGCAGCTGGCCCCTATTTCTACCAGGAGCCAACCTAAACCTCCAGACAGAAAAACCACAAACTCAGTAGTGTTCAAAATTTGCATCTTGGGCCACTCTCCATTGACAATTTCCCTATGTGAAAGGATCAGTTTACCTGCTGGCACCACTGAAATGGAGCAAAATCTATGACAGAACAAGGAAGCTGTTTAACAGCTCACAGCTATAATGCACAGCATTTTAGGGCAGGGAGTGAATTTCATATTCAACAGAAGTTGCAGAGGGGATTTTGGGTTTGCAGGAAGTAGTTGTTAGCCTGTGTTAGAATCAGGCCACCTCCACCAGCATTGTGCCCCATCATTCATACTCTGGCAATGACTCAGTACCAAATCAGAAGGACGAGTGCATTTACTGAATTATCGCACCACAGCTTGTTATATGTTAACCCATCCTCCCATCTGTTACCATGTGCATAGGCACCAACTTTCCCTGGCACTGGTGGGTGCTTGTGCTCCCCCGTCCCCGGCCCCATCCCAGGTCCACCCCTTCCCGCCCTCCCCCATTACCCAAATCCCCATCTCGGCCCCTCCTCCTCCCCTGAAGATGTCGCATTTCCCCTCCTCCCACAGCTGTTTGGTGCGGCAAGCCTGGGAGGGCAGGTGGGAGGGAAGAGAAGCAGAGCGACAGCATGCTCGGGGGAGGAGACAGAGCAGAGGTGAGCTGAGGGGCAGGACACGGGGGGCCTGGTAGGGCGCGGCGGGGCCTGGGAGGCTGCAGGAAATAATTCTGCGGCTGGAGGGGAATGCGGGGGGTGGGGCAAGGAACCGCTCCCTGCCCCAGCTCGCCTCCACTCCGCCTCCTCCCCTGAGCGTGCCACCGCTCCACTTCTCCTTCCTCCCTCCTACACTTGCCAAACCAAACAGCTGATTTGCGCAGCAAGTGCTGGGAGGGAGGGGGAAGAAGCAGGATGCAGCGGAATGCTCAGAGGAGGAGGCGGAGGCGGAATGGAGGTGAGCAGGAGCAGGGCGGGGCACTGCCAGTGGGTGCTCTGCACCCACCAATTTTTCCCCGTGGGTGCTCCAGAACTGGAGCACTCAGAGTTGGCGCTTATGACCATGTGTTTGCTCTTAGCTCAAGGGGACTGCAATCTGGGTGGGACATCTAGATGCTATTGTAATCCACTTATTAAAGAGTATAGTTTCCTGGTGGTCTCCAATCCTAGTACTGATGCACTTAAGAATGGCCACAGAGGGTAGGACCAATGGTCCATTGAGCACCATGTCCTGTCTTCCTACAGTGGCCAGTGCCAGATGCTTCAGATGGAATGAACAGAACAGGCAATCATTGAGTGATCCATCCTCTGTAGTCTTCTCCCAGACTCTGGCAAACACAGGCTAGCAACATTCATAGTTTGTGGTTACAGCCCTGACCCTATGGTCTAATGCCGTTGATGAAGCTATCCTCCATGATGTGGTCTGTGGTGGCTTAGATTATTTTATTTAGGAGTCACAACACAAACGGTTGTGAATGCAGATTGTAAATGTGTCGGCGTGTGTGGCCCTCCCTTGCTGTCTATCTCTGAGGGAGGCCATGCCTCTTGGCTGTCACTTCCCTGGAATAAGAGTTTTAGCCAAGGGGGGAAGTTAGCAGTCTTGGGGCTCAATCCCACAGTGGGGTCAAGCAGTGAATGGTTCAGGGGCCCAAACCCTCAGACAGGACAGGGCACCAACAGTCTTAAGCCCAACCCTCAGGCAGGGTAGAGCCTGGTATAGTCTGGGAACCCAGGCCCTCAGAAAGGGTGGGGTCCCAAGCACCATCTAGGGCCCCAACACTCTGGCAGGGCAGACCAGTGAATAATCCGGGGACTTCAGCCCTCACACAGGGCAGAATACCAGCTGTCTAGGGCTCCAGCCCTCAGGCAGAGGCGGGCACCCAACACAGTCTAGGGGGCCCAGGCAAGGGGCAAGCACCCCACATAGGCTAGGGCAATGGTGGGCAACCTGTGGTCCATCAGGATAAGCCGCTGACAGGCCACGAGAGAGTTTGTTTACATTGACCGTCTGCAGGCATGGCTGCCCACAGCTCCCAGTGGCCACAGTTCACCTTTCCCCACAGGTTGCCCATCACTGGTCTAGGGAGCTCAAGAAGATGGTAGACTCCCACAGATCTCCTGTCTGAAGGTGGAGTGGCTGATGCCCCATGGGTGGGGTGACAGGGGGGATGCAGGCCCAACCAACTCCAATGCATCCCAACCCAGGGCCCTAACAGTGGCAGAATGGTCTGCCACTGCATCAGCTGGGATCCAGTTGCAACACACTGAACCAGACTCAGGCAGCAACCCAGCCAGACCCTAGTCAGCTGTCCCTGGGCCACTTCCTCCCCTCCCCTTGGAGTGTACTGGGTCTCTGGGTTGTCCTCTGTCTTCCCTGAGTACACTGCAATTAGTAATCCCAGCTGTCCCTTAGCATCAGGTGTGTCTGGTAGTTCAGGCAGTTCAGATGAGTCCTCGGGTCAGCAGTAGGGTTGCCAGGTGCCCAGTTTTTGACCAGAAAGGACCCTGGTGGCTCTGGTCAGCACCGCTGACCATGCAATTAAAATCTGGTTGGCAGCGCAGCAGGGCTAAGGCAGGCTCCCTATCTACTGTGGCTCCATGTGGTTCCTAGATGCATCGGCATGTCCCCTCTCCGATTCTTATAAGTAGGGCCCCAGGGGGCTCCGCACGTTGCCCCTGTCCCAAACACCGGTTCTTCAGCTCCCATTCGCTGGGAACCACACTCACATCCCCAGCCAGAGCCATCATCCCCTCCCACACTAACCCCCTGAGCCAGCCTGGTGAAAATGTGCAAGTGAGTGAGGGTGGAGAGAACAAGCAACAGAGGGAGGGGGAATGGAGTGAGCGGGGCTGGGCCCTCAGAGAAGGGGTTTGGTTTTGTGCGAGTAGAAAGTTGGCAACCCTAGGCAGAAGAACTCCTCAGCAGGCTCAGCAGCTAGGTGGAAACATCTGCCTCCCTCAACAGCTTCCTCGCAACTGAGCTACAGGGCCTGCCTTTTATACTTCCTGTTCCTGTCCTATGCATCTACTTCCGGTGTGGTGGTTCTGACTTTCCCAGTTCCACCCATCGGGGGCATCTGGCCCTCCGTTGCTGTTCATCTCCGAGGGAGGCCACGCTACACAGATGCTATGCTTGTACATTTGTTTACATGCACAAAAAGACATTGACTTGGGTAGATGGATAACTTCACATCCAGTCACTCTGCATGCTCCCATTCTGCATCTATGCTAATGTGCTTTGGCATATATACACAGATGCACCCACAAATTTTACAGGCATGTATGTTAGTGTAACCCTTCTGCCAGGCCGGGTTAATAGCAGCAAGGGCCGGATTCAGTACACGGGGTCCCCTCTCAACAACACAAGGCAAAAACTGGCTCGAGCCCCCACCCAGTGACCTGGGAAAAATCCTAACACCCCCCCGGGCGCCTCAAAGAGGCAATACTTCCCCTCTCGCAAGCACAGATTGGTGTATCAGAAATTTTTATTAACATGAGATAAATGACATCATCAAATTGGGAAAAAACACCACAACTAGGGTCATAAACCAATCCCTGAGCAAACCGCCACCCGAGCCGATTGGGCTGTGTCCCCTCCTTTAGGTTTGTGAGTCCAGTAACCCAAAAATCACCCAAAGTCCCCAAAATGTCCCACAGCCCAAAAGGCTCTGGAGCCCAACAATCCAAAAATCACCCAATAGTCCCAAAAGTCCAACAGCCCAAGAGTCTCTGTTCCTGGTCAGTGCAGAGTTCAAGAGTTAATCTGCAGAGTCTTACCTCCCAGCCTGGGTGGAAATGGAGGGTAGGGCACGGGGCACCTTATGCGGTCTGAGGCCGACTGCGCCGCCTCTCCGTGAGGTTCCGCTGCAGCTCTCACCGCAATCCGCTCTGCTCCACTCCGCTGGCTGTCCCACGAACTGCTCTGCCCACTGATCCGCTAGCTGCTCTGCTAGCCGATACTCGAACTGCTCTGCAGCGCTAGTCACTCTGCCAGCAACACAAATGGCTCCGCTAGCCATCCTGCTAGCCGACACACAGACAGCTCTGCCGCACCAGCCACTCCGCAGCACCAACGACTCTGCTAGCTGTCCTGCTAGCTGACACACAGACAGCTCTGCTGCGCCGGTCACTCTGCCTGCAGCATCAACGCCTCGGCTAGTCGACACACAGACACCTCTGCTGCGCCGGTCACTCTGCCCGCAGCACCAACGGCTCCGCTAGTCGACACACGGACAGCTCTGCCGCACCAGCCACTCCGCAGCACCAACGACTCCGCTAGCCATCCTGCTAGCTGACACACAGACAGCTCTGCTGCACCAGCCCCTCTGCACTATTTTCAGGCCCCCCAACTTAAGACAGTGCTCAGTGATTTCTTTAGCTCTTAGGTGATTTCAGCATACAATAGGGGAGCCTTAGTGCAGGTGCCTCAGTAAGCCCAAAGCAATTTCAGCTCAGCAGCCTGAAATCAGGCTCTTAATAGAACCAAAATTCAATTCTGACATTCTACAGTGGAGAGAGACAAGGTGCAATAGGCCTGTGAGGCCCTCACCAAAAGGTATAGATACTTGTCTACCCCCTCTCTTAATCTCACACTGTTCTGAAACGCATGGCCCTTGCCCAATGAGTGCTACCTAGATGATGGCGAGTCCTTCCATCATAACAAGGGCCAAGTACGTATCCATAGTCCTTCATTCACATAATCAGTGTAACATCACTTCATCATTCCTGCCCCAATAACATAGAAACTGGAGCCCCCACATCAGCCAAAGTGGCCATGTGGGCTGCTGTGAGCTCAGGCTAGGCGCAGTGGGTGTGTCTATGCAAATTGATCAGCCCCAAAGTTATTTTCCATATTTTCACTGCAATTCCCATAATTCACCACCAGATGTCAGAATATATCTCATTCCTGGCACTGCTTACATTAGAGGTTGGCAAAACAGTGAAAATAAATTTCCATACATTTTAAATGAATTAATTTACTTTAACCACGTTCATGTTCTCTTTTTGTTTTCAATTTCTATGAATATTATAGCAAAAGAGTTTACTTATTATTACTATTAATTTGTGACATGTGGGCACCTACAAGCTCCAACTGAGAACAGGCCCCATTGTACTAGGTACTGTACAGACACATACGAAGAAATAGCCCCCAGGAAGTGTATAGTCTAATTAGACAAGACAGATGAAGGGTAGGGGAAAAAAAAAGGTGTTTTATCCACACTGTGCAGACAGAGAACCAAATCACTGCAAGATTAATACCCAATGTCTTGCAGCAGTCTAGAAAAAAATTAGGAATTAAACCCAGGCCTCCTTCTCATGTTTCTGTACCAGATTTGGAATGGCTACAGAGCTTGCTTATGCACACTAAATGTGTTCAAAATCTTTTAATGCTTTGCCAGAGGAGGGCTTGCTTAATAGGGGGAGGGATAGCTCAGTGGTTTGAGTATTGGCCTGCTAAACCTAGGGTTGTGAGCTCAATCACTAGAGAGGGCCATTTAGGGATATGGGGCAAAAATTGGATTGGTCCTGTTTTGAGCAGGGGGTTGGACTAGATGATCTCCTGAGGTCTCTTCCAACTCTGAGATTCTATGAAGTAATGCACTGAGGTTAGCGTTAATAAGGTATTTTGCACACAGTGCCACCTAGTGGCTGATTATTATAATACATCTTAACATTCCATTACATTCCTGACTCCCCATCAATGCCTTAAAACACAAGACCCCTCTCCCGTTTCCCTAATGTACTGGATTGTTCATGGACACAGTGAATATTAAGCAATAATATAGTAATAGACATTAATTTTGAACTTACAGACATGAATATTTACGCTGGAAACTTGATTCAAATAGTTCGAGTAAGGAACATGCAACACACATGTTCTTTGAAAACCAATCAACATAACCTGAATTTGAGAAAATAATCTTCTCCCAGAGAGGAGGAAAAAGCCCCGCACCCAGATGCAATAAATCCAATAGATTATTTACCCTGAAATATTTGCTCTGCTCTAATGTTTTTGGAAGGCTGCAGAATATTAGCCCCTCAGGCACAGATTGTTATTCCTAGGTTACAGATATGCAGTCTCTACCCTTTTCCTGTGAGCAGCTGCCATGAAATATAAATTGACAAAGATTCTATTGCTCTGGGTAGAAGCAGCCTCCTTACACTGCTGGAGGCAAAAAGAAAACCACATTTAGTGGAAAATTCCTGATAAATAGCAGACAGATAATAGAAACCCAGTGATCTATGCCTTAAAAACAGGAAAATGTCCATAGAAAATAGCACGGTACCTTAAGAAAGCTTGGAAATACTTGCTTAAGAAACAGTTCAAAGAAACCAAATTATGGTGCTTTATAATTATATTTCAGCACCAGAGATCTCCACATTTACAAAATAAACTACGGCCTGACTGAGATAAGACAGACAAAATATTGTGAACTTCAAACAGTTCACTCTGGCTAATTCCTTTAAGTCTGGATACTTATTTGCCTCATCTGAATGGTCTGAGGGTGCTCTTGTCCTTCCTTTCTCCTCCTGTCTCTCCATTCCAGACTCCATACTCTATCTCCCATCCTTTCCACGCCTTCTTCTCACCTCAACCAGATGTTCCCTCTGGTTTCATATTTCCATTTCCGTTCCCTCTATCAGGAGTTCCCTGTCTTTGATGATATTCTGTTTAGTGAAATGTCAGTTCAGACATTTCTCCGCTGGACTCTGGTCACATTTTCTTTTCAAATCTCACATGTCTCCAGCTCAAAAGGGCTCAAAATGTACTGAATTCTGTTCTTCCTGCTTGAAATTCTGGGGAAGCCATGGAACCCATGAGATTATAAGACATCAATTTTCATTTAAAAATTGTTAGACCAGCTGAGACCACAATAAAGAATCAGCAAAGTTAAGAAGTAAACAAGGAGGTGGGAAGTTTATCCAAAATCAGTTCAACCTGTTAACAGCAACAACAAAAAGGTTGGGTTCAGTTTGAGATTTTTTTTCCTCAGGGATTGGACTGATCAGGGCAGTTCATTCAGCCCTTCACAATGTCTCTCTGCTGGCTACACATCAGGGCAGAAGCTAGCAGGAATCTTCTGGGGAGTCAAACCTGTTCTTAGTGCTGTTTTTTGCTCCAGTGGAATACTGTACTGCAGTTTGGGGCAGACGGTGTCCCCATCTTGTCATTTCAGAACTGAATACAGCCACCCATATCATTAGTGTTTGCCTTAGTCACAAATTCATACCTAATTGATAGGTGTTGGCTCATATAGCTCTTCCAGAGCATCAGCAAGAAAGCCACCACCCTTAAAACTGCACGGAGGACTATGAAAGCTGCTGCAGACAAGGCTGACAATGGTTCCAATAAGCAACACACGTGTCTCACAAGAAGATCTGCCCACCTCCAAAAGAAAACATCTACCACTGCAGCTCCTGCTGACTTGTCATGACTGACTTTGTGACATCCTTTTTCATCAGCTTGCCATGCATTCACATCCAGAGCTGCCCATTCAGTTCTGCTAGTCCAGTGTTCACCCAAAATTGCAATGGCGTATCAGGGCCAATGTCCTCACAGACTAGCAGCAACTGTGGGATAGAAGCCCCAATTTACACCCAACTGTTTGCAATTTGGGAGGCTGATCCTGGATTCGCTCAACAGACTGCTAACTGGAATGGTCAGAGTAGCTTCCATAATGCAGAACTTTGGCTTAGCCCAATCTTCACAGTGTGATTGTGGGACAGCAATACAAATGGTCAAACACAATTGGAGGGGCATCTGCAACTGTTTGCTACCCTTACGGATGCAGTGGCTAGATGGCTGAATAATCTAGATACCTGTAACATCCACAGAAGGAAAAGTTTTCTTTTTGCTGTTGAGGATCTTCAGGGGTAGGTTTGGGGACATATATTTTCATATATTCAGCAGTGATTGTGAAGGGGAAGCTCCTAGAACAGTGGGGAAGTTTGCAGAGGACACTAAGCTGTCCAAACTGTAGAAAAAACAAGACTGTGAGAAATTGCAGCAAAACTTAACCTCATTGGGGACTTGGGTAATACTGTGATAGTTTAAATTTAATGCTGACAAAGACAAAATAAACTTCTTGAATATGTTGATGGGCTCTGAGTTCACAGGATACACTGAGCACAGAGACCCAGGAGTCATCATCACAGACAGCACAAGAAAAAAATGTGTGCAGCTACTCATGGTCTGCTGCTACATATCAGCCTTTTGGACTGTTTTGTTTTGTTCAGGCTGTTGCTGACTTACCCAGTTCCTGAGTATTACATGTTTTGACTGATGATTTACCTATGTGTCTTGCTTCATTTTTTTGGTAGCTTGCGGTTGCAGATTTAGGGTGCATCTGAGTGTAACAACCCTTGAATGACCCAGAAATCTTGACAAAGTTATTCTTTGGACAGTTTAATGGGGACACCCCCTCCTCCAGGCTCTAATGTTTCTCTCCCCATTCTCCAGCAACAGCCAAAAATAAAATCAAATCTTTTGTCCCTGAATTCTGGATTATGATTGGTTCTGGTAGTAGCTTCCAGCTTGTTATATCTGCATCCAGGACTTCAGGCAATCTGGAAACTGGAATCCTGAGCCTCCATTGTCCAGGGGCAAGTCCCCTTGAGTCTTAGCATAATATGTCAGGGACAAATAACTCCTGAGGGGTTACATTTAGAACAAACACATTTCAGAGACAACATATCAAAACCAATATAACGGACTGTACACATACCTAGCTTATCCCTAAGGTGTATCACTCTCTGGATCTGGAAAGGGCCTACTGCTTAGATACCCTCCACAGTCAGTCTCTCTCTCTCTCTCTCTCTCTCTCACACACACACACACTCACTCACTCACTCTGTTAGCTGGTTTCTCTAGACAGCTTCTGACAAGTGACTGCCCATCTCTTCTCAGAGGGCTTTTAACTATTTGGCATTCTTTTGAGCTCCAAATTCCCAGCTTGGCAAAAGAAACCTGCATCTTCCTTCAAGACAGGATGCAAGGTCCTTGAAGCGGGTAGTTTTACACTGTCTTTCAAGTGTGAGACTGGTTGTTCTTAACTGGGTAGCCATTGTGTTGCTTCCCTGTTTGTTCTCCTCACAGCCCCCAGTCTAAATTAAATTAATGCAGTCAGGAAGGAAGTCCTTATAATCAAATACACCATAACTCCTCCTCACTGACCCAGTCACATACAGTGCTCCTAAAATTGTTATATCTCGCTCTTCATAACATTACATATCAGCTCCACTTCTCTCAGACTGCATTTACTTCTCCATGCAATTTGATGCTCCACTCTTGCACTTAATTATGGAGTAATTACTGCACCTGGCTATTGACCAAGTAAAATAAAATGTTATAGATTTTTTTCTCTCTGTACTACCAGAGATGGGATAGATTTGGCTTAACACCAGAAAGAATGGATTCTGGCCCTATAGGGGTGTGAGGCATATTGGGTTCTTTTCTCACAGAATTCTTGAGAAGTATTAGCTCATTTAGGGTTCACATTTCTATTTCAGGAACTCTCTCTATCTGTATTACTAAGGGTTTCCCCCCCACAATTTATTGTTTAGGTTCTATAAAGTCATTGGGCCGAATTCTGTCCTGACAGGAGCAGACAGAATGGTTGACTCATTTTAGCACTTGTAATGTTTGCTATAAAATTATTTTTGCTCTGGTCATTGGTTTGAAAAAAAATTAGTTACAATTAAATATACAGAATTAATTTTAGCAAGAGGCGAGCAGCCTGGGACTATGGCAATAGTTTACCATGACTATGTGGCCAGCTTCTGTGACAAAGTAACATTTCTACAGTATGCTGTAGGTAGAGGTTATACTAGAGCTTTTTCAGGCATTTCTAATATTATGATCTTGAATAATTACACACAGATTTATAAGTATCCCTATAGCTCAATATGTGTATACCATTGGACTTTATTTGTGTAAACACAAACTCCATGTGGGCTAACATGCAATATTCCTATATTTTTAGGGTTTTAAATTGCAACCTTACTCATAAGCTCAAGTATTAAGTTGATGAGGGCCATATAAGTACCTGGATGGAGAAACAGATAGGCAGAGCAGTCTTTACTCAGGCAAGAAGTCCCACAGGCACCTACTTGGTCATTTCAGTGAATGTTCCAGGATTAGGTCTTCTACAAGCATTCATTGATATTTCTGAAGACAATATTTCTAAGTAAAGTAATATCCTTATAAGTGAAGGGCAGAATTTCTTCAATGAGGATGAGTTATTCTTTATTATCTTCCGTGACATGCTAAGTCAAACACTTCCCAGCATGCAATGTTTCTGATTTCATTTTAGCATGTTTCATTGTTCCCACTGCTATTTGGATTTCTTCTTTCTGCATGCCAATCCCATTCTGATAGGCTGGTTCTCATTCTTTGGACACCAGTACAGCAAGAGGCAGAGGCACTTTGACTCTGTGAATGGAAGAGTTTGGGGGGGTTATATGCAAACAAGTTTTGCAAAAGCATTTGTCACAGCTTTCTTTGCCAGGTTATACAGCAATTAATCCATGGGGCTGGTATTAAGGTCTGAACAAAAAGAGATGATTGTTACAAAAGCTTTCACTAGTGCTAGTGGCATTCTAGGTGGAAACTGAGAAAATACGTGTGTGAGCACTAACATATGGAGAAATGGTTGTGACAATGGTTCTAAAAGGGCACAGGTATTTAAGTTCAACCCTGTAAATGCCCAGGATGTGCACAGCAGCCCTTTCAACATTTTCCAGATGCACCTTCTCCAACAAGCATAATGACTTGGGTATTCTAAGGCCACATCTACACTGAGGTGGGGTGGGGAGTCGACCTAAGATACGCAAACTTCAGCTACACAAATAGCATAGCTGAAGTTAATGCATCTTAGGTCAACTTACCCGGGCATCCTCATGGTGGCAAGTTGACTGCTGCCGCTCCCTGTCAACTCCACTTCTGCCTCTTGCGGCGGTTGAGTTCCAGAGTCGATGAGGAGAACACTTGAGGATCAATTTACTGCACCTACACTAGATGCTATAAATCAATCCCTGAAAGCTCAATCACCACCCATCAGATCATACCCTTAGAGATGTACTTAGAAGAAAGGAAGAGCTGGTGTCAGTGCTGATGAGGAACCAAATAAAGGACAAAAGAGAGGGAAGGTGATTTGGAACTGAATCTTGCAAGGCGATGCAGGAACTTGCTCTGCATACTTGTATTGTTGCATTTTCTTGATTTTTGATTTTCACATATCCCCCAATTTTCTGGAAATATGGGGCATATGTTATGAGGATGTAATGTCAATTAAGTAAAGTCTCTGAATTTTTGCACGCTCTGAAGAGCACCTTTTGATAAGTGTCTCTCTCACCTGTGAGTGCAAACATCTCCTTCCCTCCCCGTGAAGGAAGAGTGTGCCTGCTATCCTTTTTCCTGGCAGAACTACTTTGTGCAGGGTGTCAGCCAAAGAAAATTTTGCAAGTTTACAGGAAAACTCCCTGCTGTTATCACCCTGTTACACAGTAAATAGCAGAGTTGCACCATGAATGTTAACATACCAACTCTCTTAGGAATTTGGCAGACAAAACAGCCTAATTCTGTGTGCACTGTACCTAGCAAACAAACATGGATTTAACACATAGACATCAACTCCATGGGTGCTCTAGGGCTTAAGCACCCATGGAAAAAAATAGTGGGTTCTCAGCACCCACCAACCATAGCTGTTCGCCATTTGGCAGATGGGGGAGGCACTTGGAGGAGGGTGGAGAGCAGGGAGCAGTGGGTGGAGGCCTCAGAGAAGGAGGCAGAGAGGGCATGGGAAGAGGCTGAGTGGGGGTGGACAGGGCTGGCCTTACCATGAGGTGAATTGAGGTGGCCGCCTCAGGTGCCAGACTGTGGGGGAGGGGCACCACTAGGACCCAGAGTATAGATGGACCTTTGGTCTGATCAAGTTTGTCTGTTATGTTCCAACTTATACGTATGCCTTACCAAGCAAATAAACTACATGTTGTCCAGTATCAAAATACTTTCTTGACATACAAGTGACTATTTATAGTCACCATTTCTCTGCAACCACTCGCTCATTTTATTCTTTACCTACTTGTTTTTTAACATACGGGTCACATTCTGATCAAGGACCAATGTCTCCACGCTGGTAGTTGATAAGACAAGCTTGCTAGTAGCATGCCTGAGAGTCCCACATTGCACACAGTCAGCCACAAGAATTGTATATATATAATAGGTATCATTTCTTATTTGTCCAAGAAGCAAAAGGGTAGTTAGTTATGGCATTATTGTCAAGTACAGTATATGTGCTTTGCTCACAGCAGGAGCCAAGATTAAAAAGAGCCATGTTTTGTAAAGCAGCTTCATTGTTCATCAGCTTCTAAGGGAGAGACAAAGAGAAATATAACAAGTTCTTGCTGATCACGTTTAAGTCAATGTACAGATTAACGAGTCTGCATTTGCCAACACACTTACTAATTATGTCCCAATCTAATTCTTTCTCATGGGAATTTATAAATGTCTTATATGCTTTGGGGAGGATCTGAAATTTATTTGCCATCTAAGTATTCTGATAAATGAACAGTTCTGTATTATCAGGAAGGTTATGGAAGTAACAATTGCCAAAGGACAATGAGATTTTTAGCACAGACCTATGCCAGAACAATTACTTCTCTGATTGTTAACTTCATTTTTCTAGAGGCCCATTATGTCTGAATACATAAAAGCAATGGAGCAGCTCACACCAACCTCTCTCTGCTCTCAGCTCCGTTATTGTAGGTTTTTGAACAGCTTGACCCATGAACTCCATGGGTAATGGCACAGTAGGCCCCCTCAGCAGGAAGAAGTATACTAACATAGCCTTGTCCATAGGTTTGAAGGCATCCAACTACAGAATATGAATATATGCGATTCACTGTAATCAGAAGCTGTTAAACATGTCAAATGCCCCCCAAATCACTTGAGACACAGCAAGTTAAAAACACAAACAGGCTTTTTAACTTCATTTTTGCTTGTTAACAACAGCTAAAAATTAAATGTTGCCACATTCCTTTCTCTTTATCCAATGCTGCAACTGCAGAAAATTATTATACGATCAAAGAGGGCAAATTGAGAGATTTGCTTCTCACATGAACATTATGCCCTGAACTCCTTTGGAAGGCGATGTGCACTCTTTCCTAAGGGAAGAGTGCCTGGTGCCTCATAGAGCTGGAATGCCTTTATCTATTCAGAGACAGAAGAACATTTATTTGATATGGGAATTATGACAGTGTCAATAAAATACAAGTCCACCATTTCCTATGGTCTATTGGCCCGAATTTGTCATCCTTATCCATGGTGATTAGTGTGATCAGGTGCCTGCGATGGACTACACTAAGAATGCCACACACAGGGCAGACGGCAAGAAACAGTCTAGACAATCCCCCGTGAACTGGAGGTTTATTCTATAGTTAGACTCACCAAGCCAGTATCAAAAGAGCTTCTGTAGCACCATACTGGTTAACAAGAAGTCAAACAGTCCCCTTAAGGCATTCCAGCCCTTGCCTCCCATCCAAACAAACCAGTCTAATATAGTGAGAAGTTACTGACAACTCAGTTCACCATATGTGAGGTTCTGTTAATTCCAAAGGATCAGATACTTACCCAATATGTATTTCAGATCTTACCCAAATAGGATGCTGGCAGCCAGTTCTTAGTACATTTTAATTAACTAAAGACTTTACTAATAAAATAAAAGAAAAGAAGAGATTTATTGAATGGTTAAAGTGATTTTTAGTGTTCATAGGTCAGGATCAGAGCAGTGATGGAATAATAGACTGCTGGCTTGCAAAAGTGTCTCTAGTAACTTCCAAAAGAATGTGGAGTCCTCAGTCCATAATTCAAAATACTCCCTTTAGTTGTAAATTCACAGTCCAGAGAATTGGAGCAGGCGTGATACAACATGGAAATGTCTTGGGTGTCTTTTACACCTTCTACCATGTGCATGGAAATTTACTGTCCCAAACAAAGCCCCCAGCTCCGTGTTTGGAAAGTTACTGACAAAGATGGAATCCGAGGTCACATGTCCATATCACACGCGCTTATGTGTTTTGATGATTCACAAGGGTGGCTCCTTGTTGTCTGAAGCATCTGCAGGAAGAGGTATCTGGAGAATTGATTTTTTTTTAATGGCCCATCAAGCTTCAATAGTCCATCAACAACTGAATGGTTCATCACAACGGGGCTGGCTAGACTAGATGTAAAACTATCTTGTGCTTGTCATCCAAGAACAAAACATACATTTGAGATGCAAATATTTATTACTTCAGATACAAAGATAATACAGGCATATAAACAGGATTGTTTTACTTGGCAGATTACAACTTTGCCATTGATATCTTAACATGACATGCTTTGTACAAGATTAATTGCAATTGTAGAACAGTGATAGCAATGATACAAATGATCACTTCAAGTGTACAGCATTAGAAGTAGTGCTTTCTCATGAGAGGTGTCCCATCAAAACCAATGGTGTGAATATGTATTACCCAATTTGAGTAAGTGTGGCAGATTCTGGCATATCTCTATTCGTTGTTTATTCTGTAAGTGCATATATATAACTATATATTGTAAAAGTGCCAAATAAATGAGACTATGCTCCAAAGAGTCCACAATATAAAGGTACAAACAGCTTGGACCACACATGCTATGTAGCCCTCATTTAAACAAACTATTCCTATCTCATTGTTCTTCCAACTCAAGTAAACCACATGGTCCAATTGTCTTGTCTCAAGTAAAACCCAATAGTCTCACCAAATTGCACCACAAGGCTCCAGCCATGCAAACCACTTGGTTCAGATCAGTTCTCTGCACAGGCTACCTCTGCAGGTAGATCCTCTTATGTCCTCCTCTGCAGTAGTGGGATAAGTATTCCTAAGGTAGGCTCTATGATCTCCCTCCTCCCCACCAACAAGAACAGAATTGGAGAAGACTTGTTCTTTTCACTGTAGATCTGGCCTCCAAGGTGCAATAGGCTGGGTCACTTGCCCAACAGGTGGGTGTTCTCTGTGATTCTTTTATGCTCCTTGGAACTCAGCGATAACAAACCTTTTCTCTCTGTTGGGGCTGGAGAGAGGTGGAGTTGTCCGTCCTGCTGCTAAAGGAATAGTTTGGGAAAGTAGCATAGCAGGTTCAGATCCTCGTTTCAAGGATTGTTGTTTCTTCCTTACCTCCTTATCCTCCACTGAGGGGATAACTAGCTTGCTAGCTTTCTGGTTCCTGCCCATGTCTGTCTGAGTGGCCATGCCGGTGGCATTTCTTTTCTCTTTCTCACCATAAATAGGAAGGGTCTAGTGGCAATGGCCTCCACTCACAGCCCGTCGGCCCACTCACCAAATACCTGCCTCAGGTGCTCACACTGACTGGGAAAGGAGCCACAGTCATGCACATGTGAGTGAACAAACATTCAAAAGTATTGGGGTTGTGTTGGATCTATCAGGTCTTCTGCAAGAGAGAAATAGTGAATTGTCATAAATGGAACCCTGGGTATTTGAAATTGTTGAGAAAGTTACAGTTTAATCAGTGTTTTCATTCTAAACTGTATTACTCTCTTTGTCTAAAAGTCCCTACAGAGGAAGATTTCTAATAATAGATGGTTCTTAGCTGGCTGAAAGGCAGAATTTCCATCCTGCAGGAAAATTTGAAATTCTGAAAAAAATTAGTTATACTTTAGAAGAAAAAGTAGAATTTTTTGTGGAAGGAAAATCCTTAATAAATTCAATTTTCAACTAATCAAAAGGTTTCATTACAAAATGAAATTGACGCTGGGAGCTGAAGCTGTGAAGTTTCTGGCTCAGCCATGGCTCCCAGCTTCCTGTCAGTCCACTAGTGCTGACAGGAGCTTTAAAGCCCTGGTAGTTGGGAGTCTTTTAGCATGGGAGTTGGGGCTTCCAGTTCAGTGCCAAGGACCCTAGAAACACTGAGAGCCCCCAGGGTTTTCAGGCTGCCATTTCTGAGGCAGCAGGCATTGATCTGGTTGACTTGACTGCCCAATACTGAGATTTGTGCACTGCAAGAAGCACCATCTCAACCAGCACCCTAGTTATTTAGGGGTCCAAGCAGAGGCCAAGGACTGAAGGAGCCCAGAGACAACCTATTTTCTTTTCCTCTGATGTGGCTCCTGCAGGTCAGGTGGGTAAGGTGTGGGTGAACTTGCACTAATGCTTTCTCTATTGTACAAATCCTGTGGCTTCAGCTATTAGGGCTGGAAGACACCTTGCATAGACCCCATATTCACTACAAAATGTCATTGCTCTTATGTGGTTTAGTTACACTATACGAAAGGGTGTGAAAACACATGGTTAACTATACAGGCTGTGATTTTCTAAAGAGACTAAAGCAGGGGTTCGCAAATTTCATTGCACCGCAATCTCCTTCTGACAAAAAAATATAACCTGAGCCCCGCTGCCCAGGGTAAAGGCCTCAGGCTTTGGCTTCGGCCCTGAGCCCAGGCTTCGGCTGTGAGCCCCAACAAGTCTAAGCCAACCTAGGCAATCCAATTAAAATGAGATCCTGTCCCACTTTGCGGTCCTGACCCACAGTTCGAGAACCGCTGGACTAAGGGATTGAAGTTGGGCACCTAACTTCCTTAGGTTCCATTGTCCACCACATGCAAAATGCATATGAATGATCCCATTTAAAAGATGCAGACTTCTTCTGGTGGTTCACATAGAGACTGTGGGAAGTCATGGAACATCAAGTCTGCTTGACAATTTACAAAAGGAGATGGCTGCTTGCCAAGTAACTGGAATGCAGTTTCACAGACATATATAACCCTACACAGCTCTGGGAGCAATTTGAAAAGATCCCTTCAAATCAAGAACTATAACAGCTCCCTCATATCAGAGGGTTTGTTTGTTTTAGTTAAGATTTAACTGAACAAAAATATCATTTTGTAACTTCCTTCATCAATTTAACTCCATAAGCAACATCAACAATCAGCATTAAGTGAGATGCGTTTTAAGTCCATATTATTCAGGCCACAAGCAGAAGAGTGCTGGACAGGAATCTATGGACAGATATAAAAGCCATTTTTGCTGAACTAGAAGATTTAAGGAACCACTCCAGTCAACTGAATATGTAAATCTTAGCTTGTCTCGAACTGCAGCAAGTTTAAATGCCATAGCCCTCATATTTAAATAAAAAATAAATGATGGAGATTCTTGAGTGCAGCTTGTAGCTTTGCATTAGAAACTGAGTAGGCTCAAAGGGAACCAAGCTAGGATTAATGTCTACTACAGCAATAGATTTATCACACACCAGTAAAAAGCAGCCCTCCATTACATCCACAGAATGGGTCTATTGCACCTAAGGCAAAAGATAACCTGGCAGGTCTGCACATATATTGTAGCCATACAAACACTGGTTACAATTCCTGCTCTCTGATATTCTTACATTGAAAACACCTACCTTCACTGTCCCATATGCAGTGGTTGAGATTAAAATGTCAACATCACCAGGTTACTACACAATTGGAGATACCCTAGTTTGCTATTCTAGGCATAGGCAAAAATCACTGTGGTAACCATATGGTGGCTTGTTGGCAAATGTGGACTTTTTTTCAAATGGTGACCATTGCATTCTCATTCCATACTACAAGATTTTAACTGATCTGAGGGACTGCTTTCTGGATCAGTATAAAAAATAAACATTATTCAGTTCTTTCCTATGTCCTGCTAGAGGAATATATCATTTATGTAGAACTGAAAAATGTGATGGACCGTGACAATTTCCAGTGAATTCTTCCTGTTTTAAGCAATGAAGTTGTGAAAATAACTGTATTCCATGTGTTATACCTGCATTGTCATAATACAAATTTAGAAAAAACAAACAAAAAAAATGCTCTGGTGAACCCACTGCATTCACTGTAGGCACCTTACACTTAGTTTGGAAAATACTTTACCCTTCTTTCCTACATTAGAGATGCCTACGTAGGTTTTCTCTGTGCAGTGGTGAAGCTGCTGTACAGGGACAGCTACCCTTTTGCGAATTTCTAGGTTTCAGAATCCATTGGCATCCTGATGGATTTTTTTCCTATGTGCTGCCTATCCAGGTGTTTTTCCTTGTGCCCAACCATGATTTAGGCCCCTGGGCACCGATCAACCAAACCAGACATTTATCTGGAGCTTATAGTGACAACGTAAATGAAGCTGCTTCTGCTACTGACTAGGAAGTAACTGCCTCTCTAGTTACTTAACATAACATTATTACAAAGAAAGTGTTCCTTCCAAAAAAGAAGAGATGCCTGTCGCAGGAAATGATAAAACTGAGCATTTTGTGGCAATTGTTGAGAAAGGAAGCACAGCACTAGAACTCAGCATGACTCTATTGAAGTCATGGCAGAACTCCCACAGACCTGAAAAAGCCAGGATTTCACCCTTGGATTCTACGTGTAGCTCTTCCCCATAACTACCTCTGTATCTCGAGGCAAGTTGCTTAACCTCTCTGTGCCTTAATGTTCCCATCAATAAAATGGCCACAACAACCATTGCACAGGTCAGAAAGAGAGGGTGAGGTTTAACTAACAAATGTTCGGAAAGCACTCTGAGATTCTGAGATGGCAGGTGCTAGACAAGTGCAAGACTAGCAGTGTTTTGAGTTCCTAAATATTTTAGAAATGCAAGAAAATAAATGAGGCAGGAGGGTTGTCACAGCATCACAGCAAAAATGCAAGTCGGGCTCTTGCTTAAAAAATGTCTTGGATCAGATTTCTATCTAAAAAGAGCAGCTTTAAGATGAAAAAGCCAGGAACATCAGCAGCAGATCCTCTACAGAGTCCAGGGGGTAGGGTAGAGTCTGAAAGAAAGCACGAGGTTCTTTTAAAAAAAGATCACTGGATCTGTGATCGCGCTGAGGGCCAATCAGCCTTAGTAATAATAGGAAATCTGTGGAGAGTCTTGAGAATATGGAGACACTTGAGACAAACTGGAAACAGACAAGGTCAAGATAGGTAAGTATTTATTTTTATTTGTCTTTATTATAAATTTTAACACTACAACAAAATATTTTGGTCTATTTTGGCATAGGAGTCCTCCCTTCCTTCCCCTGGGGTTCTAGGAGCCACTGCTGGGTTACTGGTTGCTGAGGTTCCACCAATCCCCTGCTCTTAGGTGCTAGTACCTCCCTGGATGCAAAACTGCCAAGCCATGTTTAGCCATATTGGCCACTAAAACATGCCTCTGTTCCTGGATGAAGTCTGGAACTAAGCCCAGGAGAATGGCCAGATATAGGAGCAATACTGCATGGTGCATCAGAATTGCAATAAAATGGTGAGAACTGGCACATCTCATGATGTTAGATGTTTTTCTCAAAGCTTCATGGAGTCAAGTCTTGATGTTAGAAACTCAGCTCTTTCCGTTTTGAAAGCAAGTTTCTAGCTCTCCTGGGTGGAAAGAAAAGCTCCAGGCTGTGAACCTTAGAGGCTTAAAAAAAACAAACCAACCCAGAAGGCATATAAAAAAATACCTGACAGTTCAGCCAGTCTCATGATTTCGGGGAGGGCTGATTCATGATTTTGGAATGACTGCATGGGGCAGTGCTGTATACTGCTCATTGCATTGTTTAAGGTCTTCAGCACTGTGGGCAGCATCTCTCTGTTTGACTGACCCTCATGAAAGAAAATGTAAAGGTGCTGAGCCACCCAGAGTCCCCTTCCTGTCTGAGAACTCCAGTACAGTGAGAAGACGGGGGCATGGGGTGGGCAGGGACTGAGGAGACAGTCCTCTACCATCCACAAATCTCCGCAGGAATGGGGAAGGGAGAGTCCCAAAGACTAGGGCAGAAGACCCAAACAGCGTCACAGGAGGTAAGGGGCAGAATCCCCCTCAGCATCACTTATATAAAGCTGCTGATAATAGGAAAGACCCTCAGTCTCAAAGCATGAGGTAATTTTGAACAGATAATAAGACACACAAGAATCTTACTGCAGCCTGTGCGAGTAATTCTTGTGGTCTTGGCAGCCCAACAGGGTGAATGAATCGCATGCAAGGTGGAGAGAGAGCCAAAGGTAAAATCAGGCATAATAGGGTGTAGGAGTTAGATGTCTCATTTACATGACATCCCCACCAACCTATGAGCAAGTCTGTAAATCCCAGCCACAGAGCTCTGGGGCTTTTTGCTGTTTTGATTGATTTGGGTAGTCAGCCAATCTTTCCACAGGAGAGGCTGTCCTGTGTTGCATGGCCTGAAGCATAAGGTCAAGTATATTTTTGGCTGCATAAGGCTCGAATACATTAATTCAAACAGTTCCCCTGATGCAGTACTTCTATTTTCATGCCAGCACATTTCATTGCTCCCAGTGCACAGAGACTGGCTGTCCTTTTTCTGCTTGTAGATTCCATTTGGATGCAGTAAATCTGGCTCTCAACCTTTGGACACTGGTAGGGTATCAGGCAGAAGCACTGTGACTGTGACTCTGTGAACAGACAGGTTTCAGTTTTAGCTGCAAATACCAGCAGGTGTGTATGCGCACGCATGTATTTTAAAGTCTGGCAACATTTAAAAGAGCTAGAAAGAGATAATGAACTTGCAGGTTGACAGTATGACATTTCCAGACAGCCTTGGATATTAGTGTAGTGGGAACAGACACAAGAGAAGTTTTAAGCATGTATTTTCACAACATTGGTCCACCCAAGAGCAAGTAAACAGTCAACCTAGCTGATTCATTTGTTTGGCTGGCCACTTTTTATTTGCCCATGGATGTTCTGAACAAAGACATTATGTTGACTGTATGCTTCCAGTTACTTCGCAATGCAGCAATGCTGTGAAATGGACGCTTAAAACTTCTGTTGTGTCTGCTCATATTTCATTAAACTTCCTTTTACGGATCCTAGGCTCTCCACTACTGGAATGTGGGTGACTGTGATTTCATTACTCATTTTTAACAGGAATATCTTCTAATTTCTGACATTCTATCCCACAAATTTTCCATCTAAGAAAATAGTTCTTCCTTTCCTCACTTAAAAATGTAAACATTTTATTTATTCCCATTTTGTTTCTATATATTACTTACATATCTTCTGTCTCTGCAGTGATTCCCAATGCTCACCCTCAAGAATACCAAAACCAGCCTCCCTCCTATGTCTGTTTTATGCTCATTGGAACATGTGTGGTAACATTCACCATCATGAAGGTTAAGTTACAGCTACTATTCAAAAACTAATGGAATGAGAGAGCTGCACTATCATGAACACATAATACTTTCTGAAGAATTTTAACAACAATAATCTGTTTTAACGTCTCTACTGTACAGACAAACCAAACTGGTTTGGGAACATGCAGGACTAAACTGTTTTGGAAATGTTCAGGTCAAAAGGTTTGAATATCAGAATATCTACCTGTCTCTGGAAAGCGAGGGGTTTTGTGCCTATGCACAACTAACCTACTACCCCAAATCAGTTTGAGATGTTCAGCCAAAACTATTCTGTAGGAATTTATTGTGAGGAAATGATGGGTTGTCATGTTCTCATAGAACTGCTCCACAGTTTGCTTCTGTGATGCCACTGAATGTTCTTCTTTGACAAAGCTGCCCCCTCTGCTCTTTATGCTATCCAGAAGTGAGGTTTTCTTTTTTACTCCATCTTCTTCATACGTCTTCTTTCTCTCTGCCTCCACCCAAATCGCTTCCCCTTCGCTCAGCTCCCAGTACCCTCAACCTTGCTCGACGATCTGCCTCACTGTAGAAGTCACTTCTTGGCTGGCCCTGAATTTCCAAGGCTCAGCTTCTCTGTGGGCACATCTACACTAAGCTTGGAGGTGTGACTGCAGCTTGTGTAGGCATACTCAAGCTTTGATCTAGCTAGCATAGCGAGAAGCAGCAGGGAAGACGTGGTGGCACAGAGTATGGTGTGGGCTAGGAATGCACATAGAGGGGCCAGGATTCTGGGCAAGCTTGTACAGCCCTTCGGGAAACCCATGGGGCTGTGTCCTTACAACTCTGTTTAGAGACACTAGCTCGATTAAAGCACACTACTCGAGCTGGACTCACAACTCCAACTACAAAGTAGATATGACCTAAGATACAATGGACTGGACCAGACCAGAGGACCAACTTCCCGAATTCCCAGGGGGTGCTCGACCCCCAGCTCTGCCCCAGACCTCACCCCCACTCCACCCCTTCTCTAATTCTTTCTGCCCCTGCTCAGCCCCCGCCCCACCTCTTCCTGCCCTCGCTCCTCCTCCCTCCCCTGCAGCGCCTTCTACCCATCGCAGTTAGCTGTTCAGCAGCGGGCAAGAGGTGCTGGGAGGAAGAGAGAGGGGCTGATCAGTGGGGCCTGCCAGCAGGCAGGAGGGCGAGGAAGAATGGAGCTGATCCGCAGAGCTGCCAGTGGGTACTGAGCACTATTTTTTCCCCAATGGGCGCTCCGGCCCTGGACTACTCTTGGAGTTGGAGCCTATGGATCAGACTCTTTTAGATTTCTTTTACAAGTCTGTAAATCCAAATAATTACATCACAAATAATGACATTGCCCTTCATTTACATCAGTGGGATTGAGACCGGATTTTTGCTCGACAATTCTCGTTCCCTCACCCGCCCCCCAAACTCTCACCGACACGCTGCCAACTTGTGTTCAGATTGCAAAGGGCAGCCTCAGGTCTGTCACATGGGGAGAAGAGTTCCCAGCTGATTTCTGAACAGTTGCATTCCTTCATCCGGAAACATGTGACTCTCCAGAGAAGCCATAAATGTGTGTGTGATTTTTAATTTAGAAAATCTGGAATTTTAGTAGCAGTGAGTGAAGCCCAGTGAAGCATTGCCTTGGATTTATTGCGCCTTACAGTGGAAACAGTTTTTGATCACATTTGTTTCTCTTGCTACCTTCTCCCTCCTTCTTCACTCTCTCATTCTGTGCTGGGCCTCTAAGAGGTGCAACATACAGTTTATAGGCCAGGGGTAAGGGATAGTATGGGGACGTTAAGACACCTGTGTGTCCTTCTGTCCTTGGGCTACTCTGAGGAGTGGAGAGGAGCCGTTAGTAACTTATACAGTCACGGGAGCCTGTCTAAATTATAGCAACCTCTCTGGGGCTGCCCTATGGGCTGCAGTGGTACCTAGAACCTCTGCAGAGCTGAGTGCTACAGCCTCACTCCTGAGGCAACACAATGCAGCCTATAGCACTTCCCTTTGGCCGGGATTTGCAAGAGCGCCCTCAGGAGGCAGCCTCCCCGCTGTCCTTCTCCTCCCCTAGCCAGATATGGGGCTTTGGAGTCTCTTTTATGCCACTCCAGTTCTTTGACCTTCCATAAAGGGGCTGGAGCACCCGGTCTCTGAAAGTGAGCGGAGGAATGAATGTGGCTGCCACCCATCCTTTTCCTGGCAAGGCTCCTCTGTGTGCTGTGTCAGCCAACAAGCATTTCACAAATTTACTGGAACATCCACAACTGCTATCGGCCTGTTACTCAGTAAACAGCAGAGTTGCACAATGATGTTTGTACACTAATCCTCATAGGGATTTCACAACAAACTCTGTCTCTGTTCGCTAAAGCTCTTAATAAATGTGGATTTCACATAAGTTATTTTTAAATTATACCATTAAGAAGCCATTATGTAAAACAACAATACAGTCATAAGAGATACATTGCTGCCTAAACCTACACTACTTAGTAGTGCAGTGATTTAATGTAACTGTTCTGAAAGATTATATGATATTGCTTATATGGCATGAAACACAACACTAGAGGTTATGCTACCACAAGAACAAACAGAGGATTGTATTGGTCGCTTAATTTCCATTATTAAAGCTACAGGTATGAATTGCTTTAAAAGATCAAGCTCCTGTAGGTCATCTTGTACCCCTGTTTGGTGACCAATGGGAAATGAATTTGGTGATCTCAGTTTGAGGTGCACCTCTCTCCTCATCAGCATAAATTACACTGAGCCAGGTTCTGATCTTAGTTCCATATAAGTAAATCCAGCGTAACTCTATTAACTACCAAACCTCAAAAGTATGGAATAAGGCAAGCAAAGCTAAGACAGTTACTCCGGATTACACTGAGACAACAGAATGGGGCCCACTGTGTTTATGATGTACTGAAGTCCATAAACACTACTTTTAATTACTGTTTTTAAATGCAAACACACAGTGGTTAAAATGTTTTCGTTGACAAGAACCAGGGGCAGGATTCTCTTTGCTCTGCAACTTGTGTAGCCATTCACAACAATGCAGAATGTGTGTAAAATAATCAGAATGGTAATGTTTTACCCCCACTTTGCACTGGCTTAAATGACCACACAAGTTGCAGTGAACAGAGAATTAAGCCCTAAATGTGTAGGTCAGGGATCGGCAACCTTTCAGAAGTAGTGTGCCGAGTCTTCACTTATTCATTCTAATTTAAGGTTTCGCTTGCCAGTAATACATTTTAACTTTTTTAGAAGGCCTTTTTCTATAAGTCTATAATATAGAACTAAACTATTGTTGTATGTAAAGTAAATGAGGTTTTTAAAATGTTTAAGAAGCTTCATTTAAAATTCAATTAAAATGCCGAGCCCCCACCAGATCAGTGGCCAGGACCCAGGCAATGTGGGTGCCAATGAAAATCAGCTTGGGTGCCGCCTTTGGCATTCGTGCCATAGGTTGCCTACCCCTGGTCCAGGTTATGGCACCCTTCACTGTTTACTTGACCACCACTGGAAAGGAGTTAATTTGCTAACCCTTTATTGCTGGAGACTTGGGATTCATATCTAGTTTAAGGATGCGGGAAAATAAATGTGGCCAAATTTAGCTTTGGAGTAAGCAGCTGCATCTCCTGTTGGTGTTATGGGACTTGATCCTTCGTGATGTTTGGATACAAGGTGCCGTGTAAATAATAAATACTTAAAGTTTCCAAATCATTTGGCCCATCTATATTCAGAGCCTTGTAGTCTTTAATCACACAGGAACATATCCTGTTCCTCCATCTGTCTCCTTTGTGGTGGCAGCACAAAGGGGACAGAAAACTGACTCCGCTTGGGAGTCCCTTTGCATGGGGTGTGTGAGTCCTCAAATGGCATACAGCTGGTGTGGCCATTTCCAAAGCCCTTCAAGTGTGGGAAGTGCTGAGGAACAGACCTGCGGCTGCTCTACTTCATGCCTGGGACAGAAAGCTACCTGTGCCCCCTGCTCTTCTCAACTTGGAGTAGCTCAGACACACCTTAGAATGTGGCCCAGAGTGACTGTGACTCTCACTCCCAGGGCAGTAACGTGGATGTCAAATTTTCTTTTCGGAATATAAGATCTCCATAAAGCACAGTCATACCTGAACACTTTTCCCAGTCATAGCATGTGTCATATCCACAGAGCTCTTTCTTTGAGCTACTTGTCGAAAGCTTTGCCCTTTCAATGGCCCAGTCCAGGTTGGTGTCACCGTGACAGGCGCCAGAATGCAAGAAATGGAGTGGCTGCTCGTTAAGGCATTTTTCAGCTAAATACTGACAGCTGGGCTTTGTAGAGGGCCTTTCAGAAACTGCATGTAGGACACAGACATCTTCAGAGTAGTGGCTGCCAAGAGACAAAACCAAAAATGTTACAGGAGACTGGAGAAAATGAAGGAGGCATACGCCAGACCCTAGACATTCCAGCAGCATAGAATACATTGACATTGCTACCGTGCAGTTAAGTCAGGGCCATCATTATAACAAACAGCTGCATGTCTATCTTAGGTACTTATACAGCCCCTTATACCACAGTATTCGAGCACATCATAACTTTTGACGTAGTTACTCCCACAACACTCCTGTGAGGTTAGTGCTAGTCTCCCCATTTTACAGATGGGAAACTGAGGCACAGAGAGACTTGGTCCAAGATCACACAAGATGTTTGGGGTAGAGCAGGAATTAAGCCCATGTCTCCCATGACCCTACCTAGTGCTCTAACACTGGACAATCCTTCCTCTCCTAAGTGTCTCCATGCCAATCCACCAGACAGACATCCTTATTATATCTTGCAAATAATTAGATGCTAAAAATTCTTCAAGATAACAATTTGTTCTCTGGGCACCTCAGGGTCCTGAGCAGCTAATAGTGTGCAAACAGGCAGCGTTTCTTTCTAAAACTAAATCAGCAATGTTCTTGGCTTACTTAAACCTGATGCTCTTCTATGCTTTTTGTGGTATGGTGATGTTCTAAAAATTAAAGTTTAAGTCTAGAATTTAGGGGAAACTATTTTTTCCCCTATTTCTTTTCTAAAGTGGCTTGCTCTTCACACCATCATTCTCTGATCTGTGATTCCTCTTTGGAACTGGTAGAGGTTCCCCCTTCCTCTTTGTCCTCTCTTCCTACAGATGGCTTGACAAGCCCACAATTATTTATATCTGGGAAGGCAGCAGAAGTGATTTCCTCCAAATGCAAACAAATGCAACATCAAAGTCGGTTATAAGAGGGTCAGTAAGTAAAAACTCCTGTGACCAAGCACATCTGTCTAACAAAATTCGAGCTGCTTGTTGGGTATTTTTAGCCAGTTAGAATAAGCCAAACTGGACAATTAGTTACATTCAAATTAATCAGTCTAGCAGAAGTGAACCATTGTCACTGGGCCAGTTTCTCAGCTGGTGCAAATCAGTATCTCTCTCCTGACTTCAGGGGAGCCATGTCAATTTACGCCAACTGAGGATTTGACCAAATATGTTTGGAGAAATCCAGAAGGAATACAGGTGTTGTATTCATATAATTGGCCTTAGGAAGATGGGGCAAACTGGTTTGGGGGAAAAAAAAATCAAATCACCAGAAGACCTTTCACTTATCCCTGCAAAAATTAACAGGAGTTCATCAGGTCTGGATGCTGACTTCAAACGTGACACAACCCCGGACTTCCATGGAGTCTGAGGCCTTCAGAAGTGACAAAGAGTCCTGTGGCACCTTAAAGACCAACAAAAGTATTAAAGCATAAGCTTTTGTGGGCTAATACCTACTTCGTCGGATGCATGAAGTGGATATTAGCCCACAAAAGCTTATGCTTCAATACTTCTTTTAGTCTTTAAGGTGCCACAGGACTCTGTCTCCTCTGCAGATTCAGACTAACATAACTACCTCTCTGATTCTTGAGGCCTTCAGTGTATTCTTCCCCACACTCACCTGATGGAAGTCCCAAACACAAAAGGCATAAAACCCAAGAGCTGACCCAATGGCAACTCTCAAACCCAGACCTGGTGAGACTCCACATGGGTAACGCAGGCTGATAGGAAAGCGAGGTGGTTGGAAAGAAGTTAGATGAGGGGGAGGGAAGAATGGAAGTCTGCAGGTCTAGACGGTGGGGGATGGCACTGTGGCATGCAGACCGCCAGATGCCATTGCTGATCTGCAGGAAAACAGGTGCTAGCTCATGGACTTTATAGGCTATAAAAATAGCTGTATTTTGGACACTGTGTTAGGCTGTTTTGCTAATGTCTGGAACAGGCTGCAAGAATGTCATGGTGGTTTTCATTCTTAACTTTCCCTGCTGAATCACTCCACCATAGAGGGACTGTGGCTTTATAGCCAAATACTGTATATACCTTACCCACAATCCTGTGCTGGAGACATGCAAACACATTGAGATCCAACCTGTTTTTGTCCTGGGCTGCAGTTACCTCTAGCTTTAGTTTGCTCATCTGAAAAAGAAAGAAGGTATTGTCAGAGCTACTCCCTGAAATAACTGATAAAAAGATGAACAGAAACTAGAAATGTCAAAACTAGAGTGTGTTTATTTTAATTTAGCCTGACCTCCCGTAACAAGAGGTGATGAGTATTGTTCTTTAGTTAGCAGGGACACCTAGGTCTAATTCCAACATTTAAAAAGAATCTTAAAAACCATGCAAGTATGAATAGAAATCAGGCCACACAAAAGGACAGAATTTCAAATGCTCAGAATATCAAAGTGAAGAGGTTCCGGTGGGGAGGCCTCTGCAGTCAGCTCCTAGACAGGAAACAGAAAAGAGATTTACCACACCTAGCTGTAAAGCACAAAGTCATTTCTGCCAAAAGAATCTTCCCTGAGCTGAAATATTACCCCAGTCATGGTGCCATTTTCCCTTGCTGTTATCATCTACTAGCTTATTTTACAAGACTTATGGTTATTTTTGAATATATTGATTAACACTGTTCTCATCACTGTAGTATTTTTAGAGAATTACAGAAATTAACACGCAAAACTGTTGCCAACAACTGGCATAAACCAAACCGTCTCTACCACTCTCACCACTGACCAGATAAAGAAAGCAAAAGCTGGAGTGAAGGAGCATGTCTCACAAAAATCCTCAGACTCAGACTCTGATGGACTGTAGGACAGGGCAAATTCTGAAATCAAAGGCTGCCCACCCTGCTGCCCATATGCTGGAATTCCCCACTGGAGAGGCACAAGAAAGGGCATTCCAGTGAACCTACCGGGCATGACATTCCCTGTTTAAAAAAATAGAGAAGTACTCCTAAAGAGATAAGAGGGGCAAAATGGCAGAGCGCTATGCACCGGGCAAAGGAATTTGTCTGGCTAAGAAGAAGAAGAGTTACTGAGCATATAAAGAAAACGATGAGCAGTCCGGTGTAACCAGAGAGACAAAACATAATGTGCAGCAGAGAAGAATGGTGAACCAGACAGTAAGCAATTAGCTTCATAGCACATTTGCTTTCCAGACTAGGCAAGCTCTATAAGAACACTTCTGGGAATGGGTGGGGATTAGGGGAGTACCACGCACCATAGTACATGAAATAGGTCAGACAATACTAATGAAACTATTGCATGGTGCTGGAGATCTTGTAAACTACAACCCCGTCTCTAATCTCTCTTTATGAGCAAGCTTAATGGAAAAGATAGCCAAAACAGTGTCAGCTGCCAGTAACTTGTCCTCCTCTCAGTCAGGCTTCAGGGTAAGGCATGGCATTTAGAGAATGCATTGCTGTGGTGGATGATCTCCTCTTGTCCACAGAAGCAGTGGAAGCACATCTCTGTGGCATTTGATACTGGCGATCACCACATATGCCTGTAGTGCTTCCAAAAAGCTGTGAACCCAAAAATGGCTTAGCTGCTTCCTCTCATCAAAAGCAGAGGGCCATTATGGACAACTGTTCCTTCACCTCCAAAGCCCACATGTGCACAATCTCACAAGGGTGAATTAATCTATACGAAGCTATGGGGAGAGCTGGTAATAACACAAGCTGATACTTCAGCACTATGCAGGTGACATCCAGTTCTACATTTCCTTTGCATCACACATAAATACCACCATCTCCTAGCTTTCACAATGCCTAGCAGGTACAGTTGAAGAAAAAAGTCCATCTGCAGTGTAACAACTTCACTGCTAGCAAGTGATAGGTTATAACTCAGTCATAAGTATGAACTTGATATAGGAATAACTGTGTGAAATTCTATGGCCGTGTTATGCAGGAGGCCAGACCGGATGACTATAATGATCCTTTCTGGCTTTAAAATTTTCCACCCATCATGCAATGCTCCATGGTTAGTTAAATCTGATCTCGGTCACACTGTTAAAAAAAGTTATTGATCCCACCCTGATATCTGAAATGAAAATATACGAGTCACAGGCAGAGCAGGGTACTAACCTTTTTCACAGGTAAGTGATCTCAGTATAGGAGGTGTCCATGATACCTCTTTCCTACAAGTGTACTGCTTTGCACCAGTGACAATGAAGCCAGCTGGGCAGCGTAGCTGGATGGTTTCCCCGATCTTGTATTCGTTTTTAAAAGGGGAGATTGTGACATCCTCAGATACTGATGGTTTAGGGCACATTGATGCTATAGTGAAAGAGACAATTCAAATAAGTTTATCATTTTGTGGTAATAAACACGGTAATCCAGATGGGTAAAATGGATCCATTTAAAAAAATGGTGTGACCATTTTCACAATAATGCTGACATCTTTGATTTGATATTCTAAAGTTTGCCTTCTTTTTTTTTATACGCAATTTTGAATTTTGAAAAATATTGACCTGCTCTCAGGGTAACATTCCATATATTACATTTGTCTATCAGTTACTAAAAAAGGAATAATAAAGTGTTGATAAAGTATGCTTAATGGCTTAATAAAACTTGTAGAATGCTGGTACAATTAAAAACAGGCAATTAGAGAACCTTATCAAACTATTTACAATATGTAATGATTAATAAAGTGAATGGTAATCAAAAGGTTGTAAATATATTCAATAAGAAATTCAAACTGAAATGTACAACTTGAAGATTCAAATCAATGCAAATGCATTGGTTCTTGCTGACTATTTGAATCTCTCTTATTGATAGATTCAGAATAAGTTTTAGCTTTCCTTGTTGATTAGACTGTAAGCACAGCAGGATATGGACTTATGGATGAGATTTCCAAAATAGTCAGGGGGGTTTAGACACACATCTTCCATAGAAATTAATGTATAAGTCCTCTAGAGACCGCTTTGAAAATCTCATCCTGTGTAATTTGTGTGTCTGTCCAATGCTGAGAATGCTAGTTTGTTCAATCTGATTGTCGTAAATGTACAGCTCACTTGAATAGGTCTGGAAGTGAAATGCAAATACTTTTGCTGAAGACATTTAAAATCAGACTAGAAAATGAACTGGAAAGTATCTGTCTTCAGGTTTTCTATAGTACCCAGCAGGATAGTATCTTATTATTTATAGAATATGCTATAGGAACAATCCTGCATTGGAAAAGGAACAAATACGGTAACCCAGTAGGTCTTTGCAATCTCTAATTTCTATCAATCATTAATTTCTTCTTAAAACATTATTACAAATTATTTTATTAAAAATGGAACCATTCTATTGCTTATATATATATATATATATATATATTATATATATATATATATATTGTCCTGAATTTTTTTGTTGAGCCTAACTGTTCTCTTCTTTCTTACATTGGCACTCAACAGGCTGCTGTGCCCAAGTATGATCTGGTAGACACCTGAGGAACTGATAGCCAATGAGATCATATCCAGTCATGCAGGCGATTTCGGCTTCTTCCCCAAATGCATAATGATTCTTTTCATTCTACAATGAAATAAAATCCTTGGTAAGTGGAATACTCACTGACAAACAGATTTTCAGGACCTTAGTACTGTAATTGTCATAACAATTTTCTTTCCTTTTCCCATGTAGCCAAAACCTAAAAAGTCCGAAGTGAAGATGAAATATGAATTTAATGATTGAGAGACAGGGGAAGGGATTTTCAGGAGCAGAAAGAAAACAGCCAATGAAAAAAACATGGAAAAGAAAACCAGTAGGAAAAAAGCCCCAAATATAGAAGACTTTGGAGAGAAATGGAGTAAAGTTGGTAAGAAAGAAAATCTAAATTAAAAAACTCTATTTAAAAGTGCACCCACTAATGCCAGCCTAGCTTTTGTGATGTTTTATATCCCAAACAGTGGTACATAGTATCAGCTTCTAATCAATTAGAAAAATGTATTTATTAAATAAAGTGGAATCATGTTGTTCAAGCTGGTGTCATGTACTAATATTTGGATACAATTGGAGGAGATAAAGTTTTGTAGAATGTGAACTAGCTTTGTGAACCCAACAAGGAGTTTGAGAGGCTTGTCAAACCAGGAGCTTCTTGAAGTGCTCCATCCCTGCACATCACTCCTTATCTGGGGTATTATAATGCTCTCACCCTGAGAAATCCATTTTCTGGTGGGGATGGCTTAAGACATCCAAACTCTGGTTCACCAATGAAAACATCCACTTCCTTTTTTGCTTCATTGTCATTTATACATGGAGCCCCTCTGAAAAATAAGAGTTTGTAGTTAAGGATGCAAACTAAAGAGTGGTTAAAATAGATTGAAACAGTAGGGAGAGTTCTCACAACATAAGTCCAGGGGGAACAGAAAAGCTGGCAGGGAATACTGCTCTCCCAAACCAGGGCAAGCAAGGGGGAGCTGGGCTTTCTTTTCTCCTTCACTCCCCTACTATAACCCTTTGAAACTAAAAGGGAAAGAATACCAGTGCTGACAAGGGCCAGATTAGCAGAAAGCAGCCCAGGGAACAGAGTAGCAGATATTGGGCCAAATTCTCTGCTGATGTCATAACTTCCCTGAACTAGCAGAGAATTGTACCCATTTAATTTTCTTGAATTAGGAGAAACAGGGCAAGTAGGACAGAAGATAGTGCTGAACCTCTAAGACGTGACTGTGAACTCAAGTGATCTGGTCACTGTAAGGGTTCGTCATGGAGCTGGTTGAGTCATACAGAAAGCAGTCAAAAGTCTATTCCCTGACCACCCAGTCAAGGCAAGGACTGAGGCAGCCCCCAGTGCATGGATATGAGTAGGCTTGGCAGAACTAGATCTTAATTTTTTTTTGGTAATATCAGTGTTTATTTTAAGCACTTTTTAATTTTTATTGACTAAATTTTTATAGTTGTGGAAAAATAGTGTCTGACAACTATTTAACGGCAGCCATTCAGATTTAAAATGTAAAGCTTTATAACTGTTAAAACACAAACTGTCAGCATCACATTTCAAAGTAAATATCCTGAAATCAAACTCTAAAGTTCTACTTGAGAACTTATTACTTTGCCTATGTGTAAATTTTGGTTATTACTGATGGGAATTTTTATGTCGGTTTGGGTTCATATGGTGAAATCGACCTTTACCAAAACAAATCAAATCCTTCCAAGCCTAGCTAAGAGGAGGCACATGCTATGTTACCTTACTTAGTCATGGAGCTAGGTAGTCAGGGTGAACTAAAGGGCTGGTACATGTCCAACAACCTCAGTAAAGGCTCTCCTAAATAGTCATTAGAACAGAGACAGTACAACTCCCAGTTCCATTTCTAGTAAAAATCAGTGGAAGCTGCAATGTTGTGACCACCAGAGGAGATGCACCAGTGATGAACAATGGTTATGAAATTTGCTCTTCAGGACTCAGCCTTCTATGAGAAACTAAACCCAGGCTGGGGTTCGATCTATGATTTTACATTGAAACCTTGCAAAATTCATGTTTTGCAGTTTCAAAGCAGAAGCAGGTGGACCTCTGTAGTTTTGGTCAAATTTCTCTTTGAGATTTTGAATTCAGACCTAAATACACACACACACACACACACACACTTGTGGGAAGAGGAGGAGGAAGCAACATCCAAATTCATGTAGCTCAGAAGACAGGAAAGTGTTTGCATAAAGACCCATGAAAAGAAACTGCTGAGTTCTGTATGACTTCAGACAGAGTCCTACAAAACATTTAAAAATAACAACATATTGGTAATGCTATTGGAATTCTCTGGGATGAAACAACAAAACCAAATCAAATTCATATCAATTTGCAGACATTTTCTTCTAACAGACCCAATCCACAGAAACGCAGGCAGGCGATTCCTCTCCACTATATTCGCTATCTTACTAGTCACCAAACAGGTGACTCTTCAATCCCAACCCATCAGGAAGTGGAAATTCCAGTCTACCATCTTCTTACTTGTCCACAAACACTGAGATGTAACAGTCCTCCTCCTGCTCATGTTCACCCTGGCACGGATTCCCTCCATTCAGTGGTGCAGGGTTATTACACTCACGGGTTCGTCTTCTCTTGAAAGCAGCATCGCAGGAGCTCCATGCAGACCAGCAACTCCAGTAACCATCTACTGCAACTAGAACAGATGAAAGAAAACTCCAGCCACTTGAAAAATCCACTCTACCTGCATTATTTCCCTTACTCTGTATACAACAGGAAGTCTTGTTGATTAACAGTCACAATTTAAAAGTATTTACATTGTTTCCTAGCAGAGAAACATGTTATTTATGGCATTATATTTTAAACAGAGATGGGCCAATCCCAAATTTGAACTTTGAATTTCAGGGGAGGCTAAATATTCCTTTCTTTACACAGTTTTGTTCCCAGGTCATATCCAAAACCAGATTATGCCCACTCCACCACATATGCAGCCATTTGGTGATTCCACGAGGCTAGAAATCTTTTCAGACAGCTCATGAGACGTTAGTGCCTTAAAATCCAACCCCTGACCTGAACTCTAGAGCCAAGATATCCCTAATCCCAAATTTACTCCAGATCCAAATCAAAATTAAATTGCCATCACCATTGCCCATCTTCTGTTTAATTCTTTTGCTTTTCTTGGAAACATGTTTTGTATGAATTATTAAAACTACAGATGATATCATCTCTGCAGGAAGTAAATGGGATCTTTTGGCTTCTGTATACCTAGCTTCTAATCCTCAAGTGATCATGAATGAAAAATAAATACAGTAGTACCTTGCTAAACCCTTGTATGCACTTGTCCTTGTCACAAACCCCAAACCCAATTTAGACCTGCCCATAAAGGCTGAGTATTGCAACAGCAGAGTTGCAATCAGCACTGAACTGGATTTGCAAGTGGGGTTCATAAGCAGTAATTCTGAGATCTAGCCGGGATCTTAAGCTTTCACTTTTACAAGGAACACATTTAAAAAATATTATAAATACAGAACCATGCTGGAGACCAGATTATTGGCTGTTATTATAAACAAAAGGTTGCACACTAATATACACATATAAATTCATATATATATTTTCAAAATGCATTTTACAGTGTGGATATGATGAAATCCGTACATTGATAGAAGCACTTTCCTCTAGCGCTGGTAGAAAATTTCCTGTTGGAATAGTTTTCTACTAGAAAATGCTGATTTGATACAATCAAAACATTTCACTTCTGATGGAAACCAGGCAGGAAGACAGCTTAGCATGCTGCCTGCTTGATTTCCTACCAGTCCACCCACTCACCTGCAATGGGGGTGGGGAGGTGGGAGAAAGGCTGTCCACATGCCCACCTAGTAGGGTCCTTGGCTAGCCAGCTGCCAGGCTGTCAAATTCCTGGGCAGCAAACTCTATGGTAAGCAGTCTCTGAGTGGCTGGCTCCCTGGGCTGCACAGCTTCCCAAATGGCTGACTCCCTGGACTGCCCTAGCTGCCCACCCAGCTCCCATGGTTTCCTGGGCTCCCCACCTGGATCCCTGGCTGGCTGTCTTGCCTGATTTATTTTTATTTTGAAATTGGTAATTGGTATTCTAATGAGTTTGGTAATTGGTGGAGTAACTGGTCACTTGTAATGGTCTAGTAATTGGCAACTTCCAATTGTAATATGTACAATACAAATGCAGAATAAAAAATAAACTGTGTATTTTTTTATTATACACATTACTAGGAAATACCAAACCACATCAACACTTATAATTGGATATCACTTACTAATTAAAGAATTAGAATCAATTGCCAATTTACAAAATAAAATACAAATATCATTTAATAATATAAAAATTGAAATGTTTCAGTTTTTCTGACATGGCATGAAATGTGTAACATGAAAGTATGAAATGTCTCAACTTTCATTTTTTATAATATAACATAAAAGTCAAGCCAACAAAGTCCAAATGAAATGTTTCAATATTATCAAAATGAAACTATTTCCACCTATCAAAATTAAACGTTTTAAAAAGGTCAAAGCTAAATAACATTTTAATTTGTTTGAAATGAAATTGTGGAATTTTCCTCAGTGGGAAATTTTGAAATTTCAACTTTTTGTTCTGATGGAATGGAAATGTGAAAGTTTGGAATTTCATGGAATGGGAACTCCAGATTCCAACCAGCTTTAACTTTTAACATTAAATTGTGCAGCTAGAAAGAAGGAGCATATTTGGTATTACTGTAAATACCTGATTTGTAATCTGGTGCACGTTTCTCACAGTTATCCCCATAGGTTCCAGCCTGACACACACACAGACACTCTGTTCCAGATAACATAGGTCTGCCATTATTGGGGCAGGGGACACATTTGCAAGGGTCAAATATGTCCATGTATTCAATAAGAGCTCTTCTGAGGTTGCGCCGTTTAGTTACTGCACATGGGAAGTTCTTCACCAAATCCAGGATGGGGGATAGCTAAAAGGCAAGCACATGGCAGTGGATCACATAATGAACGATATAGTGGAAATTTCCTTGCAGTACAGCGTTAGCTGTATTGACTTCTTGCTATGGATAGCTGCAGGGCATCAATATACACCAAACAACTAAAAAAAAAATCCATCTTTTTAAAAGACACTAGAGCCTACAAGGCTATGTGTATAAGATATTGGGAGTATGGTGCATGGTGCAATTTCTTGGTACTTAACAGGACATGAAAAGCTCCATACTTCTAGGTCACCCATATCTATACTTTCCTCTTTACAAGGGTGAGGGCTTAAAGGGCAAGTGGCAAAGAATTAGCAATATTCATTTTAAAATCACACCAGGTAAGATCATGTAAACAAAGACATGGAGGTCATGTACACTCACAGGAGATGCAGTAATATACAAGGGACAACAATGTAATGGGACTGATATTACATTTACTGTTTAGTTACATTCTACATTTTCCAAACTAGGAGTGGTTGTGGAGTTTGCACAATGAGGAAGTCAGCTACATTTCTGCACACCACTAGTACAATTCTTTCCTTCTTCCCCAAAACAACCATCCCCTTCCTACTACGAAGCTCCAGGGGACTCCTCCTTTCCAATCATTAAAAATAGGCCCAGTGACTGTCCTCACTCCCTTCAATTAGAATGCCCAGTATTAAGGAGAGTTTGTTTTACAGGCTGAGGGATACAAAAAGTAGTTCTAATAAAGGTTTATAAAACTCTCTAAAATATTTTGAATATGTGAAATAATCCCCAGTCTCATTCCAGGGAAAAAGAACAAAGTATCTAGCCCAGCGGTTCACAAACTGTGGCTTGCAGGGCTGGCTTACACATGCTGGGGCCTCGGGACGCAGCCCATGCCCCACCACCCAGGGCCGAAGTCTGAGGACTTCAACTCTGGGTGGCAGGAGTCAGGTTACAGGTCTCCTGCCTGGGGCTTTGGCTATGCCCTCACCCTCCAGGATAGCATGACTTGGGCGGGCTCAGGCTTGGGTCCCCACTCCTTGAGTCATGTAGTAATTTTTGTTGTGAGAAGGGGGTTGTGGTGCAGTGAAGTTTGAGAACCTCTGATCAAGTCTTTGCTCTCCTAAAGTATGATGGCCTTTATTTTCTTGCTAGTATTTTTCTCTCCTTTCCTACCTCAAAATCAATCACAATGGGATTGTCCTTTGTTGATTCCACCCAGTCTGTGAATATGGTATGCTCAGGGAAAGACCCCTTTTTCTCCCAAGCCAAAGCTGCAGCATATTCTGCTCTTCCACCTTTTACCAGTGAAATAGACCGTTCAGCTGACTGCAAAAATGATCCTAAAATGAGATTAAAATTAAGGTTTTTCAGAATAACCACAACTTTTCTATTGCATACAATGCAAACTTCAAGGATTGGATTTTTTTTTAAAGAGACAATAGGATTTGCTGGTGACACAGGGGCACAAATTGTAGGGTAGAGAGATGGTCATCCCTCTCTATCTCTCGCTCTCTCTCCCATCCCACTGGAGTCAATGGAAAGTTTGCAACTGACAGTGGTAGTCCGATTGGCATTTATGTGATTCTGGCAAGACTGACCAAGGGATTCTTCAAAAATTTCTACTAATACTTGACAGTGTAGACAACTCAGGGCAGAGGCACTACTCATCCAGGTCCAAGGAGCATAATAGAAGTAATGCTCTGAAATTAAGAAGGAAAAAATGCAGTCTGAATACCAAGAAAATATCCCAATGGTGAAATTTAGTAGATTGTGGAATAGTCTTGTGAAAGAAGGGCATGAAAGCCTCATCCCTGGTGACATTTAAAACTAGATAGGACATAGTGAAATATGAGTAGAAAATATATCATATGGAACAATCCATGCTGGCTAGAGACAGTGTGTCAACTCTTGCTTTCCTTACATATCTCAATAGTTTGGTTGTCTTTCATATGGCACTACTCATATGAGTGAGAGAAGGCATCTTTGGTGTGAGATGATCAAATAGTTCTTTCCATTTATGCTGGACGCATGACTCCCCGATACTTTGAAGACAATAAACGGTGCTCTTAATATACCTGAAGTACACTAAAAGCGTAGGGTAGAGCCTCTGTTGCACCAGAGTTTTGCTTGGTACAGCAGAGAAGAGGGGGATGTTGAGGAGTTAGTTACGAATTCCTGATTCTCTGTGTCACCTTCAGCCATGGAGAAGCTGAGAGCAGCTTCGTGGCTGCTTTAGACTCTGACAACTGGTAACAGTCCTCAAATAATCATCCACCCGGTGGGCTTGCCAGAGCACTCCTGACATGTCACCTTCCCACCTCCGGCATGCCCCGACACTGAAAATGTAGAGAGAGGTGGCACAGGAGATAGCTATTCTAGGATTCCTCAGCTGGGAAAATGTGCCAGGATGGAACAGGGGAGAGGATCTGGGCCACAGCGCTCGTACTGCTTGACTTGGGAGACAAAAGGTGAAAAACTGGCCCCAGTGAAATTGATGGGAGTTTTTCCATTGACTCCAATGAAGTTAGGGTTTCACCGTCAGATACTATCCCCCATGGTAAATAACAGTACACAGTGCTTAGTTCTCAGCGCAATGACCTTCATGGCGTTCAGTCAGTTTATTTGTGGTGCATGTTGTATGGACTTTCTTCTTCTTTCTGAAAAACACACGCCTAGTTGTTTCTACCCGGACACATTCTCTTGATTCTTGCTGTGTCAAACCTGGGAAATATTAAACAACAATGATGGCACTAAGTTCCAAATAGTAAACACTAAACAGCATCCCTAGTTTCCACATGGCACCCCTTCTGTCTGCATCTACTTCATGGCATTTCTCACCTAGAACACCTCATTAGTTTCCTTCTACCTTCCATGTCATGTCTAAGGTTCTCATCCCCACCTGTTACACCTTGAAGACAACTTTGTTGTTGTGGACTACTTCCTTCATCCCAGTGCAGTTTCATGAGACACCCCGCTACTCCTCTGTGTACCAACAATGTTGGACAGAGCCATATTTACTATACGTGTTTAGCTGCTATTTCCTTGATGCACCCAACTATACTTTGTTTTATTAACGCGAAGTGCCAAACAAGTTAATAGTACCATAATTCAGGAGTACAGCCTTGAACTTGAGAAGTTAGGTTTTCAGCTTTGTAGAATGCTCTCTCCATTTTAATGATTTGATTATTTTTCTACGGAATTTACTGCAAACAGTAACTGCTAATATTTTTCTTAGGTTTACAGCTTTTAGGCCTTGAAGGAACCATTAGTTCATCTGATCTCCTGTATGACACAAGGCATAGAATTTCACCCATTTACCCCAGCACTGAGAACAATAAGTTGGGTTTGACTAAAGCATCTATTCTAGAAGACATCAAGAGAAGGAGGGGCCATCACTTCCCTTGGTAAAGCTTAGACCTACATAAGTTTATGAGGTTAGATATTATTTTGTTTGAGAGCAATATAGGATTAGTGAATTGTGTACGCTAAAACATGAAAGTATGGGGCAGTGCTTTTCTCACAGGCACTATCAGCGGAATGATAGGAAAATATATATGTGCTACTAAAACGATCATATGGTTTTTTTCTCATCAAAGGTTACATACCTGAATTCTTCAGTTCTTCAGCACTGTATTGATAAAGAAGGTCATATGTGCCACCCATTGATCCAGAAGTATAGTAATGAGTCCCAAAGTCATCAAAAATTCTGCTATATAAAGCATAGTTGTACTCCAAAGGCAGGTGGTTAAGTGCCTTTAGAAAGATATTTGAGAGCTGCAGATCTGACTCTTTCATTGTGAAGTTTGAAACTGCAATCACTTTATGGACCCTAATAAAGTTGGAATTCTTGAAAGAAAGAAAAAATGAGACACTAAATACCCTTATTCTCTGGTTCACAACAAGAGGCAAAAAGGCTGAGAATATGTTCATTTCCCTTTGTATGTTGTAAAAAGGGGACAATATATTATATTTTATGTTTCTTTGGTCACAGGTAAACAAGCACAAATGAATCCAGAGATCAATTCACTTGAAGCTACAAGCACTTTGTTACATTCTAGAGGATATGTCTCATTGCATGATAGACAAAAAGTATTCTTACTGATTGTCATTTGTATGATGTTAGTGTGTAGGGACCACAACTGAGCTCAGGACCCTTTCATTCATTCTGTACAAACACAGGTAGGTTTCTGGATCCATTGCTAGCATTTTGCACCACCCTAATCATGATTCGAAGCAGCAGCTACTGTGGCATATTTAACTATGCTCTCTGTTTTCTTCATTGTGTATTGCCCTGTTAAATTTCTAAGGTGTCTCTAATCTACAGAGGCAGCAGTCATTTTGCATTCAATTCAATACAGACTGTCAGAGATGGCAAATACACACTGTGTACTCTCTGGTGGGGACTTTATTTCTGTTCTTTCTTGGTCTGTGGTTCTTAATCTAAGATTACAGACATTCTGGCTGAAAAGAAGTGCTTGTTTACTCTTATTCATGAAAAATCATACACATACATTCTTATTAAACTCTTCCCTCTCCACTCAATAAGATTCTTGGCAGCTGTTAAGTTAAGAAAAAATAATAGTTTTTGGAAGAAGCTTATCGCTTCACTGCAGACATTAAAAACAACTATGAATTTTTTTTCATTGGGGGAATTATCCTTTTATTAAAAACATCATAAGCCACATGTTTTATTTGATACGTTAATGTCAGCATTTTTTAAATTTTGTGTTCATTCATTTTGGATTCAAATACATATATAAGTAGCAAAGAAAAGTGCTGCACACTGATAACTCCCCTGTATTTGTGGAGAAGGGTTTCTTCAATTAAGTAGTTCAAACTCAATCTTAACTAGTTAACTGCTGCCCAGTGTGCCAGGATCATCTGTCAAAGCAAATGGGCTTAATTCAAAATCCATTAAAATCAGAACGAGTCTCTTTGCTGACTTCAATGGACTTTAAAACAGGCCGTTATTAACCTGCCAAATACTTCTGGTTCATCCTGACAATCAATTGGTCTCAAAGCAATACTCCTTTTCATTGGCAGGGTAGGAGTTCAATGATAAAAAATAATGGAAATACTTAGTATTGTATAGCATTTTGCATATGCAAAGAGCTGTGCAATTATTAACCAATTAATTCACAGGGAATGGTCTTTAAGATGTTCTGCTTTTGACTTTGAAAGCTAGATAACTTGTCACGGCTCTCCCTAAATTTAACATACAGAATAGGACAAGTAATAAATGTTATGTAATTTGAAAGGGGTCAGAGAAGAGTCATGAATATGACTAAAAGATTTGAAAAATGCTTTATAGAAGACCCTCAGGGAGCTTAATCTAGTTAATTTATCAACAAAAAGGTCAATGGGTGTCTATTATTGCTGTCTATAAGTGCAAACACAGGAAACAGAAATTTGATAGTAGCAGGCTCTTAAGTTTAGCTAACAAAGATATAACAAGATACAATTGCTAGAAACTAAAGTTAGACAAATTCAGATTAGATATAAGGAACTATTTTCTAAAAAAGAACAGTGAGGGCAATTAACCACTGGACAATTTACCAGGGATTCTGTATCACTGGAAATCTGTGAATCAAGGTATGCTCTAATTCAATAACTATTGGACAGACTGCCAATAACTTGACAGTTCCAAGACTCTGGTATTATAAGATGAGAGTTACCAGAAATGAAAAATAATGTGGATTTACTCCCATATTTATAAAATCGCAAATCCTAATTGAACTGTATTTCCTCTGGGCCATTTTCTCGACTGACTGCCTAGCCTTGGAGTGAGGGGTTGGGTTACCTGACCTGTTAGTCTCAACTCTGATATACTCTTAGATAGGGTGACCAGATAGCAAGTGTGAAAAATTGGGGCAGGGGGCGAGGGGTAATGGGTGCCTATATAAGAAAAAGCTCCAAATATCGGGACCGTCCCTATAAAATCGGGACAGCTGGTCAACCTGCTCTTAAAAGAGAGGTATCCTATGACGTTTGACATGGCACTTTTCCACACAGTTGTGTCTGTTTAAAGGCATATTATAGGTATCTCTTGTGGCATAAGGAAGAAAAAATTCTTATTTATATATATGTCCAATGGAATTCTATAGGTATAAAATGTGGTTCTATCTCCTAGAAGTCATTTAAAGGGCAAGGTGATAACCCATGTGTGAAAAATCAATGCTTATATTTCACTTAATTGAACAAAATTGCCTGTTCTTCAGATAAGAAGCAATCTGGCTTTGACAATCGTTTCAGCCCTGAGTACCTGAGTACCCATTTTCCTTTCTCTCATTTAGCATAGAAAAGTTTTTTGTGCTAGCTTGATTATAAAATATAATCTTCTGAAGATCTGCCATTCCTGGAATTGAACAGATAGAGAGTGAAAGAAATAAAAAAATATGAGATCTAGTTTATTATACCTTTTTATATGAGGCTTCAATGGCTTCTCTGAAGGAGGAAGATCCTGTGACTTTTACACGTCTCTTTTTTGAGAAGAAACCTGGGATCCCAGAAAAGCTTCTTCCAGAGGCAGTGTGTGAACTACTACTAGCAGATTCAGAGTGCAGAGGAATTATATCCTGATAGAAATCTGATGCCACATCATCCTCTTCATTTTCCACCTAGAGAGGCAGAAATGGAAAACAAGCTCACCCAAAGGGTTGGTAATTAGATTATTATTAAATAATTAAGTTCTGAAATTTTCTGGGAGCAACACATTTGAATGTTTAACAATTGACAAAACAACAAGAAAAAGTCCATTCATTACACAAGGGACTGTTTTTAGAAGTTGATGGTTAAAATGTGCAAAAGGTATATGCACGGAAAAGCATTTGAACATGAAAATAGGTCAAATGGATATTTTGCATGAAGTTATTTATTTATATATCAAATACATATTTGAATGTACAAACTTTCAAGTGCAACTGATATGTCAGACTTTGAAAATGTGTCTGAAAAGCCTTAACAATATTTCCCAATTTCAACAAGCTTTTCAAAGCTGTTGATATTCAAAGGAGCTCACACCTTCTGCAGTTGCAAGTCCCTCCGTACATACAAGGGATGGGACAACTGGTTTGTGCAAAATAAGACATGATCCACATTTTCAACCCAAATTCAAGCAAATCCAAAATAAAACATTTTGGGAAATTTCAATAAGTTCAGTTCACGTTAGTTTGGCTGGGTTTTTGTCCATTTCTAGTTCTGCACACTGTACCACTCTCTATTTAAGCTGGGAGCAGGAGGGAAAGAACTGAAATATATGAACAATGCTATTCTCATAGAATCTCTATCCTATTTCAAATTACAAAGCACTGCTAATTTCTGTTGGTGGAAGAAAACTCACTATGTCATGAGGACAGCTTTGCAGAGACATGGAGCAAAACAATTTGCTTTTCCCATAATTAAACATTTCTGCACTCTTCTGTGCTTGAACCTGGATGGCTACTAAATCTACAAGCTATGTACATGCAAATCCAGTTAAACTCTTTACATAGGTCCTTGGAAGGGTGGTCTTTGTGCAATCACACCTCTTGCATCCCTGATAAAAAATATGGCCGCAGTTAGGCCAAAATCTGCAATGTGGATTTCATCCATAGCATGGACCTTGTTGCATACTTTGCCCTTATTCCATCGACAGAACTGCCATTGATATCAACAAAGATTTGTAGTGATCTGTCTCCAAAGTGATGTACCCTTGTAATAGCTCTTATGTACTTTTCTTGAGTCATAATCTAGAATATGTCACTTCTTAACACATCCATATATCTCATATGAACATCTCACAGAAGAGTTGTTGTTTAGTGGCTTCACTCCTCAGATAGTACCTGAAAGTGGATAGTCTCAAGATTTGCAGGAACGCGAAATGATTTCCTTGTGTCATTGCCTTTTACTGTTGTGCATTTTCCTCCGTTGAATGAGTTATCAAGGATTTCTCCTCGGCTCTCTCCAGCCAGAAGATGAAAACTAGAAAGAAAGTAATTTTCTGAAGTTAAAAAGACATGGAAAGATAATATGGCTAAAACCTGGTGTAAATCAACATAGCTGAAGAGAATGTATGTTTACTTCAACTAAGGATCTAATTTTATGTAGATGCTTTGAAAGAAATTCTTCCTACAAGAGTTCCGAACTCATGAAGAACGCATCTCAAAAATGCACCTACACTTTCACGCTTGTATCTCTCTATTGATCCAGGACCCTACGTCACACCCGTCACGGGGGAATTGGAGTGCCTAGGAATGAAATGTTTGAAGAAGCTACACATATATCCCATCTGTGCTATGCTCTGGGTCTTTGGATTTGATTCTGGATTAGAAGCACTCTATGGCAGACCAGTGAGTTGCATACAATCACCCAGTAAAATTGTTCTTTTCAGCTGACAGTAGCAAACCAAACATAACTTTAAATGATGTTGGGTAGAAATCAAAGAAATTCACATGTAGTGCAGAACAAGACATGTTTAGGGAAACATCCTTCAACCAACAGAAGGGCTCAGACACAATGTAACTGCACATTTCTGATGTGTGGAGCCCAGGCTGCCAAGAAGGCACATGAGGGGGAGACTAGTACTTGGATGTTTCTCTCTATTGCATCCTGTATAGGAAACAAGGGAGAGCTGTGGCTCTGTGACTAAGTAGATGCAATTGCCAAGTGCCATCACTGGTGCTTACTTATATTCTTATCATTTTTTGATACTCTTAATAAAAAGATGCCAGGTATTTTGTGCAGTTGGATTCACTAATGTACCAGTGCAGCCTTCAGATAGTAACTACCTCATTTACGTAAGTATTAGTGAGATAAAAACACCATAACCTATGAAAAAGGTAAGCAAAATCAACATACCCATTGCCCATTAACTGTACGCTGGGGATGCTCTCATATCTTCTGTTGCACACGGTCTTTATCCGCCGACAGTCCCTTTCATCTGAATTGTCCCCACAGTCGTTCTCTCCATTGCACTCCAAACTTTTGGCAAGGCAGCGACCTGTTCCAGAGGAACCACAGCAGCAAAAATGTTTTTCATACAATAGCTCTGTCCATTAGAATGAAGATAAGACAAAGAGACATTTCTAATGCTTCAATAATTGGGGGGTAAGAATCAGCAGGAAGAAAAGAACTCTAAGGAAACAACAGAAATGCCTTTGCTGTTCTAGTAGGAAGCAGCTTGTCCACATGCAGAATTACCCTGGTTTAACTTAAGATTTGCCAAAAGCTGATGTGAACACTCTTTCTTTGGTTTAACTCAGGCTTATTTCAATTGAGGAACAGGCCAAAGTGAAACCTATATAAGCCACCTTAAAATCTACTTAAGGGTGTTCACCGAGAACTTTGCACTAATTCAGTTAAACTGGTGCAAAACAAGGCTAAAACTCTAAAGAGCCATGTACTCATACAGAGGAACCCTTGCAAAGAACCTCTTCTTGTCAAGAGCATTGATGTTCTTCAGTAAACAGAGCTTGAGCCAGGTTGGATTGTTGGTATAAGTTTCTTCCAGACACAAAGAAGACAGAAGGAAACAGAACAAAGCTATAAAGCTCCTATTTTACACACAAATGCCTTGGTGATCTGTTCTCTTTAACTTCTTCTTTCCAAAAATCCACAAATGCATATGAAGGCTTTGGAGAGAACATACAGCATGTCATTTTTCAAATAAGTAGCCTATTACCTTTATTATTTTGACTGAACATCTGATTTAGTGGTTATGGAGTGAATAGCACCATTACCATTTTCACACTGGAACTTATTCCTGCAGTCAACTTCCTCTATGTTGCAAAGTTTACTTGGGAAGCATCTCCGAAAATCCACCAATTGTTCAGTACAGGCCTGCCCCCTGAACTGTGATGGGCGCAGCAAGGACCTGACACGAAACTCAAAGGAAACAGATGAAAAATAGGGTTATTTTTGCGTTTACTTATTTGCTAGCTAGATAGCATTAATGAGAAGTGGGCAGAGCTATACACAGCTGGTTGCTGCTAACTAGAACTGGAGTTGCATGAATTGCATGGGTGTAACTCCCAGGTTAGGCAGAGCACAATCCGACCCACTACCCATCTTTGTCTGCAGTCAAGATTATGTTTCCTTCTAGGCTTCATTGTTCGTGATTATTTGTGATCCATAACTGCATTACTATATTAACTATGCTGAGTTCCAGGCACCATCTCTCAGCCCAGTCAACCCTTCCAATCATTTTAAATTTATTTTGTCTTATCTTTGTATTTGATTTGGAAATCACACGCTTCTGTTTTCAAGGCTATTTATATAAAGCTACAAAGCATCATCCAGAGACCAGAGAGAGATTTGTACAAGGCTGGAGGAGAATGTGTATTAGGGTAGGGTGGAGATTATCAGTTCAAGCCAATTTTTTAGCTTGAAACGGAAACATAGACTGCGTCAATATCTATGTGATTAAAAACAAAGCAGTATTTCATATATCTGTTTCTAAACAAGAGAGGCCGAGGGTTCTGTACCATAGGTGCTGGAATTAGGGATACTAGGGGTGCTACCACAGTCCCTGGCTTGAAGTGGTTTCTGACATATACAAGCTTTATAGTTTGGTTCAGTGGCTCTGAGCACTATACACGTTATACACATTATTCCAGCACCCCTTTTCTGTACATTTTCAAAAATGCACAATGCAGTTAAGAGTCATTGCTCCCTGAAGCTCTTAGTGTTTGTACATGGGGCTGTTGTTGTGTTTCTCGATACCTGCTGCCCCCCTCTGTACCAGCTCAGCCTGGCTCTAGAGAGAAGACGGTGCAGACCGATGACAGAGCACATTCTCCAGACAAATGTCACATGGGCTAAATCATCTCCCAAAGAAAACATCCATGCTTCCCAACACATCCCATTTGGGCGGAGCAGTTTGGTATCCTGAGGAGCTGCAGGAAGCATGATTATCTAAGCACATAAATGTCTGAAGTCCCATAGAGCACAGCAATTGCCTAACTGGATCAGAACCCATAGCCCATGTAATCCAATATCCTGTCTCAGCAATGGCACCACCAGATACTTCAGAGGAAGGTGTAAAATGCCACAATGGGATAATCTGCCCTCCATGAGTGAAATCCCATGTGGCTCAGGGCATCCGTGAGATGGGCAAGCCATTTTATGCTTCCTTCTGGACCAGTACTGCATTTCAGCTGAATGAATTAGCTACTTGGATTGGTCTCATCGGATCCTGAAATACCTTTGAAAATCTCACCCTAAAGATTTAATTAGGTGCCTAAATACTTTTGAAAATCTTGCCTTTAGAAGCAGAGTTGGAATGAGTGTTGGAAGAAGCAGTCTCAGTTCCCACTGCCAGACTAGGACAGTATTTGTATCCTTTTTATCTTTTTATTCCCCATTAGAGTGGATGATCTGACCCCATCAGTGTAATTATCCCCCACTTTAGCATGTACAGAGAAATATTGTGGAATATTCATACAGCTCTGTCATTTTGGGGTAACCATAAGAGACCTGTTAATTTGATGGCAAAATTTCCTACATCTATGGGAGACTTGTTCCTAATAATGACACTACCCCTTGAGAAAGGAGACTTGGCAGATTTGCTGCCTTTTTGCATGAACATATGTGTGACAATGATTTGTGGTATCTTAACATGTTACCTCTCTCACTATTCTGAGCGGTTTCTTTTAATTGACTCCCTCCCATTCCTGCCCTGATGCCAATTTATTATTGATTTTCCCTGTTCTCTTGGACTGTGCAAATCTGTTTGCCATGTGGATCAGTATCTGAAATGCAAATAAAACAGTCACATTTCCTCACACTCATCCATCAAATTTATTTTCCACCTACTTGTTTTTTAACACACGGGTCACACTCCGACCAAGGACCAAAGTCTCCAAGCTGACAGTTGATAGGACAGGCCTGCTCGTTACATGCCCGGGATTCCTGCTTTGTGCACAGTTGGTCACAGAAGTTTTTTCTATAATAATCATCCACTTTTATTTGCCTAAAATGTAAAAAGTTAAAATGATTAATTTAGTTAGAACCCTGCTAAAAAGTGAGAACTGGCTGCAAAGTTTGGATCCAGGAGCAAGCTTCCTCCAATTTTAGGTGGGAGATGTTCACATCTGAGTTTTTTGGGTTCTGATCACTATAATGATAAGGGATGGTGGTGAATGTGGATCCAGCCAATCCAAATTTCCTCACTATTCAGGGGTTTAATGGAACAGAGGTCTTGATTCAAGTTCATCTCTATGCAACGTGCCATCAGATGCAAACAGAAAAAGATCAGATGTTAATACCCAGAGATAATGAACCGCTTCTGTGCATGAAAGAAAGAGAAGAATCCAGTTGGATGATATACCAATATAACGAGGAAACCTGTACCTGTGAAGTTAGGCATGATTTATCTTCTGTTGCAGAATTAAAACACTGATGCAGAATTCAATATTTATGGGACAAACTTTTTTGAGACTGCCCAGTTTGACTCCTTCCTACCTGTTCAAAGTCATTGCAATGGCTGGACCTCCCAGCCAAGGAGCACAGCATTCCTCGAAGCTCATCAATATCATTCCTGAGTTGGCTTGGATCACTCACATATACACGGCTGGAGCAATGCAGAATTGAACTCATCATTACCAGAATAAATGAATATTGGGCTGTTCTATGTCCTCACTACATGGTTCGTGAGCAAGAAAGATTCACTTGGAGACATCCCAATTTTTTGTGTGATGAGATTTTAAACTTTTCATATCTATTCATCATCTAAATACTCAGAGGGGTAGCTGTGTTAGTCTGGAATTGCAGAAGTAGCAAAGAGTCCTGTGGCAACTTAAAGACTAACTAAAGTATTAGAGCATAAGCTTTCGTGGGCTAATACCCACTGCATCTGACGAAATGGTATTAGCCCACGAAAACTTATGCTTTAATACTTTAGTTCATCTAAATACTGGGACAGGCCAACTGTTCTTTTTTCCTTATAGGTTATGGACGCCACAACTTCCAAAAGAAAAATAAGGATTTTTACACATCATATTGCAAGTCCTTGGGTATTTTTAGATTTGCCAACCCTAAAGTGATATTTTCCTAAGAGTCCACCAGAAACAGAAAAGTGAAGAGGTAAAAATCACACTCACCTTTGCCTGGTCTGGGTTCCATAATTGCAAGTTTTTGAACAGCTTGACCATGATCCCCAGGGATAATGTTCACAGTAGCACCCCTGGCTGCTCTGAATTGCCATGCCCAGGAGGATAAGGCACACTAATATACTCTTGTCCATAGTTTGAAGGTGTCCAGCTACACAAAAATGAATAGAGCAACATAAATTGGAACCTACATATTTTTGTGCCCGTCTATTATTAATAATTTGCTTTTCATTATCTTAATTTTGAAAGTATAGTAAGGCAGAGATCTCATCCAAAATACAATGGAACTGACTGAGATATCTGGAAAGCAATTATTGTTCAAGGGATTTATCTGTTAATATTTTAAGAACCAATCCTATGTCACACAAGTCAATAGGAGTTTTGCCATTGACTAGAATGGGAGTAAGACTGAGCTCTAAACAAGTATTTATAACACTATTTCAGATTAAGAAATCATCTAAGGGCTGGTCTACAGTACGTGATTATTTTGGAATTAGCAAAGTTAATTCAAAATAAAACTGATTCCGTCCATACAACCAAACCAGTTTTTTCAATTTAAAAGGCTCTTAAATGCAGTTTCTGTACTCCACCTCAGCAAGTGTAATAGAACTAAATCGACATAGCAGTTCCGGATTAGAGGATAGCTACCCACTGTGCACTGCTCCGAGAGTCGGTGGTAACCTCCGTACTGTGAACGCACTCCGACTTTGTGCGTATCTCCACTAAATGTGCTATCTGTTCAGAAAAATCAACTTCTATAAATTTGATATAATTTCGTACTGTAGACATACCCTAAATCTTCATGTATGTGACCAATAATAATTCGATCCTGTTGTCCTTACTCAGGGATAACAAATCTTGAATAAAAACAAGATTAGGAACAGTATTTGTTTCAAATTAAGCCTGAAACAATAGAACACTATCTCCTAATGAACCAAGATCAGATCTATTTTGACCCTAATCCTTCAATGGGACTAGTCACAAACTTAAAATGAATCATTGTTCTTAAGTGCTCTGCTGTATGGGGCCTTTGTTTCTACAACTTTTCCTTGCTATCTTGAGTACCATCAAATACATTTCAACTCCTGTTTTATTTCACTGGGCAGCCTGTCTAAGCTACAAACTCCCACTATCCCAGGCTCAGCAGAGAAGGAAGCCAGGGGTGAATGTTGGCCCACTACTAATTCCTACATATCAATTAATATGTATTTGATGAGTGATCAGATTATAGAATGGTCCTTGGAAAAATAATATTTAGAAAATACACAAAGCTCTTCAAAGTGTTACATCAACAACTAATCCCTGGAAGGAAGGTTGATTTTTGGCAAAAGTAGTATTCACATTTAACAGATGGAGCAACTGAACACAGAAGTTAAGTGATTTGCTTGTGCGTAAATAGCAGAGCAGAGATTAGAACTTCTGGCTTTCCTGGACTCCTTGCTTCCCAGTCCCCTACTAAATCCAGTTATGTTACTTCCCACCTAAAAATGACCAAACTCTACGGAAATTCTTTTCATGTTACTTTGTTCATTCCTTACCTGTATGCAGATAAAGGCTCACTTGTTCTGATCTGCTAGAATATCTATAATAAATATACTGACAATTACCAACGTTTTACACAGTTTATGCACACTATACAGGTGAATTAATCCATTTAAAAGAAGTACACTTACCCTAGTGCTTCACATACACTGAAATCAAAAGCAAAAAAGCTCACTTGGCTAATTTACCACAAGATAGTTGGCTGCAAAGTCGGACAGTTTCAGTTTTATGTAACTTCAGCCTGGTTTGAAAGGTTTTTCAAAGCCCCTTTCAAGAGGTGCAGAGGTTCTGTTTGTTGTAGTTACATTTTAATCAAAGATCTACTGGTAGTATTATAGCTTTGAGACAAGCCGGCTGACTGTCAGCACCTCTGTGATTACCTTTAAAAATGTATCTTATGCTTTGGGGTTGTGCTAAGAATTCCTCTTTATACTACGTAGACCTTCAGGAATATGCAATTTTTTTAATGTGATTGTTCAGAAACACACATATGCACATGGGTACACACATACACACTTTTCTACAATGTAGGAGGCTGAGTAATGCTTATTTGCATAACACTGTGCATGTACAGAAAGGAATGAACTTTATACCTTGCAGTATTGATACATTATCATGTTTATGAGAAGGCTGATGGGGCCTGGCCATCTTTAATACTAAAAGCAAAACCCAGGAAAAAGCAGACATAGGATGATTTATTTAAACAGCTGGTCAAACATAACAAGGAAGAAAACATGGCCAACATGTGAATATATATATTTTCCTTTAAAGAATCACTTAAAATCTATCTGGTTAGGATCTCAAGTGCTCTAGTACCAATTATGCCAGTTTACACAAGCTGAGAATCTGGTCTGTCATTTTTTATAGTGAGGTATTTTTAGGCAGTTTTGGTAAAACTGTTATATTTCACCAGTGGAAAAATAAAGCCTACTGCATGCACTCTTCTCTGGATTTTGATAAAGAAACATGAATATTAAAGTTATTAAGACACATCCTTCCCTACCCCTCTTCCCATGAAGAGACTGTCATCCATTGAACAAACACTGTGACATGCATTACTGGAAGTTAAAGTCTGCTCTTTTCTTTACACAGAGTTATGCAATGAAACAATCAACCTCCGCATCTCAGAAAAATATCCCAGTGTATAGGAATGGAAGGCCAGTGACTTGTTTTCAAATGGCACTGTGATGTCTACCATGAGGACCTTCTTCTTTTCTGCATCAGTGGTGATCTTCTCCAGGAACGGCAGAATGGCTTTCACCAGCCAGTTCTGGATGGCGTTGTGGTGGTGCCATGAGGCTCTGGAGTCCTGTTTGCATCCACACAGGACATGGGGCAGGGTCTCGTTAGCATAGCTGCATTTCCTGCAGCGCTTGTCCTGGTTGCCGTGGCAGATGGCTCTGTTGAGGGGAACGCACTTGAGTCGAGTCTGGTGAACAAACACCAGTCGGCGAACCTGGTGAAGCTGCCCCCGAGGAGGAAGTGGCTTCTGGTGTCCCACTTGCTGGACCTTCACACTCTAGCAGTCATTTAGGGCCAGATTTACAAAGCACCTAAAGACGCACACTTACCTTTTCAATAGCGGGATTTTCAATAGCGGTCCTAGGTGCTTAATGCCCATGATTTTAGGTGCTTAACCTTTTTAGTCACTTTTGTAAATCCCACTGAATGTGTATCTGCATCTTTAGGTGCTTTAGTACCTTGTAATTCTGGTCATCACAGACTAGCTCCTTCCAGGTCCTAGGACTATGCTAGATTGTAAACAACTTGGGGACAGGTCAGTCTTTTTCCTGTATTGTACAGCACTACGGGTCCTGGTTCATGACTGGGGCTTGTAGGTGCCTGGATACTAGAACTAATGATATAGAAGAGGTGTTGAATGGTTGAGGTGATTGTGTTCCATCACCACCAGTTGCTCATTTTCCATGGCTCCCTTTCTTGCCAACCCAAGTTAATCTCTGGAATTGAGCTGTTAGCTACAGAAAAGTGTAATTTTATTGCCACAATTCCTTTGTTGTTTTTTATATTCCAGTAGTGCCCAGATGCCCTAGTTGAAATTGAGGCTCCATTGTGTTAGGCACTATACAAACATAGTCACAGACAGCCTCTACCCTGAAGAACTGTCTGTATGAATAGACAAAAGAGGCAAAGAGTGGCAAGGGAAACGGGCACAGAGATGCAGCTTGCCCAAGATCACTAAGGAAAGTGAGGAAAAGAAATGAAATCTCTTCACTCTGATGCCAGTGCCCTACCAATGAGAGAATGCTGTCTTTCATTCTTCCTTCACTCCCAGCTGAGTGGCAAGAATCTCTCCTCACATTACAGATTACAGGGTCCCTAACATACATTTTCAAGAAACTGGCAAAATTAAACCCCAAGCCACACACTTATATGAAGAAAAAAACCCACTTGAACAGTTTGCTGCATTTCATTATTTTTCAGTTATGTTTACAGCTTTTTTTTTGGTTTGCACCTGGTCTGGAGCAGTCTTATTACAGAACTCGAGGATACAATTAGCAAACTGATGTTCTGTCGCCTTTTGCCATATCATTATTGCACTGAATAAACTGTCATAAGAAATTAGAATAATTACCAGTCAGCCATACTGCTGACTGGGTAGGAATTGTGAAGTTCTCCAGAAAACACTTGCCTATTCATTCCATAGTGTATCCCTGACTGATACCAATTTACTGATGATAAATATTTGGGTGGCCTATACCACACTTTACATTTAGATTATATTTACAACATTTAGATTATATTTACAACATTAGGTATAGGTAAAACCCCACAAATTGTGAATCTTGGGTATAACAACATAATATTTGATGGATAAACCAACATTTTAATGATTGACTTAAAAACTGTGTTCTTTTATGAGAACAAGGAGTCACTCCAGATCTAATTTAAAATAACTGAAAGGAAATAGTACCTTAGGCAGTCATCTGAATACCTTTACAACTCTGAGCCATAGTCAACAGAGGTGGGAATATGCAGCAGGCCATCTAAACCACCTCCTGTCATTGAGAGACTGTTCCTTGCAGTGCATTTTCTAGTACTTTAGATTAGAATCTTTTTGTCTTACCTTTAATATTTGTGATGGATTGGACCCCCCTCTCTGGGGTGCCACTTGAAGTGCTGGGGTCCCACTGATTCTGACCATTCCACCAGCCTGGGCTCCCTCACCCTGTTCCATTGTGCCAGGCCCTCAAGCCTTCTCCAGCACACGCCCACAGGTAGGGAAACATCCAGCTGCAAATGGACACACACACACTGAGATCAACTCTGTGTGGGAAGAATCACCTAGGAGATTGCCCAGCATTCAAGTGCACACCCCCTTTGAGATAAAAACCCAAAATTATATGGTCTTGCTCTATATAGAGACCTATATAGCATAAGGTCATAAAAATCACCCCCTTCCTCAATGTGGAAGAAGATATGCACAGCTTCCCCCCCCGCCCCACACACTTATGAATTACACAAACTGGGTTTTGGAATAAATAAAGAACAAGTTTATTAACTGCGAAAGGTAAATTTTAAGTGACTACAAGAGATAGCAAACAGAACAAAGCGGATTACTGAGCAAATAAAACAAAACACACAAACTAGGCTGGATACATTAAAGAAATTGGCTACAAACAGTAATTTCTCACCCTAAATATTATTTCAAGCAGGTTGCAGAGTTTCTTGAAGGTAAACTGAACTGCTAGCAGCTTAAATCTTCAAGTATTCCTTTTACTGGCTGTCCTTTCTTGCCTGGACTCAGTCTCTGTCTCCTCCAGCTTAGTTCTTTTGTTTCTTCAGGTGTTCTCAGGAGTCTTCCTTTTTGGGAGGAGAGGCAGTGGAGAAGAGTCAAGATTAACTTACTCCCCAACCTTAAATAGGCTATACACATGGCAGGAATCTTTTGTTTCCTAGCCCACGCCCTTCCAGTGGAAAAATACCAGGTCAAAATGGGACCCTGTACCAGGTGACATGATCACATGATCCTTTAGTGTCAAAGCAGCATTCCAGGACGCTTCTCAGGAAGGTGGGAGATTAGTATCTTCAGAATTCTATTGCCCTTCTTAGTGGCCCATCCAGGCTGATTGCTTACTGTCTGGTGGGTGTTCCCCCAAGTGTACACACAGTTGTAATTGGTACATAGTCAATAATCCTAATTTCAGATACAGAAATGATACATGCATACAAATTGGATATTCACATTCAGTAAATCATAACCTTTCCAATGATACCTCACACAACTCATCTTGCATAAAACATATCTTAGTTATGCCATATTAATATTATAACAATATTTTTATGAAGACTATGGGGTGCAGTGTTACAATATTCCTTTAATGACCTTCCCCAGCCATCTGGTTTTTCAGAAATGACAAAAACAAACCCTACAATGTTCCCTAAATTCTGCAATAATGCTACTGTAAGTAACTTTGTGCCAAAGCTAGGGAAATGGTTTCCTGATTTTATTAAAAAAAAACACTTCTCAAAGTTTACTGAGAAATTTAGTGATTCTCTGGGCAAACCTAGAAGAGTTTCAGGGTAGTCCTAAATGCAGTGTGGCTGAGATCTCCTCTCAACAGGCTCTGACCTCTTCTCTCCCACCCTTTATCTAGTTCCACCTACTCACAGGAGCCACAGTGTCCTGATACCTCTTACTCTCACCCTGATAGCCAGCTGGCTTGGTTCAGGGAGAGGGTATTTGTAAGTTCAGGCTCCTTCTTCTCCCCAAACCCTTCAAGCATTTTGTGGCAGGTGAGTGGGTTAGCGGCAGGAAAAAGAGAGACTCTTCCGGTTCCACTATCCGTGACCTTTACATAAACCTGGGATTGAGAGATAGGACAATGTACTGTGAACTAACAAGGTGTTCCTGGAAGACTGCTCCATACATTTCATCCTTTGGCTTTAAGACCAGCCAAAACAGCGACAGAGAGACTTTCCCCAGCTAGCTATTGAGAAGATTGGTGTCTGAGAAACTGGGAGGTAGTGGGAATCCTTTTCACAAATCTGAGCTTTATGTTCTAGGAGTCAGATTCTTCAGGCCACACAGCCCAAATGGAGACACTGCCAACTCAAGTAGCCTTTCAGTTGAAATGACACAACCTCTTTTGACTTCCAAATGCTTTAACCACCACAACAGAAACTATGACTGGAGGTTTTTTTATACAGTTGCCAACACTTTTCTTAGTGAAGAAGAAAAGAAGTCTAATGCCCATCTGGTCAGTTGGAGTTAAATTTACTAGGTGGTGTATTGCGGGGGTGGGGAATGGGATGAGGGGGACTATACCATGCATTGTACTTGACAGTTTAGTGGGTCTTTTCCCATCTTTAAAGCCTTATGATCTTATGTCCTTCCATCATCAAGTGTGTTTAAGCAGAAATATGAAGGCACCTTTAAGCATGAAAGGCTTTCTGACAGCCTCCAATACTGAAATATTTTGACATATCCTATAGCAACAGGAAAAGTGAACCATAAAATATCTTATTTATTCTATCCATCATCAGGTCTTCTGCTGACAAGGACGACATTCTCCCCCGGGCACTGAGAAGGCCAACCTCATATTCTGTCATACTCTAGTCAGTTATACAGGTATTTTCATTAATTTGGACACACATGCTGCTCTCTCCATGATATCCTCAGTACCTACAACGGAGCAGGAAGACAATTCATAGCTAATAATAGAATGGGGTGAGAGGGAAGCATACATTAGCACTGTCCCTATGTTATTCATTTGGGGAGGGAAATTTTTATTAAAGGATTATTTTGCAGGGTTCAGATGTTGTATTGTGGGATTCAAAAGTTTCAGAATATAATTGTGTGGCTGAAGTCTTCTCCCTTTTCTCCTCAAGGTTATAGGTTCTGGGTTCAAGGGTACCTAGTGCCTCCGTCCAAGGAAACCCCTCTTCACCATGCCTCCATCTGAGAATACCAAATTCCAGAGAATACAAGCCGCTGGGGAAAAGGGCAGAAACCCCCCTAAACTGGTGGTTATTCTCCCATGAGAAATACCAAACCAACAACAAAAGTAAACCTCTAACAAGAAATCAGAAATGCAGACTCCTTAGGTATTCCAGTCCTGGATTCAACACCCAGACGCTAGACTTAATGATGAGTGGTTATTTAAAGCCAGTTTCATCAAACAAAAGGGTTCTTCTCATCCCAAAGGACTCAGATCTTACTCAATAATCATGCTACTGCCAATCCTTTAGTACCTAATATCTAAAGGTAGAAAGAAAGAAAGAAAGAAAGAAAGAAAGAAAGAAAGAAAGAAAGAAAGAAAGAAAGAAAGAAAGTTAAATTTGGTTAAAGGAATCAAATACATACAGTAATTGCAAGGTTCTTGGTTCAGGCTTGTAGCAGTGATGGAATAAACTGCTGGCTTAAGTCAAGTCTCTGGTTGCTTCCAAATCATTGGAAGATCCTAAGTCCCTGGGTTAGAATGCTCCCAACTCACCAGGTTACATAGTTTTTTCAGATAATTAGATTACTCCTAATGTAGTCACTGATTGAGGAGACCAGTTTGACTTTCTGTCACCAGGTCTAGCAAACTGTCTTTCAATGGAGTCTCCTCCCTCCTTATGGGGCTGACCATAAGGATGGTTGTATGTTTCCATTCTGTGATAATCTTTGTAACTCTGTAGGCTGTCCCTGGGAGTTGTATCTGCCAGCTCATAGGGGCCTCCTGTTCCATCAGATCATTTGTCTCTCTGGCATAGTCACCTCATATGACCTTAGTACCACCACCACCCATGATTTCTTCAGCCCACTTCTGCTGTCTCTTTACTGGCTGGATCCTCACAGAAGTGTCCGTCTCCAATGCTGAAAGGTCCTTGGCTGACCTGTCATATTCTAGTGCATGGTTTCTTTGATTGTTGGTCATCTCATTTGGGCAGGATCTTCATCTTTCTTAGTGCAACAAGTGTCCCCTCATTGGTAGCAGGGTTTGGTCCTTTGCCCCATCAATGTCCATACTGGACTATTTTGGTACCCCTGTAAGGGGGTTATGCTGTGTGCTAAAAATGATAACAAGGGTTTGATCCACAAGAAACAACCGTGTGTAACAGTCTCTTAGAATCAGAGCTGATTCCACCTTACCATCACTCTGCGGGTATGCTGGGGAGGAGGTTTGATGGTCAAACTCCTGCTTTCATGCATGAAAATTCCTTGAATTCTTCTGAGGAAAACTGGGGTCCATTTTCAGTGAATAAAATGTCTGGAATGACATCTCTCTGAATGTGGACCTTCAGTTTGCCAGTCATTGTCTTGCTTTTTGTATCAGGCAGGGCATCAACCTCCCAAAATTTGATGGAGAATTCACATCCCTTGCTACATTTTTCCCAATAATTAATTACTCTCACTGTTAAAAAAGAAGGAGGGGGAGGTCTTATTTCTCATGTGAACTTATCTAGCTTCAGCTTCCAGACATTGAATCTTAGAAGTGAACATTATCTAACATTTTCTTTAAAAAGTATTTTTTTCACCATAACTAAAGGAGGCTTCTTTTTTTTTAGTACTCTGTGAAATCTGACATCTACTTCACTTTCCAGTTTTAGTGCTCTGATCATTCAGGCCTCAGAAAAGAGAAATACAGAGAGAATGAGACTCCAGCTTTAAGTCTTCCTTCATCTGGAATACTTTCAGTCTCTTATTTTATCTTGTCTTCATTTCACAGATCAAATGGAGTTCAAATTATCTCCCTTCACCTTCAGTTATTTGCCTAGATTGTGTCACCACTAATGCCCACTGACAAACCAGGTCAGGGATAAACAGGGGATGGATCAAGCTGTAAACAAAGAGCAGTGACTTTCCCTGAGACAGGTAAAAACATTTAATCTGCCATGGACTGAAGTTCTGAGAAATCTAATTTATCTACGCAAAGTGAGAAAAATAAAAGTTATGGCAAACCTCAAATTCAATTTACCTGTATTTGTAGAACATTTTACTAGTAGATGTTGATGACCCAATGTTACTTCCATGCAAATATTGCCCATCAGAAAGATCTGATAACACATTAGATGCTTAGGTAAAATACAAAGCTATAATGCAGCTCTAGAATTCAGGAAACCAAGACTAGGAAATATTGATAAGCATGGCATTTTTACATCTTTGAAAATGCCACAAACTTGTGAGTTTCTGTAGTTTTGGAAGATCTTGCATAACTGAGACAATTGCAGTTCTTATATTCTCTGAAAGAAACACTGTCAGTTCAATTGCTTGTGTTTCTGGGAGTCAGTGTCCGAATTTTTGCCATCACTCATGGAATTACTGGAATACTTTTTTTATCCAAATTAATCACATATTATAGCTTTTACAAGTATTAAAAAGACTCAACCATTATCAATAACCAGCAAAATATATTCCAACCAGTGATTTTCTATAGGCCTAGTTGAAATTTTTCTGTCAAAACTTTTTTTAAAAAAATAGGAAACTGACTTTTCACCTGAACAAAAATTTTCACAAAGTGTCTGCTTTCCTTAAGAAGTTTTGATTTTTTTTCTCAAAAACATAATGTCTTAGGGGAGACTGGCTAAATTTTTCAGATCTGGGAGGTTTTGTTTTGTTTTTTTAAACAGCAAGTTAAAATTTCAACAGAAATATTCCAGTGACTGTGATTTGATTCCTCATTTTTTCCTAAAATTTCCATGGGAACAAAAAAACATTTTCCAACCAGCTCTATTTTCACATATATGTAAATAAAAGAAGAAACTAACTCACATCAATGCTCTGTCCATTTCTGTCATCTTGAGAGTACTATAATCACTTAGATGATTAAATCAGACTGCAGATCAAGGGAAAAAATTCCTCCATTTAATACAGATATTTTTCAGTTTTTCATGTATCCAGAATGAAATTAATTAAACCAAGTGATAGGAAACTAAGAAACAAAAAAATCAAACAGACTATGTCTCAAAAGTGATGTCAGGATAGAGAGATCCATGTTTCATCTATACATGGCTAAAAGATGCTGGATACAGTCATTGTCGTAGATCAAGCCTGTTACACCTGTAAAACACCTTACATACGTTCACTGCAGCCAGTCTATATACTGTTACTCAAGCAGTGAGACAATTTTGGGGGTCCTGCAGGATGGTTAGTAGAGAAATTGGTGAGGAAGACAGTATTTCTTTTGATGCAAAACTGTTTCTTTACAAAGAATGTACAAAATCCTATTTCTCTGAATACAGTAGGAAATCGAACAAGAGACAATTTCTTTGCTAACAGTTCCAAGCCCCTTTACAGCCAGCATTTTGCCCAAAGACACTCTCTCAGATTTGCACTACTGGCCCTTTATGGCAGTCCTGGCTTTGTTGTTGCTTATATCTCAGCTTCTGTGGCATTTGCTGCTGCTTGTCTCTCATACACAGCTTCATTGCTCCTGCATTTGCTATATCAATTCCCATGAAAATACTTGGGCCACAGGGTTCAGCTTTCTTCAAGCCTTGCTATGTGCTTGTGTTTTGGGTGGTGGCTCCTACTGTTTCTGCTATCTGGTTCCAGGAAGGAACACAATTGCTTTTTACCCTTATCCTGAATGAAAGGCATATCTGTTATACTCACCAGCTTCAGTGAGGTTTAACCAAGCCCATAACTAGTTGGCTGAACTGGTGAGTTGTAGTATCTCGGACCGGAGGCTTTCGTCAGCTCTCCCTGAACCAGTACAGTCTGTAATGTTTTCTTCCCACTGTGGCTAGAATGCTTTACATGTGGCACTCAAAGCAGCTCAGCTGGGTCATCGGGCATCATTCCCAGGACTGGTGCAACCACTAGGCGAACTAGGTGGCCGCCTAGAACAGCAAGATTTGGGGGCACCAAAAGCAGTGGCGCAAGGTGGAAGTTTCGCCTAGGGAGCAAAATATCCTTGCACTGGCCCTGGCTGCAGCTGCACCCGCAGGGGAGGGGGCCTGTGACCCCACCCAGGGCAGGGAAAGGGGCAGGCCCAGGGGCCCATTAAGGAAGCGCAGAGAGGAGGGGAGAGGGGAGGGTGCCGGGGGGCGGGTGCCAGGGGCGGTGCGGTTTCCTGGGGCCGGCCCAAGCCCCTGCCACTGTATGGTGCACTGTGCTGCGGTCCCCGGATGCGATTCGGAGCTGCAGGCCGGGCGCTTCCCAGATGGGCCAAGTCCAGCTCCACCCCTGGCAGGCGGGAAGAGTGGCCCGGTGTGGTCCCTACTCCTGGCCCGCTCGGCGCCCGTCCTGCCCGGCTGCAGGGCAGAACGAGATTTCCCCTCCCCGCTCCAGTGCCAGGATCCCGAGTCTCTCCCCCACCCCCGTGCCAGGACCCCAAGTCCCCCTGCCCCTGGGTCCCTGCCAGCACCAGGAACCTCCCAGCCCTAGGACTCTGAGTGTCCCCCGAAGTGCCCCCAGATTTGGGGGTGCCACAAAGTAGCGACGCAAGGTGGAAGTTTCGCTTAGGATGCAAAATATCCTTGCACCAGCCCTGCTCACTCCCCAGCAGAGTCTCTTAATTTCTGCCCCATCACTCAGTGTGCACCATGTACCAGTATTCCCATTGCCTTCTATAGCCTGAGTCAGGCATCCCAGAGGACAATTTCTGCCTGTGAGAACACACGGTACGTCTTGAGCACGCAGCTATAGCACGCAGCTGATTGCCAGCACCCATTTCTAAGAGACAGGTTGCCAGGAGGGATTCCTTTAAGACTGACACAGGAAGACATTAATAGGTGTCTCATGCCCGAAAGAATGGTCCTGAGTGACAGCCCCATTTCAGAGCTTTCAGCTGGAGGAAGAGAGGTGCCTATTTGGGTGAAGTAACGTTTTTTGCACAGGCAGGAAAAGATGACATATCCCCAGTCACAAAAGTAACTTTTTCTTTACTTTCAGGAAACAATTAAGGATCCCCATACTGGCCTTCCTGTCTCCTACCATGGTTATTCCACAGATATTACTGCAGGTGTGATGGCCTCTAGTTTCAGAGAGGATGAAGAACCAGGATCTGTAGAAAACAATTTAGGGATGGAGTAAACGTGTGTAATGTGAGCCTAACGATAATGCCTGCCAGGAATGGACTAGTTATTATTTAGTCCTGCCTTAAGTGCAGGGGCCTGGACTAGATGGCCTATTGAGATCCCTTTCCATCCTACTCTTCTAGGAGTCTATGGTGGCATTCTTCAAATGGAAGTTCTTCAAGCACACACTGTCAACCCCAGTTTCCCAGAACTGCATCCTGGGATTGTTAGGGATTCAGTGATCATTCAGGCCTTATGGTACTTGAAAGTGATCAGCTTTATTCTGTGTCCAGTTCCAACTGACGGTGCATAACATCATCATGAGCTTCTGCAACACCCCATCCACAGGTCAACCCTCACAGGCACATCCCAAAATACCACAGACATTAAGTGGCTTGGGGCTGACCTAAAGTCAGCACTCCGTTTGAGCACTGTTGATGGGCAATTAAGGTCAGGCATTCTTATCCTTGTCCTGGGCTGTTATTCTGTGGACCATGAAATCAGAGTGTCCTGATTTAATACTTTCCTCCTAAATTCCTCCTATCACTATTTTCTCTTCTCTATTGGCAAAGATCCATGCTAGTAAGGGCAGTGATAGAGAATGGGACTGAAAATTGGTTGTGGGGGCTCAGTTCATAAGACTCCTATAAGGATCAGTAAGTGGGACCAATCCTTTTCACCAGGTGGAGAACCATGTTTTGGTAAATTCCCCAAATGCCGTGCTCTGAACAAGAGAGGCCAAGCTGTGTAACAGAGCCAGTGGTTCAGAATGCTGTGATACACCCCTGGTTGTGAGGCAGTGTGTGTGGGAGGACACTCTGAACAAAGAAGAAGAGATGCAACTAATCATTTCACGTAATGGACAACCCTGCAACTGTTTTATCACTCGGTGCAGAGGCAGCTCTGGAGAGAGAGAGAGAGAGAAAGAGAAGAAGACTATCATGTGCAGCTACATATTAGAGTTGTTGAAGTAATTACAAGCTGCCAGTCACATCTTATCTCTAAGGGGAGAGCTGAATTGGAAGGGTAGGGTGGAACATGCCCCCTACCATTTACATTAATGGATTGTAGGTTGGAATCAAATGTAACTTGACACAAATTTCAGATTTTTTTTCCCCCTTACCATATCTAGAAGCATCTCACAGGCAGTGAACCTCGCTTGTTGCTCAGGAGCCAGCAAGATGTCTATTCATTCCATAGTTTCTGAAAGCCTAAAGCCCACAGAAAGCGTGACTTGTTTTTTCCCTGACAAACACTCCTAACAAAGGAAATCACCTCCTCTACCTTAGTGGGTTTCAAACTTGTTTCATTTGCAAACCCCTAAAAATTTTTGAATGGAGGTGTAGAGCCATTTGGAAATCTTAGACAGTTTGCAAACACCCGGGTATGAAAACCAGGGCTCTACATACTCCACGCAAAGAGGTGAAACTGGGACACTAGGGGCACCTGCCAGGGACAGCAGCCATCCTCTGAGTGCTGGATGATTGTGTGTATACACACACACACTCACAGAATATGTCTGAGAGGAGGGCTGAGTCTCCCCTGTGCATTTATAGAAACAAAAAACGGGGCTCACTTTGCAGCACTTGCTGCAGACATGGCAACAGTGGATGGGGCTCAGGGAAGACTGGGCATTTTGAAAAACCAGGGCTGGCTTTAGAATTTTGGGGACTATTTTCCCCAGCCGCTTTTCCAGCACAACCAGCTACTGTCCACCATTGCCACATCATGATGTGCATGGCCAGCTTAAGGATTTTGGAGAGGGTCAGTGAGATGATTCTGGGAGTGATACTCCAAGCTTTAACCAGTCCTTTAAAAGGACACAGGAAGGAAGCGGGTGGATCTTTCCCAGTTTCCAGCAGCTGAAGTGGAATCTAGTTGCACGCTCGTACAACATATTAATCAGTTTGCAGCAGTTTGGGCTTTCAAGGCTATTTTCACAAGGAAAAGACAGGGAACAAATTTTAAAAAACAGAAGCTGACATCCTCCTTTCCTGGGCCCAACTGCTGGCTCTGTTAACAAGGGACTCCCATGAGCTTTCTCAAGCCCGTTCATTAGTGGTAGGATTGGTCTCAGCTTCCTGGAGACAAGCTGGCACCTCCGTTTTCCTGCTATAAAAGAGGACTCAAAAGAACGTCTAACAGAGGACAAAGCATTCAGAACTGATATGCACTCTATGTTGTTTGCTGTACAATGTACTCTAAGTTGTTGGTTGACACAGCTCAGGGGGTCAGCACAGCTAAAATTGGAGTAGGAAAGAATTCCGATGCTGTATTGAGTTTGCAGAAGAGAATCAAGCTCTTGGAGAGAAGTGTAGAAGTAGTTAGGGTCTCAAATTCATGGGATGAGGCCCAAACTGGTTCCCACAAAAGTTAATGGGAGTTTTGACATTGCTTTCAATGGGAGCAGGACTGGGACCATGGAGAATTGTGAAAGAAGAAGCAATGTGGAAAAAAAACAACCCTTAAGACTACAGGGGAAGATTATCTGACTGTTGGTGCAGAATATCAGTTAAGGTGCTTAAAGTCTGAATGGACTAGAGGACTTCTTCCCAGAAACTGTATCTCTATTATTTTCTCCCCTCCGTAGGGCAGGGATATCACAAAAGGCCTAGTTATAACATAACACCACTGCAAGCTGTTGAAATGAATGCCCAAACACTTAAAAGGGGATTTTAGTATGTATGAGAGACAAGAATAATCACATAACACCACAGAAGAAAGGTACATACTTTCTACTATATTTAATGAGGGCAAAATCCTGTAAATCATCAGCTGCTCTCACTGGTTCTCTGCTGAGCTTGAGGAAAATAATTCTGAGTGGAAGACTGTGGAACTGCTCGACGGCTGCTGTTGTTATCCAAGCCTCAGGTGGCATGAAAGCTGCTGCAAACATCACTTGATTCACAAGAGAAGGGGAGAACCCCTCAAACAAATGGATACCCTCAAACAAATGAAACTGAATTCAGGGGTAATCGTCTCTCCTGAGGATTTCAGGGTCAAAAACTTGATTGTAAGTTGAAGGGGTTTGAGCCCCAAGTGTAGAATGTTTCAGGCTAGTCTACCGTGGAAACACTACATTGGCACCGCTACACTCATGCAGCTGTGCCACTGTAGAGCGTCTGGTGAAGATGCGCTATGTTGACAGGAGAGAGCTCTTCCACTGGCATAATAAATCCACCTCCACGAGAGGCAATAGTGACGTCGGAGACATTCACCCTCCGGCACAGCGCTGTCCACACTAGCGCTTATGTTGGCATAACTTATATCGCTCAGGGGGTTGGCTTATTCACTTCTTTGAGCAACTCAAGTTATACAGAAGTAAGTGGCAGTACAGACCTGACCTTAGACTATCTTTTCACTGCAAGAGGTGCATTTCTACACGGGCAGTTCTCAGACATAGCCCTAGTGCTGGAAACAGTTGTGCTCATCTCTAATAACTACTGCTACACGAACTCACACCCATTTGTGTACAACTGGACGTGTTTGTGAGAAGCACCCAGGAAAAGCAGTAGAAGTGGTATGAGTCATATATCCTCTTCTCGGATTCACTTCTCACCTCTGCAGCACAAAAGGAGAGGCAGAACCTGCTCACGAGTCGTGTTTCTAATGGACTTCTCAATGCCTGAGGAAAAAGTCCTTTACCATAGGGTCTCAGTGAGATATTAAGTGAAGAGAAAGACTGATTATTATCAGGGATTAGCGAGACCATTTTTCTAAAAAGACAGCGGTACCCCTGCGGTATGGGTATTAGAACCCTCTTTGTACCAACATGTGTCAACTCTGAGATTTGACATGGAGGAGTGCACATTATATATGGCCAGAGAAAGCAAGAAAACCAAAACCAAACAAGTCTGATCTGAACTTGCTGGAAAGGTCGCCTCTCAGTGTCTGTGCATGTCATTAAGTGACTCCTTTGTTAACCTATCTTGCAGCACTTTTCTGATGGAGAGATCCTACTGTCCCTGCAGACTCCTTTTCTAATCAGTGGGATTCCTTGCGGGTGTCAAGGCCTGTCTGCAGATCTTGCTGCAGGATTGAGGCCTGTAGGTAAACATGACTATAGTATATTTATTTTACATCTATGGTTAAAAGGGATTAATTCATCTCCTAGTCACCAAGCTGAATTAAGGTATTATGGTTGGAAACTTCACAGCTAAAAAGTATGATCCCAAGGCTTTCACAAAGTAATGAAAACTAATTTCTAGATATGGAAAGCTTCTCATTCAACCCCAGAACAGCTGCCATAGTCCACTTCCTCTTCCGTGTAGAAATTGCACGTGTACATTTAATAGTCTTCAGTCCAACCATCTTTTTATACCATTCCATTGGGATTTCCTACTGGGCCTGAAGTTACACGCTGAATTTCTACTGAATTTTAGTAGAATGTGGGTGCCTAATTCTCTTGTGGCCCCTCTGAAAATCCCAGCCTTTATGAACAAGGTTTGTAATTATCTAGGAGTAGCAAAGTTGCAAATGAGAATCCAACCCCCAGTGAGGGGAAAGTGTTTTATTAAAATGCCTTTAGCACCATTAGTATTTTCCAAAGGAAAATACATTTGGTGTTTAACAAATGGGGGGAGGGGGAGGGACAGAGGAAATCTGTATTAACCCTTTCAGTACTGATCACTACTGCAACTTCTGTGCAATTTCTATTCAACAACATAGTTTTGGGGTTAGTTGTGCCTGAGCTGGCTTTTTCTAATGTTTGCCCCTTGCAGATCCAACCTCTACCTTCTTGTTGGCCCTTAGTCAAAAGAGATCTTACAAGACCCATCTCTTGTGGCAGTCTGGGTGAGTCAGCAAAGCAGCTCTGCATTTTCACACTGCTTTGAGGCTATAGAAAGGCAGATCAGGTTATTGCGAACTTGAGAAGCTATTTCTCTCCTAGAAATGGAATATTCTCTCACAACCTGCTTATTGTATTTCCAGTGGTATCACTATCAATTACGCAAATATGCATCGTAATGAGGCACTGAATTCAGGGAACAATTTTGGTCTCACCAACAAACAAATGAAAACATTTGATTTCCACTCCAGGCTCTACCAGTGACTGTATGGCTTTGGGTAAGTTACATGGAGTTCATTTTCAGTCTTCAACAACCGTTTGAAAGATTCTGCATGCATCTGCCCATATTGTGCAGGTGAAGGAATGGTGCATACACTTTTAGTAATCCTACTGCTGTGCAAAATGCTTAGAATTTGTACCCACCAAAATGAGTTTCTCTCACTGTGACATGCCCAGGGTACAATCCAGACTAACAAGTAGCTGTGTCGCCCCTGTCCTCTAACCTGGGTTGCCCTTTACGCTGCTTTGCTGCTGCAGCCTCCAATCTGGAATATTCACCGCCTCTAGCATTCATGGTACTCCCAGGTATGTCTGTGTGCGTGCTACAGCTGGCCAGCAACACCTTTGGCTCTTAACCAGCCTTTGTTATATTGCAGGGTGGCTCCCTCACCCCAACACATCACCACTTCTAGATATTCCCCCAGAAATATATTTCCTGTACTTCCTAGCCCTCCTCTGAAAAAATGCAAATTCATATAAAGTCTGTATTTCTTTAATAAAAAATTATATGCATGCCTTGTTACTGCAAGCGGAGTTCCCCACACACTTCACTTTAAACCCACTGAATTAGATAAAACACGTTTAGCAAGTACAAAGAGAGAGTTTCTATGTGAATAAAAGTAATGAGGAATAAAAGTCAGAAATGCTTACGAGAAAAATAAAGCTAAAACATAACTAGTGCCTAGCTTAACAAGCTATTAAATTCAAAGCAAAGTTTTTCCTCACCACATGCTCTCATCAGTCTTACTGGCCAAACTTCTTAGGCCAGGCCCCCTTCTTCTATTTATTGGCTGCTTCCTTTGTCACTTCTCATGCAGTAAACTGATGGGCAGAAATAAAGAGAGAAGAGGAGAGGGTTCTTAGGGGTGTTTGTCCCTCATTATTATGGCATCAGTTCTCCTCTTCGAAAACATTTCCAGCTGAGTCAGGAGACAGCGTCTATAGGAAATGATATTCCCTCATGTTTTTCCTCACCTGTTGGAGTTTCTTTTTGTTTCCCTTCCTGCTTGAAGGCCCTGTTTACTTAAATGCAAATTAAACAAAGGAAAGGAATGTGTGCTCTGCTTGTGACAGACCTGTTTGCCAACCTCAGTTTGGAACACGTGTTGAGATCACCATACAGGAGAATCTTTTAATATCACATACCACATTGCACACATTTTATCAGGATAATAGTGAACTGCAAACTATGTAAGGTATCATCTGAAAACTCAAAGATTACTACAACAGTGTGTAAGATGTGGACACAGGAATACATTCTGCCATACTCACTGCATGCATAAAATCATCTGGGCAACATGCCATCTCCGTGTGCCCAGTTTTGTGTGGCCAGATGTAGTATCTGCATAAAGCACCTTTTAAAACAACAGCTTTATCTCTCAGTGCCTCAGTGTTTGCTACCCGATCTAAGGCCAATAAAGGTAGCTCATAGTGGAGCTATGCATCCACTGCATGCATCTGACGAAGTGGGTATTAGCCCATGCAAGCTTATGCTCTAATACTTTAGTTAGTCTTTAAGGTGCCAAAGGACTCTTTGTCACTTCTGCAATTCCAGACTAACATGGCTACCTCTCTGATCCTTGGTAGCACTTAGGGTTGTTGTGAGGCTTAAATCAATTGCCATTTGTAACATGCTGTGAGATTTTCAGATGAAAGGCGCTAAAGAAGTGCAAAACTTTATCATAATAATGAATCAAGCCTGTCAATGACAAACATATACAAACTGAAAGTAATTCTGGTGTAGATAGCATTAAGAATATGAATCTGTAAAGATAATTAACACTGCTAAAAATCAGGGAGTGTTCTTATTTCAAGTATCATTATACAAAATGTATTCTGTAAAGCTTTTTTTTCCTACTTAAGACAAACATTTACACAATCTGCCCTTATAAATTAACTTCCTTCTAGCAATATTCTAATGCTATTGTAGCTTCAGGTTCTGTGATCAGGTGGTATCAGCTCCCTTAAAAAATAAAATGGCTATAAGTGGTAAATCTTTGTCAACAGAGAAACAACATTTTTCCATCAGGCATTTGGAGAGAGTTCATACTGCAGACTGCTGTGCTGTCAGATTAAAGGCTCTTTTAAATGTGGCTTGGGGGAATACATCTTAAAAAGCTCTGTGAAAAATGTATTGCTTAACACAAACTGCTAAGCCCCTCTCGACTACTTTCTCACCATCATCAGTAATTAAAATCCAAAAAAAGCAAAGAGTTGATGAGATTACCATTAGTCACTAGGAGCTTTACAGACTTTCCTTCACACAGAGCAGAAGCTGGGCTTTAAACTTCATGGTACAAGTATTTGAGGATTGTGTTTAAGATTTCCCCCATTCTGCAGCCTGTATTCTTAGCTCCTTAAAATACATCTAACACCAGCCCCTCAATATTAATTGTCTAACAAGTGGCTCTGGGGTCCATATGTCTGTTTTGTGTATGTTGAGTCCATTTTGCTTACTAACTTAAATTATTTCTATTTTTCATTTCAAAAATGACAAACTTATTATCTTTGACCAACCAAGTTCTTCTGTTCTGAGAATAAAATTAAAAGATGTTTGCTTTAAGAGAAATAGGTAGTTACCACTTATGGAAGAGTTAAATTTAACCCTTGGGTAGAGGGCCCAGAGAATGGGTCCCAATACGCAACGTGAGCTCCTGAAAGACGGTATTCAAAGGTATTCTGTGACTTCTTTTCGCTATCTGCGGAAGGATGGGTGTTCCTCCCCAGCTTCTCTCCTGCTTGTGTTTTTAAATTAAGTTTAGGTCCTGTCTAATGACAGTCATCTATAGAGTTCCAGGTTAAAGAATGAAAATTCAGAGGGGAAGGGACTTCTAGTCAGACTGCTTCGAATTCACTGTTTTTTGTTAATACCCATGTTACTCACATGCATGAGAAACACCTAGGGGAAAAAGAAAGGGTTGCTCATCACGTCTACACTATAGAAGTTTATCAAAGATTTCTACTGTTGCTAACACCAGTTTGGTTCCACCAGACTTCAGCTTCCTCCCCATGTTCCAACATTCATAGTGGGGGTTGGTGGCCAAGAGGGTTGGCAACTGTCTAATTACACAAACCCAAAACATCTTTGCCCCTCCCCCTGCCCTGCCACTTCTGAGGCCCCGCCCCTTGCCCCGCCACTTCTCTAAGCCACACTCCCATTCACTCCATTCCCCCTCCATTGTTTGCTCTCCCCCACCTTCACTCACTTTGCCCAGACTGGAGCAAGGGGTTGGAGAGCGGGAGGGATTGCGGGCATGGCAATGGGCTTCGGGCTGAGCCTGGGGCAGGGGTGCAGGAGGGGTGTGGGCTCTGGAAGGGAGTTTGGGTGCAGGAGGGGGGCTCCTGGTTGTGGGATGGGGCCAAGAGGTTTGGAGCATGGGAGGGGGCTCAGGGCTGGGGCAGAGGGTTGGGGAGTATGAGGGCTCTGGCTGGGGGTGCAGACTCTGGCATGGGGCTGGGGATGAGGGGTTTGGG